>OX457024.1:11999745-12599745 GCA_949752745.1 Protula sp. h YS-2021 | reverse complement strand
TTGTGTGAAACGCGGATTATTGAATGAAAATGTAACAAATATAATCACGAAATTGGCACTCAATGCGAATCGCTTCCGACGTCAAAATTACACCCTTTCTCATTGTATCAGATCGGGACTAAATGGCCACTCTTATCCATTCCAGTGCTGGGGAGCGGGCACCCACACATAACATTTGACTTGTATGTACTTAGACAATGTTGTATATTTCTTCAAAAATTCTTTACTTTATCCATTTCGAATGTCAGCATCGTCATCGACCTTTACATTTTAGTTTTCATATTTGTTTTACTGACCTGGTATGGGCGAGACTAAACCTCCTTCCATAGGAAAACACCACGGCACATTCGCAAATTTGTCATCAAAGCAGCAGCCCAGTCTATGGCAGGCATTAGCAGTTATGCCGGCATAAGCACCAGGGCAGGCCTTTCTGAGATGTGGCGAACCATCACAAACTGTACAAAATATATCTTTGTACAGAAATCCATAACTAAATTCAGGCAATTAGAAAGAGATAGACAATAATAAAAAAAATTTCATTTAAACATTTATCTTTCAAATTTGTAAATGAGCAGAAATAAAATAAACTTGATGAATAATGAAGGAAAGTTTATTGGCTACATCTCGGATTCACACACAATTGAATTAGAGTAGATATGAGGTACATTTGCAGCAATATTTCAAATTTTTATATTAAATTTCCCGAACATTAGACATTTTATCAGTGAATCACTTTGGTTTAGGGCCATATCTTATTTTATAAGCTTTTAAGTACAAATGCCAGTTAAAAAGGAGAGCTGCTTAAATCTAAGTTTGTTGTAGTTAGTCAAGCAGGTTGTATGCCGAGATGCTTTTTAAATATTTGCTAAAAGGGAAAACGCAAAAGAATATCATCAAGTAGTTTAACCTCCTTTCTTAGGAAAACACCAAGGGACGTCGCGAATTTTGTCATCAAAGCAGCAGCCCAACGCATGACACGCTGTAGGTGTAATACCACCATAGGCACCAGGACAACTCACCCTCAGATGTGCAGAGCCATCACACACTGTATAAAATCAGAAACATGACTTTGTTTAAATTAACTTGTTTGACGTGACGTTGTACGTTGATAGACTTAAAATATCAGCTAACTAATACGATCAAATGTTACCTCCGCTCTTAGGAAAGCACCAGGGAACATTGCGGACTGAGTTATCAAAGCAACAGTCCAATGCATTACACGTCTCTTTAGTTATCCCAGCATAGCCCCCAGGACATCCTAATCTTTCCTGTGGTTGGGCGCCGCATTCTATATGCAACAGATAACACATTTAACAAAAAAGGTTGTAAAATAATATTTAATGTGTTTGGATATTTGAACCTGTTTCGGTACCTGCAATGTCTCACTAAAGCTACAGTCTCACTTTCGGGTAATGTTAGACAGAAATAAAACTGTAGGAATTACAATATGTTATTGGTTGTCACCGGGGAAATTAACAGTTCTTTTCTTAAATGTGTTATTCCTCAGCTGAGATTCAGGCGACGTCAATTAAGTAAACACGAGTAATATATTAACATGGAATATATGAGCAAAATACTGCGAAAGAGCTATAAGAACTTTCAGAATGTCACAGAATCACTTTACCAAAATGGGAAATACAAACTGGTTAACATGTGTCTCCATGATTTTTAAATCGGTATCTTAATACAGAGTTCCACATTTTAAAAATACCCTTTTACACCAAACACAGACACCATTGTAATTTTCATCACTTAAGCGCGAAAATGAAAATTAATTAATATAACCTTTACATCAAACTTAGCGTTGTTGACTACAATGGCACCTGGAACCCAAATAACTTCAGCCATAGAACGACACTTACATTGAGAAGCGAGTGTGTGCGTGAACATTTTTGAAGCCTTAGTGTTGGTCACCGAGTACAGTTCGAAAGAACCCACCATTGTGTGAAACGCGGATTATTGAATGAAAATGTCACTAATATAATCACGAAATTGGCACTCAATGCGAATCGCTTCCGACGTCAAAATTACACCCTTTCTCATTGTATCAGATCGGGACTAAATGGCCACTCTTATCCATTCCAGTGCTGGGGAGCGCGCACCCACACATAACATTTGACTTGTATGTACTTAGACAATGTTGTATATATTTCTTCAAAAATTCTTTACTTTATCTATTTCGAATGTCAGCATCGTCATCGACCTTTACATTTTAGTTTTCATATTTGTTTTACTGACCTGGTATGGGCGAGACTAAACCTCCTTCCATAGGAAAACACCACGGCACATTCGCAACTTTGTCATCAAAGCAGCAGCCCAGTCTATGGCAGGCATTAGGAGTTATGCCGGCATAAGCACCAGGGCAGGCCTTTCTGAGATGTGGCGAACCATCACAAACTGTACAAAATATATCTTTGTACAGAAATCCATAACTAAATTCAGGCAATTAGAAAGAGATAGACAATAATAAAAAAAATTTCATTTAAACATTTATCTTTCAAATTTGTAAATGAGCAGAAATAAAATAAACATGATGAATAATGAAGGAAAATTTATTGGCTACATCTCGGATTCACACACAATTGAATTAGAGTAGATATGAGGTACATTTGCAGCAATATTTCAAATTTTTATATTAAATTTCCCGAACATTAGACATTTTATCAGTGAATCACTTTGGTTTAGGGTCATATCTTATTTTATAAGCTTTTAAGTACAAATGCCAGTTAAAAAGGAGAGCTGCTTAAATCTAAGTTTGTTGTAGTTAGTCAAGCAGGTTGTATGCCGAGATGCTTTTTAAATATTTGATAAAAGGGAAAACGCAAAAGAATGTCATCAAGTAGTTTAACCTCCTTTCTTAGGAAAACACCAAGGGACGTCGCGAATTTTGTCATCAAAGCAGCAGCCCAACGCATGACACGCTGTAGGTGTAATACCACCATAGGCACCAGGACAACTCACCCTCAGATGTGCAGAGCCATCACACACTGTATAAAATCAGAAACATGACTTTGTTTAAATTAACTTGTTTGACGTGACGTTGTACGTTGATAGACTTAAAATATCAGCTAACTAATACGATCAAATGTTACCTCCGCTCTTAGGAAAGCACCAGGGAACATTGCGGACTGAGTTATCAAAGCAACAGTCCAATGCATTACACGTCTCTTTAGTTATCCCAGCATAGCCCCAGGACATCCTAATCTTTCCTGTGGTTGGGCGCCGCATTCTATATGCAACAGATAACACATTTAACAAAAAAGGTTGTAAAATAATATTTAATGTGTTTGGATATTTGAACCTGTTTCGGTACCTGCAATGTCTCACTAAAGCTACAGTCTCACTTTCGGGTAATGTTAGACAGAAATAAAACTGTAGGAATTACAATATGTTATTGGTTGTCACCGGGGAAATTAACAGTTCTTTTCTTAAATGTGTTATTCCTCAGCTGAGATTCAGGCGACGTCAATTAAGTAAACACGAGTAATATATTAACATGGAATATATGAGCAAAATACTGCGAAAGAGCTATAAGAACTTTCAGAATGTCACAGAATCACTTTATCAAAATGGGAAATACAAACTGGTTAACATGTGTCTCCATGATTTTTAAATCGGTATCTTAATACAGAGTTCCACATTTTAAAAATACCCTTTTGCACCAAACACAGACACCATTGTAATTTTCATCACTTAAGCGCGAAAATGAAAATTAATTAAAATAACCTTTACATCAAACTTAGCGTTGTTGACTACAATGGCACCTGGAACCCAAATAACTTCAGCCATAGAACGACACTTACATTGAGAAGCGCGTGTGTGCGTGAACATTTTTCAAGCCTTAGTGTTGGTCACCGAGTACAGTTCGAAAGAACCCACCATTGTGTGAAACGCGGATTATTGAATGAAAATGTCACTAATATAATCACGAAATTGGCACTCAATGCGAATCGCTTCCGACGTCAAAATTACACCCTTTCTCATTGTATCAGATCGGGACTAAATGGCCACTCTTATCCATTCCAGTGCTGGGGAGCGCGCACCCACACATAACATTTGACTTGTATGTACTTAGACAATGTTGTATATATTTCTTCAAAAATTCTTTACTTTATCTATTTCGAATGTCAGCATCGTCATCGACCTTTACATTTTAGTTTTCATATTTGTTTTACTGACCTGGTATGGGCGAGACTAAACCTCCTTCCATAGGAAAACACCACGGCACATTCGCAAATTTGTCATCAAAGCAGCAGCCCAGTCTATGGCAGGCATTAGGAGTTATGCCGGCATAAGCACCAGGGCAGGCCTTTCTGAGATGTGGCGAACCATCACAAACTGTACAAAATATATCTTTGTACAGAAATCCATAACTAAATTCAGGCAATTAGAAAGAGATAGACAATAATAAAAAAAATTTCATTTAAACATTTATCTTTCAAATTTGTAAATGAGCAGAAATAAAATAAACTTGATGAATAATGAAGGAAAATTTATTGGCTACATCTCGGATTCACACACAATTGAATTAGAGTAGATATGAGGTACATTTGCAGCAATATTTCAAATTTTTATATTAAATTTCCCGAACATTAGACATTTTATCAGTGAATCACTTTGGTTTAGGGTCATATCTTATTTTATAAGCTTTTAAGTACAAATGCCAGTTAAAAAGGAGAGCTGCTTAAATCTAAGTTTGTTGTAGTTAGTCAAGCAGGTTGTATGCCGAGATGCTTTTTAAATATTTGATAAAAGGGAAAACGCAAAAGAATGTCATCAAGTAGTTTAACCTCCTTTCTTAGGAAAACACCAAGGGATGTCGCGAATTTTGTCATCAAAGCAGCAGCCCAACGCATGACACGCTGTAGGTGTAATACCACCATAGGCACCAGGACAACTCACCCTCAGATGTGCAGAGCCATCACACACTGTATAAAATCAGAAACATGACTTTGTTTAAATTAACTTGTTTGACGTGACGTTGTACGTTGATAGACTTAAAATATCAGCTAACTAATACGATCAAATGTTACCTCCGCTCTTAGGAAAGCACCAGGGAACATTGCGGACTGAGTTATCAAAGCAACAGTCCAATGCATTACACGTCTCTTTAGTTATCCCAGCATAGCCCTCAGGACATCCTAATCTTTCCTGTGGTTGGGCGCCGCATTCTATATGCAACAGATAACACATTTAACAAAAAAGGTTGTAAAATAATATTTAATGTGTTTGGATATTTGAACCTGTTTCGGTACCTGCAATGTCTCACTAAAGCTACAGTCTCACTTTCGGGTAATGTTAGACAGAAATAAAACTGTAGGAATTACAATATGTTATTGGTTGTCACCGGGGAAATTAACAGTTCTTTTCTTAAATGTGTTATTCCTCAGCTGAGATTCAGGCGACGTCAATTAAGTAAACACGAGTAATATATTAACATGGAATATATGAGCAAAATACTGCGAAAGAGTTATAAGAACTTTCAGAATGTCACAGAATCACTTTACCAAAATGGGAAATACAAACTGGTTAACATGTGTCTCCATGATTTTTAAATCGGTATCTTAATACAGAGTTCCACATTTTAAAAATACCCTTTTGCACCAAACACAGACACCATTGTAATTTTCATCACTTAAGCGCGAAAATGAAAATTAATTAAAATAACCTTTACATCAAACTTAGCGTTGTTGACTACAATGGCACCTGGAACCCAAGTAACTTCAGCCATAGAACGACACTTACATTGAGAAGCGAGTGTGTGCGTGAACATTTTTGAAGCCTTAGTGTTGGTCACCGAGTACAGTTAGAAAGAACCCACCATTGTGTGAAACGCGGATTATTGAATGAAAATGTAACTAATATAATCACGAAATTGGCACTCAATGCGAATCGCTTCCGACCTCAAAATTACACCCTTTCTCATTGTATCAGATCGGGACTAAATGGCCACTCTTATCCATTCCAGTGCTGGGGAGCGGGCACCCACACATAACATTTGACTTGTATGTACTTAGACAATGTTGTATATATTTCTTCAAAAATTCTTTACTTTATCAATTTCGAATGTCAGCATCGTCATCGACCTTTACATTTTAGTTTTCATATTTGTTTTGCTGACCTGGTATGGGCGAGACTAAACCTCCTTCCATAGGAAAACACCACGGCACATTCGCAACTTTGTCATCAAAGCAGCAGCCCAGTCTATGGCAGGCATTAGGAGTTATGCCGGCATAAGCACCAGGGCAGGCCTTTCTGAGATGTGGCGAACCATCACAAACTGTACAAAATATATCTTTGTACAGAAATCCATAACTAAATTCAGGCAATTAGAAAGAGATAGACAATAATAAAAAAATTTCATTTAAACATTTATCTTTCAAATTTGCAAATGAGCAGAAATAAAATAAACTTGATGAATAATGAAGGAAAATTTATTGGCTACATCTCGGATTCACACACAATTGAATTAGAGTAGATATGAGGTACATTTGCAGCAATATTTCAAATTTTTATATTAAATTTCCCGAACATTAGACATTTTATCAGTGAATCACTTTGGTTTAGGGTCATATCTTATTTTATAAGCTTTTAAGTACAAATGCCAGTTAAAAAGGAGAGCTGCTTAAATCTAAGTTTGTTGTAGTTAGTCAAGCAGGTTGTATGCCGAGATGCTTTTTAAATATTTGCTAAAAGGGAAAGCGCAAAAGAATGTCATCAAGTAGTTTAACCTCCTTTCTTAGGAAAACACCAAGGGACGTCGCGAATTTTGTCATCAAAGCAGCAGCCCAACGCATGACACGCTGTAGGTGTAATACCACCATAGGCACCAGGACAACTCACCCTCAGATGTGCAGAGCCATCACACACTGTATAAAATCAGAAACATGACTTTGTTTAAATTAACTTGTTTGACGTGACGTTGTACGTTGATAGACTTAAAATATCAGCTAACTAATACGATCAAATGTTACCTCCGCTCTTAGGAAAGCACCAGGGAACATTGCGGACTGAGTTATCAAAGCAACAGTCCAATGCATTACACGTCTCTTTAGTTATCCCAGCATAGCCCCCAGGACATCGTAATCTTTCCTGTGGTTGGGCACCGCATTCTATATGCAACAGATAACACATTTAACAAAAAAGGTTGTAAAATAATATTTAATGTGTTTGGATATTTGAACCTGTTTCGGTACCTGCAATGTCTCACTAAAGCTACAGTCTCACTTTCGGGTAATGTTAGACAGAAATAAAACTGTAGGAATTACAATATGTTATTGGTTGTCACCGGGGAAATTAACAGTTCTTTTCTTAAATGTGTTATTCCTCAGCTGAGATTCAGGCGACGTCAATTAAGTAAACACGAGTAATATATTAACATGGAATATATGAGCAAAATACTGCGAAAGAGCTATAAGAACTTTCAGAATGTCACAGAATCACTTTACCAAAATGGGAAATACAAACTGGTTAACATGTGTCTCCATGATTTTTAAATCGGTATCTTAATACAGAGTTCCACATTTTAAAAATACCCTTTTGCACCAAACACAGACACCATTGTAATTTTCATCACTTAAGCGCGAAAATGAAAATTAATTAAAATAACCTTTACATCAAACTTAGCGTTGTTGACTACAATGGCACCTGGAACCCAAGTAACTTCAGCCATAGAACGACACTTACATTGAGAAGCGAGTGTGTGCGTGAACATTTTTGAAGCCTTAGTGTTGGTCACCGAGTACAGTTAGAAAGAACCCACCATTGTGTGAAACGCGGATTATTGAATGAAAATGTAACTAATATAATCACGAAATTGGCACTCAATGCGAATCGCTTCCGACCTCAAAATTACACCCTTTTTCATTGTATCAGATCGGGACTAAATGGCCACTCTTATCCATTCCAGTGCTGGGGAGCGGGCACCCACACATAACATTTGACTTGTATGTACTTAGACAATGTTGTATATATTTCTTCAAAAATTCTTTACTTTATCAATTTCGAATGTCAGCATCGTCATCGACCTTTACATTTTAGTTTTCATATTTGTTTTGCTGATCTGGTATGGGCGAGACTAAACCTCCTTCCATAGGAAAACACCACGGTACATTTGCAACTTTGTCATCAAAGCAGCAACCCAGTCTATGGCAGGCATTAGGAGTTATGCCGGCATAAGCACCAGGGCAGGCCTTTCTGAGATGTGGCGAACCATCACAAACTGTACAAAATATATCTTTGTACAGAAATCCATAACTAAATTCAGGCAATTAGAAAGAGATAGATAATAATAAAAAAAAATTCATTTAAAAATTTATCTTTCAAATTTGTAAATGAGCAGAAATAAAATAAACTTGATGAATAATGAAGGAAAATTTATTGGCTACTACTCGGATTCACACACAATTGAATTAGAGTAGATATGAGGTACAGTTGCAGCAATATTTCAAATTTTTATATTAAATTTCCCGAACATTAGACATTTTATCAGTGAATCACTTTGGTTTAGGATCATATCTTACTTTATAAGCTTTTAAGTACAAATGCCAGTTAAAAAGGAGAGCTGCTTAAATCTATCCCCCACATTTCAGAAATTGATACGTTTGTTGTAGTTAGTCAAGCAGGTTGTATGCCGAGATGCTTTTTAAATATTTGCTAAAAGGGAAAACGCAAAAGAATGTCATCAAGTAGTTTAACCTCCTTTCTTAGGAAAACACCAAGGGACGTCGCGAATTTTGTCATCAAAGCAGCAGCCCAACGCATGACACGCTGTAGGTGTAATACCACCATAGGCACCAGGACAACTCACCCTCAGATGTGCAGGGCCGTCATACACTGTATAAAATCAGAAACATGACTTTGTTTAAATTAACTTGTTTGACGTGACGTTGTACGTTGATAGACTTAAAATATCAGCTAACTAATACGATCAAATGTTACCTCCGCTCTTAGGAAAGCACCAGGGAACATTGCGGACTGAGTTATCAAAGCAACAGTCCAATGCATTACACGTCTCTTTAGTTATCCCAGCATAGCCCCCAGGACATCGCAATCTTTCCTGTGGTTGGGCACCGCATTCTATATGCAACAGATAACACATTTAACAAAAAAGGTTGTAAAATAATATTTAATGTGTTTGGATATTTGAACCTGTTTCGGTACCTGCAATGTCTCACTAAAGCTACAGTCTCACTTTCGGGTAATGTTAGACAGAAATAAAACTGTAGGAATTACAATATGTTATTGGTTGTCACCGGGGAAATTAACAGTTCTTTTCTTAAATGTGTTATTCCTCAGCTGAGATTCAGGCGACGTCAATTAAGTAAACACGAGTAATATATTAACATGGAATATATGAGCAAAATACTGCGAAAGAGCTATAAGAACTTTCAGAATGTCACAGAATCACTTTACCAAAATGGGAAATACAAACTGGTTAACATGTGTCTCCATGATTTTTAAATCGGTATCTTAATACAGAGTTCCACATTTTAAAAATACCCTTTTGCACCAAACACAGACACCATTGTAATTTTCATCACTTAAGCGCGAAAATGAAAATTAATTAAAATAACCTTTACATCAAACTTAGCGTTGTTGACTACAATGGCACCTGGAACCCAAGTAACTTCAGCCATAGAACGACACTTACATTGAGAAGCGAGTGTGTGCGTGAACATTTTTGAAGCCTTAGTGTTGGTCACCGAGTACAGTTAGAAAGAACCCACCATTGTGTGAAACGCGGATTATTGAATGAAAATGTAACTAATATAATCACGAAATTGGCACTCAATGCGAATCGCTTCCGACCTCAAAATTACACCCTTTCTCATTGTATCAGATCGGGACTAAATGGCCACTCTTATCCATTCCAGTGCTGGGGAGCGGGCACCCACACATAACATTTGACTTGTATGTACTTAGACAATGTTGTATATATTTCTTCAAAAATTCTTTACTTTATCAATTTCGAATGTCAGCATCGTCATCGACCTTTACATTTTAGTTTTCATATTTGTTTTGCTGACCTGGTATGGGCGAGACTAAACCTCCTTCCATAGGAAAACACCACGGCACATTTGCAACTTTGTCATCAAAGCAGCAACCCAGTCTATGGCAGGCATTAGGAGTTATGCCGGCATAAGCACCAGGGCAGGCCTTTCTGAGATGTGGCGAACCATCACAAACTGTACAAAATATATCTTTGTACAGAAATCCATAACTAAATTCAGGCAATTAGAAAGAGATAGATAATAATAAAAAAAATTCATTTAAAAATTTATCTTTCAAATTTGTAAATGAGCAGAAATAAAATAAACTTGATGAATAATGAAGGAAAATTTATTGGCTACTACTCGGATTCACACACAATTGAATTAGAGTAGATATGAGGTACAGTTGCAGCAATATTTCAAATTTTTATATTAAATTTCCCGAACATTAGACATTTTATCAGTGAATCACTTTGGTTTAGGATCATATCTTACTTTATAAGCTTTTAAGTACAAATGCCAGTTAAAAAGGAGAGCTGCTTAAATCTATCCCCCACATTTCAGAAATTGATACGTTTGTTGTAGTTAGTCAAGCAGGTTGTATGCCGAGATGCTTTTTAAATATTTGCTAAAAGGGAAAACGCAAAAGAATGTCATCAAGTAGTTTAACCTCCTTTCTTAGGAAAACACCAAGGGACGTCGCGAATTTTGTCATCAAAGCAGCAGCCCAACGCATGACACGCTGTAGGTGTAATACCACCATAGGCACCAGGACAACTCACCCTCAGATGTGCAGAGCCATCATACACTGTATAAAATCAGAAACATGACTTTGTTTAAATTAACTTGTTTGACGTGACGTTGTACGTTGATAGACTTAAAATATCAGCTAACTAATACGATCAAATGTTACCTCCGCTCTTAGGAAAGCACCAGGGAACATTGCGGACTGAGTTATCAAAGCAACAGTCCAATGCATTACACGTCTCTTTAGTTATCCCAGCATAGCCCCCAGGACATCCTAATCTTTCCTGTGGTTGGGCACCGCATTCTATATGCAACAGATAACACATTTAACAAAAAAGGTTGTAAAATAATATTTAATGTGTTTGGATATTTGAACCTGTTTCGGTACCTGAAATGTCTCACTAAAGCTACAGTCTCACTTTCGGGTAATGTTAGACAGAAATAAAACTGTAGGAATTACAATATGTTATTGGTTGTCACCGGGGAAATTAACAGTTCTTTTCTTAAATGTGTTATTCCTCAGCTGAGATTCAGGCGACGTCAATTAAGTAAACACGAGTAATATATTAACACGGAATATATGAGCAAAATACTGCGAAAGAGCTATAAGAACTTTCAGAATGTCACAGAATCACTTTACCAAAATGGGAAATACAAACTGGTTAACATGTGTCTCCATGATTTTTAAATCGGTATCTTAATACAGAGTTCCACATTTTAAAAATACCCTTTTGCACCAAACACAGACACCATTGTAATTTTCATCACTTAAGCGCGAAAATGAAAATTAATTAAAATAACCTTTACATCAAACTTAGCGTTGTTGACTACAATGGCACCTGGAACCCAAGTAACTTCAGCCATAGAACGACACTTACATTGAGAAGCGAGTGTGTGCGTGAGTTGCAGCAATATTTCAAATTTTTATATTAAATTTCCCGAACATTAGACATTTTATCAGTGAATCACTTCGGTTTAGGATCATATCTTACTTTATAAGCTTTTAAGTACAAATGCCAGTTAAAAAGGAGAGCTGCTTAAATCTATCCCCCACATTTCAGAAATTGATACGTTTGTTGTAGTTAGTCAAGCAGGTTGTATGCCGAGATGCTTTTTAAATATTTGATAAAAGGGAAAACGCAAAAGAATGTCATCAAGTAGTTTAACCTCCTTTCTTAGGAAAACACCAAGGGACGTCGCGAATTTTGTCATCAAAGCAGCAGCCCAACGCATGACACGCTGTAGGTGTAATACCACCATAGGCACCAGGACAACTCACCCTCAGATGTGCAGAGCCATCACACACTGTATAAAATCAGAAACATGCCTTTGTTTAAATTAACTTGTTTGAAGTGACGTTGTAAGTTGATAGACTTAAAATAAGAGCTAACTAATACGATCAAATGTTACCTCCGCTCTTAGGAAAGCACCAGGGAACATTGTGGACTGAGTTATCAAAGCAACAGTCCAATGCATTACACGCCTCTTTAGTTATCCCTGCATAGTCCCCAGGACATCTTAATCTTTCCTGTGGTTGAGCACCGCATTCTATAAGCAACAGATAACATATTTAACAAAAAAAGTTGTAAAATAATATTTAATGTGTTTGGATATTTGAACCTTTTTCGGTACCTGCAATGTCTCACTAAAGCCACAGTCTCACTTTCGGGCACTGTTAGACAGAAATAAAACTGTATGAATTACAATATGTAATTGGTTGTCACCGGGGAAATTCACAGTTCTTTTCTTAAATTTGTTATTCTTCAGCTGAGATTCAGGAGACGTCAATTAAGTAAACACAAGTAATATATTAACATGGAACAGATGAGCAAAATACTGCGAAAGACCTATACGGACTTTCAGAATGTCATAATCACCATATGACCAATGAAATAATTTTTCACCCTAAATTTAACTTCAATCCAGAGTCACTTACCCAAAATGGGAAATACAAACTGGTTAACATGTGTCTCCATGACTTTTTAACATTTGACAAGCTGTTAGCTTGCAAGGGTTATATGAGTTTGCTCGAGCAGCTGTTCGTCCTTTTTTTCTTTACAGTTTTCAGATTTTTTATGTCTTCTTGATCTCTGACACTATGGGTCTTAGAACATGATACTTGGGACTATCATTGCGTATAGCTGCTAGATGACGTCCTTTTCTATTACAAGTATCCTCACTATCGTACCAGTTTCTTTCTATTAAATCTGGTTTCGTGTAGCACGTTTCACCGATCTCAACGTCACAAGATACCACACGACAAAACAGAACATACCAAAATAACATTTATCTGCAGAAGAACTAAAATCCGACACAAAAAGCAATCTTACCGCAATTTTTTAATCTAAAACTAAATAATGGCATAATAGTTAAACAACGATATCCCTTTTTTAAATACAAAAATCGTAAAGACCTACTGGCACACAGCTCTCCTCCATGAGATTCATCACACGCACATTGGAATCCACCGTCAGCATCATGCAAACAGGTTCCTCCATTCTGACAAGGCGAGGCATGGCAAGGGTGTTCTGATATTCCTAACAGAAGAAAAACACAAAGGATTTCTGAAAGCTTCCTAAAACCAGAAAGATAAACAAACAGAGACAACCAAAAACAAAACTAGTATCTAGTATCAGAGTTTGTGACACTATCCCCAATTAAAAAAGTTAAGGCAAGTGTGTTTTATGGCTTGCATTTGCCATAAAAAAGTGACAACCTAAATAAGGAACCATTAAAGACATACCCAATATCTCTCTCTGCTTGAGATAAGAAAGGTAATACGGCTTCCAATGAGTGATGTTCTGTCGTATATCTTTATAACAAACGTTCAGGTAGCCCATGTATCGTTTAGTGAATAAATCTTCGATTGGATTAAGCGTAATATGCATAGGCATTGGATCCTCTTTTACTGACGCTGCCCATTCCATAGTATCACCGGAAGCTGGAGGAACAGAACCGATGGATATTTGATGCGTTTCTACTTGTTTCTTAAAATCTGAAGCAGTAAGCATTTGTTCTGCATCTAACATGAAACTCCAACCACTTTCCATTGAGGCAGCATATCTAGCTTGAAGTTCCACGTCGATGCTTTGGTTTTTCATTTCTTTGTATGTTGCAGCGCTCATTGTGTGCTGATAAATGTACTTTGAACCAAGATCCATTTGTCTTACAAAATCTGTCCCGTAGATGTCAAAAAAGGCCATGTACTTCTCCTTGGCAGCACCTCTCAATTCCTTGACTGCTTCAATAAAACTTGAATCTAGTGGCGGTGGTGATATAGGGTCAATCATGATAAAAAAATGCTGACATTTGACCTCAGAGAATATGAACAATTTCTCACGACTTTCCACTGTTGCAACGGCTTCTTTATAGTCAAGGTTAGCCGAGAAGCTAGTACCCCATGTTCTTCTACTGAAATCCACAGAGCGGTAGAAGTATTTGGAAAACTCTTTCTTGCTTGCAATAAGATTTGACTCAAATGAAGCGGTGCATGAGACTTCTGGGTAGGCAATGATCCCTTGAGGTAGGCTGTATCGACAGTCTGCCGTGAATTTGGGAACAGTATAATTTGCAGTAAAAATAGGCGAAGTAAAACCTGGATCACGACCAGGAGTAAGCGGATAGCCTATGAGGTGGTTGTAGCCCAGAAACGCATAGCCAAGGTCATTAAACGATTGTTTTAGGACGGACTCATAGCAGTTCTGTATCTGGCGTAGATTGTCTGGCTGACTATCTGAAATAGATAACTGACATTATTGTTAATTCTTTGTTAAATACGTGTTTTTCAGGAGGCTGTTCTTCACCTACTCTTAAGGATTTACCTATTTTACCATTAACAGATTCTGCATATATATTTGCAAATGACCAACGCAGTTACATATTCGCCATTGGGAAGGTCCGATAAGAAATGACAGACTCCGTTGAATTTGCAAATGGGACTGATCCGATTGCAATTATTTTATTAAGGAGAATACATATTTTCCAAAAAATTATAAATTGCTTATATTATAATATATCAGTGATATTATATACGGTTTATATGGACGATGCTATGAAACTACATCAACATCATATTGTAGAAATTTTAAAAGTTTCTTTGAAAATGTAAATGTTTGACCTTATACATAATTTGGACAGTGTAACGAAAGATGTTCTGGAGTTCCATGAGGGCCATTCAGATGAAAACGGCTTGCTCAAAGAAACTGAAAAGTCGGTTCTTAGTAAAACTGTCACATTTGCTTCTACAATTATCACACGTTGATCCCACTCACTCAAAAGAAATGAAAGACGACGGACTTTTAGGAGAATAAATAGGCAAGATAACAGAAATATTAGAATAGAGAATCTTTGTTTCTATCTTTAACTAACTTATTTATTTTTAAACAATAATATTTGCAATTGTGCTAGTCCCAATTGTAAGTGGGAAGGTACAATTCAACTAAGAAAAGCTGGCTAAGTGACATTTAATTTCCGTTGCCCATTTACAAATTCGTTATTCGGCTGCGCATTTGGACCTGATTGATAATTGCTTCTTAACAGATGTAAGCATAAACCTTAAAATGAGCAATGAGGGCAGATTAGGGCTCAAGGCCACTAACCTCGCTCTTTTATATTAGTTTTAGGAGAAGATATAGGCAAGATAACAGAAATATTAGAATAGAGAATCTTTGTTTCCACCTTTAACTAACTTATTTATTTTTAAACAGTAATATTTGAAACTGGGCTAGTCCCAATTGTAAATGGGTAAGGTACGATTCAACTAAGAAAAGCTGGCTAAGTGACATTTAATTTAAGTTTGCCCATTTACAAATTCGTTATTCGGCTTTGTGCATTTGGGCCTGATTGGTAATTGCTTCGTAACAGATGTAAGCAGAAACCTTAAAATGAGCTATGAGGGCAGATTATGGCTCAAGGCCAATAACCTCGCTTTATATTAGTATGCTTTAAATACTGTGCGTATTATGCAAATATTAAATAAAATCAGTACTGAAAATCAAATGTAATTTGATTTTAGATGAGATAGCTTACCGATGTTAAAAAGATAAAGTTGTTGTGGCATTCCCATTTCCATGGTGTTGTCTACATTTAAGTCAACAACAGGCGAAGCTTCTCCTTTCATACAAAAAGCTATCACGCTGTATAAAAAACAACAGTATGGACTAATAGCGTGAACAAAGAATAAGGGGTCGGTAGTCATAAAGCAATGATAGTACCGCTAGCTAATGCAATACATTGCACGCAACACTGAAAGTTTGAGCTTTGAGCTGGTCCGATCCCTCTCCTCCCCTCCGAACAGTCCTGCACCTTGTACTGGCATTAGTTCAACCTCATAATAGCCAAAACAGTCATAACAATCACCACCCGTGTCACCAAAACACAAACTGAAATCCACACAATTTCTTAAAATAATTTGATAAGAAAGAAAAGAAAATTTTACCTGAAAATGGCTAAACCGCCTGAGTAATACATGGTTGCTGAACCTGTCTGTCTATGCACAAGATATCTTCACCTGCTTTGGAATAAATGAACTACCAAACGCCTTTTATATACTGCTACAATTTCTCAGAAAAAAGGAACAGATTTCATTGAGTCAATGCGGATAGAACACATTTGGTAGTTCCGGTCTCTTTTCTTTTTTGCTTGGCTGTTGTTTCTTAAAACTTTAGGAACATGAGTTCAAACCTCGTCTTTCTCATTAGGTATTACAACAGGATGTGGCATTTGCAATTTGACGTCTCACTTTTTTCTATTTTAATAAAAAATGGCCACAGATGTAAGTTCTCATGATTAGAGTGAGTGCATTCACAGCTGTTTATTTATTTGTTTTACCATCACATGCATTGGTCCCACCAACCATGTTACAGAATACCAGAAAAACCGAAACAATAATAAAATGGGATATAAGAAGATAGGAGATTAAATCTTTGTTATAATATATATAGTGTTCAGTGACGACACTAGCTTGAGAAATCCGGCCAGGCAGCTACAGTTGGTAACCCGTTAACTGTCACGGAAAAAAACGCACAGAGCGAGATTTTTGGCGCTAGAAAGGATATTTTGTGTGACGTTTTTTTCGATATACATTACTTAGGCTGTGCAATTTATACATTTCCAAGTCGTTGGCTCACCGCTTTATTCATTCATTTGCAAGTCGATGGCTCCCCGTGGTATTTATTCATTCCCTAGTCGTTAAGTCTCTGTATTATTTATTGATTCTCAAGTCTATAGCTCGCTGAGTTATTTATTCGTTCCCAGGTCTATGGTTCCCTTTTTATTTATTCATTTCCAAGTCGATAGGTCTCTGTGTTATTTGTTGATTCTCAAGTCGATGCACCCCACTGCCGTGCTGTTTATTCATTCCCTAGTTGATAGGTCCCTGTGTTACTTCGTCATTCAGAAGGCGATGGCTCCATGTTATTTATTCATTTCCAAGTCCATTGCCCAACGTGCTATTTATTCATTTCCAGGTCAACGTCTCCCTGGATTATTTATTTATTCCCAAGTCGATGTCTCCCTATGTTATTTATTCATTCGACTTCGATTGCTCCCTGTGTTATTTATTTTTTCGTAAAACGATTGCTCAATATTTTATTCATTCATTCTTAAGTCGATTGCTCTCCATGTTATTTATAAATTTCCCAAGTCGTTGGCTCTCCCTTTTATTTTTTTATTTCCAAGCCGATGTCTCCCTGTGTTATTTATTCATTCCAATGGCGATGGCTACCAGTGTTATTTATTAATTCTAAGTCGATGTCTCATTGTTTTATTTATTCCTCCCGAAGTCGATTGCTACCAGTGTTATTTATTCATTCCCAACTCAATGGCTCCCTGTGTTATTTATTCATTCCAAATTCGATGGCTTACCTCGTTACTTAATCATTCATATTTTAATCATATTTTATTTATTCATTCTCAAGTCGATTGCTTCCTATTTTATAAATTCATTCTCAAGTCGATTACTTCCCGTGATATTTATTCATTCCTAAGTTGATGGCTCCCCTCTTATTTATTAATCCCCAAATCGGCGTCTCCCTGTGTTATTTGTTCATTCCCATGTTGATGGCTCTCTTTGTTATTTATTTATTCTCAAGTCGATAGCTCCAATATTATTTATTGAGTCCGAAGTCTGTTTTTCCCTGTGTTATTTATTCCTTCCGAAGTCGTTGGCTTACCCTGTTATTTATTCATTCCTAAGTTCACCATGCAATTTTTAGCTATTCTTTAATAACCCAGATGACTGTAGACTGAGTACAAAGCCAAACAGTAAGCATTTGTTTGGTTATTGTAAAGTTCTACTAAGAATCATACCAACGATTGAAGTAGATCATTATGCATGTTGGCCATCTTTTGATAGTTTTGCACATTAAAAGGTATTTAAATTACACAAATTAAGCTCATAAAATAGTCTAGCTCAAGGGCAAATTGAGGCGGTTTGGCCAAGTGTTATCATACAAGGGCAATGTCATCATCGGCGGAGTTAAGGTCAAGATCAGTCGCTGAACTATCTGTCCACGGACACGTTTACACAGACCCACGAAATAAGTAAGGTTTATACACCCAATCAACTGTCTTCTTGAAATACTCCTCTAAGTAATAGAAAATGGCGGAGTAAATGCGTTTAATATAAAAGAAAACTTTTCCCACTAATCGAGATGATTGTTACTGTTGGCTAGCTTTGTGGCCCAATTATAACGAAGTAAAGTAAACTAAGTAAAGTAAACTTTGGAAAATCGTAGACTGGTAAGCCACGACAGACAAAAGCGCTTATCTTCGTTGGTGAAACAATCCGCTAGTCTTATTACCTTGCACTTGGACAAGCCTTTCTGTATCGCAAAAACTTGGTACATATCTTAGTATCTTGAACGTAAACAGTTATCGCAGTATCTCAAGCATACCTCGCAATGTGTCATACTCAGGCAAACAGCAAAGTATTATATACTTGTGTATACATCAGATATATAATTCTGTGGCACTCATCAAAATATCTCATATTTGAGTATACATGAAAGTATTTCCTACTATGGCAAATGTATCACTTTTTTATACTTAAGCAATTTACCCATCCAGCATCGAAGAAATGGTCATTTTTAGAACTTTGCTAAATGATAGAGTTTAGTCATTGCCAAATTAAAATACCACAACTTCCCTTCTCCCTTTGCCCTCGTCCTTCCCCCAACAACGCACGCAAAATGTGTCATGTCGTCAACAATTCACTATAAAAATCCAGTATGATTCTTTTCAAGGGGTGTTAGTGAACGTTGGTTATTTTTCTAATATTTATTATTATATTATAAAGTGTTCTTTTATAGCAAAAACATCAATACTGTTCCATGCGCTGTACAACATTGAAGACTAAAACACATATAAAAATTTAAATTTCATTAAAACTAAGAAATATATAAATTATAAAAGTTGACCAGTCATTAATACTGTAAGCTTTCCTGAATAAGTAAAATTTTAATTTAAAAAGCAGATAAAGTATCTGTCTCTCTAATATGACGTGGTAGACTATTCCACAATTTAGGTGCCGATGCGCGGAATGCTCTTTCACCTGCATATTTAAGTTTAGTACGCGGAATCGTCAGCGTTTTTATATCACTAGATCGGAGTGTGCGTGTTCTTATGTTCCATGTCAACAAATCTTTTAAATAACTAGGCCCGGTGTCATGTAGACATTTGTAGGATAGCACGCAGAGTTTAAACTCGATGCGAAACTTGATTGGTAGCCAGTATAATTCGACAAAAGCTTGTGTTGTAAAGGCTTGATATCCAAGGCTGTGTATTAACCTGACTGCCGTGTTCTGGACTCGTTGTAGTTTTTTGATTAGGTATTTCGGGATACGCCAAAATATAAAGAGTTTGCATAGTCCAGTTGCGATATGACAAATGCCTGGACGAGTGTGTGTAGTGCCTTTTTGGTAAGATATTTCCTCATGTTCCTGAGCATGTGAATGTTTCTGTAACACACTCTTATAGCACCATGTATTTGAGATTTCATTTTGAGGTCACAGTCAAAAAAGACGCCAAGATTTTTCACTGTCGTTTTCGCATTAATTTCAGTTTCACCAACTTTCAAAGAACTGAAGGCAACTTTTTTTAATTGTTGTTGGGTTCCGATCAGAATCACTTCTGTTTTTTCGCCATTTAACTTTAATCTATTTCATTCATTCACTTCGATATCTCAAATATGCAAGTTTCTATGGCTAATTTCGCTCGCGTTTGGCTTTCTATGGAATTTCCGTTCATCGATTGCTGTAGTTGTGTGTCATCGGCAAAGAGGTGGTAAACTATTGACAGAAGAAGCATGATATATCCAAGCTCTCTAGTGTAGGACGTGTAGGTCCATGGTCCCAGACCACTGCCTTGTGGTACACCCATCAAGAGCTTGTGTGCCTTAGAGATAAAGTTGCCAATTTTTACTCGTTGACTACGTTGCGACAAGTACGATTTGAACCACTCATTGCCAGTTTCCTGTATGCCATACAGTGTCGTTAGCCGTTCCAGGAGGATCTCGTGGTTTACCGTATCGAAGGCAGCGCTAAGGTCCAGTAAGGTTAGTATTGAAACGTTCTGATTGTCCATACTCCAGAGAACTTCGTCAATTATTTTTGAAAGCGCAGTCTCAGTTGATTGGCCTTGCCGGTATGCTGATTGATATGGGTCTTGTAAAGAGTTACTTGCACAATGATTGCTTAATTGGTCTAAAACTACTCTTTCTGAAATTTTGCTTAGAAATGGAAGATTAAACACCGGTCTATAATTTTAAAATAACGTTCCACCATTTGGTTTTTTATTAAGGGTGTGATAACAGCCTCCTTGAAAGCTATTGCTACGTAACCTTCAAACAGCGAACGGTTGAAAATAGACGTGATGAGAAGAGCCGTTTCTTTTATACATTCTTTCAGTAGGCTCGTAGGGATTGGATCTAACAAACAGGTCTTGTCGGGGGCTTTACTTATTATTTGCATCACCTTATCCTGTTCTACTTCATTAAACTGAAACTTTTCTGCCTGTTGTAGGTCGATTTTAGTGACGTTGTCACAAGGGGTGAATGTTTCATTTATTTTTGAAATCTTGCTTTGGAAAAATGCTGCAAAGTCATTTGCTAACTGTTCTTCGGAAACATGTTCAGGTAGTGGAGTGTCCTATTTTCTGTTGCAGATTTGTTGGAATAATTGAAATAGCTGTCTCTGATTACCTTCGTTTTCCATTACAAGCAGATGATAATGTTCAGCTTTTTAGTGCCCAAAAGGGAATTATATACAGTTCGTTGATTTAGAAATTTTTAAGATCATCTGGACTGAATGTTGATATCCAGCGACGCTCTATTTGTCGTTTTTTCATTCTCTCAGATTGAATTTCATCATCATACCATTGGTTTTTTTGTCTATACCTTGTCATTTTAACGATGACCGGTGCCTGTTTGTCAATCGCTGACTTTAGTAGAAAGTTAAATATATTTACTGTATCTTCGAGCGAGTTTAACGGCTTAATGGAAGTAAGCACCGGATATGTATACCAGAAAATAAGGAAATATTATACATTTGTGTTTTCCATTTCTTTATCTCACGGAGTCCCAAACGAAAACATTTCTGGGTAATGTTTTCTTCAGCTGTGCTTCTAATGCGGCGAATCCTTTTATTTGTGTTGATTTGGAAGGAAATAAATTTACTTTCCTAAATGAATAATTTCCAGACACATTTATTTTCTAAGAGCTTTTTGCATCTGATATCTATAGCCTAGATATATATATATCCCAGCAGGTTGCTGTCACATTAAACACTTGTTATATCATTGTTTTGGGGTTTTACTACGTCTTTTGTGTTTATTAGTGATATATGTTTTTACATAAATCTGTGTAGCTTTATGTATATCTAATTTATAACTTTATAATTTTTTCAAGTAAATTTTTTGTCTGTTCTAATATAGAGACGATCACGGGATCAAATTCTCCATGTAAACGACTACAGATTTATCACTTAATCAGGCATCGGAATAAAATAAGTTGATTAACATTTTATTCATTTGGATATAATTATTATCCGCTGATATTAATTTTCTAATTCTCACAAAGGAACAAAAGTATGTTTGGTTCCAGACCATGAAAAATCTGTAACCGATTTTCTTTCCGGATAATAAAGACAATGAACACGGTTATAAACACAGCTGAAAATTCAATAAAGAAGAAAATATACAAGTTTTGGGGAACATCCGGCACCTTTCCTAATTATCTTTGTAACTTTAGCTATCTGACACTCCACTTTGGAAGTTGTTTACCTGCCGAGCGTACGGATCACATTCCTCCAAATCATAAATCGGAACCACAATCAATTAAATCTGTCTTAATTACTCCTGATACTTTTAATTTATTAAATGTTAAGTTTATATGAATACATAAATGAATAAAATCAATTACATACATAGTACATTCAATTTCAGATGCATCTAAACCAATTCTAGATACATTAAATCACCTTAACACAGCATTCAAAGATATCTGAAAGTCAAAGTGTTCTGAGAACTTCTTGGTGACTGTAAAACAGCAAGCTTTCTAAAATACAGTTAATATGAAACGTAGTGAGTCATATGTGTATCAATATAAGAGGTGCTCTTTCCTTTCTAATATGAATTTTATCGTCTCTTTATATAATTCATGTTATAGTGTAATTAGTAGCGTTAGTATATACTGCACACACTAACATTGTTAGAGCGAGCCTGAACGCCTTTGGCTTTAATCTATTTAAATTTGTGTCTTAATTATATTTTTTATAAATTATTTCACATTTTGCACACCCTGAGACGATTTTGTTACGTCGCTTTAACGCGTCCACCTATACATACACACCTTCACATATAAAAACAATTCCTCTTCTTTGTATCTAAAATTCAACTTTAGAATCCAAAAATTTTATTTTAGATACCTGTGAATAATCTCTGATATTTATATTTTGGCCATAATTGTTGAACAAGCATCCAATATTTTGGCAATCTGTCGATCTAGCTAGCTCTTAACGTTGAAACAGCTTCTTTTTGAGGTCACGACGTAAGTGAGTTGGGATTTGTCTGATAGTAAGTTAGTTGTGAATGTCGCGTCATTATCAACGTGTAATAAAATACTTTAACACAAGAGGGATACACAAGAATTAAGGAGATTTTAACCCTCTTAGATGAAACGATGAACAGACATAAAAATGGACACTTTATAAACTTTGGGTCATAACAAACAATCTCATCAAATTAAATAGTCGCTTCGAAATATACCAAAGCGAGTCGTAAAATGTGGTAAATTTGGGAGTGCGAAATTACTTTTTTTCTCATTCACTGCATCGTTATTCAACGTCGAAGTAAATCTAATACTGTAAATCATAAAAGTTGACTTACTGTCTACGTTAGCAATTACCTTCTTTTGAGATTTATTGGTTAAAATTAAGATGGCGTAGAAGAATTGTATATTAGAAATCCTTTCCTAGTGCCGTTTGTGAAACAGCTTTTCTATTTGCCCGCATTTCAATTTACTGTATGAAGTGGAAATGGAAGTATAAAAAACTACGCTAGACAGACATATTTCGTTTTTAGCTGCTCATCTTTCTATACGTAGACCACAAGTTTAAACTGAGAAAACTCGCGTTATGGGAGCGTAAATTTTTTTATGTAAATACCCGTCCCTGTTATAAAGCAAAGACACATTTACAAGTAATAGCTTGAAAATAATTCCTAGTGCTGTGCATGTAGAAAGGTATTTCCACTTACAAACAGGCATTTGCTATGAGCAATGCAAATATATGCAACAGACGCGTCATTGGTTGTTCACTAGCATTCGAATAAGAGCAAGAACCCTTCTCAAATACGAAGCACTTACATGCACAGCATTATACTTGAAAACCCAAACAGGATATATTGTATCGAATGAACGAAATACATCAGTGGCAAGAGCTGGCGTTAACAACTGGATCTGTATTTCTCGCTCGTGTCCTCAGGTACCATATTTAATTGCAAGGTGTGGATGCTAATGACACGTATGCACTAAACAAGAGCATTGTATGACGTAAACAGACTGTATTTTCAAAACAAATAGCCTATGTGACTCAGAACTTAAATTCTTTGTTTTTTTAAACTCTGCCATGAGAAACTTCTTTAACGCACTGCATGCAAAAAATGTAAGTAAACAACCATTGTTTTATCTCACAATTAGTCTAGACAATAACATATAAGTAAAAATTATAGGGCCAGGTGTAATGCAGAACAGTGAACTACCAAAAATCAGGGCGATAAAAGTGAGGCAATTGAAAATAAATGTATTAAAATGAAACGTGTCATTCACATATATGTTGGGAGTTCTCAGCGTTGCATGAATAGGATCTGGTTCAAAAATAGATTGTTTTTTATTTCATATTCAAAGTTTGCGTGCATAGGAAGTAGTCGTATTCTATTGGTGGACATGCCGGAAATGTTCACATGTTCATATTCACTACTGTACGCGCAGACGTACTCACAGTAATCACAACGTTTGTTCACAACTTAAACATCACAGAGAATTCAAGTATTATTTAATTTATAACAGAACATATTCTTTTGCAAAACAAATCAATCGCGTTCGGATTGATTCAAATGTTAAATATCTGCTTTCAACATTACCAAAGTCGTTTTTACTTTTTATGGCTGTTCGTTAACAGATATACTTTACTCTGTGGAAATGAAGTTGAAGTACGCATGCTACCCACAGAGTTCTTGGTTGTTCATCTTTCTGTAGGTAGGCAACAAGTCTAAAACTGAATTTTAGCGAAGCGCTGAAAACTCCTCTGGGAAAGTAAGTTTTCTTTATGTAAATATACTTCCATTTTATATAGATATGAGAAATTTACAGGTAATAGTCTGACAAGTAACTTCTACAATTTGGTATGTAAAAAGGTATTTTCCACTAACAAACAGAATGTTACTATAAACAACAAAAATGTTTGCAGCAGACGCCTCCGTGTCTGCGCAGTAGCGTTTTAATGAGAGTAAAAACTGTTTTCAATTGTTATCCAACAAATAGGAAATTAGATGCATTTTATGCAATGAACTCGAATACAAAACACCTGGCGTTAACAGCTGGATTTTTTGTTCTAAAAGTTTTTCTCGGAAAGGTCCAACTGAACAATAATTCCTTTGACTTAAAACCTTCTAGACAGGTTCATACAGGCAAAAAAACAAGACAAACGGATTTTATGCAGAACATTGAACTCCAAAAATCAGTTCATAAAAATTTCAATTCACATTTAAATTGTCTCGGAACTATCTGAATCTTATGAGTGGGTCCGACTTACTTATTTTATTATTGACACTACATATGCAAAGAACTCCGCATATTGAAGGCTTTAGCATTACTCACTCTTTCATATGCCTTTCAGACTCGCGCTGCCAAAGCTTTGGGGGTGGAGTATTTTGCTGAGAGAAGATTCTTATTTTGTCGAGGCACCAAAATTATCTAAATGCTGACATTTTCTAGCCAATTTGAAAATCTTCTTCTTTTCCTGCAATATTTTATTGTTTGTGTATTTTGAGCGAATGTTCTTTCTAGAAGAATTGTTTATTTTTTATGTACTTTCAAAAAGATTCCCCAGTGTAAGAATTTTTGAGAGCTTTTTAAAAATGTGCTTTACATGTAATTTTAGTTTCTTCTACCCCTTTAAAAATATGATCTTCAGAAGACTTATTCTATTTAAGTTTAAGTTACGTTTCTTCCTTCGTGCCCCCTTACCTTTCACAATTGACCTATGCTTGAATTTTAAAAGGATTTAAAAATGGGTCTTCTCTTGCATCTAATTTTATTCAGACTGGAGTCTTCAAGCTGTCACCGACCACAAATATCAAGGCATGGTGCGATCTAATCATTGTTTTCCTCATTTATGTCGTCTGTTTTACAAGTCATTCACTGCCCAACAACTGGTCAAGACAAGCGGTCTAACCGTAACATTCAACACGTGTGATGTGTGTTCTACGTATTGTCATCAAGAATGTGTCTTTAAAAATGTCTTGTTTCCCAGGTTTACAATTACAAAATAATTTCGCCATTGGTACGACAACCATAGAAATGCATCAAGATCTTTCACTATAAGAAAGAGAAAAAGTAGTTTATTCTGTGAAGAAAGTACCCCAACAATTAAAAAAATAAATAGTACAAAATGAAATGGATATTTAAATTTTTTCACTTCAATCGATAAATAATCGTTTTACAAGAAGCAGTGTAAGCGCCTATAAATACCAGTGTAAGGGCGGGAAGGGAACAAAATACACTTAAATATGAATACATTAATTTCATTTTAGAAAATATACAAGTGCATATTTATGATGTAATAATTAGTTGTGAAACCTTGTTGTATTCATAGCGGTGAAACACATCATACTTGTAATATGAAGAAATGGCAATAATACTAACAATAACAACAATGATAATAATAATGATAATGATAATACTTATGCTTTATTTGCTTTATCTAATAAAGTGTATAATGCTTAGTGGGAACGTAATGGTGGCGGGATATTTTTACCAAAATCTTTTTGCTAAGTGACAAAGTAGTGGGAATATTTACATATAAAGATGTAAAAATTGATTATTTCCGCTGAATGGGGCTGTCTAATACACCCTTATATGTGTTTCTGTTATGAAAGCCGGAGAGCATCGGAATGACCTGTACTGGATTTGGGCAGTTATGGAATGCCAATGGACCAGCTGCTGCGCAGTTTGTTTCCAACCGTCAAAGGAGGGCCCAAATTCAATACTATGTCCTTCTATCTATTCCGATTTATGTAATGTAATATTTACCTCAACATTTACAAACTTCTTAATGTTATTGCTTGAGCAAATGTCGTGCTAAAATTTATAATTAAAGGAATACAGGCGTATTTCAGTAAAATATTCAATGACTAAGGTATAATCATAAGTCGCTCAGTTTAATAAAATTGTGCAAAGAAAACGCTTTTCTGACTTGTTTTTTTTAAATAAGCACAAATTCCAATGGGATATTATCTTACTAGAAATTTCGAAAGTTTCTCTATGCTTTCCCTTTCCACTTTTTATGTTTTATTCGTTTTCTTTATAGCACAGGGTGCTATAGAAAAATAAAACTAAAAAATATAATATAATTCAAAAACTCTGGCCCCTAAACAGTTTATCTCAGTTTCAATCAGCAGCCATAATGAAACAATAAATTATAAATCCGTTTTAACATTAAAAGTTGGATGTAAATGTTGCAATCATACCAACAGCAATGATTACCAATTAATCATATTTATGTATTTTCGTGTATTTTACATGACCACATTTATAGATCTTTTCCCCACTCAGCATTTTGTCGTAATTCTCATTTGATTTGTCTGACCAGTCGGTTTTGAAGTTTAAAAAAAATATATAGGAAGTTTTTGGTAGAATATCTGCGCAAATACTGTGCTACTGAAATATGTCTTACTATCAGAAAGTTTACAAGTTAATTTCATTTATTTTTTTAATTTTCATAAGTCGGATGTGACATGTGATTGCCTTTGATAAAACCCCTGCTCCATTTTCGACTCTGTGCTATGAATAGTAAAGGAAACATGTTGGGTATATATAGGTAGAACTCTACTTTAGATCTACTTTAAAGTGAAAAATTGCTCTCGTTTACTTTTTTTTAGGGGTAAATAATTTTCCGAGGCAATATGCTCTAGTTTTTTTTTTTGTCTTTTTCATATGACTCATTTTCGAATAATATTTGTCATATTTCTTTTTTTTACCATGTACTCCCGTATAGATACATATAGTTTATGAGTTGTGTATTCCGACTGGTCAGTCTGTTTTGCGACATTTTTCATCATTGTGGGATTTTTTTTATTTAATAAAAAATGTACAATATACAAACAGAAAACAAATAACAACAGAAAAAAACTCACATAGATATATTATCTCTTACTAATCTAAATAAATATTTTACAAACCATTTACTATGATGTCCTAAAACAGTAAGCTTCTCTATTATAAGAAAACAAAAACTTTAGCACATATTTTTTTATAATGCTCTTTCAAGACGTAAAAGATCTTGTAACTCTTTTTCTCTAACGTCATTTTTTCTATTATTAATTCTTTTTTCAAATATCTTAAAAATATAATAAAAGAGGGCGTTGTTTTATTCAGGTAGTTTCTGTGGATATAAATTCGACTCTGCAATAATATAAAATTTATCAGAAATTCACTTTTTATTTTGTCATTTTTGATAACACCAAACAGTTTAATTCTCTTGGTTAGTTGTAGATTTTTGTCACATGTGATATTTTGATTTAACCAGTTTTCCAACAATTTCCAAAATAATTGAATATCTTTACAGTGTACAAATATGTGACTTACATCGCGAAGCACTTTGCAGTTTAGGCATGTTTCAGTTACTGAGGGGTCAAACTTCGAAACTATGTAACTTGCAGCATATTGTTTATGAAGTATTTTGTAGTTTATCATGGTTGATATTACATTTTTGTGAGTGTATGCGATTTTGAAAAGAGTTCTGTCCATTCTGCACTGTCTAAAAATATCAATTCCTTTTGCAAACGTTCAATGCACTTGGGATTGTTTTATATTGTTTCACCAAGAATTAATAAAATTGTTTAGCCGATGTTTTTACCAAATCGAAATTTTGGTTTCAAAATCAATTCAGATGACAAATTTAAAGCAATATTACGGGAAGCTTGGGTTAATACTATTCTTTTCCATTCATGTGGGAGTGCTTCAATTAATCCGATTGCTTTTAATATATTAAGATTGTCATATTTATTTGCATATTCCTTGATTGTTTTGGGTTTATAAATTTTCCAATAAAGAGTTCGTCAAAATATATTGGTTTTTTATTTATCTGGATGTATTTATTGTACCAAATGCATTCATCTAGAATATCGTGTATTGTTTCTGGATCTCTTTTATTTGCATACCAGTTATAGAGAATTTCAAAATAAAAATTTGCCATTTCTTTATTCGAGTAAGAAGGGTGCATCGATAGAGATAAAGTTATGTTAAATGGTAACTTTGGAAGATATTTTGAAATAAATGTGAAAGAAAAGCTGTCCTGTGATTCCCTCAGTCCTTTAATCCACATAAGTTTTTAAGCATCTAGAAAACTCTTTAAGTGGAGGTGGCGTAGCCCACGCTCTTTATAGTCTTGAATGATTACTGCTTTTTGAATTAAAGGGGTCTTTTTAACCCACATAAATCTTTTCATGCTGTCATTTACCTTGTCTTGAAACCATTTTGGAGTGTGCGTGATATTAGTTATGTATATCAATTTAGGCAAGGCTAAACTTTTTAAAGTGAGATATAACCGAGACCATTGTTCAAGAGTTTTAAATCTTGTAGTTTGTATAATAGTTTTTTTCATTTATTTCATTTACATCGTTGTAATAACACATACCCAATAACTTGACTGGGCCTCTTGTCCATAACAACCCAAAGGGTTTATGGTATAAATATCTCAAGTTTACATTACCAGCCAGAATTATTTCTGTCTTTTCACAGTTTATTTTTAGACCAGAACAGAAGTAGAATATCCAAAACACATTTAGAGCATTTCTTATAGATGTCATAACTCTTTATAGAAGGGTTATGTCATCAGCAAAGAGACTTAGCTTAGCCGTTTTGTTTATTCTGATGCCTTTTATATTTTTATTTTCTCGTATAGACATAGCTAAAATCTCAATTGCCAAAATAAATAAAAGACCTGAGAGAGGGTCTCCTTGACGTACACCGTTGCATATTTTGAAGTATCTGCTTTTATTTCCATTATTTATGGTGCAACTTTCTATATCTTTATACATTACTTTGGTCCATTGTTTTATGAATTCTCCAAAATTGTAGGCTTCTAGTGTTCGATAAATAAAATTCCAATTTAATTTGTCAAAAGCTTTTTCAAAGTCTATAAAGGCCAAAAAACCTTCTGTATTTGTTTTATTTAAAAAATCTATGTAATCAATGACAGTGCGGATATTATACCCTATAAATCTTTCGAAATCAAAGTATCTTTTGAAAACGTTATGCTAGGCACTTTGAAATAAGTTTAACATCATAGTTTTGTAGGCTTATAGGTCTCCAGTTTTTAGCAGAGTTGTATCTTTGTCTGTTTTTGGGGATCAATCTGATAATTTCTCTTTTCTGTTCGGTACTTAAATTGCCAATGAAGTAACTGTATTTATATGATTTCATTAACAGAATGCTGATTTCTTCCCAAAAATAGACATAGAATTCTGTCGTTAGACCATCGGTTCCGGGTGTCTTATTGTCCTTCATCTTGTTAAGGGTATCTGAAAGTTCGTGTTTGGTAATGTTTTTGTTTAGGTACTGATTATCATTAATTTATAGAGATGGTATGTAATTTGATTTCAAGAAATATTCGTAGTTATCTTGTGATACTTTAGGATCAACTTTGTATAGGTTTTCATAGAACTTTGCGGTTTCTTCGAGTACATCTTTCGGATTATTGATCCCTACGCCTTGGGGGTTTGCTATAGTACGTAAGCATTTTTCATTGTAATTTTGTTTTTCTAGGTTAAAAATAATTTTGAAACGGGCCTTGCTGCGGATATAATGTCCGTAGGCTTCTTTTTGCTCTAAAAGTTCAAGTTCTAATTTTGTATTGTTTAGTTCAAAATTTAGTTCGTTTAAAGTGTTGTTGTCAAAAGTTGCAGAGAGCTTAGCTTCTATTTCTGCTATTTTTGTTTAGATTTTCTCTGCTACGCTTTTGCTTTAAGTTTATACTTTTTGAATACTGTATAGACTCTTTACGTATGCAATATTTTACGTAATCCCATTGGGAATGAGGATTTAGATCCGACGAGGCCTGTACACTATTTTTTATAACATCTTTTATCAATCTGGTGTCGTCTTTTAACAGATAGGGTGGAAATTTCCAGTATCCGGGTCCTCTTTTATTACTCGAAGTTATTTCAATATGTAATAAGATTGCGCTGTGATCGGACCTTATACTGGGCATTATTTCTGTATTTTTAACGTCGCAAATTATGGACGTTGATATAACCCGTAATCAAGTCTAGATTGTGTTTGGGGATGTTTTATTCTCCAGATGTCTACTTGACTGTATTCGTCCATGATGTTTTTAAGAAACTCTATAGATTTATAATTCTTTTTGTATTTTGGGACTTTTGTCTTTCTGACCATCTAAGAATATATTGAGGTCTCAGCCTATGATAATGTTGGCACCAACACGTTTTTCCAAGTGGGATTTTATTTCTTTTCAGAAAGATAGCTGATCGCTCTGGGGTTCGAGGTTTGAGGCATATATGTTTAGTGTACTGTATTCCTTACCTTCCATAGTGAGGTCAACTATAATAAACCTACCGCGTGAATCTGTTTTGTAGCTGGTGATAAGATGAGCAAGAGGATTTCGAATAATAGTTAATGTACCTCTGCTTGCCTTTGTGCCATGTGAAAAGAGAAGGGTGTCACCTTTTCTGTAGTTATTCCAGTTCTTTTTAAAAGTTTCTTCTTTTTCTTTGCAGGAATGAACTTCATGTAGGAGGATGAAATCAAAGGCTCTCTTAGATGTTTATATAACCACTTCTACGTTTATTTCCATCTGATAACCATCTGCAATTGAGAGATATTGTTGTAAAATAGGTCATAATATAGATATTTTAATTACCATAACTGTTTCGTTTCTTTTGTTGAACACATTTTAGATGCGTTTGAATATTACTTGTGTTTTGATAAAGACTAAGCTCTTGAGTTTTATATTTTGTGGCTGTTCTTGAGTTCTGTAGTTTGCAAGGGATAGTAGTGAGAGTTTTAGTAAGAAATAGTATATGTGAAGAACGGTTTCTAAACACGTGACAATGCTATATACACAAATGTCCATCTCAATTGCAATATGTGAGAAATTTAGTAAGAAATAGTATATGTGAAGAACGGTTTCTAAACACGTGACAATGCTATATACATAAATGCCCATATCAATTGCAATATGTGAGTGGGTGAGGAGGTCAGTGATACAAAAAAAAACCAAAATACCTGGTTGTAATAAAAAAGGGATTATAGAAGCAGTGTTTTACTGTAATACGTCTATCTTCATTAGAGCTTTATAGAACACTTGCTTGAACGTTTCTTTCACAGAATTAACGCGTTGTTTGTTCAGGCGTTGCAGCTTAATTGATTAAAATTCTTTTGAGTTATTAGTCCTTACCACTATAAAATCTTTATTATTTGATAGAGTTTTTAACTTTATGTGATTTAGCAAGTGTAACCAAAAAAGCCAATCATGCTCAGTTTGGTTATTGATTTCAGTGTTGGTGTGTTATTTAACGTTAAGCCGGTCATTTCAGTAGAACCTAACCTAGGTGTGAACATTTAATCAACACTGTGTTGATGTATTCAGTGAAGGCATGCACTGAGTGGGCAGGAACTTCTGAAACAAGTAAGGGGCATAAGTAGACAGGGGTCGACTTAGGAACGAAAAGAAAATTATGCCCAACATCAAAACTGATATAGAATTCTTATACTAAATATTCTTAAAGAATATGTATAGGTGCTGGCATTTAAACATTTATAGATTTTAATTGTTAGCATGATTGTTCAGTGGTTTATTTGCACATGTATTCTGCTAAAATTACTCCGCATACAATATATTTTAGAACGGATCACTTTTAAGAAAGAAATCATTTAAATCCCATTTCCACTTAATGCTCAAAGCGATTCACACGTTATTATCCTAACAAGGATCGGTATTGTCAATGGGTTAGGTTGGCCCAAGGAAAATGAGCCAAATGCACTTTGAAATTTACTAAATCCTGGAAATTATTCAGTATAGGAATGAGTTTGTTAACACGATATCTCAAAAACACCTGCAGGGATTTTAATGAAACTCGGTATGTAGCTTCTGGGAACAAAGGTTCGTCCAAGAAAAACACACCAAATTTCAGCTCTTGATTGTATATTGATGGCCGTGTTCAACTGATGGGGGGACCTGTGTGGAAAATGTGGGCTATTCACACTGCTCTAGTTTAGTATCTTAATCTTGATTCTTGCTATCCCTTCGAACCGCTTTCCATTGAAACCAAAATACTGAGTATTGCCCAAGTTTTCGAGCAGCAGATGGTCAAAAAACTGTTTTTGGTCGAAAGTCGGCCGATAGAGTCATCCATGCGTGACAGTGCTTGGCAATATTATAGAGCGGTGTATAACCTAGCGCCCAACACTTAAGCATTGTTTATTATACATGACATAAAGAAAATTGTAAAATATACCAAATTTTTTACCCGGCACTTTTCATTGACGCTCAGTATATATATATATATATATATATATATATATATATATATATATATATATATATATATATATATATATATATATATATATATATATATATATATATATATATATATATTATCCCCCGCCTTCCTGACGGACGGAGGCGGGTTATATAGAAACGCACTGTGTCCGTCTGTCCGTCCGTTCGTCAGTTGCCAGTTTTGTTTTGTCTCCAAAACTAATTGGCGGATCTAGTTCATATTTGGTATGCGTAACAACCCACATATCTAAATGTCCTTTTTGAGGATTTTGATCAGACTGAAGCCCATCTGGATCTGTATTTGGACTTAGAATCCCAAAATACGGATCTCAAGGTGTACTTTGGTTTACAGACGATATCTCCGAAACTAGCGAGCGGATCCGGTTCATATTTGATATGCGTAATAAACAAGATATTTAAATGAGCGTTTTGGGGATTTGATTGCATCGAAACCCATCTGGATCTGTATTTGGACTTAGAATTCCAAAATTCGGATCTCAATGTGCACTTTGGTTTCCAGACGATATCTCGGATCCGGTTCACATTTGATATGTACAGCAACCAAGAAATCTTGGTGTGTCTTTTGGGAGTTTTAATTGGATCGAAGCCGATCTAGATAAGTAATTGGACTTAGAATCCCAAAATCCGGATCTCAATGTGTACTTTGTTTTCTAGACGATATTTGCCGGATTCGATTCTCATTTCGTATGCATAATAAAAATATAGTGTAGCTGTTTTACTTAGTTTAAGTGCGTTATACAGCACCCGCCTTACCAATTACACCAACGGCGGGGGATACTGCAATTACTGATTGCTCTTGTATATATATATACAGTATTAGGGAGACCAAAAATTTAAGGAGACCAAAAGTAGGTCTCCGTAATTCTTGGCGTGTTTAAACGTTATGAAACTACATAGTAAACAAAAAACGAATGATTGTATAACATTGTGAATATAATATATTATGTTTTAAAATTAAATTTGTGTGTTACCACTCGATAACAAGCTAAAAAACATATATTATTTTTTCCAAATGGTCTCCCTAAGTGCTATATATAAGGCATGGTCCCCTATGACTGGTTGCAGATCTATATATATCTATATATATATATATATATATATATATATATATATATATATATATATATATATATATATATATATATATATATATATATATATATATATATATATATATATATATATATATATATATATATATATATATATATATATATATATATATATATTGCGTATATGAGCCGCTGGGTTGCCACAGGCAGGAAAAAGTCAGGACATTCAGGAAAAAAAGTAGTCAGGAAAAGTCAGGAAAATCTGTTCTGAGTCAGGAAAGGTCAGGAAAAAATTCTGAAAAGTCAGGAAAAGTCAGGAAACTCATGCTATTTTTATATTTTCTTTATCTTTTCAAGTAATAGTCGGATGTGGATTGTTTTATCCTCCCAATGATGATTTTTTTCAAATCAAACACATTGGTTTTCTACATCACACTTTCTAGACATCGTCAAGGTGGCATGCATTGTTGACAGGCATGCCCCCTTGAAGAAACGACGAATTAAGAATGACACACCAAAATCATGGATAGATGACCAGGTGTTTTTTTAGAGAAACAGGCTTAAAAAACTGGAGAGACGTGTTTTAAAAGACGGTTCAAATCAGAAGCTCTTGGAATACAATGCGCAGAAAAATTAAGTAAATATGCTCATAGACCAAAAAAAGATAGAATTCTTCAAGTCAGCAATTAATGAGAGCGGAAGTAATAAAAAATCATGGATTAGTGAAACGATTCTTAAACAATCCCTCTTCAATGAGTTACCCCGACGCCGTAGACGACAATGATTTAGCTGCAAAATCCTCAGAATTTTTCTGATAAAAAATAAAGGTAATCAGTGATTCACTTGATAAAGTTGGTGCAACGTCAAGTATTTCCGTGCCACCGCGCAACAATAATTGCAAATTTGAACATTTTGAAAATGTTTCTACTGAAGAACTACGGAAAATCATTTTAGCTTCTCCTTCAAAATCGTGCGCACTGGACCCCATACCTACTCCATTACTCAAAAATTGCATCGATGAACTTTTGCCATTCCTGTCTCTTACAGTCAACACTTCATTGAACACTGGTTATATGCCTGCGCGTTTCAAAGAAGCCATTGTCATCCCCATACCAAAGAAGCCCAAAATTATCGATTTAAAAAATTTTAGACCGATTTCCACCCTTCTCTTCTTATGGAAGGTAATAGAGCGAATCGTCATTGATCAGTTGTCCAGTTACTGTGTTTCAAACGGCCTAGAGGAGACATATCAGTCAACTTACCGCAAACGCCACAGCTGCGAAACGGCGCTACTCAAAGTCACTAATGACTTGTTCTGTAATATTGATAATCAAGAAGTATCACTTTTTACGTTACTAGACTTGTCGTCAGCATTTGACACAATTCCTCATGACAGATTTCTCCAGCGTTTAGAATCTGAGTACGGTATATGTGGTCATGCCCTTTCTTGGTTTAATTCGTATTTTGAGGATCGACTGCACTCGATTAGCATTAGAAATACTACATCTGAGCCCAAGAAATTGAACACTGGTATGCCTCAAGGATCTGGTGCAGGTCCCTGGGGATACACGAAGTGCACAGGTCCTCTCGGTTGTCTCATACGAAAGCTTTTGCTCTGTTATCACATGTTTGCGGATGATACCCGACTCCATACATCACTAAATTCCAACAGTATCGAGTCGCAGCATGCTGCAAGAAAAAAATTGGAGAGTGGAGTTGGTTCCATTTGCAAGTGGAAGAACGAGAACAGACTTAAGCTAAACCGAATTCATGATCGTTGGCACCGGTAAACAGTTGTCAAAGATGGAATACGACAGCATCAGAATTGAACGGCAGGAAATTCAGACTTGCACAAGCCTTCGTGATCTTGGTGTCTGGCTGGACTCAAATCTCAAGATGTGCGTTCATGTTCAACATGTCGTCCGTGTCTGCTATGCTAATCTCAGAGAGCTCTGGTCAATTCGCAAGTATTTGACGACGGCAGCAACGAAAACCCTAGCTCAAGCTATGATCATTTCACATCTGGACTACTCAAACAGTCTGCTATATGGCGTAAGTACCCAGTTGATTGATCAATTGCAGCGCGTACAAAACGCTCCAGCTAGGCTTGTTTTAAAGCGGAGAAAATACGACCGTATCACTGATGGGCTACGCCAGTTACATTGGCTGCCAATACGCTTTAGGATTACCTTCAAAATAGCAGTTATCACGTTCAAAGTTTTGACAACAGGTCAGCCAGATTAGCCAGATTAGCGTTTTCATGTTACGCAGGAATGTTTCTTTGGTAGTTTTCCACTTGTCTGTTACTTTTTTGACGAGTGACTGACAAAATTGCGGCACTTTTTGTGCCCGTTTTTACTCATTTTTAAAATGCTACTCCTTCAGTTTTTAATCCAATCGTTTAGATGTTCCCCAGGGGTTGGCCTACCAGGCTATTATTTTTTTTCGCGGTTCGCCAAAAACTGCCAAAATAGCGGAACTTTGAAGTTTGACAAAAACTGGAATAAATGGTAGTAAATAACTGAATTGTCAAACCATTCATTTCTCTCAGTCTTTTTCAAATAGTTATAAAATTTTAATCGATAGTTTCCTGGGTGCTTCTCTACCTGAAAAAAATGCCGAAATGGTGGAATTTAAAAAATTTTGTGAAATAGTGTAAGTGTCGGTAAATATGTGAATCGTCAAAATCCAACCTCTCCAACATCTCTTTTCGGGTAGCTCCAACCCGGAAAAAATCGTTTTTGTGTATTAAAATTATGTTTTTCATTTTTTTTTGGCCTAACAGTATTTGTTTCAGAGTTTTTCTCTCTTTCCTTGTTTTGTAACTCGGTTGGGTCATGTCCTTGGACATGCTTGTCAAAGAATACCTGTATCTGTTCAGTAACCTGGTGTTTTACAGTATTAGTGAATGTCTCGCATTGCGTGTGTTTCTAAGCAATAAGTTGAGGGAAAAGACCATCTGATGGAATAGCACCTGTAAAGTTGCTGTTCTGTTTCTCTACATGCTTCAGAAATTTAGAGAAAGGTTTTCTTTTATTGCTGCAGAACGTTTATCTTTTTGGACGAGTGTTTGTATCATTGAAGATATTCGTCAAGCAGCAAGACAACTATTTTTCAGACTGATGAAAAAGAGAGGTTGAAGTACATTTGTGAACTGAAAAATGTCAAGATGTCAAGCAAAGAAACGTATTTTTCGAGCGGATGGTCAAAAGGCAGTAAATTTTAATCATGGGTCGCCGAAGGACCATGTGACGGAAAAAAGGCGCATTGTTAACTCTGCCATGTTTCCTTTTGTCTAGGCAATACGGGAAAGGGAGCATTGAGGAAACATTGTAAAGAGATAAAACATGTAAATGCAGAGCATGCACGCCAGAATTTGAATATCCTCAGCCCTAAAACAGCTGTGTCACACACAACAGACAATGCAAGTAACGAAAAAGTTTCTGAAGAATCTAGCCCATCCACTTCTAGACAAGTACAATCTGCGTGCCGAGATTATATGGTTTTTGAAAAAGTAGAGGGCACCTCTAGTTTTAATTCACCAACCGATGTTGGAGACATATTCTGCAAAATGTTCCAAGATAGTGACATAGCCGAAAAATTCAATATGCAACGTACAAAATCCTCCTGTATCGTTGTCCATGGGCTCGCCCCATATTTTAAGCACAAGTTAGTTAAAAGCGTTTGTTCAAGTGATGCTTATGTGCGCTGTATGACGAATCAAGAAGCAGGGTTACAAAAGACGAGCAAATTTATGTAATAGTGAGACACTGGGTAAATTCCGAAGTTGCCACAAAATATCTTGATTCAAAGTTCCTAGGTCATAAAGCAGCCAAAGATCTCAATAACTTCAACGATGCGGCAAAAGCCTTGCCACCAAACTTGCTCTTATAGGTCGGCAGTGATGGACCAAATGATAATAATAATAATAATAATAATAATAATAATAATAATAATAATAATAATAATAATAATAAAAGCAACAACAATTACCTTTCTGTTGTACGAACGTTAATTGATTGGAAGATAATCTTGTGATTTTAAGCACTCTGATAGGCAATATTAAGGTTATTTCACATAATTATATCGAAATATGTAGAGTTATTACATCACATGTATCTATTTGAGTATAAGCCTTATGGAATACGGAAAAAGAAAAAATATATGCAGAAAAAAGTCAGGAAAAAGTCATGAGAAGGTCAGAAAAAAGTCAGAAAAAATGGTTCGTTATTACAACGTTTCATGTTTAAACATCCGGTGGCGTTGAGGGGTCAGCTGGGGTAGTATCTCGGGGATATATCGGAAACGGAAAAATAAACCATCATTGTTTAATATGGCATGGCAGCCTGTCTCTAAAACCAGTTTCACATGCTGTTGTGGCATAGTTCGGTACTTATCTTGCTGTGCTTCGCCCGGAGATTGCTAGTTCATTGCATAAAAGTGTAAGGCAAGCAACCTGTGGAAGTCGAACCCAAAAAGCATACATGTAAAGAAAAATTCTCATCTCCGCCCTTGTTCTTATTCTGTGTTAATAAGTGTTTGAATAAACACTTAAGGAAATGTTTTATTTTGCAAAATAGATGTTTTGATACGGGATGAAATTAACTTATCGGGAGTGGCGGTCGTGAGGCACAGTCGACGGCAGGCACATTCTCTGGTATCTGTGACCGTATTAACGAACATTTGAGTTCATTTACTTAGATATTAAACTTAGATCTCAAGATTAAGCTTACGTAAGTTTACTTACTTACGTCATTTTCTCTTACGTATGTTTATCAAATTACATTCTAAGTCAATTTTCATAAAGAGTGCGACTAATCGTTATCGTATAAACTTTTCTGGGTGGGTTGTCAATGTAAATATCGAAGACCGAAGAAAACTTTTAGATGTTTCGGGGCGGCAAAGCTTCTTCTTGTTTCCGACTCGAGAATTTTCGAGATTTTAGACCAAAAATGAATACCTTCTCTTGAAAATCTATATCGAGTCATTGTCATTGTAAACTGCCAAGGTAAACAAAACACATTTAAATGTCGCGTTGGATTGAACTTAGAAATCTAAGTGTCGTCCGAACTTATACTTGAACTTATACTTGAGTGTAAGTTTATACTTACATTTTGTGAATACCGCTTAGTTTAACCAATGGGAATCCAAGTTTACTGTTACATTTTTGCACTTAGATTGACTCTAAGTTTCAACTTACACTTTCGCGAATACGTCCACTGGTTTACGGTTGAATATACCAGGTTGGCTATGGTTGCGGCCTGTCCCTGAAACAAAAATTATTGTCAACATCTGCAGGCAATAATCGAATTGTGTCAGTGTAATTACGGGCAATTTGGTTCCATGATTATTGGTTTTAACTTGGTCCTCACTCTTACCTATGACAGCAAGAGTCACATTTTCTATAACAGAACGTCTCATTGATGTCAATTTTGCTAATCTCGGCACATGACTCAGGCCAGTGGCGTTATTTTAGAAAGAGTGCATCACACAAACATACTTGTTCTGAGAAAAGTATGTTTTCACCCACAGCAACAATAAGCCAATTCGCACTTTGGCTTTTGCAGAAACGTTTTTGCGTTTCGGCTGAATTCAGGTGAGATAAGGATATAAAGAAAAGTAGAAAAACGGAAAAAATCAACAAAATTTCATTTTGCCAGCAACATATTCACATGTTGGCTATTAAAGGGACTGAATAATATGTAAAATAGTTTTTAAAAGATAATATGATGGCTTCATAAATTTGAAACCGTGCATGTTGAAAGAAAATTAGAATTTTGATGTTTATTCCTTATCATTTCTTTATAATTTATCTCAAAAATTTTTGCAGCCGAAGCAACACCTCCACCGGAAAGACCCGAAAGTGCGAATTGGCTTATTACAGGAACTGTGACCATTTCTTTTCTAGGAAAATTGATCAAGTCATCTTGCAGACACCTTCATGCAATAAGCCAAATCACACTTTGGTTGTTTCGAATAATTTGCGAAAGAATTGTGAATTTCGACTGCGAGTGAACCGGGTGAAAATTGAAAGAAATGATGGAAAAATATGGAAGAAATATCGCAAAAACAGCTCATACTCGGAAAATAAAAGAAATTTAAAGTTGAAACTATTTGTTAAAACTAAAATACATTTTTCAAATAGATAGGAGTTGCTAAAAATCCGACTGCTCTTTGATGCAAGAGAAATTTGACATTTAGGCGAAATCTCTCTATCATTTCTTTTATTTTTTACCCGGTTACTTTTATTGGAACTTTTGCGCATTTTTATTGGGAACGCCCTAAGTTTGATTTGGCTTGTGGGTAACTTAGGGGCATAATGAGTGATATTTGGAGTTTATAGCAGTTTTATACCAATACAAATTCTTCGATATTTAAGCTAAGTAATAACATTTTTCTAAACGGTAAAAATTATTTAAAGAGCTAGCTTCCTGGCATGTGACAAATAGACCACAATGTATGCAATCGGCCCACAACAAGAAAAATACACTGCTATATTTGGTATGAAAACGACGAGAAACTGCGTTTTGTCCCCATACAAGCACTGGCACTTTGTGATCACGTGATGAAAATGTTAATTCTTATTGGTAGATGTAAGGTTGTGACGTGAACTTGTTCTCAAGAATAAAACAGGGTCCGCTGGGACTAGTTTTAATTGTAAACAAGAGGGCGATAATATAGGTTTTTGTTAAAACATAAGATAAGACATTACTCTGCACGAGAGTAATATGTCAAGTAGTCTTCAGGCTGTATATAAGATTTTCAAGTATTTTGTTATTTAGTTTAACTCCTTTCTTTGAAGGTATTTTTATTAGTTATTTCTCTTCGCCTCTGACGGGTAGATGTGAACAATAAAAACACAATTACCTGAAGTTTGTAGCCACAGCTCTCGCGGAAATAGACAAAACTGTGAATTGTTTTTATTCCGAATAACTCCCCTCTAAAAGTGCCAGTAAATTATTAAATTATAAAAAGGGAAAGATTTATCGAGTCCACTGACTCTGCTAAAAGTCATCATTTGGGGAACCGGGCTCATATACAAAATTAAGGAGAAGGTCTCTTTTATTGGGTCTGTTTCTGGTATAAGAATTGGTCGAATAAAGGAGATCTCGAATTTTTGTTTATTCGTTATTGTCGTGTTTTTTTTTTCAAAACAACCGTAACAGATAATAACAATAATATTAATTTAAGATATTTATGCGAAAACAAAATAAAAAACACGGAAGAGAAAGGATATACATTTGGTCTCCCCATTTGTTATTTATAAGCATGGTCTCCCCAGGTCGCAAGGTATATATATATATATATATATATATATATATATATATATATATATATATATATATATATATATATATATATATATATATATATATATACTCGAAGAAGTTTTAAATATGGAAATTTGCGGACAAGAAGGTCGCATCTGTGCTTTCGATATTGCTGAATTGAGTAGCACATTTCCGTGAGACACAAGTGAATTGCTAACCGTGCATTACATTTATCGTTTAAATATTGATTTGTAGGTAAGCAAATCAAACTTTGGCCTTAAACTTTGTACTTTGTGCCGATAAAAGGGATGTTTGAAAAAGCACAAGGTGTAGTAAAATGGTATTTTCATGAGTTGAGTTGGTTGTGATTTGATTGCAAAGGCATAACGTGGTTAAACAAGTAAATAAGAAATTGCTTGACACATGTGTTTGTGATATAGTATTTGTGATCAACGTTTTATAAGACATGCACTTTCTTCATGTAAAGCTTGTTTCGGCAAACTTGAATATTATAGAAAAGTTCTTACAGTTACATCTGCTACTTTGAATTGCGCTAAGATCCTGCAAATCAATGGAATGAATGATGTTCTATATCTCTCAAATATCAGGCACAATATTATGGTGTCTTGTTTACGTTACTTTAATTGATTCATTACACAAGTACGCAGGTCGATCTGCAATGAAAGTGTTTACTTTTTAAATAACCCATAGTCTTCTAAGAAAAACTTCCGACGCTTAAGGAAATTACTCACAACAATCTCATCATGTAAACGTTAATGCAATTTATCAGACAATTATGCCAGAAGCAAACTTGATCAACGTGTTTCCCTTCATTCAGTTCAATTCATTCATTAACTTCTTTCATCACTTAGTTATCATTTTCTAGAGAGGCTCTTTAAATAATAAGTATTAATGGTTTTCAAAGTAATTATTAGTTTCCCATGTAATTATACTCATACATAATGTTATAAGGTAAGTTGGACCAAAAGCAGTTTATACATGCGCAATAAATTTCTTTTCGCACTTAAATATACAATAATAGCATTTCAGTGTCTAACAGTTAGCACATTCTGTTTCTTTGAAATGAAACTGCATATATTGTAGCGGTTGAACAATAAATAAATGTGGTGACCGTCCTGTCGTATGTAATTCATATTAAATATAATAACGGCATAAAATTCTTCCGAATATTTTACAAGGCTTTGTGTATAATGCTCCTTATTGGTAATATGCCATTTTGCTATCAACACATACGGCATTTAAACTGACAATTTTAAGTAAAAAGGAAAAAATATATAGTAAAAGTATGCTCCGGTATAGGTTTTGCAGCATAGCGCATGACAGCTATACTGAACGAAGCATTTTATAGATGAAATAATGTTGTTGAATTTTCTTGCATAATTGACACGACAAAAACGACACTGTGTTCATTTCTGAGTAGGGAAGAGAAAAGGAGAGTAATGAATTGCCCCAATAATAACCAACATATTACATTGGTGGAACTGCACTCCACCTCCGATATAGATCATATTTTAATAGAGTTAATTGACCTTACAATTATTTAACCACAGTGTCAGTAAGGTGGATCATTGTCGTCCATTGCACTGGTATTTCCTTTTCACATAGAAACACATGCTATATGACAATACAGAAAACTATTCGGAATGATTTATTTCTCTGATTATATATAACAAAATTGGTAACATTTCAAAACTAGCATTGCCCAAATCATGTAAATCATTTCTGGCTTTCATTTAAGTTATTATTATTATTATTATTATTATTATTATTATTATTATTATTATTATTATTATTATTATTATTATTATTATTATTATTATTATTATTATTATTATTATTATTGTTATTATTATTATTATTATTATTATTATTATTATTATTATTATTATTATTATTATTATTATTATTATTATTATTATTATTATTATTGTTGTTGTTGTTGTTGTTGTTGTTGTTATTATTATTATTATTATTATTATTATTATTATTATTATTATTATTATTATTATTATTATTATTATTATTATTATTATTATTATTATTATTATTATTATTATTATTATTATTATTATTATTATTATTATTATTATTATTATTATTATTATTATTATTATTATTATTGTTATTGTTATTGTTATTTTTATTATTATTTACTATTTTATATTGAGTATATTAAGTTAAAGTATTATTTTTCGATAGTATTTTTATTTTCAAACATTCACCTGAATTTATGTGTGTTATCCTACATCAGTTGTGTGGGAAGTAGGAGCTTTATAGTATTTTAGCAGGATAGCATGGTTTAGTCGTCATTCTTCGTGCTTCTTATTAGTAATCGGGTTGATATGAGTAATGTCTGTTCGCCTTTAAAATCATCAGTATTTAAATTCAGACTATGGTTATATACCCTCTTCTTAAAATGTTTGGGGATACCATCAAGTAAGGAACTTCATAGAAGTAAGGAAATGACATGATGGTCATTTGACTAGAGCCATTTCGGGAATGGGTCCACACACATGGTTGTAGCTATGGTTATGGCTTGTATCATTGGTGGAGCCTTCCGTTGTGGCTCTACGAAGGTGGTTTGCCAATTCTTGTTTTATCTTTATTTCGGAAGTATATCTTTTGAGTTACATGTATTAGTGCTTTCACATATCTTTATAACGTGATCATTTGATTATGTTTGTATCGAGTTTGGAAAAATACTACCAAACTTATTATATTAACTCACGTACAGTACATAAATTGTAAAAGTGCAGTTCGAATTTCAGAACGCTTTTCTATACTAGGGGTGCATCGCAGGTTTTAGCCAAACGCCAGCTTTAAATCCCATCTAAAGGTGAGATAAGAGCGTTCTCTATAAGATAAATAAGGTATTGTTATCATTCTTTATTTACATTATCCGCGTACACTTGCAGAAAATTTCGAGTCATAATTTATGTGTCGATCACTGTAAATGAAGAGACAACCCATCTAAAGATGGAAAACAACATTTATTGCTAAAAAGTTTTTTATGAAATAAAACAACTGTTTTGCTGAATTAGAGTTCAGAACACTTTCAACTCACTTTCTAGGTCATTTTCATGGTGAAAAACTCTTAGAATAATTTACCACTAACTCAAATTATCGAGAGTCACAAACTGCTGTAGACCTAAAGAGTGCCAATCACACAAAAGTGGAATATTAAACACTTGGCAAAACTGGCACGTCAGCTTAAATCTTTGATTATCATTTCTGAAACAAAATGACGTTTGTGCATTTAGTTTTCAATAAATCATAGAAGAAGATACGTTTTAGGCAAATTGGGTTTTAGTCAATAATTGCTAATTTTGGGTGAAGCAAAAAAAGTAACACCAAGATCGTATTATATTTGTGTAATGTCTGGCGTAGTGATGTCTGGCGTAGTGATGTCTGGCGTAGTGATGTCTGGCGTAGTTTAGATTTTTATAAATGATTTTGCCAATTATTCAGCCAATTTTCGGTGAGTTCAAAACAATTAAGTCACAAAGACAAAGACATTTATTTTTCTTCCCTTGATTCAGGAGAGAAATATAATTTTAAGAAAATTTGGTTGGGCCAGATCGATAAACAAATTAAAAGTCACGCATCCACTGTTAAGCTTACTCAACATTTTAAGACAATAAAAATATTTCCTAAGTATCAATTAAGCTTTAAAAACTTGTTTTAATGATTATAATAACAATCAGACAGTTTCTTCTAACTTTAATCAAAATTTTAACAGAACAAGGCCATGTACTTTAACAGAAAAAGCCTCAGTTAAGATTTCAATAAAAAATGTTGATCACAAATTTCAGACCATAAGATAATATCGCACACTTTGGCTAGGGATTGAAGATTTAAGCAAGAAATTGGTTTTTCTCCAATTTTTCCGCCAGTTTTTGGCGAAGTTCGACAACAATTTTTTCATCCCTTGCGGCAGTGAAGATTGTCATGAGAAATTGCTTTCTCTGCCAATAGTTCTGCCAATTGTTTTCCAAATCACAGAAAAACAACAACAGCCAGCAAGTACCAATGACTGCTATCTTTAATTAAATTTCAACACAATAAGACCATTGCTCTGGCGACAGTTCATATTTTACCACAAAATTTTCTTTTTCGTCTCAATATTTTTACCAGTTTTTGGTGAATCACCAAAAACGTATTACCCAAGCAGGTACTAATGTCTGCTACCTGTGCTTACCATTTCAAGACAGTAAGGTTAATTTCTTGGTGCCTTTTAAGATTTTGCGACTACGGATGACTACTTTTATTACTCTATGTCTGCTATATTATTTTTTCTCTTGCCTGAAAATGTTTTTCTTTTGCCTGTATTTCGTCCAAATATTACTGGAATCACGGACAGAAACAGAAAGGTAAAATTTACATGTAACTAAAATTTCAAGACAGTAAGGCTTTTTGCCGTGCGTCAGTTAGCATTTAAATGATTTTTTGCCAATAATTCCGCAAACAGACAGGTAGGTCGCAATGCATACTGCTTTACTTAAAATTTCAAGTCAGTAAGGATCTTTCTCTAGCAACAGTTACGTGTTTACGAAAACGTTTTAATCGCCAATATTTCCGCCAATTATTGGCGCATTAGCGTATTCCCTGCCCTTCCCATCCACCTTTTATCAAAATTTTTGAACGTTTCCATTTCGAGTTACGCTTTAAAGAAAATGATTTTCATCAATATTTCCACTATTCTTATGGTGAACTGACAAAAAAAGTCAATGGGTACTATTGTGTATTACCTTTATCCAAAATGGCAAGACATTCATTCCACAAATCTGGTATATATCTTATTTTCAACTTTAAAAAACAAATATACACATACGCACATGGGAGCACGCGCAAATAATGCCAACGATCGCTATAACCTCTATTTCTGTGGGAAGGTGGACATAGAAAGAACGTGACTTTACTACTAACTGGATGAAACGGCATCTGCAACCTCCCATGGTACCCCAGAATCCCTTAACTCAATCGTATTAGAATTTCTATCCATGCGCCGTTCCTTTTATTTTAATGCAGCCAGCATATTTTGCGTATATTCATAGAGTGATGCGTCATGGGCGGATGTTTGCATGTGCGATAGTCTTTGTAGCAATGCATATCCATAGCAGAAGCAGTGTCAAAAGGACAGGCCACTGAGGAGAGAAAATGTGCGAAAGTATGGCCTGCAGAATTTCAATATGCCCTGTTCCTTATTATATATGCCATATTATATATACTCCCAGTTTTCCCGATGAAATCCGACTGTTTGAAGGTGAGGCAAACTTTAAGAGGTTGACAAAGGTGTTCAACATTTTGTTATTACTTTGGCTGTGTTGTCCTACGATGTTTTGAATTTATTAATAAGCAACAGGTCAGAATAGAGGAGTGCAGTAAACGGACGGTTTTTACACGTAGATAGCAATAGAATGGTAGAAAGCGATTGGTGGGCGGTGCCAAAATATCAAAATTTTTCTAAGCAAAATGTAAATGTGCTAAGATTGGCTGGGTATAATCCTAGTCTTGCCTCCATGTGTTGCCATTTTAGGCCAACACACAAAAGTTTTAGCGTGTAAATGTCAGAGATAAACTTATCAACTATTACTTGAAGATTTCCAAAACTGCCTGGCACACAGTGCTTAAACATAAAATACCGAACAAAAGCAACTATTGAAGATGCATTCGGCTGGTGAAGTGTAAAAATAAAAAAATCGAGTTTGATTCTCATTAGCCCCCAACCGGGGTTTTATGCCCCGGAGGGGGGGGGGGGGGCTTTCTCCGTCTGTCCGTCAAGGTTACTGTCAGACTTTGAAATTTTACATATCTGTGGCTTTTGGACCCCATATCTCAAGGTCGGCTGGACGGATTTCAACCAAAATTTGTGTGTAACTTGTATGTAAAAAGTGTCAAGATCACTGTGCTACTTCGAAATTTTGCACATTTGTTCCTTTTGGACACAATATCTCATGGTCGGCTGGACGGATTTCAACCAAAATTTTTCAATCTGATTCACAATCTGATTAGGTGGGGTTGACCTTGGGTTAAAGGTCAACTTCACGGTGATAGAAACTGAATTCTATCGTGGTATCTGCGGTTGCGCATTACGTAGGTGCGATATTGCTCACAGAGGCGTATTTCCTACTTTGCTACTTGAAACGCATTTCTGTAAGAAGAATGAAAAAACCTTGAGATTAGACGTGTTTTAGACAATACTGGACTGGAGACTCCGTCAGGTTGAGCTGTAACAAATTGTTTTATACTATTCACAGTGTCACAGTTGGATCGTACATTAATTTTAAACTCATCGCCGTTTCCGATGATGGCTTGTTTAGTTTAGTTAGGCACATTGTCAGTCATTCAGATGCAGCTTTTGTCAGAGTCGTTATGGAGCAGTTATTATCTAGTGTAATTGCAGAAGACTGTTGAGAAATTGTAAGACCAACTGTGGACATATACAGAGAGAGAATAAAGGTCACACACTTATTTCCTTATAGAAATTCCTTATGGAACTTATCGAATTTAAGGCACTTTGCCCGCATTCCCTAAATCCAAACAATGACCAGGAAGGATGTTCGAGGGTAAGTAAATTTTAAGCTCAAAACATATGCAAAAATACAGTCACTGTGGTACACAAGACCATATTTATGCCGAGTACTTTCTGCCAGTAAGGGTCCTCCTTGAGCTAGTGACAGACTGCTGTAACCGTTGTCCGTCTTCCTTCGCCAGCCTGGCTATTCTTTCTGCTACCGATACTTAACATTTCATGACAATAAAGCCATTTCCTTAGATTTTTGACAAATAGCCAGTGGAACGTATGATCCCCTACTTGCCAGCAAAATTTTAGGACATTTCCATTAAAATTTAGAACGATACGAGGTACTGATGTCTGCTTCCATTAGTCAAGAATTTAGAATGTGTTTGTAGTTATTACGTAAAATAAATCATTAAGGTTGTGGAAATTCTGTAATGCAGTTTGAATGGACTGAGATTAATTTTCTGTAATTGCAAAAGAGATTTGGTTTAAATTTGATCAGTAACACGAATAGATTACATTGATTTATCGTTCTTAATTGCATTTTAAAGTTCTTGGGGACAATTAACGCTTTAGCGTTAAATAAGATTGGATTTAGATTAGAATTAGATATTTTAAGAGACTGCTTATAATGTAACTGGTCGAAGAGTTTCATTCATCTATGATTGCAATTTAGTTGTTAAGTAATATTTATTTAGTGCACTGTTCAGAGAGTTAATTGTGAAATCTATAGATTGTGAAATATTACAGAAATAAATCAGGCATTTAGTGAAATTTGACCGGCAATTCACCCACCGCCAAAAGACCACCGGCAAATCACCCACCGACAAATCACCCACCGGGAGATTTCCTGTTTCCACCAAGCCGCAAAGCAAAGGCTATTTGGCACATGTCATTTCACTTCTTTTTTTTTTTTGGCAATTCGACAAAAAATAGACTGGTAGGTCGCAATGCTTACTAGTTTGTTTAAAATTTCAAGTCAGTAAGCCTATTTCCCTGACCACAGTTACGATTTTACGAAAAATGACTTTTTGTAAAAGACATTCATTCCAAAAACAGGAGAAGATTTTTTTCAACTTATAAAAACGTACATACACATATACGCACATGGGGACATGCACACATAATTTCAACCGTAATTCTGCTGTGCCTAAAAATGAACATGACTTTGCTACTCAATTAAAAGGCACCCCCAGCTCACTTTCCACTCACCCTACGCTAACGCTTTGGCCTTTTATACACTTCGCTGATTTTGCTTTGTGTTTAAATCGTGAAAGTAAAAACAGAAACGAAAACAAAATGCGAGGCTCACAGTTTAACATCCTGTACTACATATGCACAAATTTGGTAGTGCCTAGTTAAATGTGGTATAAAGGTATATCCGTACAATTTCAATGACCAAAAGGGATGTTCGAATTTTAGTCAATTTTAAGCCCAAACAATATGCAAAACTATGGCCACTGTGGTACACAAGACCATATTTATGTTGAGTACTTTCTGCCAGTAAGGGTCCTCGTCGATGCTAGTGACAGACTGCTGTAAGCGTTGTCGCTCTTCCTTCGTCAGTCTGTCTTTTCTTACTGCCTGGTCTACGCCGCATGCCCACTTGCACAGCAAGTATTTCAAACTCTTTTCTACAACAGTGTGTGGAAATGCATGCTCTGCATCACACTGTATCTTCAGGACTACCCAGGAACATACCAAACACATAAGCGTAAAACCAAAGGCCTTATTCTGTGTTAGTAGTGTCTGATAGCACCAATTAATCTTAACAATGTGCACATCAGTATAAATTTAATGAAATTATTATTATTATTATTATTATTATTATTATTATTATTATTATTATTATTATTATTATTATTATTATTATTATTATTATTATTATTACCATCTTTATTAATGAGTGGACTTGGAAGATCCTCATTAGCATCTGAATTATCCGAATCCTCTCTCAGCTTCGGATCATTTCTTGTCCACCAAGTTGTCCTTCGTAACTGCATATATTTGACAAGCACAAAAATTATAAATGCACGGTTATTGAATGTCAGGAAAAAAGGACATTTTAAGTACTGAACCGATGCCTTTTTCGAATGCCAATTCATGTTAGTTTACAGCCAGATTCAGCTAGCTTAAATCCATTAAGAAGTTCAAATTGGTTTGACTAAAATACCCTTCTGAATTCTCTACGGATTACTGTTATTTTCTCTTGACGTTCTTTCTCATGAGATAATTTTCATATTTACTTAGCTATAAACTAAAGGAACCTTGCTAGAAGGACGCCGCTGTGTTACTAGGCTAACAGCAACAACCACAATAGCGGACACGGCAGATGATATCGGAGCAAAGTGAAGATAATGCACGTGCTTGATGACAGCAAACTGTTTATTCGACTCACTGCTGCCACAAGGAGGCGCTGCTATCGACCACTCTAGTGCCATGCGAATGATGCCGCAGAGCAGACCGACGAGGAGACCACAAAATGCACCCTTCAAGAAGTGCCCGAAATATGTCACTACAATATCATGATTTTACCACAAACAACCAGTTATATTGAAAAGGAGAGCAATCAAAGGAGCATTATTGTATCCTGCTGTATCAGTCTTGTTTTTCAAATGATTATGTGTTATAGAAAAAAAACTGTTCAAATCAAATCCAAATATAACTCAGCTTTTAATATTTGTTTAATTTAATGGAGCTAATAGATTGTTTCAGTAATCACACGGAAAAGATATTTTATATGTTTTCAAACAAATGCACATGTAAGACAACAATGAAAAGAATAACGCACTTTTTCTGTAGTTCTGTTCCAAAACATGCCCAATATAAATATAACGGCAATGGGCGGTACTAGAAAGGCGCTGATGGACTGTGAGTATACCCAGAACTGTGACCCCTGCACCCGCAGTAACAAGGGCAGCCAGCCGATGCTCACCAACATTATAAACACGGTCCACACACGGCCTGGTCAATAATAACCAGTTAATTAATAAACCACTCACTGGAAGACACTTTGGGCTTACTAGCATTATAAACACGATCAACATGCATAATGTGTCGAGGTCAAAATATACATAAGCGAATATGTACTGACTGTAAAACTTAAGCAGTGTGTTATAATATACGTTCGTGAATGTTTATATCAATATAATATATTACCTATTGTAAATATTTGCTGGATTTCTTTATTTAACGCATGTTTTGATAAGAGCAGAGCTTACCCACAATCATCAGTTCTGATTGTTTTGCCCGTGGTCTAAAAAATCTCCAGATATCCATTGTAAACAGTGTACTTGAGCTATTGAAAATGGAAGTGAGGGAACTCATGAGCGCGGCCAGTAATGCAGCCAACATAAGTCCTTTCATACCTACAACAACTTGTACGTCTGCTATGTGGCGCTTTATAACAGATGCACAGTGATGGAGGAGGACTTGCTAGAGCAATGTTTAATAAATGTTTTGCGTATGTTATTTAATGCAACAAATTAACACGCAATGCAATTTATCGACTTTGATCTGGCCGATCAATGAAAGAAGTGAAAGCTACCAAGTATAAACATAACAAGCGCTCTGTAATTGTTTCAAAACCTCTCTATTGGTTTATTTCATTCCTGCCGAGTGACTCTGCATTATTCAATGCCAAAGAATTTAAAAGCAACCATAAAGCTGAAAGTTGGAATAAACATGCGAACGCGTTTTGCACCGTGAATTTTAAGCCTAGCTAAAAGTAAAATTTCAACTAACCAGTAGGCAAGATTTTATTGACTAAAATAGGGTAGGCAAGGTTTGTACATCCTTGAGCATTTTTGCAAATACTTTTACATGATTCGGGATCTGCACAAGCTACCTCTTCTGAAAAAGAAAACGAAAAAAATTTTCCACCGTGAGCTCATGCCATTGTCAGAGTCCTTCATTGGAACACAATTTACTATATTCTCTACATCACAGCCTTGTATAATGATTGAATAGTATAAAGTCAATCTATACTTGAAGTCCACAAGAAAAAGGTCATCATTTTTCAAGTGATAAAAACATACCGGGGAATAAAATGCGCCCAATCATTCCAGGGATAACAAAGAAAAGAAAGGGTAATGTTTTGAGATAGGAAGCAAGCAACATTCCGGCTTTGGCATGAGGTACACTCTTTGCCGATAGGCAGCGTTGGACACAAACCTGAAAGCATACACAACAAAAATATAGCGGTTTTATAAAATGTTTTGTGATATATTTACAATCTTAACATTTTACACTGATTACAAAGACGCAATTGTATGACAGTTATAGGAAATGCATGAATTATTTATGAGTTGTATGAGTTATGTGTGAGGTTATGAGTTATGCATGAGATTGTGAGTTATGAATGAAATGTTTGAATTATTTATTAGATGTATGAATTATGTATGGATGATGAGTTATGCGTGAGATGCATGAGTTACGTATGAAATGTATAAGTTATGTATGAGATTATGAGTTATTTGTGAAACGTATGAGTTATGTTTGAGACGTATGAGCTATGTATGAGATTTTGAGTTATGCATGAGATGTATGAGATATTTCAAAGAAATCGAATAATCTACATTTCAGTTTTAATAGTAGAGATTTAAACTGCAATATATAAAAAATTATTAAATTTTAGATATTGAAAGATAATTGAAAATGCTGCTCATTGTCAACAATTGAACTTAGATTTATATTTTAATAACCTGGTCTGTGCACCAATATGTTAAACTAACTATTGTTAGCCCCAGAATCATTCCCGGCCAGGGATATGCTCCGTCACTTGCTGATCTAAAAATATGGAATGCGTTTTCAGGAGGTAATCCGCACGTGTGATTTCCGTACTCAAGTACGTCTCTTTTGGTATAGTTTGTGGCCGCTTGCATATATTTCTCTTTCATTGATTGATACCCTCCTATTTCATTAAGACCTGTGAAAAAATAGTAAAACCAGTAGAAGTGCTTCGTTGCGTTCTTAAATTCTGTAAAATAAGTAAGAATTCTTTAACTCGAACCTGAGCAGTTTAAGAAAACACTTTTTGGATTTAGATTGTGTTGTACAATACCCGTGAAGCTATAATCACTAGTTTCAGTGCCGCTAGTGTTACCATGATAACAACGCACACCCACAAAATAATTCCTGCATAATTCATTGTTGAGGCCCCCGTTTGAAATCATCCCTATTTGATATCGATGCTACAAGTTTGTCAGAATTTTAAGGTCTCTGACCTTCAGTATTAAACAGTCAATGTTGCAATTGGCTAATAAAATAACAGCTGGCTACAAAATATGAGTGAGTGTGAAAAGTGTGACACGGAGTGACACTGACTGAGAGCCGCAAGGATAAACGACGAGGCTACGATGATGACTGTCTGTATGGCGTCCGTCCACAGCACAGCGGTGAGGCCACCTATCACATAAAGCTTGCTACATACTCAAGCTATTATATTTCATAAATGTTTTGTTTTGGACATAGCGAACTGTTTAGAATGCAGTACTTATTCACAAATGTTATTTAAGCAATGAATTATCTGTGGTATTTTATGCCAATGTCAATGTCAAAAGCAGAGCATCAATTCCCGTAGTCGCACCAAACCAGGAAAAATACACTTATTGGTTGTTTTAGAAGCTATGCAACGGAACTAATATGATTTAGAAGAATATTTAAGTATTCTGTAAAAAATTTTACCAACGAGTGTATAAAAGGCAGTGATGACGAGGACAAAAATGATAGACCCATACAGATTCCACTTAAGAATAGTTGTGATAAACAGCGCACCAGTGAAAATCTGCCCCTGTAAGCAAACGCTAACATTGCGCCTATGCACCTATTTTAAATTCATGTATATTTTACTTAACGCAACGTTTCATTTATTTAGTTAAAGAATAGGTATTTGAAATGAACTGATTTTGTTGACTGATTAATTATTAATTTACTGATTTGTAAGCAATGTATTAGACAAGATCTTTGATGGTTTTAATATGGTCAGTGCTAAATACTATCAAACGTACTGACTCTTGAGCAGGTGGAAGAATTAGAAAAGATGTAAAAAATAAATCACTTACGCCTACATGGTTCGTGATGGTGAGGAAGATTTGGATGCAGGCGTACGACATACGTATCCGCTGTCCGCCATAGCGCATCCTCAGGTACTCGGGCATAGTGAAGCACTGCAATCAGAGCACATGTGTGTGCATGTATGTGTGTATTTGCGTGTGTTGGTGAATGCTTGATAGTAAACTGGCCGCTTCTTGTTGGTTATTTTAATATTTGTTTTCGTAACATTGTATATTTAGAATATTAGATCAACATTACTACCCCAACTAGTAGAATAAGTAGAATTTAGGTAGCATCTTTATCAGTTTTGGAAATTAAAGAAATCTTCGTCGCAAGCTGTTTCTGTGGGTGAGAGCAAAATACAATGCCTTAACCGAACAGACAAAAGGACGTCTTTGTGACGCCTAGAAGACGTGGGCTTAGGAAAAATACGACGTCGTTTGGTGGACGTGAAAAGACTTTGTTTACGACGTCTGGAAAATGTCGATTGCCCAATTTTTTCTGAGCATAATGTCAAGTTAGCAGACGTCTTTTTGGGAGAAAACTGGATGAACACAAGAAAATACAATATCGATGCTTTACACATTACTTCATTGTTAAAAGAACTGTATTATGTAATCGGTAAATGAACGCATTAAATATATGATCACCACAACCATTTAACAATGAAAGATTAGGCATAGGTCAATGCCACACAATGGTTCAAACCTTTTTGCATTCTCAGTTTTAATTACATTAATTTTTTAAATCCCTATACTTTTTTGCTATTAGATTTTACTCGAACACACAATCATAGAAAAATGTACGCTACTGTCTTACTAAATGCACATTGAATCACAAGGCGCGCTGCAGAAAAGCGCTGAATTATACATCGCAGTGAGGAAAGCGCGCTGAATCATAAATTGCTCTGAGGAAAGAGCGTTGAACCACAAACAACGCTGATAGTGTGTAAAAATTTGACAATCTGCCCATTCACAACACATATTCATCTTCGTAGTTCAAACTATCGTTAACGTGCCGAAGAGTTCATCGTTTCACTGTGGCAGTGCGTACACTAAACAGAAGGATGGACGGGGAGACACACTGACCAGCCAGAAAAGAAGAGGTCTTTAATGTTGCACTCGTTTATCTCTCCAAAATGAACAGCAAAACTGTATAAAAATACAGATTCATAAACACATATACTCAATATAATTCGCATGATATGCACTTTAAATAAACAACATAAACCATTCAAATTAATCTCTCTATCATTTCTTTCATTTTTTATACCCGGTTATAGTTTGTATTTGAAACGCAGCATTTTGTGCATTTCATTCAGGACACCCAAAGTGTGATTTAGCTTATACCGTATCATTGCTGTTGAAGCGTTTTGTAAGAAAAAACTGTCAGAGAAATATTTTATTTTGTCGCTTTACTAGAATCACATATTATCGCCCATTTACAGGGCTGATTTTAAGACGCACTTCACATGACATAATACACAAACACATCAAATCATTTATATTTAAGACAGTAATAATCCTTACCTTTTAAATTGACATTATAGTCCCAATTTCTTTAAAAATGAGCGCAAAAAATGAATCCACAGTTTCGGTATTAACCACCTTGCGTTACACCGGAAAATGAAAGACCGTTTCTCAAATATAATGGGAATGATCGTGATGTCAATTTGTTTTCATAATTATTTTATGATTTTTTTTAAATGAAAGCGTTTTTTATGGATTTATGTATCTCCTGTTGCATTCTACATCTAAAATTTAGTTAGGCAGTCTGCTAATGCTTAAATTATTTGGTAATTTTAAATTATATAAAATCTTTAATATTCAAAGATAAATTATTCTTAGATATCTCAAATAAGTTTAATTTAAACTATTTAATTTCTTTTGCATTTTTAGTTGGAAATTTGTGCATTTGTGAAGTATATTAATTTACCGAAGTCATTTGTTTTTCTGAGATAAATATGAACAAAAATCTTTGTAGAAAGTACGGGTAGGGCAATATTTAGTTGAGAATGTGTGAATGCGGGAAGTGGGGGTAGATAGCAAGTCTGTAGCAACTTACGTAATATAAATTCACGACATAGACTGTACCATAACCAATTGTAAACGGTTCTTCTTTTCATAATGCGCTCTGGTATATGTGGTGCAATCATTCACAACACATTGCTTACTTATATATTTAGTACATTAAAGTTTTCTTACAGAAAGTACATATATATATATAATATAAAAAATCTCAGTTATGTATTTTTACGTATATGTATTTAACAAGACTAGAAATACTAACATCTGCCATATTTTAAACAATTCCGATCTGTAACTTTTTAAAATATTATTTTAAACTAAATATATTAGCATAATTATTGGATAAAACAAGCAAGGAATGCAATTTTGTTACTTTGCATTGTAGAACTTATTCTGTGGATATTTTTTAGATGTTACGATGTGATGTGACCGAAATGGGACTGTTTTGGACTTGTCGAATATCCATATATGGTCTCAATTACGGCGCGACCAAAGGTGGGACCTTTTTTTGATTTTCTAAATATCTAATTTGGTCTGAATCACATCGTGACCATATTGAAAACTTTTTCAGGACATTTTTGCGTCTTTTGCCTGCTGAAAAGTGGTTGTTAAGATACCACTATGCTATGAGGGTTGCTATGTACAGCAGATTAATTCAATTCTTTGAAAAATGATGAGTTATGGCGCCTACAAATTCATAAATGTGAAAGTCTGGAAAGAGTTCTGAAAATTGACAAAGATATTTTTTGAAATTTTGCAGTTCATATAGAAAGGAAAATTACGCCTCGCACGGCTTTCCCATAGGGTTTAGTATTAAATTTCAAGAAAGGCTCCTGTTATATGGCCCGTATACACTCTGAAAAGTTCGCATGGAAAATATTTCCATTTTGACATTTTAACAAATCCAAAAAACACCGTTGTCCATCTACATTACAAGATCTCTTTATATACGAGACGAGTTGAATGCTTACTGATATATGCTCTACAAAAGGTGTCAACATACACACAGACACGCAGACTGATGAACGGTCAGAAACTATAGTCATCTACTCCTTTCTACGGCGGGAATAAAACTAATTTGCAAAAATGTCTGCGCAACTGTTTTAGTTCCTTTACTAAATTCTGCACTTTTGTTTTCATGCTTAGGTGAACATATGATATTTTTAGAGTCAATAGAGCGAAAACTTTATTTGTAAGACCTTAACGCCATTGCTTGTGATCTGCAGAATTTCTATCTATTTCATATTAACCAGGGTTTTTGTATTAATGACTTTAAGCGTCAACAATAAAACGCCGTATATAAAGACATTAATAAGTCGTTACATGGCAAAGTATATAAGCAGTGGATTACCCCTGAAGATCTGTAAACTGGAATGAAAAACCATCCAAGAAGCAACAGCATGAACATTGCCTACAACAAAAAGTAAGTTCTAAGCTTTTCAATAAAATAAACACAGACCACGTTTTCATAATGATTAACTATTTATAAATAGGACTACTGAAATATTGCGTATTAGAGTACTTTCAGAGAAATTCTAAGGTTGTTTTATGAAATATGTAATAGTCTATAAATAAAACAATTCATATGGATTTAATCGTTTTTAATGTTTTTTGGAAATCTATTTGACCTCCAACAGATCTTGACCTAATGTAGATTCACATTATTACAATATAGGTCCTATGGCTATACGTTTAATTCACTGAAAAAGTTATTGTCATTCAACTAAATAATCTGAAATATCACTGTAAATATTAGTTCTATAAACAATAGATGACTTACATGCCATTCAAACATAACAACAGCAAATCCAGTGGCCGCCGCTGAACCCGCTAAACCAATGAACATGGGAGCGCCCACATTTGTGGCAAACATTGACAAGCCAACCTAAACATAGAAAAGATAGCTAAAATTCATCCATGCAAAGGGGTTAAAATTCCCTTCACAAAGCTGTATGGAAGCTGTTCATGCAATAACTTGAATTTGAATTAACAGGTGATATTAGCAAACTCTTTGAAGTAACATGTCGATATGTTTTAAGGTGTAATGCCTTTGACACTAAAATGTAACTATTCATATTCAAAAACAATTCACAGTATTCGCATATTGATGCAAACGTCAGATTTACCCCCACTTAAAAGTGCGCTTTGTTACACGTAATGTCATTTTTCATTTCCAAAGTTATATCTCATGTCTACCACACTCATAAAACAGAAAAATGCAGCAGAACTGAGGCACCATACAAGAAGCTTATTATACCATCCTGGAGAATTATGCTGATTTAAATATTTACATCAAAGTTAATATGGAATAAATGCACCCGAATAGATGACACATAAATTAAATTTGTATATTGTCAAAAAATAATATAAGCAAGTATAACGTTTTGTAAAGTAAAAAGATTAGTGAAAGTTATTCGCAGCTAATTTATTTTTTATGATTGCACCATGGGCCTTCATAACTGCAATATGAAATCGGTAATCTGTTTTATTTGTTTTTATTCGTTTTTGTGTTATAGTGGAAATTAACGTTGTTCTTGAGTTGTTTATACTATTTTATGTACTAATATCTCGATCCTTGAGAAAGATGGCCTAACCAGAATCCAATTCGCTGATCGGCCCGCCAAGAAGTACCCCTGAGCATTGTGCGTTGATGCTCTAAATGACGCCTGAAAAGGAAAATACATAATAGAGTATATGTCAGTCCCAAAATATTGTTTGTTCTGTTATTTTTCATACTTCAGACATTTCAAACTTTCAAATGTTTCAGCTGCGACGCCATTATGACGTCATTTTTATTTAATTTGGAAAATTTTAAATGAAAAGAATTTAAGATACTTGCCGGGGTAATTTCTCTCCACCCTACCAACTAACCCCTATTCACAGTACCTTTTCTTAAAGTGTCCAGTGCAAAAGGACAGCAAAGAACATGCTTATCATTACCCGGTGTCTTAACTGAGTGCGCAAAGGGCGATGCGTGCCAAAAAGCCGAAGTGATATGCCGAAGAGTCAGAGGACCAAAGTACACAAAAGGCAGTGACATGCCAAAGAGTCAGTGGAGTAAAGTACACATAGGACAGTGACATGCCAAAAAGTTAGTGGATTAAAGTAGACATAGGGCAGTGGCATGCCAAAAAAAGTCAGTGCATCAAAGTACACAAAGGGCAGTGACATGCCACTAAGTCAGTGGATCAAAGTACAAACTATTCTGTACTACCATACCCTACTTGGCTGTTTGTTATTTATACACTACATATTACTGCGAGTATAGCTGACGCAATTGCTCCAGAACAACTCAAGCTATGACAATGGAATTTGGATAAAATCGCAGGTTTAATTTTCTGTTAATTTAATAAGCATAAGTACAGAAATACGAAGCAGTAGATATTATATAGACAAATGCTCTTCAGTTTTATTAATATTGTGAATAACATTAAGTTAAGAATATTTGGATTAATAGGTATCTCCATTTTATTCCTTCTTTTGGTATTCTATATATAATTTACTTTTATTTACTACAGTGGATAACATCTCTTTTCTAAACTCGATGTGCCATTCCTCTTTAACTTTTTTAATTTCTTCTGGTTTCTCGTTTCGTTTAACTGTCCGTAACAACTGACTGAAAATGTACCTTTGCATATACGAGTGTGCAGTCCATTTATTGCAGCATTGTAGTGCTCTCATGTCACATTAATGCTTGTTACGTCATGATAATTTGTGCATATAAGTAAGCATCTGACATTATATCAGCGTCCACGTGTTTACTGATATATAGCATATGTAAAGCAGTGTTATACAGAGGGTTGGCTTGATGCGTTGATCCTTTCGTAAGGTGGAGCTCATTACTGGAATGGCTTCATCTGTTGATCCTTGCGTGCAGGTGGAGCTCAATCATTGAATGGTTTCATGTGTTGATAATTACGTGCAGGTGGTGTTCATTACTGGGATGGCTTCATGTGTTGATCCTTGCGTATAGGTGGAGCTCCTTACTGGAATGGCTTCATGTGTTGATCCTTGCGTACAGATGGAGCTCATTACTGAGATGGCTTCATGCTTTGATCCTTGTGTACAGGTGGAGCTAATTCATGGGATGGCTTCATGTGTTCCCCTTTGCGCAAAGGTAGAGGTCATTCCTAGGATGGCTTAATGTGTTGAACCTATGCGTAAAGGTGTACCCCTTTACTGTGGAATGGCTTAATGTGTTGATCTTTGCTTACAGACAGAGCTCATACTGGGATACCATAATGTGTTGAGCGATGCGTAAAGACAGAGCGCATTTGTGGGATAACGTAATGTGCTAACATTGCGTGCAGGCAGAGTTCGTTCCTGGGTTGACTTAATGTGACGTTCACCTTGGCCTACAGAAAGATCGTATCTCTGGGATGGCCTCACACATAGCCCGTTACGTTCCTATGTGTTAAGACACACAACTTTGTTTTAGTTATAAACAGGGCTGATAAAAAGAGCCACAACATCACAATAAGAGCAACAGCGGAATTTGCAAGGAATGTCCGTTCGTGTGGACACAGTAAATTCAGGTTGTTTTCAGGTTTTCCTACTGCTCTTTGGCAGTTGATGCGGAAGTACTTAACAGGTACTCATATAACACTACCAGAGCTGATATGAATGGTAGCTGATACAATATAAATGGAATCTAGTAGCTAACTAACACTACTAAACTGGTTTTACCAATGCACCTCATAGTCAGTCATTATCATTTTATAGAAGGTTTCGTTTACTGTTTGCCTTTATTGTTAACAGTTAACAACTAGCAGTTGCAAGTTACGAGTTTACTGTTATTGAAGTGCCTATCGTTTGATGACTTGTAGTAGAAAACTTTTTATAAAACCCATTGGTCCGTAACTCTGCTCGCTAGACCCTGTCTTCATCCCTTTTCAAATGCTACTGTAGTTGCCATATTTGTCTCAATTAAAAAAACGCTGATAAACATACTGATTTTTTTATTTATCATACTAATGAAAGAGTCCACAAATGCATTCATACATGATATGTAACTCCGCAAAATTTACAGGGAGGTACTGATAACATTTAGAGATATCTCCATTCATATCATAGATATGTTTTATTCTTTTAAGCATAAATGTATTTACTTGATTTCTTAATACTTCTGGACAGTAAAAATCATTTATAAATATTTGTAATAAAACAACAATATTCATAATTAAATAATAATAATATTGTGTTTTAATGCAGAGATATATTTATAAACACTTAAAGATATCCACAAATACTGAATAAATATCATCCTGTACTTATTCTCGCAAACACTAGTTCCAGATACGAAAGAAAACTCGTGACAGCAACAGAAATATTTTGAACTAAGAATGCACGCTGGCTTTGAAATGGGACTGATCACGAAGTCATGAACTGAACACCTTGAGGCTTCCTTGCACCTGTTTTGTGCTATTACTCACCACTTGTGTTACTGGTAACCACTTATGTGGCTAATCGCTACTTCCGCTACCGGTCACCACTTGTGTTACTGGTAGTCACTTATGTTACGTTTCATCAATCCGGTTACTAGTCACCACTTGTGTTGATGATCACCACTTGTGTTACAGTCACCACCTGTGTTAGTGGTTACCACTTGTATGACTAGTCACTACTTGTGTTACTGGTAGCCACTTATATTACTGGTCACCACGTGTATTACTGGTCACCACTCTTGTTACTAGCCAGCACTTGTGTGGCTGGGCACCACTTGTGTTACTGGTCACCACTTGAACATGGCGTTTCAGCTAAAAAGAAGATTCTGGTGTAAATCAGCAGAATAATAACTAATTACAGCGTTTTACAGTTTTGCAGGCAAGTGTAACTTGTACTAACTGCCTTGGGAGAAATAATTTCAGGATCTGAAACAAATCAGAAACCTTAGTTGATTTAAAATGTGGCATGTACATGAATGTCACTGAAATTGGGAAAACTCTTCCTAAGTTGTTTCTGTATCCAAGAAATTCTTCATGCTAATTTTCGTATACCTTTTGTATACTTTGTATATCTTTTGACCATTTTAATTATTCGAGCAAAAAGCAAAACGCAAACCAGCTTTTGATATGGTTTAGCTGTGTCTGAAATTTTGCTGATGATTGGTCAGCTAGTATTTTGTGTTGTAATGTTAGCTAACATTTGCTTAGAATTTCCCACCCAAATTCACGTGCTCACATGTTATCACGTGCTCACATGTAGGTAAAGGCGGAGATAGCTGCTGGCCAGAGGTCAGGTTAAATTTTCCAATCAATCCAAAAAAACAACTGTATTAATGATCGGTACAATAGTTTTTGTCACTGCAGTAATCGAATCATACACAGCCGGGGTAATAGCCGGGATTGACGGACGAAAAAAAACGGCCGAACAGCCATCCCACTAGCACTCAAGTATTCTCTGGTTCAAAAGCCCCCGCTGGATTCATCAAATAACTACTACAAGCGTGTTGTATTGCAACATTATGTCAATATTGGAGTATCATTTTTAAGTACTAAATAGACATCGCACAGCTTACATTTCGTGTAAAAAATGGCCAAAGATCGAATTGCGTGTTTCACGTAAAATACCTATTCATGGGATAGGGTAGCAAACTAGTAGACCAGTCATGCAATGTACAAAATAGTATACAAAACATGAAAACTATCAATTGCAAAAGATGTATAGTATTCCCACATGCACATGCGCAGAGAAACAGCACTGTACGTTGTAAGGATAACAAATGACCATCAGAGCTGTAATTTTAAAATTGTTTGATTTTTTTCATTATAGATTATAGTTTCATTTTGTAGCACGGTGAAATTTTGGTGAATACTTGGTGGCTTAAATTTTGTGCCAACTTTGTCATTTAGCATGTTTCAGATCATTTTGACCTTTAAAATAGTATAATTTGTAGCTTTCATTTATCTTTGGAAGATACTTATGTATGTATTTAAAACCGTTAGCAACCAAAATTCGTTCGGAATGCATTGATAATACCCGAAGGTTTCGGCCAACCCCATAAAATTATTTACATATAACCCAAGTCCACCGACTGATGGTGGGCCTAGCGTTAGGTTAGCTTATAATTTAATTTTAATTTTGGTGAGGAATCGACCCAATCAGCAGGTCCGGTCAGAACTGCACTGAAAGCAATCAGCTGGAAAACAAGCGATTACACTAGTCAAGCAATGGACAGCTTGTGAAACCATAATGCAAAAGAATGAAGAAATCTTCGCTTGCAAGAAACATGTCGTATATAACAATGTGGTCTTTGACTTTGGAGAGTAGAGTCGGTATGAGACATTTAACTTACATTGATGTTAGTGTGGTGACTGAATGAAACGTAATAACATGAATTCGTTAGTGCACATTGGAAATTGACTACAATGTATACTTGAATTATTTTCGTTATAAGATTCACAGCCTTCTCAATATATTTACATTCAGTTACATTTTCCCTCTTTTTAACAGTGTACAAAGCCATAACATTTTCTGAGGTTTGTGCAAAACATATGACTTTGGTTTCATACATATTGAATCAGTTTATTGAACTAAAACAAAGTTTCTTCCTCAAAATAAAAAAAGTGGTAATTTATAGATCAGTATATTAATGGGAATGTCTGTTCAGCGTCTATTTCCTGTGGCTGCTTCCAGCGATCTTTTCCTCTCAACCAAATCTAACCTGTCTCTAAAAGTATCAATTCAACTTGTTGGAGACATTGTAAAATATACGCTTGGAGAGGTCGAGGAACACAGTGCTCTAGAAATGTCGAGAAAAACAACGCTGTAAGATGTCAAGAAATAAAACATTGTAAAGATGACAAGAAATACAACGATATAGAGATGCCCAGGAACACAACGTTGTAAGGACGAAAAAGAATACATCGGCGTAGAGACATCGGGGAACACAACGTTGTGAACACTTCAGGATCACAGAAAACATGGCTATAGAGCAGAGGTTGCCCTTGCGCTGCACTAGCTTGGAGATGGTGTTAAAATTAGGTCAGTCACTCTATAAAATCTATGCCAACTTTTATTTCTTAGCTCAAGCGCTGTAGGAGCAGTTATCTAGGAACAATTTGATTGCAAATAACTTTTGCTCCGGAAAAGCTCCGAGTTCTCTTACTCCCACGTTCACACGGATTTCCCCTTATTACTTATATTCGCGCATACTGTAGAACAGACTTTGGCACTGCTTTTGCCACAGTTCCAACCTAATATTGACCAATCAGTAAGGAGTTGGAACCAGGTCAGAGCCTCATTTCCATTTATGCCTGTCTTACAAACCACACGCCATTTTGAATCCCTTCAAGTTTCTCAGGAGTCCATTTTGATGTACAGAGAATTTGTTCTTTTCCGTCAAGGTCAAGATTCTAAATTAGAGTTTCTATTATCTCGAAAATCATTAGATATGAAGAAATATTTAACTAATTTTCGACCCATTGTGGATAAAAACATTACAATCGAATTAGGTCGTTTACTTTGGCCTTGTCTGTATAATTCAGTGTTCAAGTTGATTGCTATCACAAAAACCCGTTACATATAAAGCGATTGTAGGGTTATAGGAAGTAAAGCATATTATACAAAATGCAATTTGGTGCGTTCGAAGTTTTTCTTCAAGGACAAAATTTCTAAGCAATAATATTAGATCTAGTTGATATAGCTTTAATCCTTTTAAACAATATGTCCGTAGGACATTCATATTTGAGTATTAATTTCTATTAATTTACGTTAATAATTTACCTACTTTATAAAATAGTCTCTCAGGCTCAGAATAATAGTTATTTTGGATAATAGTCGCACTCTAAGTTCATCATCAAAACTTTTGTTAGATGAGCTGAAATGTCGAACTTGTTATGGCTCAAAAGCGTTTAATAGTCAAGGACCTTCCCTATGGAATCAGCTTCCAGAAAGTATAAAAAATGCTACAACCATTATTGATTTTAGGAAGAAGCTTAAAACTTATTTTTTTACCAAGGCATTCAATTTTGAATTATTTCAGTATTAGTGATTTTATTCATTTTTTAAAAATTTTTAATTCTAGTCACACTTTAGTAATGTTTTAAATCAATTTTAACTATTATGTGATTATTGTTCTATATTGTACAGCCCTTCGAACTAATATTGATGAACGGGTTATATAAATGTTTCTATAATAATAATAATAATAATAATAATAATATTTAAATTTTATCTGCTACTTGTATTTTATTTCATACTTCAGATTTTGTTTGTGATTGTTTCAAATTTTTGTTTGAACGTTTATCATTTTGGTGTACTTTTGCAATCCAATTTATGAAAAAAACACGTGATAGCCATTTCATACAACATTGAGTGAAGCACTAGCTGAAAAAAAACAACAAAGAAAAACCTATTAATTTTGCAGAAAATGGCGATTTTAAAGTAATTTATTTCAAGTGGCTGAAAACAATGGCAGACTTACAAAGCTCACTTTCTTCAGACATAACTTGTGTTTAAAACGATTCTCCTATTTAAAACCTCCGAATAGAGGTGGAAAACCCCATTATTTCTTCTTTGCTGACACATAAACCTATCGAGTTCAATATGTATTGAAACACATGAAATAAGATAACAGCAACAAACACAGGACAACCTGTAAAGTGTAAGCTGAGCAAGGACAATTTTTCTGCTACTCCTGCTGTGCTTGATCAATGGAAATGAAGTTAAATGATACTTAAAGTGAGAAGTAGAACCGTCTCATTTGAATTTAATGTGTTCGAAAGAGAAAAATTATTTGTCGTATTACAATGAAAATTACAACAGTGAAGTAAAGGTACCTAGCCTATACCTGCCCCCTCAGGCACATGCAAAGATCCGTTTAAATTTTTGCGAATTGATGATTCCACCCAAAAAGAAGAGACATGTCTAGCGGCCCTGGGGTTATTCGTTGTGGCACTGGTGGTGGTGGTGTCGTGGTGCCTGTGGCGATTGTGGCGATGGTGCTGGTGGCGCTGCGTGTAAATTGCAAAGTGACTTTCTGTCAATTTGGCGTCGGTTTTAAATGTAACTCAATTTCTCATCTGCAATATGTGGATCTTCACTGCTAAAACGCTAACAGATTGGGCTTTATACTTTCTGAACTTGTCTGTACAAAATTCGTAGTCTTGATTTACCACTCGGAATATGGAAAAGAACGAGGCCGACTTTTTGTGACTTTCTACAAAGCTGAGTTTTGCCATTTTACATATGTTAAATGACCTAAATGGATTTCATTTTGCCCTGATATTGCACCAAAAACAATTCCTATGCTTTTATACAAAATCAATTTGTAGCATTGAGCTAATAATTGGCTACATCAAAAAACTTAATTTTTTAATTTTAATTAATTAAAAGAGACTCTAGAGTTAAAGGGAAGTGCAAAGACTACGGCGTGGCTCAACAGATTCTACTCTATATCAACAGCTTTATAAAAAATCTATTAATAAAATATCCACAAAAGTTAAACATACTAATCTCAATACACAGTACTGTTCGTAGTGTTACTTCTTTTTTCCAGCCTATCGCAGCCCCCACCCACATTTTACCAATTCGATCAAACATCAACACATTTTGGCACTCTAGCACTTACCTAATTAAAACAAACTTTCTCCAATTTACTGTTGATGTGACAACCAAAGCTAGGAATAAGAAGTTAACGGCGATATTTGGTCATAACTTTGAGTTTGAGATATAAATGGACGAAGTAGTGTCGGAAATAAACACTCACCAATAGTCGTTTATTGTTTTAAATATAGCTTATAGCTGGGTCCAGATCAAAAGGATATAGACTATGTATAACAATAATGTTAAAGAAACAGAAGGAGCACGGTTTTTAAATATGTTGTTAGTCTAGATATTGTCTGTATCTTGAGTGTTTCAGAAATAAGAATTCAGACAAACAAAACGATTAAAAATACCGGTATTCTAACGACATTGTAAAGTCATCAGAAAATTGGTCTTATATGGACTTCTCGGTCAAAATCACACCACAGCTTCATTACCGTTATCATGACTATAATACATCTCTTATAAAATAAGCCAAAATGAGGATTTCAGATATGAAAATATCAAAAGCGCATAGGTTCTTCAAGCTTCATACATTTTCTTTGTTAACATACGGCCCAAGTACGGGGATACGTCGCTGCAGAGGTGTCCATAACATCTTTTTCATTTTGCTGTCTGGTTGGTGAATTCTGTTTTGGATCACTTTCCTGACGTTTATACAGAGTTATACTGACTTATCCTATCATGCGGTGCTCCAGGCAATAAACCATATGGACCTAAATCCATGTCACTTACAAAAAAGAATCACCAATCAACACGAAGAACCCCGTTCCGAACTTACCCAGCCGCCAACTCCAATAACCAGAAAAAAGTAGAGTGCTATGAGTAGCACATCGATGCCTGCCAGCCCGTGAGCTTCTTCTTCTACCAAAGACTTTCCTTTATTATCCATTTGTTTCCAAGATCTCCCGCTGGCGTCCACGGCTTTCTCTCTCCTTTCTAATTTGCTTGCAAGGACTATCAAGTGGACTCCGTTTTATGGCAGTTATTTATCGCGTCTGTTCATGACGCGTCCGTTTTTTTTTCTTGACGTTTTTACACTAAAGTCAGGGTTTAAATCACGGTTAAAAGATAACAAACAGGGAATTCTGTTGTCAGAAATGCCCGGGTTACACTGTTTTTAATATTTTAACTGACTTAAAATAAAGTTCCAAAGAAAATTTTCTTGTTTTCTGAGTTTCACATTTCTACGAGTCTATTCTAAATAAAGTCAAAGACCGTTTATAATTATGCCATTAAATTGCCCATTGTGTGTCAAAACACACCGTCTGTGTTATGTCATTCAAATCATGATTATTTCCTGTAAACACTCTCCTTACAAACTTCACAGATTATCTCACCTTGTTACTCAACATTTCCTTATTGATATTTTAATTAATCTTAAAACTAAATACAAATCCCAAACAATCAATTACAAGCACAAGGTCATCGAGGCTGTTACGGACACGGTGCTGTTAATTGGAATAAGATTTTAAAAATGTTTTTATCACTACACCTTCGTGAAGTATACAAAGACGAACCTTGATCAACTTGGAACCCTCATTTTGGCTGTTCGTGAAATTGTAATATAACGGACACTTACTTAGTAGTGGGTATGTAAGCCGTTAGCTTGGCGTAGTGCTTGAATCCGATGATGAATCGGCGTTATAAATCTGTTGATGAGATATTGAAGATATCTGTACCATTTCTCTATTTACCCCTGTCGCAACTTTTATGGTGCCGGCATCCTGATGTGTAGCCTATAGGGTTCTGGTCTGGACTACACACCGGCCATTACAAAAACTTTGTTCCCTTGCAAGTAATCCTGACTACGGCGCCTAAGCTTATTCAGTACAATTTCAATGTGGGGTCAATGCGTATACAATCGGTTTACACGCAATCGTCTAACGGCCATTTCCGCACAGTCCGCAGTTCGAAATCAGTCCGCCGTCCGTAAACTAAACGAACTAAAGTTCCTTGCACGCTATTGTAACACGCAGGCGACCGCTTCTGGATCTATCCATAGTGTTCATTGTATCCAGATACCGCTTTTTCAGTTTGCACGCGGTGCTTTTGCAACACCAGAAACATCTGGCAACGTCGTCCATTGAAATCCCAGCCTCTGACATGTCGATCGCTACAACCAGACGTGTAACTAAGCATGCTGGAGAACATAAACAAAGCCACGTTGTGTAAAATCAGGGTAGAATCTGTAGCTAAAATGTTGAGTAAAAAGTCTGCATAGTTTAAGCAAAAAAATGATTTTCAGTCATTCACTTTCTTTTGTCCCTCAGCATATTTAAGACAGTCATTTCGCAGCAGAATGGTTCCCAGTTCCCGCCCGAGATGCCACATACTAATCGAGCCGATGAACTAAATGTCCACTAATTTGTCGAAAAGGCTTTACTGCTTTTAAATAAGATTTCAGTCAATGAGACCACGAAATTCATCTGGTTAGCATTTTGGCAACTCATTGAACATTAGCGTAGATTCATAGCTGAGAAACCACGCTAAAGATCACGTAATATCACCGTTTAAAAGAAATTCTAAGACATGAAGAACCAGTGATAAAAGCTGTCTAAATAGGCATATCTTGATTTTGTGACGGTTTGAAGATGAAGAGTAATGAATTCTAATAATAAATTTTCTGACAACAGAATATGCCGTTTGCGTTCTCTTCGCTAACTTAAAGCAACACAATGTTGACAATTTTACACTTTAATTAACAGACTCGTTATTATGTGTCCCTACGAACCCGACATGCTGTTCCATTCGATTCATATAAAACATTTATGCATCATCTCTTTTAGCACTTCTTAGAATATGTCACTTTCTCAGGAAAGGATTAATGAACAGCTGCTGTTTGGCATTTATATCTTAAAAGAAATACACCTCACACAAACAATCACTTACAACTCAAAAGGAGATCGACAGATCAGACATTCGATTCATAATTGGAAATGTGTAGAACAAACTGAAAGTTACTGGAGATAAAACTGCATTTCTAGTGACATGCAACAAGTAAAATGCATCTCGTGTCTGCGCTAATCATCTTGAACTGTTGGGGTAAAACATCGCAGCAATTAGCGATGCGTAAAATATAGGTTGTCTTTGGATAGTAATGTATCAATAAAGACATATGCCACTGCCAATGTAAATGGAAACAACCACGGCAGTTTTTATTATTTGAACTGGATGAAGTAAATAAGACAATTTCTAACTCTTGTCTGAACCAGATTATTGCGATATATATTTTGGTTAATATGTTCAGTGAAATTAACTAATAACATGCAGCAGGTTACGTGAGTAGCATATATCTTTGCACGCATTCCCAAATAACAGAGAACCATATTTATCTTCTTATACTGGTTACGGATTATTAGTTTAAGGCATTGAATGACGAAGCTCCAGAGTATATAAGGTACATGCTCGGACCATATTACACATGTAGATGTCTTCATTCTGCTAAGGAGCTGGCACTCACCCTATTGTTATGTTTACTTCTTACTTCTGAATCAAGTTTCCCAAGTTAAGCTTGTTATACGACATTTTAGTTTGCATACAGCACGCACAATAAGTAAGTGGGAATTGAAATGACAAAATAAGTATCCCAGTACTACCCCTGATGCCAATTGGTATGACTTCCATGGTACATCCAATTCACAACAATTAATCCAACCACAATTGATCTAGAGGTATTTGATCTACCAACAATCGGGGTACAACAACTGATCTAATTACCATAACACCATGTTTCGTGTAAACCCATGGATTGGTGACCGAATAACTGCGACAACTAAGATAGTCCTTGGCATTAAGAGAAATCGGATTTTCTTTTGTGGATCAGTCTTGAATGAACTCCGGAGTAGATGACTCTTAAACTTTAAAAAAGCTTGGAAATCCCAAATGTGGATTTTCAATCTTCATGATATCATTATTTACAGTTTTATTAGAGCTCTAATAATGCCCAATCACAAACAGTCAGGAAAAATGGAACTTCATCTCGAAATTTACTATTATGTTATGGAAAAGGTCTAGTGTATGGATAAATATTGGTTGAATTCAATCAAGATTTCATAGAAGTTTCCACCTATCTTTCGAATCAGCAATTCATTTCCTGTTTCACGTTTTTACATGTTTTTTCCAGAGGTTTGGAAATAAGAGCAAAAATAATATCCGTGCCGCGAATATTGAGTATGTTCGAGCCATGAAAATTGATGTGCTGATGTAGTTGCAAATATCTAATACATATCACTAGTATTTTGGGGATATTGGGCCTATCCAAATATATAATGAGATCTCCAGCTACAATAAATCGATATCTAATACATATCTATAGTATTTTAGACATTGTGTCTATTCAAATATATGTTGAAATCTTAAACTATGTCAAATCGACATCGAACAACTGTAACTGCAGTAGAAGGACAAAGAAATGTTATATAGAGCAATAAAAATTTGTCCAGCTTTGGTACCAGGAGATAGGAGCAAGATTCATTTCAGATTTCCTTAAGTTTCAAAATAACCTTAATTAACCTTTTTCAAAAAGAATCTTACTGAGAAAGTAACATAACTCTTTTACATGGATGAAATCCCAATTATTAGAATCTCCGTAAGGTCATCGTGAATGCGATCAACAGTATAGAATAATAAATTACCGCCTCTTTAGAAGAATCTTTACCTGCTCCTTAGTCGTCCATTTAGCCGCTATTTTGGCCGCCGCCTTAACCGCCCATAGCCGACCCTTAGCGTTTCATAGTCGCCGCCTTAACCGCCACAAAGCCCACCCTTAGCTGCCCCAAAGCCTGCCTTTAGCCACCACATAGCCGGCCCTTAGCCGCCCTAAAGCCGGTCCCTAACTGTGCCATAGCCGGCCCTTAGCCACCCCACAGCCGGTACTTAGCTGCCACATAGCCGGCCCTTAGCCATCCCATTGCCAGCTCTTAGCCGCCACATAGCCCACCCTTATCCTTTCCATGGCCGCCGCCTTCATCGCCACATAGCCGGCCCTAGCCAGGCCATAGCCGGTCTTTAAACGTCCCATAGCCGGGCCTTAGTCGCCCCATAGCCCTCTCCTAGCCGCCCCATAGCCGACCCTTAGCCGCTCCACAACCGGCACTAAGCCGCCACGTAGCCGGCCCATAGCCATCCCATAGCCGCCGCCTTCACCGCCACATAGCCGGCCTTTAGCCGCCCTAAAGCCGGTCTCTAACTGTGCCATAGCCGGCCCTTAGCCACCCCACAGCCGGTACTTAGCCGCCACATAGCCGGCCCTTAGCCATCCGATAGCCGGCTCTTAGCCGCCACATAGCCCACCCTTATCCTTCCCATGGCCGCCGCCTTCACCGCCACATAGCCGGCTCTAGCCAGCCCATCGCCGGCCCTTAAACGTCCCATAGCCGGCCCTTAGTCGCCCCATAGCCTGCGTTCTAGCCCCATAGCCGGCCCTTAGCCGCCCCACAGCTGGTACTTAGCCGCCACAGAGCCGGCCCTTAGTCGTCCCATAGCCGGCTCTTAGCCGCCCCATAACCGGCCCTTAGGGGCCCCACAGCCGGCTTTCAACCTTTCCATCGCCGCCACCTTAACTATCCCATAGATGGTCCTTATCTGCTTATTTCAGGCATGTTGGAATGACATTCAGTCAATGACGTATATTCAGTAAAATTCGGAACAGTAATATTTCACATCGGGATTAAAAGATAGTCCTATCATTTTTATTTTAATTTTTATTACAGGCGGCACTTTAAAATTCTTTCGCGATACAAAAATTTTCCAAACTGGCATATTAGCTTTAACCACGTGTCAGTTTGCAAACTTTGCATATCTACTTACCTATAAAATACAGATAACATGGCATGGCCATGACATGACCATGATATCAAGTACTCCCTCCTCCATCGGGATCGTGATCTGACTTCACTGATGCTGGCTGCTTTCCTCTGAGAGAATTATCTCTCAGGGTGTAAGATAATAGTATCTCCCTGACCCTCTGGTTGGGCAATGTCTGAATCAGACGAAGGATTGTTTCATGCAATTATAATAAAAATGTTGGACATTTAATTATAAATGGGAATAATCGGATAAAGTTCACAAGGTGTATGGTAAATTTTGTGGGTTTGTGCAGGATTTTTATACAATTCCGAGCGCTCACTGCATTTATTCGTCCTTTACAATACAGTGTAAGTTCTATGGGCGTGTATATGAAGAACACCCAACACCCATGTGCATAAAAAGGTCAATGGCCAATCTACTCAATTCACAGAAAATTATATGGCTTTGCATACTGATAAAAGGAAAAAATGCAAGTCATTGTCAAAATACTGAAAAGACTGCGAATTTCATGGCGATAGTATTTAACGATATTTTGTTCTCTGCACATAAAATGTTAATAAAAAACAATTGATTGAATTCTCCAATGGGTCACTCCTACCCGAAGGCAAAAATCTCATCGCATATACAACATGTTCTTTGCAAGCGGGCAGTTCTTCATGCATTTGCAGTCAAGTTTTTTAAACAGGATATTAGTTGCCTAGTTTAATCACTTGTTTGCATGATGCATGAATACGCATCTGAAATGATTGGTTTCGGCTGAGTACCGACGGGACTTACTGGATGCGATTATTCTTCACTGAAATTCAGGACGACGCTATAAACTAGCGGAACGCTACGTACTTTATCAGTCTGTGGGCCAGCATTATATAAATGTAAATAACCATCTCATGGAGTTATCGGAACTTTGCGGACATTACCGAAGACTATCCGGACTTCTCCAAGCCTTCTGAATGAATATGCGGATATCAACTCTTTTAAATACATTGCCAAATATCTTCCAAAAATAACGAAAAGTAATGAAGTAACGAAACAACAACTTATGCTACTTTCAAGGCTAAAATGAAACCAAACTGGTATTAAACAGAGCCAGTGGGCTAAAATAATAGTCTGAGACATGCCAAAAGTCGGGCTTGGAAGACAATTTAAGCTCCCAAATATTCAATAAAATTTCAGTGTATTTCCGATGAATCTACGGATGGACAATTGGAAAAAACTTCAAAATTCAAATATATGCAGCTGCTTGTCTATCCTTACAATGTTCATTGCTGTGCTGTGCATATAGGAACACCACAGAAAATATAAGCAACATATTCTGTGCACAAGGTGACTATTGCTTGCTATGGTCTACTCAATTTTGTGCCTGTCGCGTGGATACGACATTGTTTGAGACAGCAATTCGATCTTTGGTCTTTTTACAAGAGGTTTAAGTCGTGCGATGTCCATTTGGTATGTGAATAAATGATACTCAAATATTTACATATTTCATTTTTCGTTGATCCCAGCTGTGGTTTTAAACCCAGAGAGCTTTTGGGTGTTGGACAATGGAAAATCCCAGCTGTTACATCGGCTGTTTCTGATTCGATTACTACGATAACAGAGACTTTTTGAGCGAACATGAATACAATTAATTTTGCGATAGATCGGAAAGTGACGTCTTCACCCCATATGTGAGCATGTAAAGACATGTGAGCCATGAATATCACTTATTGTCGCCAGATCAACAACGGTTAACATAAATTACTCTCATGACTTGCTCTGGTCTGAAAAGCTTTAAAGTGACCACCTGAAACTGAGGTTTCAATATGTTACATTCTTCACTTGTATACAGGTGAAGCATGTGTCCAGCATGTGTGCAGCATGTGTTGCGCTGTGTCTAATCATGTCCTGCTTTGGTCAATGTATATAACGGCAAGAATGAAATGGAAGTTTGCCGCATTGATCTTTGCAGCAGCATGATTTTGTGATCAATTTAAATATTTGTATATTTTATTCCTCCTACTCGATAACCCCTCCATTAAAAAGCAATAAATTGATTTTGTGCAGAATGCAACACTCAAAAAAACGCTATTTACGCATCTACTTGTACATAAATGTAATTAATTAATTATGCGTTTTCCCTCAACCGATGCATGCAACGACAAGACGGGAAGTTTTTTGGCACATATTTTATGCGTTACTTTTTTACATGCCAATCACTTTCCATATATGAATATGTTCCAATCAAGCTGTTAATTGAATCAAACTTTTTTGGCTAATACTCACAATTCAGCGCGAACCCAAGATCGGGATGCCAAGAATTGGAAATTCAGCCCCGGTAGTCGCTAGAGCTTTTGGAGTGCACAGATCCACAAGCCTTAGAACCCGTTAAGAGGAAACTTGGTCCACCGCAGACCTCCCTCTATAGGGGAAACCAAGAAGTACTACCCATAGGCAGAACTCGTTTTTTGCATATCTGCCAGACAGAGTCCTTGAACCCACAATGACCGTGTCTGTAGCCAGACTGAGAAACCGGCTCTATAGACACTATTTACTCTCGAGAATTCGAGGATTGCTGTTAACCCCCGCCCGATGGCGCGGCGCACAACTCCAGTTGATCAATTCACATCTCAACTGGACATAGAGGCATTGGAATCATGTCCTTTTTACCCATGAAGTGCGTTTTGCTTGAAATCCGCCAACGGAAGAGCGCGTGTTTGTCGCGAAATACACGAACGCCTGCGTTCAAGAAAGAAAGCGATGGGTCAGTCAAAGTGTGAAAGTATGGGCAGGCACTTATTGCACTTACTCCGTTCCTACCTACACGCTTAACAGTATCAAATTTTAGAGCCATCGGCAATCCCTTGTGTGCACCAAAATGCTCTAATCTTCTAATCTATAGCAGGACAGCGCATGTCTTCATTCCGGGAGAGCTTTCCACCAGTGTGTTGATCTCTCAAGATCTTTCGCCGATCGAACACCTGTGGGATATTCTTGGAAAAGCCGTGCGCGTGAGCAGCATCCCACCTGAGACATTGCAAGAGCTTAGACAAGTGCTTGTGGAGGAGTAGAATCGCATTCCACTTCACGAAATACAGAATGATGAGATCCATGATACGCATATTAATTGCAGTAAGGGATCCTAGTGGAGGACACGCCCCATATTAAGAGCGTTTTTTAATTATGCGTGTCATTGTTGCATTTCACGCATAGTCGATTTTGTTTTCAGAAACAGAAAGTTTAACATTTAAGTACTAAACTATTTAATTATATTGAGGCTTAACTACTTATCAAAAAAACATTTTGTAGAATTCAAAGTTGCATTGCATTTCTCGAGTATATTTGTGTTGACACAACTCATTACACTCGCTGTTTTAGCACTTTAATTCCCATTTTTGTAACCTGATGTCATGAACAATTTAAATATGTTAGTAGATTCTTAATTTTTATCTCCCCCACGCTATCAAAACAGAAACGGCTGAAGTGTTGCATTGTCTTGGCGCATCATGCTACTAATTCATACATCTAAATGATTTGCAATGTCTTTCAGCCTTCTAATCTGTTTTCGCAAACAGTGGTTCTGACTCTTGTGGTAGGAGAGAGAAGTGAAAGCTGTAGCTTCTCTATCTGGTCTTTTTACATGACCTTGTAGCATCTTCTGGTGGGTTTACCAGCTTAAGAAAGCTTCAGGCTAGCAAACCAAATACATAAATGAACCTCATTTATGATCCGCCGGTTATGTGTACGTGTATCCGTGTGTATTTTACTTTACTTATTGTGTTGTCCTACGTGTGTGGAAATGAGGCATGAGAGTGAATGTATTATCCATCGTATTACAACTAACAAATTTAAAGCAGTTAAACAGAACCAATAATTACTTATTAAATAAACAGCCTTAAAATGCCTTTACTGAAAAACTGAGAGTGGTGTCTTCAACGTAATGTGTCAGAGCTCTGCTGAAAAGACAGCAGTAATACTTGAACAGATTAAAAACTCAAAATACCTACATTTTGCATGAAAAACACTTCACTGAAATCGATAAAAACTGAAAAAAATATAATCCTGACACCACCAACACTTTTTTCCAAACCATTTCATTCTTTGAAAATACTGCTCTTATTCAAATATACTTCAGACCAATATTTAAAATATAAGACTACAGCATCTACAATCTTAATGTTTCTGGTTCAAACCTAAAATCCATTAGATAGTATTTTTTTCAAGAGAATTCAAGTAGGTTTTCTCTGGTCTCCCTGAGGATTACTTTCCCATCATAGATAAGGATTGTAGTGTTGTTTTGTGTACTTTTTGTGTACTGAAATCGACAAAAGTGGGGCCTGATGAACGTAAAGAAAACTTCTAAAACGTAAATAATTTAATAAACATGTATTCATTAACTGACATCTGGAGATCTAGGAATATAGAAAAAAAACAATATGCACGAGGTAAAAACTCCAACAGTAAGATGTTGACTTGATTACTTCCTCTTTCCAAAGCCTATGGAGAACATGGTAACAACGTGTGACATCGTGTTATGTTTAAGACCCAGTCAAAAGATAATCATGCTGGAAATTAAATTTGTAAAATCTGAGAGGGACCTGGGGCACTGGGGCACTGGGGCATTTAACGCTAGTCTTCTTGAAGATGAACATTATAAGTCGACTACGCGAAAATTAATTGAACATGCTTCGATTTCAGTCGAAGTGCAGATACTGTCCCAAGATAGACAGATCTGGAAGACTACTGTGTATATATACAGCTAAAATAGACGTCTGTTGATAAAGCAGCAACCTAATTTATGCTATCACGTGTTATATGCAATACGTAGGCCAAACGGGCAGACGTATAATGGATAGATTCCAAGGACACTTTGGGTGTATCAGCAGAAATGACTTAACCACTTTACTCGTAGATCACCTTAATAGGCGGAACCATAAGGGTGTTGATGATATAAAGCTTCATGCAGTAGACTTTATTAGTCTGAACCCCTCTAAAGACGCTGCTAAGGGTCTTAGACTGAAAATAGAATTGAACTGGATTAAACGCCTGAGGACCGCTTTTTGAAGAGGGCTCAACTACATAGATGGATAGCTGTTTTCCCTATCATCGTGGGTATTATAATGCTTAGATTCGTCGATCATATGAACCTACCGCATTTTCTACCCACTGGTCTTCATCTTCAGGCTTATAGCTTGATTGTTGTAGTACTTAAAACACTGAGAACTGTTCGACTTTAGGTTGATACCCTGTGAGACGTTTTGTGACTAATGTGACATTTTGTTGCGAGAAAATTGTTTAACATTGATTTTAAGACTTTGTGAGTCAAGACCGCCAATAAATATCCCTATTCACTAAGCCTGATGACTATGAAATATACGAAACCGCTCTCGTATACAGTAATTATACAGTAATATGAATTGATTGCAGTATAAACCGTATTCAAAATACTTATCAGTTTAAATATTGTTGATACTAATTATAAAGACTGATCGAATAATAGCCTTGTGACGTTTTAAGTAAGTATACGTCGCCACGTAACCAAACTGTGCTCCGTACTAGGCAACGTTCTGAACGAACGAGATCGTATGCGTATCTTGAGCGGTCGCTGTGATAAGTACGATCAAAATTGATTTTAGCCTCGTCCGATTTTTGTAATTATTAAAAATCAAAACAACGTCCATCTCTTGACGAGTTTTCAATATCTAATCTGTTCTTTGATGCATCATTGAATAGAGTCGGAGAAAACGACGTTGTTTTGCAAAAATAGGCAACGTCTAGTCGACTTTGTGTCAAAGACAATGCTTAGACGGTGATCTATCTTGCGTCCAATTTGAATTAAAATTTAAATTAAAACAAGATTTAGTGCCGCAGTCTGGTCGAGTCGACGTTGTAACCTGAAATAAGCCTTATATCGACGCCGAAATGTTTACTGCGACAAAGCATGTCAAAAGGTGTGTTTTGTAGAGTTTTAATACAACTGGTATCGGTAACTTTGAACTTAGGTCCTTGCGAAATTAAATACATATTGTACAAAAAAGGTCATTAAGATATCCCAGTAATGCAAAATTTATGTGTAAACGCCCGTCCAGTAAGAAAAAGAAATCTTAGAAAAGCGAACATTTGCATTTGGGACCATAAACATTACGATCACGCAGACTATGTTTAAAGGAATGTCACAATGCACGTTGTAACAAGGCTCTACATAACGCACTTTTGGTATACTATATCCCAGTAAACATTTTGACGTCGATATAGACCCTTTCACACAACATTGAATATGATTTGTGCAAGTAATGTTATTTAGATATTACTTCGGTGACGCTTATTCCAACATCCAATTAACCTCTGGGGTGCAATGCTTAATAGACTTCAGGCAACTACCGCTGTACAGGCGACGAGAACTGGCGTGGTGAAGACTTCGATGCAAGAACCAACAGTCCTTTGTCGGGGCTGTTACCACAACTTATAACTTGTCACTGCCTGGACTTTTTTTCGCAAATTTACAAAGTGACTTCTTTCGAGAATTTTTCCTCTGTCCCGACATCTAAGCAACCTGGGCGGATAGACGCTGTAGAGTTCCATAATCATTCAAAACACGACGTTGATGCAACGTCAAATGTTAACTGGATTGAGTAAAGTATTATGACGTCATATCATTAACATGACGTCATTTCACAGCAAAACTGTAACAATTGAACTGTCCACTAGCATATTCAAAGGTTTGATTTTAAACAATTTTTTCGGGGAGTTAATTACGAAATCGAAACTTGCAAAATAAAAGAACAGAATAGGAATAAAATCAAATTAAAAGACATTTTATCCTCGGTGGGAGATAAAAGAAAACTTCATTAAGAATCATAAAAATAGAAGGAAGATATCTGGGGAACCAAACATTCATAATTTCTTCTAATGTCATTCTTAATATTAATAAAACTTAGCAAAAGTATTTTTTGCATTCTTGTACTTGTGTCAATGAAAGTCACAGACCAATGAAGATGTTTTTCTTCCGAGTTCCATTGCCAAAGCTTTAACTGTTTCTGCGTAATTGCATCAGTCCTACTCGCAACAATATGTACTGCTATAAATAGCACAGCCAAGCAGCGTGTGATAGCACAGGATAGTGTGTCCTTTGGACTACTAACTTTTTGGCTTGCCAATGCATTTGAGTAAATAATCATGGCACTGTGTAATAACAAGAATGTTTTTCCGTACATGTTTAACAGGGCACTTTATGGTACTGTTGATTGGTACCTATTTCATATTTACTTGAGCTTTTGCATAATGTCGATTACTTTAACAGGAGATCAATAAGCATTATAAGACAAGACATATAAGAAACAGTGGATTATCCATGAAGATCTGTAGCCCGAAATGAACAACAAACCAAGGAGTAAATATATGAACATTGCCGATACTAGAGAGAATCATTTTATAGCAATGTTTTCGTTCAGTTGGCAGATTATAGGTAAGGTTCAATTGAACATAAACACACGAGTGCAGAATTTAGTAATGCAAGTTAAAACAGATATGCAGAAATTCTTGCAAATTAATTCTGTCTGGAGTAAAGAGGAGCAGAGGACTATAGTACAATCGTCTGACTGACCATCCGTCTGTGTGATTGTGGATACCACTCCTGTTTGCACACGTCAAATCTCAACTCTTAGTGCGCATAAAAGATTTTGTATGTTCTTTCTGCTAAAGAATTGGCTAAATGTCTAAATTTATGCGATTTATGTCATATGTATCTAACCTGTTCGTGCAATTTAATTTTAACCTTGCGAAAAAAGAAAGATTCAATAGGAAGCACTGTGATGATGCGTTTTTTCTCCTTTCTACACAAACATTAAAATTTACAACAGCAACAATCTTTCAAAATTTTATACACATTTAGGAATGTCAATTTCAGATCTGCTGCAAAAGAATGTGTTTGTGTACTGCAAATCTCTTGAATTTTATATCTGACCATAACTTGAAATTGTATGCTCCCAATGATTCTTTTATTTTGCATAGCTTTTAAAACAGATGAAGATTCTATGTTTCTTGGTTTAATACGTGTGCAGGTTGCGACATTTATATAAAATACTACCGATCAATAACATTTTGTGAATAGGTGCCATACGCTATACGGTTCGCTCTATCCAATACACAAGGCTGAAAAGCATGATAACATGAATATGTAGCAAGTTTTGATTCGCTTGTAACAGATGGTTTCATAGCCATAATGTAGCGAGCTTTGTTTCGAGTGTAGCCTCACCTCTGTGCTGTAGACAAACACCATACAATCATTACTGTAGCCTCGTCGTTTATCCTTGCGTCCCTTAGTCAGTGTCACTCCATGTCACGCATTCCATATTATATTAGCAAGTGACGGAGCATTTCCCTGCCCAGGAATGATACTGGGAGTAAAAACATTTAGTTTGACATATTATTGCACAGACCAGACTATTAAAATATCATTCTGTTATAATTCAATTGTTGTTGACAATAAGCAACGTTTTCAATCAATTTTCAATATGTCAAATATAATATTTTACATAAATTCAGTTAAATTCTCTACCGTTAAAGTTTAAATCTATATAATTAGATTTCCTTAAAATAACTCACACAGTCTTCTCGCAACTGGTATACAATAGCGTATTCACACTCTATGTAAAAAATATTAATATTGTAAATATATCACAGCACATTTTACAAAACCGTTACATTCTGCTGTGTATTCTTTCAGATTTGTCTCCAATGTTCCCTATCGGCAAAAAGCATAGCTCATGCCAAAGCCAGGATGTTGCTTGCTTTGTATTTCCAAATATTTCCCCTTTTTCTTTGTTATCCCTGAAATAATTGGGCGCATTTTACTCATTCTATTTTAGTCATTAAAATCTTACCTACTGGTTAGTTGCAGTATTACTTTTTACAGCTTGCACCAACTTAAAAATACAAAAAATTCTTTTCAAATTATAAAAACATTTAATATGGAAAAAATGGTCTGCTTCATGTTTATGGATGCTTTTGATGTTATTGGCACTGAATAATACAAAGTGACCTCGGTGTGAATGAAATACATCAGTTGTGGGAAAAGTTAATTCAAATTATGGAAAACAATTAAAATGACAATCGTGTCTAAACTGTTTCCAAATATAGCGTAGACAACAAAAACTGTTTGTAAGTACGATTTGGTCCAAGGAAGACCACTCATGACTGAGCGGCCGAAGAAAACAAAGAAAGGTGCATTACTGGAAAGGGGCTACAGGGTCATACAAATGCAATGCCGACGAACTATAGCCACTCATCAAGTATCACGAAACAATATACTAACGTTAAGAACAAAATACCTGGACAACAGACCCATTAATAGATATTTGTTTTATTGGATCCCTAATGAGCGCATGAGAGTCTCTAACTGTTACATGTACACTCTCCAAAAATGTTGTAGACAGGAAAGATTTTGTTGCTTGCTGCACTGACAAGTTCTCCTGCATCACTGTATATGTGTGATATAGATAACGTGCACGTACACTTCCGCTACATGTTGTTCCAGGCATGAAAGGACTCATGTTGACTGTATCATTAGCCGCTGATGAGTTCCCTCACTTCTATTTTCAATAGCTCTAACACATTGTTTACAATGGATATCTGGAGATTTTTTGACGACGGTTGAAAGAATCAAAACCTATTCTATTAAAAATATGCATTAAATACAGAAATCCAACAAACAATGATATTTGCAGTTTTAGGTTATAAATATATATTATGTTATCTCGACTTGATAGAATTGAAACATTCATATAACGCGTATAATAATACACTGCTTGTAGTTTTACAATTAGTGTATATTCACACATGTGTGTATTGACCTTGACACATAACGCATTGTCTATATCGTATATTGGTGGTTTATAATACTTCCAACCACAACGCATCTCCCAGAGCGTGCTACATTCACTTACGTTGACGAATTAATTGGCTGACCTTCTTGATCAGACTGCATGTGGGCCGTGTTTATAATGCTTATGAGCACTGCCTGGCTGCCGTTGCTGCTTTAAGTGAAGGAGTCACAGTTCTCGGTATACTCTCAGTCCACCAGCGCCTTTTTAATGCCTCCCATTGACATCATATTTATCCAGGGCGTGTTTTGGTTGAGCACCACAAAAATGTTGCGTTATTCTTTTTCTTTGCTGTCTTACATGCCCGACTGTTTGAAAACGCATGTATTATATTCTTAAAATATCTTTTGCAATGTAATAGCAAATGCATATTTATGTTGTCAGTACGCAGTTACATTCAAATGTGTTTAATGAAGCAACCTAATACTGCCATTAAAATTCAACATCCATTGACTGTCAAGTTGGGATCCAATCTAGAGTGGTCGACTCCAGAGCCCCCATTAGCCAGCTATCTTCTGGTACGTGTATGTTCTACACTTTGCCTCTATATCAGCTGTCGTGTCCGCTATTGTGCTGGTTGATGTTGTTAGTCTGGTAACGCAACGGCGGCCTTCTGGCAAGGTTCCTTTAGTTTATTTTTTATGGCCAAATTAATATGTAATTGTTTGTTAAGAAAAAAATCAAGAAGGAATAATCTGCAGAGAATTCATGAGAACATTTCATAAAAACACATTTCACACTTTTAAAATGGTTTAAGCTACTTGATTGTAAATTCTAACTGTAAACTAGCCAACAGCTGATACGTTGCTAGTTTCTAGATTTCAAATATATTTATTCATGCGGAATAAGTACATAAATTGCATTTATAATTTTTGTGCTTGTCATATTATATCCAGCTACGAAGGACATTTAAATGGACAAAAATGACCGAAGCTGCGAGAAGATTCCCATGCTTTCGGTGCTGATGAGAAAATTCCAACCCCATTCTGTAATAAAGATGGTTAAGCTCGATTTTCATAGATACATGCGTAAATATTATATCACTAATCAACATTTATTTACAAACTTTTGTGTACAAAGATTTCACCACTAATTTTATTGCCGTTTATTACTTTCTATGTTTTTAGTTTAAAAATTACGCAATTTTATTTGATCAAGTGACAGAAATGTACTCTTTATAATGAAATAATAGTGACAATAATACAATAATAACAATATTAATCGGATGGTATTATAGTTTGTCATTACTTTTATTTTTAAAGTTAGCTTCTATACATAATTGCCACCTCAAGAAATAAACATTTAAGCGTAATAATTCAGTATAATCTTTTTGTTTTACTATTAATTTCTTAGCTGTTCAATTCTTTTTCAAATAATCGAGCTAAAGTGGCTATACTATTTATTTCATTATATTTATACTGCTGAGCACATTGTTAAGACCAGATAGTTCTATCAGACACCACTCACTTGCCATAAGTGCTTTTGTTCTACGATTCTCTGCTTGTTATGCAACACTTTAATCGGCCTTCATTGTTCTGCGGTAGTGCTGGAGATACAAGTTGGTTATGGTAGCCTTGGAGACGCAAGTTGATGCTAAGCATGTATTTGTATATACACACTGTTGCAGAGGTGGGTTTGAAATACTTCCTGTGCAGGCGAGTATGCAGTGTGGACAATGTAATAAGAAAGGCAAGACAGACGAAGGAAAACCGGTAACGTTTGCAGAAATCTGTCATTAGCATCGAGTAGCACCTGTACTGGCAGAAAGTACTGGACATCACTGTCACCCTATGCGCCGCGGTGGCTGTGTTGTTATCTGTTGTGCTTAGAATTTAATAATATTGGAACTCAAAGAGTACCTAATGATAGCTCAGAACCAATTTATGATAAAATAAATTTCGGTAAACTACTTCTTCTGATACCTCAGATAGTAGAAGGGATTTAGGAGTTAATTGTCTTGATTTCGCCACAGCAAAAAAACATGACTCGAGCATCGTCCCTGGTCATTGCTTGGTTTAAGGAATATCATTTTACTGTTGTGGAAAAGTTATTGCCTGTTAATTCTTTAGAAACATAACTGTGTTCCAGTTCTTGAACCTTCTCTTCAAAGTTTTTGAAATTCTAAAGATATTGAACGTTCGCCGTTTTAAAATACCATTTTCCGTGATTCTTTAAGAAACATTATGACACTATAAGAGCTGTCAGAAAATGACTCATTGTGGAAAATGATCCCTTGGTGACCTATCACGCTGTGTCAAATTCCAGAATTATTTCAAAGGAGCAAGGCGTGGTTATTTGTTTAAATAGTCATACCTTGAAATACCCTCCATCACAGCCTTAGTCCGCGTCCCATAATCGTCAATGTTATGAGACTCTGTGGATAACCTTACTGTATTTAAGGCAAAGCGTTTTCATCGTATAATTTGGACTCGCTGTTGTCTTAAGAAAAAGACAATGTCGTCGAAGCTGGGGGAAATCCTCTGAGGCAAAGGAACCCGAACTCGAAGTTCCATAAAGAAGTAGTGTTGGGCCCGAAGACTCACAACTTTAATACTGGATAATAACTAATTCATAACGACTCTATCAAAAGTTGCCTCTGCGTGACTGACAATGCACCTTAGCTAAAATAAGAATAAAGCTTGAGTTCTCTGACTGGTATAACTCATCAGTCAAGGAGTGCGCCTTCAATAGTTGTTTGTGCTAGCCATTTTTGTTTAATAATTTCTCGTCAGGTAGTGTTAAAAAAACTTGATACAGTATTTTATATGCCTTGTCATAGACATGTTAAAAAATTTTTGTGTTTGGCCCAAAAAAATTGCAAAACATTTCGACAAGAAAAATATGATATGATTAGATATCACATTCAGCCAAAAAGACTCATTTTTTGACATTTTCGCCCTGGATAACAACGATTTCTGGCATTCTTTAGCTGTCTATATGTTTGATTTTTTGTTCACTGCATTCTTCTCAGCCATAATAATAATAAACTGTTAAATACTTTTGTCACATTTTTGGAGTTTGGCTTACCTTCAAACAACAGGATTATGGGCAAAACTCACATTCTGGATCTGTATAGTTCACTGTTCTCCACTTACATATATAATGTAACATATATGTATAGAAATCATTTATAAAACCATGAGAAATAAGCACAAATCTTTTAGATATAATCAGCTTATATAACGCTTCTCAAAGATTTGCCAAGTATATTGAAAATGTACAGACCATACTTCACAGGTGATACTTTTTTCACTTCATCATCATCATTAGGGTCATTTATAAAGCGCATACAACTATGCGCTACAAAATAGTCTAAAAAGTTTGCTCTTTAATTTTTTCTGAACTCTGGCTCTGATTTTGAATTCCTTAGATCAAACCGTAGAGCATACCATACCACACCATACTGACTTCGACTATTTTGGATAGTCAGCAAACTTCAAAAGTCAAACAGTGACGAATTTTCTTAATCCAGGACAGGTAAAAAGAACACGTTTGACAGATTTTGTCCATGTGAGCTTGGTGGGTTTGATTAACTGTGTATCGTCCGAATATAGATGAAAAAGAAGTGGTAGAATCCTTATTAAATGCCCAAGAGGTTGCGTATAGTCTGAATATAAACGTGTCCCAGTATTGAACCTTGGGGACCCAGACATGCGGATGAGCTGGATCTGAGTACTGACCGTTCATGCAAACAGTCATAGACCTATTTTGGAGGTACGATCTAAACCACGATAACGCCATGTCTTCGATACCAAAGGTCGTTTCCAGCATCTTCAACAGTGTGCTGTGGTTGACGGTGTTGAAGGCAGCGGACACATCGAGGAGGGACACCATGACTGCATGGTCGGGTTTTTCCAATTTAAGCAGGATATCATCCAGCACTTTCACAAGGGCCGTTTCGGTTGGACGTTTCTTCTTGCATGCTGATTGTAACTTAACACCAAATTCATTACTATCCAAATGTTTAGACATTTATTCATCAACTACTCTTTCCAATAGCTTGCTAACAAAGCTGAGAATGGAGACCGGTCTGTAATTTTTCAAGCATTTTTCGAGATCTGGCTATTTCACTAAAGATCGCACTATAGCACCTTTAAACGCTTTAGGCACTTTTACAGGTTTTAGAGATAAATAAATGATTTGAGTTAGCAAAGGCGCAAGCTCGGCACCACATAACTTTACTAATTCCCTTGGAATCGGATCAAACTCACAAGCTATATTTTGTGAACACTTAATGAGTTTAGTGGTATAATCAATCGTGATTTCATTAAAGCTAAAAAAGAAACGTTTTCCAATGTGTTTTATGCCATCATGTTCTAATGCTTCTTCATTACTGGAAGAGTCAAAGTTGTTTCGAATGTTTTGTATGGTGGTTTGGAAATAGTCCCAAAACGAAGTTGCTAAATCTTTGGTACTGGTATGATCTGGCAAAGGGTTGCTCTTCTTTCTTTGTATAATTTCATTAATAGTCCGCAACAATGTTTTGAATCCCGATCATATTTATAAACTGGTTCACTATAGAAGTGTGGCCTGTCATTTTGTTCTTGCTTCTCCACTGGTCATATTGGCCCTTGAGTAGTGTGAAAAGGAGAGTTCTACTGCACTTTTTGACGTCATACTGTCTGGAAGTGACGTCATACTGTCTGGAAGTGACGTCATCGTGTCTGGACCGGAAGTGTTGTCTGGACCGGAAGTGACGTCATAGCGTCTGGACCGGAAGTGACGTCATGATAAGCGTAAGGATAGGCGCGGCCATCCATGACGTGATAATGACGACATCATGACGTCATACTGTCTGGAAGTGCCGTCATACTGTCTGGACCGGAAGTGCTGTCTGGACCGGAAGTGTTGTCTGGACCGGAAGTGAGGTGATAGGCGTCGTCATGGCAACGTATTGTTGTGATGGCAACGAAGCATAGGCGTCATAGGCGCAGCCATAGGCGTAGCCATAACCCTGATAACAAAGTGAGGACCCCCCCCCCCCCCAGGACATACTATGTACCGACCCCCCCCCCCTAGGATATACTATGTACCGACCCCCCCCCCAAGACATACTATGTACCGACCCCCCCCCCCCCCCGCCAGGATATACTATGTACCGACCCTCCCCCCCCCCCCCCAGGAGAGCAAAAATTGTGCTGAATCAGCATGATGAAATCGTCGATTCAGCATGATAAAATAGTATATAAGTGTAGTGACTCGAGGCTCAGACATCGTCAGACATCATGGACAACACATCAGCTACTAAGAAAGTGACCATACAATGCTACAAGTGCTGCGTGAGGTTGGAATATGAAGGACAGTCACACAACTGCCCGGTGCACCACAACGCACCGCAGCGCTTTTGCTGTAAAACCTGCGGTGGTCTGCTCTGGTACAAGTTTGCGGCGACGCTACCTGGGCCAGGACCAATATGTAATGACTGCTGGTGGTGTGGTATGACTCTGAAGCTGAAGAGCTATTGCGACAGCCATCCGTTCAAGTGTGTGGGAAGACCATTTACGATTCAGGAGTACTACAAGTACAAATGCCGCTGCAGGAATCCAACTTGCTGATATACTAAAATATTTCGGGCCCTTTTAAGGGCCATCCTATATTATGAAATGAAGCAAAACATGTCTGTGTGTGTGTGTGTGTGAGAGAGAGAATACATTTTATCACATTTCAGGTCTAGTTGGCGGATGAATACCATTTGGCGGATGAATACCATTTGGCAGACCATTTAACTTCACCGCTAGATGTCTCTGCTTTACAGCTGTACAACTTCACAACTGTAAGTGAGACATTCATATACACAAGTAAAATTCTGCTGAGTCAGCAATTTTAACATTTTTGAGCAAGTTTGAAAAGTTACACACCATATTTTGATTACATGGAAGTAGTATAAAAGCATGAGTGAAACATGTCAACTAGTCAACTAGTGATACATTCTGCTGAGTTAACACACTATTGAAGTGGTATAAAAGGAAGAGTAAAACGTGTATTTTACTTCATTTCAGTTCTAGCAACAGCAAGAGCAACAACGATGGCACCAGTCTACTGTCATGATTGCGATGTGACATTTCCATCTCTGGAATTGTTCGTGGCACATACATGCAAACCAGCTAGGATGAAACGTGCTCATGAAGAGCTTGTTGAGCAGATTGAAGCCAAGAGACGAAAGACCGTACAAGATGGTGTTGAAAGACCTGATCCAGTCCTCTGCTGTAAATGCGCCAAGATATTTTCATCTTTGGATGCATTTGAGACACATGCATGTGCTGAGATGGAAAATGTGTCTCATGAAGAACAAAGAAAGAAAGAGACAGGACAAGTAGGCAGAGGCAGAAGAGTGAGTCTTGGTGAAAACGCGCAGGAAAGACGGTTTGAGCCTGAGGATGGATCGGATTTGCTACTCGAAATGCGACAACAAGAGAACCGAATCAAGAGACATTTGTTAGAAACGTTAAACCATGGCATGAAATGGTACATTGTGGTACATGCACGCTTCAAGAAAATGACACCAAATGTTGAAGGCGTGATGGTAGAACAGGTGGATAATGCCTTCATCAGTAGTCCAACATATGCAGCATACAATCCAACAGATATTGAGAAGGACTTGCCAGAAGCCTATAAAGAATTATTTACCAGGTTTGATGAACATGAGCGACAAGGTTCTGGCTGGGTGTTGGATAACATATTATTCATTGAAGTACATACAGCTACGTCAGCGCCACTGGAAGCGAGCAGTTTTATCCCACTACCGAAGAAAGTAAAGAGTACAAAAGGTGTGTTAAACATTCAGAATAAAGACAACAAGTGCTTCTTATGGTCTGTATTGGCTCACCTTCACCCTTCAACAAATGTAAACCCAGGGCGTGTGCATCAATACAAGCTATTTGAGAATGAATTGAAGGTGGAAGGCATGACATTTCCAACACCGATTACAGACATTCCAAAGTTTGAAAAGGAGAATGATGTGTCCATTAACGTGTTTGGATATGAACATGATGTAGTTGTTCCGATACAACTCAGTCGAAACACCAGCGCCAGAGAAATCAACTTGCTTTTGATTAGCAATGACAAGACAAGACATTACTGCCTCATCAAGAATTTCAGCAGACTGATGACTTATCGATCAAAGCATACTGGTGTAGCTTTTTATTGTTTCAACTGTCTTCACGGGTTTAGGCGACAAGAGCTTTTAGATGAGCATCGTGAAGTGTGTGGCAAGCATGGCGCACAACGTTTATCATTCCCCAAGGAACCCTTCATCAAGTTCAAGAATGTAGCCAAACAACAGCGAGCGCCGTTTGTCATTTATGCAGACTTTGAATGTTTCACGAAAAAACATGAAGGAGACAAGTATCAGCATCATCGTCCAAACAGCTTTGCCTATGTGGTTGTCAGCCAGTATGATACACGTGCTCCAGTCGTATATCGAGGAGATAATGCTGTGAAAGTCTTTTTAGACCATATGGTGAATGAGCGTGATCGTATTGTGCATGGTTTACAACAGAAAAAGAAAATGGTGATGACTCATGAAGATGAAGAGCATTATAAGAACGCCACAGATTGTTACATTTGTCATGAGCCTCTAGGAGCAGATCATATGAGAGATCATGCCCATATCAATGGTAAATACCGCGGAACTGCACATAGTCAATGCAATTTACAATTTCGACTTCGAAAGGATAAGCAGGATGTGAAAGATTCTTTTATCATTCCTGTGTTTTTCCACAATTTACGAGGCTATGACAGCCATTTGATCATGGAAGAAATTGGAAAGTTCAAAAATGAGACGATTACAGTCATTCCCAACACCGTTGAGAAATATATTGCATTCACCATGAGCAATCTGAAATTTACAGACAGTTATCAGTTCATGAGTACTTCTCTCCAGAAGTTGGTATCCAACCTGGCGGCAGAAGGGAAAGACAACTTTTATAACATGACGTCTGTTGAGAAAGGGAGTGTACCCTTATGATTACGTGGATGAGCCATCTAAGTTTGCTGAAACACAACTGCCGTCCAAGGACAAGTTTTACAGTCTGCTCAGTGAAGAAGACATTAGCGATGAGGATTATGCGCATGCGCAGAAGGTGTGGGAGACATTCCACTGTACTACATTTGGTGAATACCATGACTTGTACCTGAAATCAGATGTGTTGCTGCTGGCTGACGTGTTTGAAAACTTTCGTCACGTATGTCTCAACACGTATGAATTAGATCCTGCTCACTACTATACAGCGCCAGGACTGTCGTGGGATGCCATGTTGAAAGCCACAAAGGTGAAATTAGAATTGATCAACGACATTGACATGTACCAAATGGTTGAACAAGGCCTACGTGGAGGAATATCTGTCATCACACACAAGTATGCGAAAGCAAATAACCCCTACGTAGCAGATTACGATCCCTTGAAACCAACCAACTACTTGACTTACCTGGATGCAAACAACTTGTATGGCTGGGCCATGTCACAAAGCATGCCGGAAAGTGGATTTATGTGGGTGAGCGAGCCCGAATCCATTGACTTTATGGATTTGGATGAAGATGATGAGATTGGCTATATTTTAGAAGTGGATTTGGAATACCCATATGCAATCCATGATCATCATAATCACTATCCAGTGGCTCCAGAACGGAAATGTGTGAAAGTGGGAGAATTGTCAGAACATAGTCAGAAGCTACGGAAAGATCTAAACATGAAAGGCAAACCTAGTGAAAAGCTCATTCCCAACTTATGCGACAAGAAGAAATATGTGCTTCATTATAGAAATTTACAGCAATATGTCTCACTGGGATTGAAAGTCATGAAGGTGCATCGTGCCATCATGTTTGCACAGAGCAAATGGTTGGCAAAATACATCTCCTTGAACACGGAAAAGAGAAAGTTGGCCAAGAACCCGTTTGAGAAAGACTTCTTCAAATTGATGAACAACTCTGTGTTTGGCAAAACCATGGAAAATGTGAGAAAACGCATGAATGTGGAACTTGTTCACCAGAAAAAGCGGTTCAAGAAACTTGTGGTCAAACCTTCCTTCCACAAATTTAGAATTTTCAACGAAGATTTAACCGCGGTACATTTGCGCAAAGTGGATCTGCTTCTGGATAAACCCATTCAAGTTGGTTTCACCATTCTCGACCTCAGCAAGGTGCTCATGTTCCACTTTCATTACAACTACATCATGACCAAGTATCCCAACGCCAAGCTGTTGTTCAGCGACACCGACAGTCTATGTTATGACATAGAAACGGAAGATATCTACAAAGACATGCAGGAAGATGCCGACTTGTTCGACACAAGTGACTATCCCCCAGATCATTTCCTGCATTCCAACGTGAACAAGAAAGTGCTTGGGAAAATGAAAGATGAGACGGCGGGCATTCCCATTGAAGAGTTTGTTGGACTTCGGCCGAAAATGTATAGTATGATGTATGGTGGGAAAGAAAAACGTACGGCCAAAGGCATCACTCGCGCGTGTCAAAGACGTATGAAACATCAGCAGTATAGAGACAGTTTGTTCAACCAAACGCAAACGATAACCACAGGGCACATCATTCGAAGTCATGACCACCAGATTTTCTCGGAGAATATGAGGAAAGTGGCTCTCTCTCCCTTTGATGACAAGCGATATGTGATGAGTGATGGCTATTCCACTTTGGCGCATGGGCATTACAGTATATAAGGGGGAGACACTTCAACTTTAGAGTTAGTTGAGGTGTGAACACTGAAGCGTCAACATGAATCGGAAAAGATCTGCAACAACGGACATGGATACTCTTGCTGATACAGTGAAAGACATGAATGTGAAACATCCTGACAATACCATCAAGAAATTAAAAGTGGAGACGACGGTACCAACACCACAGTCGTGGGATGGAATGCTTTCTCTAGGCAATGGAAAGTATATCAAGATTATGAAACAAAGTAATGAAGGTGTGGTAAACATTCGCAAATACCTCAGAGATGAGGGGACTGGAAAAAACCGTCCAACGAAAAAGGGAATTTTGCTGACAATACCTGAATGGAAAATGATGAAGAAGCAGGTGAAAGAAGTGGATAAAAGGCTTCGTAGACAAGAAGGTGGCTCATAACAAGGTAACAATCATGAATGCACTCATGCTGAACGGTGGTGTTTACCTTACTGTAAATGAGAGGAATGAAGTGATACTAGATTCTAAGACAAGTTATCATCGGTTTAAACCTGAAGTGTGGAAAGACTTTAAAAACATACCACTTGAACCTGGGTTTAAACGTAGACTTGAAAATAAAGTGGAAGTGACGGTAGCTGAATATGATTCTAACATACGTGTAGAAATCTGTAGAAATCTTTTACAGGATTATCCAATGGATTATAAGGGAGTTGTGCCAGATACACCATATACAGATTTGATCCTCTTTGATATCAAGACCTGGCGCGCAGTCTTACGATTCCTAGAAGCGATACAACATCCACTCTTCACCATCTTGCGAGCATAAAAACGTCTTTGCAGACAAGGAGACAGCTCATAGTTCATCTGACTGTTGAACGAGATGGAAGACTTTTTATCGGAATATAAACCAATTACGCATGGATTCTCATATCTGAGAAACGAATATGATGACATTGTGCTAAGACATTTTGGACAGTATCTCGTCCTATCACTTGATGACCAATCCGTGTTGAAAGACCATCTAGAGAAGTTCAGGATACCTGGCTTTCTCCTGACTGTCTCAAATGAATTAGAAGTGCGTGTGACTGAGAACTGCTTAGACGTGTTTGTACAATTTGGCCAATATGACGAGCTTACAGAAAACTATGACTACATCACCCTCAACACAGTGGAATGGTACGCTCTGTTACAAGCATTGGATTGGAAAGAACCTAACGCTTGAATTCAAAGAAACAGAAATATGGCTTATGCGGGGCACCAAATCCATTGAGTTGACACAACCTATGCGTGTGATGGACATTGACTTAGAAGAAGGATATGAACTGAAACTGTCTGAACATGTTACTGTGAAAGTGATAAAGTTTGGTGATGTGTGTTATGTGAGCTTTCATAGCATTTACAAACATGGATGTAATGTCTATGATACCTATATCAATTTAGATTCTAATGAATGGTATTCATTGATGAATGTATTGAAAAATGAATGTGTTTGTAAATAAAAAGTTTGTAAATAGTGTAAATAGACTTTGTAGTTAAGAGTTTGTAGTTAAGAGTTTGTAAATAGACTTTGTAAACTTTGTAAATAGAATTTGTAAATAAAAGTTTGTAGTTAAGAATTTGTAAATAGTGTAAATAGACTTTGTAAATAAAAGTTTGTAAATAGTGTTTGTAGTTAAGAATTTGTAAATAGTGTTTGTAGTTAAGAATTTGTAAATAGAACACAATAAACAAGACTGTTTGAAAACTTTGTTTGTTTTATTTAACAACAACAACAACTTAACTAATATAACAACAACAACTTAACTACAACTTAACTAATATAACAACAACAACATTAATAAAACAATGGTTTATAATGTCTATATACAAAATCCTTTACAATAAAATCACCATCCTTTCTTTTTAATATATTCACAATATCAAACATACTCTGACCTCGAGCTCCATGCAATATATAATATACACAATAAAAACCACATGACGATGATATTGGCGTTTGTAATGATATAGAATTATACATATAGTCATTTCTTAAAAATATGTCTAAACGATCATCCAGAGGTAACAGTCCATAAGAGTCAAAATATTCTGCAGGGTCTTTATCATAATACACTGCCACCCAATGTTCTCCTGGTTCATCTTGATCATCTGTGTTGATGACATAGGCACCGCGTTGTAAAGATGGTAACTGGTCCATGGCAAACACGCCTTGAAACAAGTCTTTGGTCATGACATTATGACTCAATATGGCATCAATCTGCTTCGTGTTCATGACTGGTAGTCGAATTGGATGCTGCGATTTGCACTTATTTCAATAATGTTGTCAAATTCAGCATAGACAATGACATTGATGGTATGTTGCAAAGCCGTAGCAAAGTTCATTTCTAGCCGCAAATTCCCATGCTTGATCAGGGGGAAATGATCATCGCCATCATAATCCGGTGTTAAGTCAAACGAAAATAAAGCATAACCTCTATGCCAATCTTCCTGTTTTATAATGGAACTTTTCTCACCATTCAATCTATCAAACGATTTGTAAAGCGTTTCAAAAGCGTCCAGGTATTTGCTCTGTGTAATGTCAAGCTTGAGAGGTTTGGATAGAACTGGTTCACCATCCGTGTACAGTTGCATATAGTCCAGATCAAAATGTTTGAAATCATATGGATTCCTCAATACTGATCCACCAAAAGCTTCAGACCAATGACAATACGATTTGGTAATTGACCCAAAAAGACGTTATCTTTCACAAAAGACTGAAATCCTGCTGGAATAGCCAAGACTTTACATTCTTCTCTAGTGATGATGATCTTGGCAGGACTTTTCATCAATGCATCTGTATGTCCTAACTGAATACCTGGACTCACCCTCACTTTGCGAATGGTTAAAAATGCCTCTTTCACTTCTACCTTATAGGTATTATCTGCAGCCATCAATACATCGTCATCTTTTTGTCTATGGAAACGCAATTTCAAACTGATGCCATTCGGAAGATAACGATCCTACTCAAGCAAATCTATCCTTAAACCACCAGTAAGCATAACATCACGGCTAAGACGTGTATGCAAATAACGATGATGTAAGCCATTATTGCCTTGCTCACCCAAGTCACCGCCGTCAGCATTGACATGAAACCCGGATACATATCGTTCATGATTAGGTCTTTTCACCTCATGACTATTCATTGACCCAGCAGCATCCTTGTACATGAGACGCATAGAGCGCTCAGAATGTAGACTTTCTTCCGAATCATGGATGAGATGAATGATAATGATGGTGTAACCATGAGTATTGTTGCTATGCGAAACCAAACGATCATTCAGAAACAATTCAATATTAGACCATAACCCATTAAACACATCATTGATGCAAGAGACATTATCATCTGCGCCACACTCTGTTCCATCGGCCTTTACAATGCGACATACAATATGAAGTTTGCTGTTCTTTAAATCTAGATATTCTTCTGTACTCGCAGGAATGTAGAATTCTATTGGAGCGCCTTCTCTAATACTTGCAAGTGGTTGATAGTCAACATTATAACTTTTCTCTACAGCAGTTTGCGTCGGTGGTACGTGAAACCATTCCAATGGAGAAAGACTACATTCACACGAATGATTATGAATGAGAGACATGATTTCAAAAGATATCTTTGCGATATTTTGATGTTATCCGTCTGGCTGTTTTTCGTCTTCTGGCACGTTTCGTCGGTTGCATGCGCTTTTGTTCACCAAACACACGTTCTGCTACTCGGCCCGTCACATCTTTCGCGACATTCTTTGCAGCCTTCTTAAAATGTGGCGCAACGATCTTAGCCCCAGCCTTAAGTAGTGGAATAGCTTTGCGAGCCAATGATCCCAGTATTGAACCAATACCATCGCCATATTGGATTCGCGCTCCTTTGAATCCTGGTAATTCCCCGCCCACTTGACGAAGAAAATGGTTGCGATATGCAGACGGATCGTGTGTATAAGCTTTCATATTGCTTTTGGTCGAAAATGGAGTTTACAGATCACCTTTCCAGTTTGAAATGGAACATTATAGCCTGTGTCGTCCTTAATATTCATTTCTATCACGTCAAATTTGGACGTGTTTACAGGAACATAATGCGGTTCGCCATACGTTTTCATAACGATGTCGCCATCATGGCCTTGTATGCCAACAGAACGTAGTAAGGGAACATAATAATCACCAACAACTTGTGGTTCACAAATGCTACAATACACATAAAGTGTATAAAATCCCTGTTTCACATCCGCTTTATGTTCAGCTGTACATGTTTCAGTATACCATTGATCTGGGATAAATCCTAAAATCTCAGCCAATCCAGTGGAAAAGGACACTTCATAGCCATAATCGAGAAATAGAAAAACGCGTCGTCTAATTTTATCATACTTTATTCGAATAGCTTCTGTAAGATTCTGTAAGATTAGTCGCTTCTTCATTGACTGCCTCACATAGTTTTTGTATGGTTCTATAGTACCCATAAGGAATATCGAGAGTGCTAAGAATAGGATCATCGAATAGTTCTTGTCGATACTGAATAGAGTAGTCCATGCCCTGTCTCATCGTTGTCCATGTATGTGGATATTGAATTTCAGCTAAAGCCACTTCATATTTTCCATTCAAATAGATGGTTCGAGGCATACGAATTTGATAATTTGAAGCCTTGTTGTTGGGATAATAGGTCATACTCGCATTGCTAGGCAAAGTGATGTAAAAGCTTGTCGACTCCATGATGGTGGGAACTAAATGGTATAGGTGCGTTGACGTTGTCTATATACCTCAGGACAGCGCGCGCCATTCGACCAAGTATGTAAATGGTCTTTCACATCATGATGATCTATGACTTCTCCTTCACAACAAGCACTTGTACATCTTATTTTTACAGGAATAGTTGGTTTATCTTCCTCACAACAACAACATAGCTCTTTCAACCATGTTAAAAATTTTCCCATCCTTCAGGAAACTGTCTTTGTTGACGTTGTTTCATTTCTGTTGTAATGTCGTCACGAGTGGTCTTTTTACTAAACATTGTTTTTGGAATATTAGCATCAACAATTTCCTGGATAAATGGATGCCAGCCATATGGTGGTATGGCTCGTTCTTTTCTTCTTGTCGCCACCAATGCTTCTTTCATCAAATCAACCATGTTGGAATTTGCTATAATATCGCCCGTTTTCAACACAAGTTCATTCTTGTCTGTCCATGTCGTACCATATTTCTTCAGTTCTGCTAAAAGTTGTGTTACTTTTCCATGATAGATAGGTTGAAAATGACTTAACACTAGCTTTTCTGGCTTTTCAGGTGATGATGATGAGGGCTTTTGCCTAGACTGACTTGTTCGTAAATGACGGCCAAGAAGTTGAGACATTTCTATAGCCTTTTCACGTGTTCGTTTCCCACGTAAAAGTGTATTCACTTTCGTTTTGGTATCATTTTTCTTTTCTAGCAACATTTTATATTCATATTCAGGAATGAGGACCATTTTCATCGTATGTTTCATTTTAGCAGCAGTTTGGCTAACAAAGGTAATGCCAATCTAGCATTAGCTCCAATGAATCCTCCTTTCTGATTAATCAACTTCTTTTTTCGTCAAAGGGATATCTTCTTATCTGCTAGAGTACGAAGCGTATGACGTTCACGTTTAAATTCCTTTAACCGTTTTGAGCTTAAGGGTAAATGTCCTTGCAATATATTCAAACAAATTTCAAACAAGCTTGTTAATTCCTCCTTTGTAGCTTGCTGTAGCAAGGATTTACGTCGTTTAGGCCCACTGCGTGCAAGCAAATGAAGAAACGGCTGGTTCGCTCGAATACGTTTAGACATCTTGACTGCGAATGGTTAAATGACTTGGTTCTTGTTCATACACTGCTTTATCAATATATACATAATGTGTATCTTTTGGTAAAATGCCTGTACGAATACGTAGTTGATCATTTGTCTTTGGTTTTAAATCAATGAATAAATAACCATGAGGTTTGCTAGTAGCATCTTGATAGGCTTCTATGAGAAATTGAGATCTTCTAGGATACATTTGCCGCGCCAATGTACTAATTTGTTGACTGTCTTTCGGATTTTTAAACAGAATGATATAATGTGTATTCAAACTAATATTTCGCATCTCTTTCCCATGATGAAATAAATTATGCACAATAAAGATAATGCTTAGATTTTGATGACTGCTGCCAACACTAAAGAGACGTGTCATACGCTCATCACTATGACATTTCGTCATTAAGTCATCAATGATGAGTAAGTTTGGTTTCTTCGGGTTAAAACGCTCTTCAATGTCATCTGGAATGCCTTGGTAAAATTCCACGCCTTTCATTCCCTTGTACAAAGGCTGATCTGCTGCATAAAGCCATAAAATGCTTTTTGGAGAGGGTTGAATCAATTTTTGTTCTAGAATTTCCTTCACCAGAGACGTTTTACCACTGCCTGTAGGTCCAGAGACTAAACATGTAAATGGATGCTTCATTGTTGAATGTCTGTTTCTTTCACCCAACTGTTAAACTTGTTTGGCCAACCTAACCACTTGACTAATAATTCTTTCACACCTCCTCGTCTTTTACGTGTTTTCAAGACTTTTTCAATTCTATAAATAGATTCAATATCTTTGGTCACTTTCTGCAGTTCTTCTTCATAGAAATGACCATCAATATCTTCGTCTAAAAAGTCTTTCACACGATATAAATGTATTCCTTGCTTCTTACAACGATGTGTAACAATGAAGACTTCTTGCGTCCATTTGATGTGATAATCGCGTTGAAACACATATTTAATGTGAGAAATGCGAACATGATCGCCAATGTTAAATTTGTACTTCTTCTTCTTCGGTTTCAATTTCAGTTTGTCGACATACATATACTTCCACACTTTTGATTCGTTGTCTTTACGAATCTCGGCTGGAGCATATTTATTAGGAAGAGAACCATGAGGTCTATGGTTGTAATTGTACACCAAGTCTGGAAGAATGTCTAAGTAACGGTAAGTTTGATTATGTAGAAAATACCGATACATCATTCCCTTTAGAGCATGAATGACTCTTTCAGCAAAGTTGGCTTTGGTTTCATTCTTTGTGGTATAAGCATGAATGCCTTCTTTCTTCAAAAATGCTTTTACCCATCTGTTTTTAAATTCTGTTCCTTTATCAGACCCTAGAGTTCGCGGTCTTCGTCGTGTGTCATGAAAAATCTTTTGGAAAGCTTGTATGACGCTGGTATGTGATTTATTAGGTATTGGCTGTACCCAGACATATTTGGAAAACACATCAATGACAATGAGTAAAGAGCGTATGTCATCATTATAGGGAGCTATGTTTCCCATATCAGCCAAATCAATATCCCACATGTCATCAATGCCACGTGTAATCACACGTTGTCTTTTGAACCTGTATTTTACAGGTTGGAGTAAACTGAAAGCCTCTTGATCCTGCAGCCATTTCTTCACTTGTGACTGTGTGACTGGTTGATCATGTTTTCTTAAGATGTGATACAGTTTGTAAGGACCAGCAAATGCTCCAGGCTGTCCAGGTTTGAAGTAAATATCAGTCAAGTAGTCTTTCCACGTCGACATGATGAATGAAAAAACACGTCTGAACAGAACAGCTTTTATTTTATAACTCAACCAACATCACTTAACTAACATACATTTATAACTTAACTAACAAGTTTTTTTTACAAATCAAGTATAGATACAATGGTATGAATAACTGGAGACCATTGGTCTTCAATGAACACTAACCAATGACTGAGTTCATCCAATGTAATAGCATCTACACCATATTTCTCACAACGTTGATTTGCATTCTCTAACACTTTATCTAAATGCATGTAATATTTAGCTTCATTCCAATATGTATAAACAGATGCAAAATGACAAGTATGTTCTTGACACTCTTCATGTTGACAAGCAGGACAGACTAAATATGCAAACTTTTTTACAGCTGATAACATTTCTTCACAATAAGCTTTTTGCACAATATATTGTCTCAGTGTCATGTCCGCCATTGTGCAGTCTTGAATCAATGCAACACAAGTTAAACATACTTAAAATTTACATGTCCACACGTCTGCACACCATGACGGTTGGCAAGCAAATGAAAAAGTCTCTAACCCTCACACAACATTTCTAACAACTTTCCCATAATATTCTGACCAGGATATTCAGATGACACATGTTTCACACCAGCTCCCCACCAATGATCATACGTTGCTTCAACTAAAGTTTTGTCTTTACATTCTTTCAACTTGTTGCGAAACAATACACACTGATCCAGTTTGACTTGTAAAACATCTTGCATTTTGCTTCTCTTCACTGTATGCCATAAAGGACATGGTTTTATCCCTTTAGCAATACGTTTCGCTTCATATCCATTTCTGGATGACACAATGGCTGAAGCAATATCTGGACGGTGATGAAACACTGCTTTCTCATATTGATACAACGCTTCACTTGAGTTGAACACATATCCATACTTTTCAAGTCGTGTTGGAAACATGTTTGAAAGAACGTCCTTGTGACCACTGAATAGTACAAGATTCTCCATGTTGACTTTGCTTCTTTATTCTGACATGTCGGTTTCTTCCTGTAATAAAATATCTTTTAATATATTTGCTGCGTCTTCTATCATGTTCTTTCTTTGTTTACGTTGAAACCACTCACATAAAACTAAATTTGCTAGTAAGAAAAACATTGTTATGTCTTTGAGAAACAATTCACTATGTTGTTACAAAGATGATTAAAAAGGTTTTATGTAACTTACCTGATAAAGCTGCTCGGTTTCCTCTTCTTTACAACAATCTCTCAAATAGTCAACCACGGTGAAGTATACTTCAACATCAGTGCGAGCAGAATAAAGTGCAGAATCAAAGTCAAAGTCAGGATCTTCTTCTATTCCAATTTTATGACATTCTCCAAGAAATCTTGAATGCAGTCCAATCACATCAAGACTATGATGTACAACATCCCAAAAAGCATCCACATGATAAAGTTGATAGTCTGGAGTGCCACAGCTAGCAAGTTTAGCAATCATCAAGTCAACATAAGCTTTTTTAAAACATGCGTCCATCTTGTTTCAGTGTCTTGTGGGCTTTTACTTTGCTTCACAGACTTTAAGTACTCCACACTTGCCGCAGAAGTTGTTTGGTTCACACAACTTGCAATTATACTTGTGACAGTGGCAATGATAATCCTCCACATATCCACAAGCACCACAATACTCGCAGGTAAGTCCAAGTTGATTTTGCACATTCATGTTCTCCAACTGAACTTCAGCCAGCCTTTTCTTGGATAGCTTTGACACCTTCATCCGACCATCCTTTTGCAGCTTGATAGGAGTTATGACATGACATTCCTCACATGGCGATAGGGCTGAGTTGATGTTGTCCATCTCCTGAAGCAGTGTCTCCCATTCACCATCATTCATGTTGATGTGATGTGTGTATTCTTTCCCTTCAAACCGTGACGTGCGCACAAAACTCACATAGCGCATATCCAAGTATGAAATGACTTCAAGCCACTTCGTTTGCGTTAAGTATAGTTTGAAGCCAATGTCGCGTAAATTTTTCAAGCTCTGGCACACAATCTTCCACAAAGATGGTGAATAAGCACACCATCTCTCTCCACGTGTGATGCGTAGAAATGGCCCATATTCTCCATGCTCCACAGTAATGGTTAAGTTTGCACTAATTTTAAAGCTGCTTGTCTTGTTCTCCATGGCTGCCACAATGTACTGATGATCCACTCCCTCCAACTGTCTGCTGAGAAATGACTTCACTCTGCTGAGTCCACTCCCTTTTATACCCAACTGTTTGCTGAGTCAGCTCCCTTGCAAAGTTTTGAGTTCACTTCAACTCGTCCATGGTTGAATCGAACAAGCTCTGATACATTCGTCTTCAATGGAACATCATCATCATAATGTAAAATGATTCTTGCAGCTACAGCTAACATGAGCTCAACTGCCCAAATTGTATTCACGTTGATAAATGCTGAATCAATGTCATAAGTTAACGGTAAATGTAGATCTTCACATTCACGTAGAAACGAGCGGATGAAACGATCTCTTGGAATGGTCTTTCCAACAGCTTCCCAATGCTGATGTAAGTTCTTCACTTGCAGCATCCAATCCGATTCAAAAGCAGGAAGCTTTGAAAACACATAGTCAGCATAATTCACTTTGAAGACGTCATCCATGGTCTCTACACATCTGTGAAGAAGTAATGTTGACATTGTTAAGTTTTCTCGTCACTCTTCCTTTTATAAAACTTTGATGGTATATGGTGTGTAACTTGTTCAAACTTATTCAATACTCGTTCAAAATTGTTGACTCAGCAGAATGTATCACTAGTTGACTAGTTGACATGTTTCACTTATGCTTTTATACTACTTCCATGTAATCAAAATATGGTGTGTAACTTTTCAAAAATTGTTAAAATTGCTGACTCAGCAGAATTTTACTTGTGTATATGAATGTCTCACTTACAGTTGTACTGCTGCACTGCTGCACAGCAGAGACATCTAGCGGTGAAGTCAAATGGTCTGCCAAATGGTATTCATCCGCCAACTAGACCTGAAATGTAATAAAATATATTCTCTCTCCCACACACACACACACACAGACAGATATGTTTTGCTTCATTTCTTAATATAGGATGGCCCTTAAAAGGGCCTGAAAGATTTTAGTATATATCAGCAGCAGTTATGGGGTTGTCCCTCATATTCCAACCACACTTGACACTTGCAGTATCGTTAAGTCAGTGTTACTATGCGGTTGTTCCACATAAATGTAATTACTACGTCAGGCTTCACTGCAGTGATCTGAGTTGGAAATTGTAGCACCTCCTCCAAAGCATATGTAATATCAGCTGCTTCAGCTTCATCACGCATATTTACCCAGATGCAAACAGATTCATTCGCTTGAAACGCTGTTAAGTCATCAATGATGATAGCTGGTGTGTTATCCATGATGTGTCTGACAATGTCTCTAAGCCTTGAGACACCACACTTATATAGGATTTTATCATGCTGATTCGGCAAAAGTTTTTGTTGCTCTCCTGGGGGGGGGGTCGGTACATAGTATATCCTGGGGGGGGGGGGTCGGTACATAGTATGTCTTGGGGGGGTCGGTACATAGTATATCCTAGGGGGGGTCCTCACTTTGTTATCAGGGTTATGGCTACGCCTATGGCTGCGCCTATGACGCCTATGCTTCGTTGCCATCACAACAATACGTTGCCATGACGACGCCTATCACCTCACTTCCGGTCCAGACAACACTTCCGGTCCAGACAGTATGACGGCACTTCCAGACAGTATGACGTCATCATGACGTCATTATCACGTCATGGATGGCCGCGCCTATCCTTACGCTTATCATGACGTCACTTCCGGTCCAGACGCTATGACGTCACTTCCGGTCCAGACAACACTTCCGGTACAGACACGATGACGTCACTTCCAGACAGTATGACGTCACTTCCAGACAGTATGACGTCACAAAGTGCAGTAGAACTCTCCTTTTCACACTACTCCCTTGATCCACCAAATTTTGCGCATACACAGTACTAGATGAGTTGAATGAAATAAAAACCGGGGGCAGTTGGAGGGTGAAGTTACCCGGGGGGGGGAAGACCCGGGGGAGTTGACCACGTCATGGGGCAAGAGTGAGAATATGCCAGTATGAGCGCTTATCAGGCGTCCATTCACTGTCATTCTCCCCAAGTCAATGCTTCAATGGCATGCATGACCACGTTATGAGGCAAGAGCCAGGATATGACAGCAATAGCGCTCATCAGGCGCCCAATCACTGTCATTCTCTCTAAGTCAATGCTGCATCTAAATAACGCCGTTTTCAGGTGGTTTACAGTGGATGTTTTCCGGGCGCCTGTACAACCTTTGAATTCGAATGCGCCCTGGATCTCCGCAGCTAGTTATTTTATTGCTTGGTTATCTCGTATTGTCCATGGAAAAACACTGTGGGCCATTCGAATGTGTACGTTTTAAACTTAACCAGAACCCTAAGTTACCTCTCAAATCGGACGACCCCGCAAATCGGATCCCCTCGCAGATCGGATCCCCCCCCCCCCTAGAACCAACCCGAAACCGAAATATTTATTCCATTTATTTCTATTAATTAATGTTCATCCCTTTACTCCGGTCCTCAATTGCATTCAGATTTCAAATAAAGTCAATGCTTGTCAAAGTGGATTTTGGCATTGAATGCAATTAATACTGAGCTACCAAATTGCAAATGAATTACAGAATATGCATATAAACTAATTCCTGTTAGAATACAACATATAATACATGACTAGTACTGCTTGCGAGCCTGTTCTGTGTGAGAACGATTTTTCATTGATTTTTAAAGAGGTTTTCAGCAGATTATAATTTCGGTCGCAGTGAACATAACACAACATAGCACGACATAACACATCAAACTACAACATAACACAATGTAACATAGCACAACATAACACACCACAGCATAACGGAACATAACATAGCATAACACAGCATAACACAACACGACATAATATAACATAGCACAACACAGCACGAATTCCCTGTAACAAAAATTTAAAAAAATACTTCCCCTTTCTTTGACTTCCATCGGAAAACACGAGAAATCCCGAAGAAAAGGAACCTAAAATTATAACGATTTTATACATCTTTTAAAAACCAATATCACATTATCGCTTTTTTTGACAATATGATACGATAAATGAAACATAAAGGTGAAAATTAAAGATGATTTTGTACATCCTTTAAAAACTAATATCATATTATCGCCTTTTTTGCCAACATAATACAATTAATGAAACATGATATCATTAAGAAGTCACGAAAACAGTTTATCAGCAAAAGAAATTAACGACAGAAGATAGCGACACACCAGTCTTCTGTTTACACTAATTACAGAGCTCCACGCTTCCAGACATTGAATATCAACACAATCTGCTATTAGTTTCTCGCCTCATTTTTTTCTAATTGGCCCGGTCGAACGGCGATCTTTTTTACTCTACTTTTTAGTAAAATGTGACACGATAGTCGCTTCAGCAAGACCAGACGCGATTCTCGCTGAGGGCCAGTTTCGTTAAAGAGTGGGGGAGGGATTTCATTTAGTACTCCGCGTTTCCCATAGAAGAGGCGGTGTTTTTTTTTTTCGTCAGAACTGCGCTCGACGTTTGGCTAAAAAGGGGTATTATTTCAAACATAGAACTCCTCGTTTAGGGGTCGTTTTCACAAAACTTTGTTCACAAAATTACAATTTTTATTGAATAGTGCATTTTTGGCCGATTCGCAACAGAGGTTGAAGAAATTTGCTGGGGTGTCATCAGAAACATGCTGACGTCATCAGAGACATATGGTGACGTCATAGAGCTAAGCTCTTCTTCAGTGATGGAAACACGACCGTCCAATGGTGTGGGGGAGGGGCGGGGGGGCAGGGGGGCGAAGCAGACGGTTGGCATGAGGATTAGCAGCTACGTTTCTCAGTAAAAAAACGTTGAGGTTGGTGGAACAGAGGGTGGTTATGAGGGTGCACAGTAACGTTTCGTAGAGAGAACGGGGAGTAGGCGGAACAGAGGGGTGGGTGGGAGGGTTAGTAGTCAGGCATCGTAGAGAAAACGGTGGCGGGGGGGTAAGGTAGTGGGTGGAGTATGGAGATTAGTAGATACGTTTCGCGTACAAACCGAGTCTACACAAGCATGGAAATCACCTGTAGACTCAAGAAACATGTGCCATAGATCTAAGCTTTTCTTGATTGACAGAAATACGACGGTGCAATGGGGCGTTGGGTGGGGGGGCGGGCGGGGCGGGGGCGGGGGCGACGCCATCGATCTAAGCTTTAAATTACCTATAGACTCAAGACTAAACTTTCTTCATCCTCCTTCCACAATGGTTGATAGAAATAACGACCTGCCAAGCACCTATTGTCACATGATGCATTTAATGGCTTGTCTTTGACTCCTCTCCATTGACAAAAGACGCTGATATAAAGAAATAATAAAAAAGGGCTCAACTTTTTATTAGTTTTCCCTCTTTTTTTCTGTCTATTTAAAATAAGTTTGTTTTTCAAGGTATTTATGAATCACATTTTTAATTTTTGTTGTGTTCCTATTTTCTTCTCCTTTTAATTCTTTTCTTTTTAGTCCTCCACCGCCGCGTATCGCGGAGCGGGGGACTATAGTATTCGGGTCTCTCCGTCCGTCCGTCGCTCTGGCGACACTTGGAAGCACAAATTTTTGCATGCGCTATCTTAGCCACTATTCAACCCTGGCTTTTGATTTTTGCTACGGTGTAAATATATATATTGAAGTTGTGCGAAGTCGCATTATTTTTCTATTCGACCAAAAAATGAGCAAATGGCGACTTTTTGAAAATAGGCAATGTTTTAGTGTTTCTGTTACCTACAGTGCAACTTTATGCACGTGATATCTCAGCCGCTATTCAAACCTGGCTTTTGATTGATGCTACAGTGAAAATATATATAATGAAGTTGTGCGACGTTGCATTATTTTTCGATTCGACCAAAAAATGACGACATAGCGACATGTTGAAAATAGGCAATGTTTTAGTATTTCTGTTGCCTAAAGTGCAACTTTGTGCACGCGATATCTCAGCCGCTATTCAATCCTGGCTTTTGATTGTTGCTACAGTGAATATATATATATTGTTGTGCGAACGTTGCATTATTTTCTGATTCGACCATAGTTCGTGGCGCGGGTCATTCATCGGTTTAACTGATAACTTGTTTTTATTTGCGTTTAACTCTGAAACATTCCTAAGCGTCTTTTCATCCCATGAAAAATTTCGTAATACAACAAAAAATAGTAGTTACTGGGTAATTAGGGTTAAGATTCCAAACATTCAACTGAAAGCCTGGAAAAGTGCGCGAGGGCGGAGCATAAGCGTAGCCCGGGCGTGCAGTTCTATCGCCAAGCTTTGTCTAAAATTTAGTGGTGATTGGTCAAGTAGTTATTCGTGTGTAAGTGTGTGTGTGTATGTGTGGATTTGTGTGTGTTTTGTGTGTAAGGGTGTGTGTTATCGTGTTTTCAGAAAACTGTGGATTGGCGATCCAAGGTGGAGACTGTTGACCAGTAGTATGAAAATAAGAGTAATACCCCCATCAATCATCGCGACGTCATCAATCACGTGATCAATTAAGCCAATTACGTCAATTAAGCCAATTAAACCTGTCAATCACCGTGACGTAACGTGGTCAATTAAGCCAGTTAAGTCAATTAAGCCAATTAAGCCCCGCCCACTTTCTGTCGATCTCCTATCAATCATCGAGACGTCAGACCCCCCCCCCCCCCCTTATGACGTCATAATAATGAGGAAACCTCTATTGAGGACCCCTAGGTGGCATAACCCTGAATCATACTATGTGACGTCATAATAGGCGGCGTCACCATAGCGAGGAAGTGAGGATCCCCCCCCCCCCCCATCCCCACCCTAGGCGGCGTAACCATAGTGACGAACACCTATGATGTCATAATGACTATGTTTTTAGAGTCGGATATTTTACAACATTTGTAATGTTCAACCGATTTCAACCAAAATTTTACCATTTGATTCAGTTTTATGTGAAGTTTTTACATAAAGTGGTCACAGGCTATTTGCATATGTGGCTATGAGCATAATTTTTCATCCCAAAATTTTAACTTTTAAAAAACAAAAAAGTAGATAACTTTCGTTATGTTTAACCGATTTCAATCAAAATTTTACCGTTTGATCCAATTTTATGTTAAGATTTTACACGAAGTTGTCACAAGCTATTTGCATATGTGGCTATAAGCATAATTTTACATCCCCAAATTTTAACTTAAAAAAAAAACAAAAAAGTAGATAACTTTCGTTATGTTTAACCGATTTCAATCAAAATTTTACCATTTGATCCAGTTTTATGTTTAACTTTTACATGAAGTTGTCACAGGCTATTTGCATATGAGGCTATAAGCATAATTTTTTATCCCAAAATTTTTAACTTAAAAAAAAAAAAAAAAAAAGTAGATCACTTTCGTACTGTTTAACCGCTTTCAATCAAAATTTTACCGTTTGATTCAGTTTTATGTCTAGTTTGTACATGAAGTTGTCACATGCTATTTGCATATGTGGCTATAAACATAATTTTTATTTTAGTAATTTTTTAAAAAAAAAGTAGATAACTTTCGTAATGTTTAACCGCTTTCAATCAAAATTTTACCGTTTGATCCAGCTTTATGTCTAGTTTTTGCATAAAGTTGTCATAGGCTATTTGCATATCTGGCTATAAGCATAATTTTTATTTTAGTAATTTTTTTTAAAAAGTAGATAACTTTCGTAATGTTTAACCGATTTTAATCAAAATTTTACCGTTTGATAAAGTTTTATTTCTAGAAATTTTTACCACATCTATTTTTAGATATGGAAAATTTTGCATCTATTTTTAAGACATGGAAAATGTTACAACATCTATTTTTAAGACATAGAAAATTTTACATCTATTTTTAAGAGATGGCAAATTGTTACAGCATCTATTTTTAGACATGAAAAATTTTACATCTATTTTTAGACATGTGGAAAGCGTTAGGCTTTCCATCAGATGTCGCCCCAGTGAAGTAAAAGAATGACAGACGCTCCGTCAGATGTCTCTGCAGTGTAGCAAGGAATGGCAGATCCTAACTACTCGTTCTGGGTTACAAATGGTGGCACAAAATTGAAAAGCACATCTGAAGCATTTAGAAGTGGGTCATGTCAAGCGATGAAGACGAGGAAGAAGTGATCATGTCAAGCCACGAAATCTCAAATTTGAATTTGAATCTAGTGAAACCTGTTAAACGCTGTTGAAACGGAAAAGTTCATGCAATGCTTCTTGGCTAATGAGCAGTGACAAACGAGGAGGCTTTCATCATGAGACAAAAGGAGCTGACTCCACCATTTTACAAACATGCGATGTAGTATAAAAGGAGTGGGGTGGAGAGGACCAAGTCATCAATCAATGTGCAGCCATGGAGAAGACAAGCAGCTTTAAAATTAGTGCAAACTTAAAAATTACTGTGGAGCATGGAGAATTTGGACCATCAAACGTGGAGAAAAATGGCTTGCCTTAGCACCATCCTTGTGGAAGATTGTGTGTCAGAGCTTGAAAAATTTACGCAACATTGGCTTCAAACTGTACTTAACGCAAATGAAGTGGCTTGAAGTCATTTCATACCTACACATGCGCTATTTGAGTTGTGTACGCAATCACTGTTTGAAGGGAAAGAATACACGTATCACATCAACATGAATGATGGTGAATGGGAGACACTGTTTCAGGAGATGGATAACATCAACTCAGTCTTATTCGTCAAACATGAACCAGGTACGGAATGTCATGACGAGAAAACTATCATCAAACTGCAAAAGGACAATCGGATGAAGGTGTCAAAACCACCCAAGAAAAGACTGGCTGAAGTTCGATTGTAGAATATGAAGTGCAAAATCAACTTCGACTTATCTGTGAATATTGTATTGCTTACGGATATATTGATAATTATCATTGTCACTGCCACAAGTACAATTGCAAGATGTGTGAACTAGACAACTTCTTCAGCAAGTGTGGAGTACTTAAAGTCTGTGAAGCAAAGTAGAAGCCACATTTGCTGTTCAAACGTATCAAAAGATAGACGTATATTTTAAAAAGGCTTATGTTGACTTTATAGTTCAGGGTTGAGATTTCGCGGTCGCCCGGTCGCAAGTGGCGACCAACTTTTGGCTCGGGCGACCAACTTTTTCGAGTCGGTCGCACTCGGGCGACTAACTTTTTTCATGAGTATTTTCAGGTAAATGCTGTTGATTATTTTAAACACAATTTTATTGTTGTTTTTTTTCATGTGAGGCGGGCGAGACAAATTTTGCAAAAATTGCGCCGGGCGACTACATTTTGTGCCGGGCGACTAGAAAATTTTACGAAGTCTCAACCCTGTAGTTGCTAAACTTGCTTGCTGTGGAACTCCAGACTATCAGCTTTACCATTTAGACGCTTTTTGGGATATTGTACACCACAGTCTCGATGTGATTGAACTACATTCAAGATTTATTGGAGAATGTCATAAAACTGGAATAGAAGATGCAGAGGACGTTGACTTTGATTCTGCGGTCTATTCTGCCCGCACTGATGTAGAAGTGCATCTTCGCGTGGTTGATTATTTAAGAGATTGTTATAAAGAAGAAGAACCTGAGCAGCTCTACACAGACAAGGTAAGAAAAAGCCTTTTAACAAGACATAGCAACAATGTTTTTCTTTCTAGCGAATTTAATCTTATGCGAGTTGTTTTAAAGTGAACAAAGGAAGAAAATGATAGAAGAGGTAGCAGAAATTTTAAAAGAAACTCACCATTCTCACCATTATCCTACTACAGGAAGAAATAAAGTGAAATATGTCAGCAACGGAAGAAACAAAGAAGTCTAATGTAGTGCAAGTTGGCAGAAGTCCTGGTGGACAACAGAACACGATCAAAATTTGAAAAAATGCAACCAAACAACATGGACAATGTTTTATTATTTAGCGGTTATAAGGATGTTCTTTCAAACATGTTTACAACAAGACTTGAAAAGTATGGACATACATTCAACTCGAGTGAAGCTTTATATCAATATGAGAAAGCAGTTTTTCATCACCGTCAAGATATTGCTTTAGCTATTGTTTCATGTAGAAATGGATATGAAGCGAAACGTACCACTAAAGTGATAAATCCGTGTCCCTTGTGGCACACAGTGAAGATAAGCAAAAATGCGAGATGTTTTACATGTAAAATTGAATCAGTGTGCATTATTTCGCAAAAAGTTAAAAGAATGTAAAGACTTTAGTTGAAGCAACTTATGACAACTAGCGGGGAGCTGGTGTTAACCAGTTGTCATCGCCATCATATCCTGGTAAGAATATAATGGGAAAGTTGTTAGAAAAGTTAACAAGGTATGTATGATGGGTATAAATAAAAGTTGTGTTATGTGACTGGTTGGTTTACCTGAAGTAGCGTTGACAGACTCTGCAACAAGTGTGGCCGGAGGCTTTTTCGAAATCATTTGCTCAACATAGTGTGCAGACGTGTTTTTAACAAATGTATTGAGATGTGAAGCAACGATGAATGTAGAAACGTGTTTCAAGGAGAAGTACGTGGACTACATGATGAGTGAACTAGCACGTTTTGGGTCTGTTCATCAACAACTGCAACACATCAACATCTATTGGGAACTTGCTCATTCAACGCTGAACGTGACAAACTTACGTGAGGATTTCATCAAAGAGTGTGTGCTTTCAGACATTGACGGAGCTAAGGAGTTTGATTTGGAAGCAGCATACAACTTTGCTCGATATGATCCAAGACTGTTTGGTGTAGTGACAGAGTGGTTAATCTATATTGCAGTATAATGTAAAACATTATCTTGAGAATATATATTGCACAAAAAGCATACTGTGAAGAAATGTTATCTGCTGTAAAACTATTTGCATGTTTAGTATGTCCTGCTTCTCAAAATGAAGAGTGTCAAAAACATCTTGTCATTTCACATGTGTCTATACATATTGGAATGAAGCTAAATATTATATACATTTAGATAAAGTGTTGGACACTGCAAATCAGCGTTGTGAGAAATATGGTGTAGCTGCTATAACATTTAATAAATTAAGTAGTTGGTTAGTGTACATTGAAGATCAATGATATTCAATAATTCACACCATTGTATCTGTTTTGCTTGATTTGTAAAGAAAAACAATAAAAACTTGATTGAATGTTGATTGAACAACGAAATAAAATGTAAGATATGCTGAGTGGACAATGAAATAAAATGTAAGATACGTTAAGACGTGGTGATCATTTAGTGTTAACATGTCGACGTGGAAAGACTACTTAACTAATATTTACTTTAAACCTGGCCAACCCGGAGCATTTGCTGGTCCTTACAAACTTTATCACATCTTAAAAAACATAATCGACCAGTCACTCATTCCCAGGTGAAGAAATGGCTGCAGGATCAAGATGCATTCAGTTTACTACAACCTGTAAAATACTTTGAGGAAGAACTGCAGAAAGTGACAAAAGATATTGAATCCATCAACAGAATTATAAAGATCTTGACAACACGAAAAAGACGAGGTGTTAAAGAATTATTTGTCAAGTGGTTAGGTTGGCCAAACAAGTTTAACAGTTGGGTGAAAAAACAGACATTCAAAAATGAAGCATCCATTCACATATTTGGTCTGTATGCCTACAGGTAGTGGTAAAACTTCTCTGGTCAAGGAAATTCTAGAACAATAGTTAATTAAACCCTAGCCAAAAAACCATTTTATGGCTCTATGCAGCAGATCAACCTTTGTATAAGGGAATGGAAAGTGTGGAATTTTACCAAGGCATTCCGGACGACATTGAAGAGTGCTTTAACCCGAAAAAAACCAAACTTACTCATCATAGATGATTTAATGACCAAATGTCACAGTGGTAAGCGTATGACACGCCTCTTTAGTGTTGGCAGCAGTCATCAAAATCTGAGCATCATTTTTATTGTGCTTAATTTATTCCATCATGGTAGCGAAATGCAAAATATTAGCTTGAATACACATTACATCATTCTGTTTAAAAATCCTAGAGACAGTCAAAAATAAGTACAAGCAAATGTATCCTGGAAAATCTCAATTTCTCATAGAAGCCTATCAAGATGCTACTAGCAAACCTCACGGCTATTTATTTATGGATTTAAAAGCAAAGACAAATGATCAACTGCGTATTTGTACAGGTATTTTACCAAAAGATACACATTATGTATATATTGATGAAGTGGTGTATGAACAAGAACCAATTCACTTGACCATTCGCAGCCAAGATGTCTAAACGTATTCAAACTAATCAGCCTTTACTTCACTTGCTCGCACGCAGTGGGCCTAAACGACGTAAATCCTTGCTACAACAAGCTACCAAGGAGGAATTAACTAGCTTGTTTGAAATTTGTTTGAATATATTGCGAGGACATTTACCTTTAAGCTCAAAAAGGTATAAGGAATTCAAGCGCTAGCGTCATACCCTACGCACTCTAGCAGATAAGAAGATATAACTTCGAAAAAAACAGAAGTTGATTAATCGGAAAGGAGGAGTCATTGGAGCTATTGCTAAATTTGCATTACCCTTGTTAGCCCAGTTGCTGTTAAAATGAAACACACTTTGAAAATGGTTCTCATTCTTGAATACGAATATAAAATGTTATTAGAAAAGAAAGATGGTGGTATCAAAACGAAAGTGAATAAACTTTTACGTGGGAAATGAACTCGTGAAAAGTCAATGGAAATGTCTCAACTTCGTGGTCGTCATTTACGAACAAGCCAATCACAACAAAAGTCTGTTGCATCATTTAATGCAGAAAAATCAAAAAAGTTAATATTTCTAAGTCATTTCCAACCTATTTATCATGGAAAACTAACACAACTTCTTGCAGAACTTAAGAAACATGGTACTAGATGGACAGATAAAAATGAACTTGTTTTCTAAACGGATGATGTCATCACAAATTCCAACATTATTGATTTGTTGAAATAAGCATTGGTTGCTACAAGAAGAAAAGAACGACAAGAACCACCACATGATTGGAATCAGTTTATCCAGGAAATTTTTAGATGCTATTATTCAAAAAACTATTTTTAGTAAAAAGACAACTCATGCAGACATTGCAAAAGAAATGAAACAGCGTCAACAAAGGCAGCACGCAGTAGTACAAGTAGTGTGAATGGCGCGCGCTATGCACAAAGTAATGTATATACGCATCCAGTCCGCCAACGCACATATACAATTTAGTCGTAATGGAGTCTTTACCCACTAATGCTAGTATGAACTATTATCCCAACAACTAGGCTTCTACTTACCAAATTCGCATGCCACTAACCATATATCTGAAAAGAAAATATTAAGTGGCCTTAGCTAAAATTCAATATCCACATACATGGACAACAATGAGACATGACATGGACTATCACATTCATTATCGGATATCATTAAATGACACGTTTCATGAAGTTGTCATTCCATATGGTTACTTCAGATCCATACAAGAAATATGTACTGCAGTAAATAAAGAATTAGAACTATCTTTAGATGCAGGCTCTATTAGGTTAAAGTATGATAAAATTAGACGAAGAGTTTTTTCTTATTTTGAGAGGTGATTATGAAGTTGTCTTTTCTATTGGATTAGCTGAGATTTTAGGATTTATACCAAATCAATGGTATAGACAATCTGGCTCTGTTGAACATAAAGCAGATGTGAAACAGGGATTTTTACACACTTTATGTGTACTGCAGTATTTGTGAGCCACAAGTTGTTGGAAATTATGATGTTCCTTTGCTACGTTCTGTTCCCATTAAAGGTGATGATGGTGATATTATTAGGAAAACTTATGAAGAACCTCATTACGCCCCTGTAAACAATCAAAATTTGATACAATAGAAATCAATAGGAAGGATCGCACAGGTCATAACGTAACATTTCAAACTGGAAAGGTAATCTGTAAACTTCATTTTCGACCAAAAGCATTATGAAAACATACACACACGATCCATCTGCATATCGGAACCATTTTCTTCGTCAATTGGGAATTACCAGGAATTACCAGGATTCAAAGGAGCGCGACTACAGTATGGCGATGGTATTGGTTCAATACTTGGATCATTGGCTCGCAAAGCTATTCCACTACTTAGGGAAGGAGCTAAAATCGTTACACCACATCTTAAAAAGGCTGCAAAAGATGTCGCGAAAGATGTTACGGACCGAGTTGCACAGCATGTGATTGGAGGACAAAAGAGAGTGCAACCGACAAAACGTGCCAGAAGACGAAAAGCATCTAGACGGATAAGATCAACAAAACATAAAAAAGATACTTTTGACAATAAAAATGTCTTTAATTCATAATAATTCTTGTGAATGTAGTCTTTCTTCATTGAAATGGTTTCACATATACCACCAACGCAAACTGCTGTAGAAAAAAGTTATAATGTAGGCTATCAACCACTGACTACCATTACAGAGGGCGCTCCAATAGAAACATTGCATTCCTGCAAGTAGAGAAGAATATTTAGATTTAAAAAGCAGCAAACTTCATATTGTATTTTGCATTGTAAAGGGGGATGGAACACCGTGTGGTGCAGATGATAATATATCATGCATCAATGATTTGCTTAATGGGTTACGATCCAATATTGAATTATTTCTGAATGATTGATTGGTATCACATAGTAACAATACACATGGTTATTTCAGCATTATATTTCATCTCATTCATGACTCGAAAGAAAGTCTCAATTCTGAGCGCTCTATGCGTCTCATGTATAAGGATACTGCTGGATCAGTGATTGCTTATGAGGTGAAAAGACCTAATCATGAAAGACATGTATCAAGTTTTCATGTAAATCCTGACGGTGTTATATAGGCGATGTAGGAAGTAATGGTTTACATATCGTTATTTGCAGACGCGTCTCAGTCGTGAGCTTATGCTTACAGGCGCTTTAAGAGTAGATTTGTTTGAGCAGGATCGCTATCTTCCCAATGGTAATAGTATGAAATTGCGTTTACATAAACAAAAAGATGAATGTGTATTAATGGCTGTAGATAATACCTTTAAGGTAGAAGTAAAAGACGCGTTTTTAAGCATTCGCAAAGTGGGGGTTAGTCCAGGTATTCAGTTTAAGACATACAGATGCATTGATAAAAAGTCCTGCCAGCTTCCTATTACTAGAAAAGAATGTAAAATTTTGGCCATTACAGCAAGATTTCAATCTTTTGTGTAAGATAACATCTTTTTGTGTCAATTGCCAAAACGTATTGTCATTGGATTGGTTCATAACGAATCCTTTCCTGGAACAGCATTGAGAAATATATACAATTTCGAACATTTTAATCTCAACTATATGCAACTGTACACTGATGGTGAACCAGTCCTATCCAAACCTCTCAAGCTTGACATACATCTGGACAAATATCTTGAAACTCTTTACAAATCTTTTGATAAATTGAATGGTGAGAAAAGTTCCACTATAAAACAGGAAGATTGGCCTAGAGGTTATGCTCTATTTTCTTTTACTTAACACCTGATTATGAAGGTGATGATCATTATCCCCTTATCAAACATGGAAATTTGCGGCTACAGATGAATTTTGCCGGTGCCTTGCAAAATACAGTCAATGTAATAGTCTATGCCGAATTTGATACCATTATTAAAATAAGTGCAAATGGCAGTATTCAATTCGACTACCAGTCATGAACACGAAGCAGATAGATGCCACATTGACTCATGATTGGATGACAAAAGACCCTTTTCAAGGCGTGTTTTCCATGGACCATTTACCATCTTTACAACGCGGTGCCTATGTCATCAACACAGACGATCAAGATGAGCCAGGAGAGCATTGGGTGGCAGTGTATTTTGACAAAGACCCTGCAGAATATTTTGACTCTTATGGACTTTTACCTATAGATAATCGCTTAGAAAAGTTTTTAAATAATGAATATGTGTATAATTCCATACCATTACAAACACCAATATCATCTACTTGTGGTTTTTATTGTGTATTTTATATATTATATAGAGCTAGAGATTATAGTATGTTTGATATTGTAGATGTATTGAAAAGAAGTGATGGTGATTTTGTTGTAAAGGATTTTGTATATAGACATTATAAACCATTGTTTTATTAATGTTATTTGTATATAGATTACTATTATTTAATGTTGTATTAGTTAAGCTGTTTTGGTAATTGTTGATTTCATTTTATTATAAAATAAAAACAAGATAGTTTTATACAACTTTCTTTTTTATTGTGTTATATATTATTTGCATTTCAACAATTATTTTACAAACTTTTTTACAAATGCATTCAATACATTCATAAACGAATGCCATTCATTACAATCTAAATTAATATATGTATCATAGACATTGTACCCACATTTGTAAATGCTATGAAAACTCATATAACTCACATTACCAAACGTTATCGTTTTAACAGTTTCATGTTCAGACAGTTTTAATGCATTCATCTTAATTCATGTCTATGTTCACCACCATAACCCACATTGGATGTGTCAGCTCAATAGACTTGGTACCCCGCATAAGTTTCACTTTCAAGTCGTCTTTAAATTCAAGCGTTAGGTTCTTCCCAATCCAATGCCATTCCACTCTGTTAAGGTGATGTAGTCGTAGCGTTCTGTAAGCTCGTCATACTGGTGGTATTGTACAAACACGTCTGGGCAGTTCTCAGTCACACGCACTTCTAAATCATCCGAGAGTATAAGGAGAAAGCCATGTATCCTCAGCTCCTTTAAAATGTCCTTCAACACGGATTGTGCTTCAGGCGAAAATATGATATACTTTTCAAATTATCTTAGCACAATGTCATCACAAGCGTTTCTCATATATGAGAATTCATCTGTAATGAGTTTATAATCTGATAAAAAGTCCTCCATCTCGTTCAACAGTTGGATCAACTATGAGCTTTCTTTGTCCGTGAAGGTATTTTTTTGCTCGGATGATTGTGAAGAGCGGATTTTGTATTGCCTGTAGGAATCGTAAGACTGTGCGCCATATCTTCATATCAAATTCAATTAATGATGTAAATGGAATATCTGGCACATTTCCATCATAATTCTCTGGATAATTCTTCCAGAATCTAACACGTATGTTTGATGAATCATGTCCAATCACTAACACTTCAACATTATTTTCAAGTTTACGTTTAAACCCAGGTACTGTCAACGATATGTTTTTATAGTCTTTCTACACTGCGTAAATGTACGGCGGTCAGATCTTCGTTGGAAATTCTGAATTTGTGGAAAGAGGGTTTGGCCACGAGTTTCTTGAACCACTTTTCCTTGTGGACGAGTTCAATATTCATTCGCTTTCTCACATTTTCCATGGTTTTGCCAAACACAGAGTTGTTGAGAAGTCTTTCTCAAACGGGTTCTTGGCCAATTGTCTCTTTTCCGTGTTCAAGGTAATGTATTTCTCCAACAATTTACTCTGTTCAAACATGACGGTGCTGTGCACTTTTGTGACTTTCAACCCCAGTGAGACGTAATGCTGCAAATTCCTATAATGAAGCACATATTTCTTCTTGTTACACAAGTTAGGAATGAGCTTTTCACTAGGTTTGCCTTTCATGTTCAGATCTTTCCGTTGCTTCTGACTGTGCTCTGACAATTCTCCAACTTTGACACATTTCCATTCTGGAGCCACTTGGTAGTGATTTTGACGATCATGGATTGTAGGTGGGTATTCTAAATCCACTTCTGAAATGTATCCAATGTCGTCATCTTCAGCCACACCCATGAAGTCGAGGGATTCTGGCTCCCTCGTCCGCATAAATCCACCATGAGGCATGCTTTGCGACATGGCTATGCCATACAGGTTGTTTACGTCCAGGTACAGAAGGTAGTGGTTTCGCCGCTCAGAATTGTAATCTGCTACACAGGGGTTATTTGCTTTCGCATACTTGTGTGTGATCACAGATATTCCTCCACGTAGACCAACCATTTGGTACATGTCAATGTCAGTGATTAATTCCAACTTCACCTTTGTAGCTTTTAACATAGCATCCCACGAGTCCTGGCGCTGCATAATAAGGGGCAGAATCCAGTTCATACGTATTGAGGCATACTTTACAAAAAATTTCAAACACGTCAGCCAGCAGTAGCACATCTGATTTCAGGTACAGGTCATGGTATTCACCGAATGTGATACAGTTGAATATATCCCACACCTTCTGCGCGTGAGCATGATCCTCATCGCTAATGTCCTATTCACTAAGCTGACTGTACAACTTATCCTTTGACGGTAGCTGTGTTTCAGCAAACTTGGATGGTTCGTCCACGTAATCATAAGGGTACACTCCCTGTCTCAACAGTAAATCTTGTTGGTCACTATGTGAAAAGTTATGTTAGAAAAGTTATCTTTCACTTCTTCCGCAAGGTTGGATACCAACTTCTGTAAAGAGGTACTCATAAACTGAAAGCTGTCCATAAATTTCAGATTGCTCATGGTGAATGCAATATATTTCTTAATGGTGTTGGGAATTTCTCAATTTCATCCATGATTAGATGACAGTCATAGCCTCGCAAATTGTGGAAAAACACAGGTATGATAAAAGAATCTTTATACCCCTGCCGATCCTTTCTAAGTCGAAATTGTAAGTTGCATTCATTATGCGCTGCTACGCGGTATTTGCCATTGATATGGTCATGATCTCTCACACGATCCGATCCCAGAGGCTCATGACAAATGTAGCAATCAATGACGTTCTTGAAATTCTCTTGGTCCTCACGGGTCATCACCATATCCTTTGGTTGCTCTAAACCAGGCACAATACGACCACGATCATCATTAACCATGTGGTCTAAAAGAACTTTCACGGCATTGTCTCCTCGATACACGACTGGTGCACGTGTGTCGTACTGGCTGACAACCGCATAAGCGAAGCTGTTTGGACGATGATGCTGATACCTATCCCCTTCATACTTTGGCGTAAAACATTCAAAGTCAGCATAAATCACGGTTACGCCGCCTAGGGGGGTCCTCACTATTATGACGTCATAAGGTGGGTCTGACGTCACGATGATTGATAGGTGATCGACAGAATGTGGGCGGGGCTTAATTGACTTAATTGATCACGTGATTGATGACGTCACGATGATTGACAGGCTTAATTGACTTAATTGGTTTAATTGATCATGTGACTGATGACGTCACGGTGATTGATGGAGGTAGAGCTCTTGTTTTCATACTACTTTGACCATTTTGAATTTTAGTATTTATCTCAAAAGCAGTTCATTGGAGACGATGCATTAAGTTATTTATGTGTTCTCATATTTTCAAATAATTGTGGGAGAAAATCCAAGATTGCAGTTGGTAGCCGGTTTGATTTCATCCCCCCCCCCCCACCCCCGTCCCGACCACCGCACGCCTGCAAACATCCATACGTGAGACTGAAAATAGTAAAATCACTTGACAACCAATGCCTAGGGGAAAAGGTACAACTCCAAGTTTATAAAACTATTATGATACGAAAAAAAACAATACAAGCTCGGCAGTTACTTTATCTTAAGTCCAAATGAAATATACAAATTCAATGGGGGTGCCTTTCTTTTTCTCCTTCACACCTTTAATCAATTATGAACTACGTGCACCGTTTTCTAACACTCAAATTCTTAGCGGTCTACTTTCAGTCTAAATCAAACTAACTAATGGACCCCAGCAATGGTATTTACAAAAGTTAATTGCGCAGTTAACTGTACTCCTAGGAGTGAAGACTGGTTGATCTACCTGTATCATGCAAAACATTTTACGTGGATTTCAGTTTGCTAAATAAGTTAAATTTATTCATTTATTTTCGGGTGTTTTGGTTGCCAACGGAAGAGTTAACGTCATAAGTTAACTGTAAGCTAACTTTTGTGAATACGGCCCCTTATCCTGTTAACTTCTGTGAATATGGCCCCTGGCGTTCTAGTTGCGAACGGAGGAGTTAACGTAATCAGTTAACTGTACTTTTGCGAACACTAGCCCAGAGGGGGTGGGGGGCACTCGGTATCATATGCGTTAACATGCGTGTCCAAAGAAAAAAAACGCTGAGAAAGGGGGGTAATTTTGAGGTCAGACGCGGTCAGCGTGGAGTGCCAATTTCGTTAAAAAGGGAAGGGGTAATTTTCATTTAGCACTCGAGAATAGAAGGTTCTTTCGAAACTTTACTCCACGTTTAGGGGTCCTTTAAAAATGTCATGGACACACATGATAACCAGATGGTACGTGGGTGGCCCCCTGCGTAATGGACTCGCCTCCATTTAACACCCCCTCCCATGATGCCGTCACTCCCCTCCAACCCCCCCCCCCCCACTCCCCTCCCCCACCCAATCCTCTTCCTCCCGAATCCCTTCACTGCTTCGTGAATAGCGAAGGACTTGTCAAGTTGCGGTGAAAAATCAATAATTATAATCGCAGCGAGTCTTTATTGAATAATCTTTGTTGGAATGTCAGAAAACTAAATAATTAATTAACAGAGCAAACACAAGAGTGAATACTTGTATATTAATTGAATACACAAACATGCCGGGTTTCAACTTCTATGATATACCCTGACATATTTACGGCTGCGTGTAACGGCATTGACTGTAACAGGCTGAGGGTCGGCGCTGATTTGTTTCTTTCAATGTGGAAATGATATATATTCACAAACCCCGTATTAACTTGTCTGTTTAAGTTTAAGCATGCTGGTGGCTTGAAGAATAAGTAGAAAAGTACTGTGTCAACTTACAAATAATACCGCTAGAAATTGCTTAGTAACATGGCGGTAGTTAACAAAGTACAGCATGTTTATAGAGAACATTAGTGTGTATATTATATAACTATTTGAATAAACAGAGCATGGAGCAGTTACGTGTCTGTACCATCAGTGGGTATATATTTAAGAGCGGATAATAAGCACATACTCTCACGGATCGGAGCATGGATCCATCATATCTGGATACAGGAAACTAAAGGTGCGTGGTACCCGCTACCTTTTTTTACCCTTTACATAAAAAACTCAATGGGAAAATAATTGAAACGTAAAAATATCACGAAAGGTGTTTTCAGATGTTTTTTTTTTTATTTCACCAATTTGAACCCCGTTTTGTTACCATTCTTTGAACCGCGACACCTTGCGATTGCCACTATGTAGGTGGCGATTCAAGATTAATATTTTCCCGACTTCCATACAACGTCACTCTCCCGGCGTTTGTACGGCTCCCATTTACAACCTTTTCGTGACGTTGATTGGCCGTCGGATAATCGACGCCTATCTGACGTCGGTAGATAGACGTTGTTTCGACTTCTATAATTAACTGAAATCCAGCGTTGATCTGCGGCGGTTGAGCAAAAATTTTACAACAATTGCGCTCCAACTACGTTTTTTTTTTATATCCCTGTGGTTTTTATGTACAATTAATACATCAGAAAATATTTAATTATTTCTTGAACCACTATTTTTGTTATGGTGACTACCATTTTCCGCACGTGGTTTTTATTATTCTTAAAATAAATTACGGAATTTTCACTGACATGCATTAATTTTACGCGCTCCGCAATTAATTTCTTCATAATTAAGCAATCTTTTCGAAGAGATGTGATATCCAGCAATCAAACTCGTTATAAAGGGCATGTTCCCAGTCGTTCTTATAAAACAGACTTTACGTTTAATAATATTGCGCGAAAAAAAAGCATGGCAAAGTAAAAGAACGCGAATAAATACTAACTAAAATGGGTAATATATGTTGCTCGACAATCGTAATTGTCGTGAGGCCATTTTATTGATCGTCAGAAAAAAAATCAAATTGACAGCATGGAGGATATGACTTCTTGGACCAATATACCGCCATATTGATCCTACGCCGGACTGCGACGTGTATCCAGCGCAGCGTCGCAATGTTTAATAGGAGATATCTGAGATGCTGAGATATATCTAAAATGGAATAAAAGGTACAGGCATCGGGAATTCTGTACCAACTGGGTCTGTGTACATTCGTCCTTTCAAGATTCCATTCCAAATGCAAAAATGAAACTGGAAAATCGACTCTTAATTCAATTTTCATTTTTAATTTAAAACGGAAAAATGAAAAACAAGAAGCAACAATTTCAAATTTCCATATTTCGTCCAAAATAAAACACGAAATTTGATTGGTGCTGCCAGTCGCTGGTTTAGGCGAACATAAACAAACACACATGGTCTAATCATTAGTCGTATTCATATGCATTTTCTATTTGTAATAACCTCATACAAGTTAGAGATAAAAACTAGACCGTTTTCGGTGGTGAGTAGCGAAAATGACACTTGGGGGACAAAAAAAAATAGGATTTTGAATATTTAAAATTTCAGAATTATTTTCAAAATCTTTGTAAAAATTCATGCCGAATTGTTAATAGCATCAAAACTCTACACAACCCAGTTTTTACATGTTATATACCAGTAAACATTCTAACACCGATAAGACGTTGATTTGAGGTTGCGTCAGTGACTCAAGCCAAATCGCAACATTAAATCTATAGGATAAGTCTTCGCATACAGGAACATTTATTATTCCCACTTGGCATTGAAAATGCCAAATGGGGATGGATTGCCTCGAATTCTTCCCCTATTTTTTTATTTTTCTCGCTTTTTTTTTTCTTCTTCCACCGAATCGGTTTCCAGACGTCTCCTCCAAGACCGCTGAAGCTAATGGCTTTTCTTCAAATTGGTTTCAGCTGAAAAGAGGAGTAAGGCAGGGTTGCGGTCTATCATGTTTACTGTTTATATTATGTGCTGATGTAATGGGGGATAAAATTAGAAATAATGAAGATATAAAAGGTATTACAATTGATTCACATACCAACAAAATCAAACAATTTGCAGATGATTGCAGATGTTTAATGAAGGATATACCCTCTATATACACACTGATTGAGACACTTAGAGGGTTTTCGGAAATGTCAGGTCTTAATTTATATACGGATAAATCTGTTTTAATCTCCTTAGGTCCGTGGAGAGATAAAAGTATAAATTTGAGGAATATGTCAATTAAGAATGGGTCATTTAATATGCTTGGAATACATATTGGGCGGGAAAAAAAACAAAAATTTCTCATACAACTTTGTTAAAAAATTGGAAAAAATGAATCGTCTTTTTAAAGTATGGTCCGTAAGAGATCTCAGTATTGTTGGTAAAATCACTATTTCAAAAACTTTCGGCATTGCAAATCTTATTTACCCCCTATCAATAACTTATGCAGGGCAAAATGTTCAGCAAACTATTCAAAAGGACATGAATAGTTTTATATGGAGCTACAAGCCACCAAAAGTTAAACATCACGCTCTTATAGCTGATTATGATGAAGGGGGGCTCAGAAGCTTGGATGTTGAGTGTCAAGTTAAGGCTCTGAGATTACAGTGGATATGTAGAATAATTAATGGAAAAGGGTGGAACCATTACGTCAATGAATACTTTAAACAAGTGGGAGGGTTACAATTTTGTAATTATAGTACTTCGAACCTGCCATACCTTCCCATATTTTACAGAGAAATGCTAGACTTTAAAGAAATTTTGTGTAATAAAAACACTGAGTACGTCAAATGGAACAACAAAGAAATCTTAGTAGAAGGAAAAAGCATATTTCTCAAAGAATGGTTTGATAAGGGTGTAATTTATATCCAGGATCTACTTACAAATGATGGTTCATGGTTATCGTACTCAGAGTTTGTTGAGACTTATCACATTAAATCAAACTTTCTAAGATACTTAGGAGTTCTATCAGCTATAAAAGAAGCAGTAAAAAAAGATAGATTAAGGCTGGATAGGTAGCATTTATCTCGACCTATAAACAATTTTAAAAGTAACATTCTATGCGTGAGGAGTGGAAATAAAATTGACATTTTTAAAGCTAAAAGCAAAAATTTTACAGGGAATTTCTGTCGATTACAACTAGTCCACCAACAGCAATAAGGAAGTGGGTTTGTGAGGAAAACTTTTCTGGAGAGAAAATTTATGGAAGTTTGGTTCTATGTCGGAAAAGCATTAGGGAGCCGAAACTGCTATCCTTTCAATTCAAGATTGTTCATAACATTGTAAACACAGGAGAAAATCTTGTAAAATGGAAAATTAGGGAAAGTGCTATATGCGAATTTTGCAATGTGGATAAGTCAGACACATTATATCATGTCTTTTTCGAATGTACAAATACTGTGACCTGGCTTGCAGAGTTGTTTAATATAATTGATCCTTCAGCTGAGATATTCAGTACACTCAGCAAGGAAGAATTTCTATTTGGTACAGAAAATACAGCAGTGAACATGATTACGCTCATCATTAAACAGTATGTCTGCCATGTGAGAACCTATAAGAAAAATCTATGTTTAACGATAATCCTTCGTTCAATTTATAAACGGATTATAGTTGATAAGAAAACACTATCTCGTAAAATTTTTTCAGATAAATATAATCAATTTTCAGAGTTAGTTCATCAAAGTGAAAATTATTTATTTCAAAACGTTGCTCACAATCTATAACATTTTAGGATTAGTAACGTATTATCAAAATAAATAATGGCATTTGGGCGCAAGGGTGCGTGTGCGTGTGTATGTTTTTAGGGGGTATGGATAGCAATATTTGTTACTGGTTGTAGCTTTTGGTAACGAGGGTCTGTGATAGTGGCATGAATGTGGATTGAATAAATGTAGTGACGTTATTGTGAAATGTTCCGGGTATTATGCTATTGTAAAACATTACTCATTTACTTGTAAGACAGATCAACAATCAATAAAAAAAAACAAACAAACAAAATGCACCGAAAAAAAAAGACCGCTGAAGCTAGACCAACCAAACTTGGCACATATGTGGAGGGTCATCTGAAGTGGTGCACCTGATAAAAATTTTTGACCTTGACTTACTGGTCAAACTCAAATCGCGAAAAAGGCCAAACAGTTTTCAGACAATTACTGCAAGGCCGTTGAAGCTAGAAAAGCCATACTTGGCACATATATACAGGGCGATGTGATCTGGATAAAAATTTTTGACCTTGACCTTGACCATGACCTTGAAATCGCAAAAAACGTTATTTAAGAAAAACAATGAGTTATCGCGAAAACCTCCAAGACCGCTGAAGCTAGACCAACCAGTTTGCTATTTACAAGATTGCAATCCCAAAGTCGGAATTTTCAAATAGGCCTAAGCCTGCCCAAATCGTTATGGATGCTCATACAAAGGGAAACGAGAGCAAAATAAGCGACGGCTTGTGACGGAGGGCGGAGGCGGGGATGTCGTGTGACACCGCGAATAACTACATGAGCATGAACATGAAGAATACATGGGAAACACATCACGCTTCTGTTGAGAGATGAACTAGTTACTTTTTGATTATTTACAAGTGAACGGCTTCATCTTTTCTCTTAGCCTGTAATCCGCATGTGGGGTTTGTAGAGCAGGCACTAACAAAACGATATGTCAAAAAAGTTCTCAAATACGAGTTCTATGTATACCATAACTTCCCAGGGCCTGATTCCGAGCACCCTTCGTACGTTTTCTTGTGGTCTGACTGCACTATCAGTCGCTGTGGGAATAATTTGACGTTCCGATTCTTGTTCAAGCCCGCATAATATATCGCCAACATAAAACGCCCTTTTATAGTAATAATCGTTTAAACGTTTAAATTATAACTTGTTCAAGGGCTTTAATTTGCTACATAAAGACTATGCTCTCATTTGCACGCAAAGTTTTCCGAATCTATTAGGCAATTTCAACAGCTGGAACAAACACATTTTGACATGTAAAAGATGAAAATTATTGCTGGCCAAAAAAAAACACACACACACACACACCAGACTGATCGGTGAAATTCAAATGCGTGCTCGAACCTTAGAACTTGGTCAGCTGCATACATTGAAGGCCGGTACGAGATCATGGCAAGCCTGTTGATAATATCCTCATCCGGCAATGTTAAAGTGGTGATACTTTTGCAACCTTCTGTGAAGATTAAAAAACCGGATAACTAATTGAATAATGAAGAATTTTTTTTTTTTTTTGGGGGGGGGTGCATTTTTTTTAATTAATTTATTTATTTACTCATTTCTTCGCTTGAGTCAGCCATGTTTTATTTAACAGACTGAAAATAAGTGAGATAGAACATGCACAACCCTTTCCTTGCGGGAAAAGTTCAGTAAATTAACGAGAAAAAGTCAAATAAAAATCTAGCGCTGTTAAATACAACGCACATTATGTCTCAATTTTTTTGTGCTTGAGTGATAAATTAACTACTATGCAATAAAGCTACATATTACATTTTTTTCCTATGAAATTAATTTTTTTTACAAAACGAAACACTCCCATTAAATAACACTGCGGAGTTTTTTTATTCCCGGTCTGTTCTCACACCCTCTGCTGGAATTGTTGGATTCAGGAAAAAAATTGTTCAAGCGCCAAGGCGACCGCTGTGCCTTTCCCGAAACCAATATTTTATAAGCAACCTAATGATCATTGCTTTTGGTGCTAAAATGTGAACGCCTTCCCTTTTCTTGGTCCCCAAAATCCTTTTAAAAATGTGAAATGGTTAACGACAAAGTCACAAAGGGCAGAATAAGGCACGAAAGAGACAAACGTTACAGTTAGACTCAACACAAAAGTTTGCAAATAACGACAAAATGGAGACCTCTTACTGTAAAGGGTTTCCTTGACGACCAAAAACAGTTCATGTTACAGCATCACAAGGGAGACCATCTGCAACTTAGCTGAGTGTAGAAATGCTCTTTTTTAATTTGACCATTAGGAGCAACAATCCTTTGCAGGTTTTTAGATTTGAATGCGTTTTTAAAGTCCATTATTATATATCGGAACCCTGGAATTCGGACCACCTACGGGAATGGCCAAAGGTGGCCCAATTTCCAGGGTGGTCCGATTTTCGGGTTCGAGCAAATTTGATGTGTAAGAGTGTACTTTTGTTATGTTAATAGTGTACCCATATGAAATGAAATAAAAATGTCTCTTCCTGTTCTAAAATCATCAACTTTATTCGTACATCTAATCTATTGATCACAAAATAATTCAGTGACCATTCATATCTGCACTTGAGTCGAAAAAATTTAAAGACTAAAAAATGTGACCAGAAAACTTAATCAATTTTTTACATCAACTTTACAGCCAAATCTACATAATCTGGAGTCTGACACAGAATAAATCAGTGTTTATGCATATGTCCAACTACATCGAGAAAATCTGAAGACTAACGGAATAGTCTACTGACACTACGCTTTATATAAGTTTTTTCAAAACAAATTGGTCCATTTTGGACTGCTTGGAGGTACTCTTTGATTTTACAACGACACTTTGAAACGGGTTAAAACTGTATGATCAGCACCGAAGATGCGACATCACACACCAGAAAAACCCCGATTTATAATCACATTGACGGAGTTTCTTCTAATCAAACATGTTTTTTGTGTATTCAAGAAGCCATAATCCCCTCCCTAGTCAAACCACTCAATGTGATCATTAAACATTATAATCCCCAACGCCGATAACCTCAATTGATGTTTGTTTACTGAGTGCATGTCGTGTGCGTAGGCTGGTCTGATCTCCGGGGTTCTGTCTGCGTTTAGGACTCACAAAAGTGGTCCTATGGTTCGATTTGAAGGGTGGTCCGATTTGTGGGGTTTCTTAATTATAGAAACCAATGGGTTTCATTCGGTTCTGGCGAAAAATAGCAGGTTTCCGGGGTGGTCCTATTTGCGGGGTGGTCCTATTTGCGGGGTGGTCCCATCCTGGCGTACTGGTTTATATCAAAACGAACCTAGCACAAAGGCCTCTTCAATAAAGTCCCCCGGACAACGGCCCACAAAGACAAGTGCCCCCTAGGACAAGGGTCCCCGGGACAAGGGCCAGCCGTTTAATTTTTTTTTTTTTTTATTTCAATTTTTTAAATATTTACGAAGTGACACGTTTTTTGCTGAATTTGTTTATTGTTTATTTATTTATTTACTTTTTCGCCCCAAACGTGCAACTACACAGTTGGAATGCTATTTTCTTTTTTTTTTCTTTTTATTCATTTATTAATGTTATTATTTTATTGTCATCACAAACGTTAACAAATCGTTCTTATTTGGAGAAAAACAACACAGTTGAGATAAGCAGAGGGAGGCCGTAATGATGCATCTGGTGTTTCTTTCTAAAGCGAACGAAGTGAAAATTGTTAATGTGACTCATAGAAAAAAATAAAAAAAGACCTGTCACTATATCACGACAAAAACATTTGCAAATACCAACAGTATTTGCTATATGTGTTATATGCTTAGACATGTGAATTCTTAAAATATTTTGGCGTATTAATAAATCTGGCTCATTAAGACCAAATTTTAGGTAAAATCACCAAAAAAAACAAGATGGCTGCCAGCATGACCTAAAAATTAGGTCAAGGTCAAACTTTAAATAAAGTGTACATACCAAGAATGATAGGTTATCTGTATACCAAATATCATAGAAAACGGATTATCAGGGTGGAAGTAGCAGTCGGCGATGGAGGGACGGACACACAGACGGCAACATCCGAACCTATGCTTCTTCCTGAAGCCCCGGATTGGGGCTAAAAACAGCCGGAAGAGTCTCTGGACAGCTCTACTTAAAAATAACAGTTCGCCACAAAAAAAACAGAAACGCGCTTTAATGATAATAATTTTTTTGTTGTAGCGAAAAAGTACACGCAGTACTCGAGAGTATCCAGTATTCTGAGTAATTGTAGAAACACCATTTGATATTAAGAGCTTATTTAAGACAGTTGTATTGATATAAAGTTAGGCGAGGAAAACATCAGCCTTGCCCCCTCCCCTTCTCACCCTGTTCCTCGCGGCAGGGCACAAAAATCGCCGGATTATAAAATACGAAGTAGCAAAAAATGACCCCGAAGCCAGAAAAAGTGCAGGAAATGAATTGGCCTTTTTGAAGGAGACATTTTGCATGAAAATGTTTCGCTCGCGCCTTCGGCGCTGACATTTTCGACAAGTAAAACTTAAAACGCTTCGTAATAGCAACTTATAAATTGGTAACATGGGTGGTAATAAGATGATAATATGGGTGATAATATGGGTGGTCATATGGGTGATAATATGGGTGATAATATAGGTGGTAATATGGATGATAATATGGTATCCGCCCAAAATGGCCCGGACTAAAATGGTCCGAAAAAGTGCAAGGAGGACAAAATGGCCCGATCGAAAATGGCCCGGCCCAAAAATTGCCTGTTACAAAATGGTACTAAGAGATGTTATGGGGTTAAAATTACATCGAATTTTATCACGCCTTGCTTGATTAATATCAGGTAAGTTCTGTTTCACTTGTCCGCCCCCATTTCTTACTAAAAGAAACTAAAACACATTTTTTACATTGTTAACCCCAACTAAATTTTGGCTGAGGGCTATTGCTTTCGGTTAGTCTGTCCGTTAAAATTTGGGGTGCTATATTTTGTACGCACCAAAACGTTAAGTTTCCGTGGTCGGATCGTTTCCAAAGTTAATACAGTGAAATAATATATATCAAAGGTGTGCAAAGTCAAGGTTTCAGTTTGATGAACCAAAATTGTCGAAATTATTGCCCTCTGAATTTAGGCAATTTTTCGTGTATTGCACTGTCATACAGGTAACTTTGTGCGCATCACTTCGACATGAACGCTTTGATATAAAGCTATGAAACCTTACACAGTGAAAGAACATATATTGAAGACGTACAACGTTAAGGTTTCAGTTTTCGACCAAAAATTGTCGAAATAGTGGCCAATCAATCAAATCAGGGCTTTTAATCTATCAGGCCCTTCTTTACAACAGATGTCACAAATAATCGAGTGTTCCATCCTATAACTGCACATCAGTTTCAATTCCGAATGTTTGAACATAAAGGCGCTGGCTGGGGGCTTTGCATCTCTGATGCCTATGTTTATTATATCTATGCATTCTAACATTCTAGCTTTACTTTCAGATCCGTACAATTTCTCCCAGTACTCAATATATGGTTTCATTTACCTACGCATCGAAACAACAGATATTACAGTGTACAACACTGAGTGAAAAAGAAAATAATAATTTGGTCCGGCCATTTTGTCCCCACTTTTTGGGCCATTTTAGTCCGGGCCATTAAAACTCCAAGATATTCAAGTCTTTAAACTGATTGCCAAAATATTTTAAATTTTTATGAATTTTTAGAGTAGTTGCATAATGGGTGCTCTAAAACAGTGACGTCATAATGACACAATGGTTGTTTTAGAACACTCATGGGTATACTAAAACAGTGACGTCATAATGACGTAATGGTTATGTTAGAACAACCATTACGTCATTATGACGTCACTGACGTCACAGGGCTACCCGCGCGCCAGCGTCAATGACGTCATCATGATGTTATAATGGCATCATCATGACGTTATAATGACGTCATAATGACGTTATGACGTCATGACATCATACTAGGACTCTCCTAAGCAGCATAACCCTTAGTCACCGACAGAGAGATTCTTAGTATGATGTCATGACGTCATAGCGTCATTATGACGCCATTATAACGTCATAACGATGCCATTATAACGTCATGATGACGTCATTATAACATCATGATGGCGTCATCGACGCGGGCGCGCGGGTAGCCCTGTGACGTCATCATCACGTCAATATGACGTCACTTTCAGTATACCCATGGGTGTTCTAACACAACCATTACGTCATTATGACGTCACTGTTTTAGTATACCCATTAGTGCTCTAACACAACCATTACGTCATTATGACGTCACTGTTTTAGTATACCCATGAGTGTTCTAAAACAGCATTACGTCATTATGACGTCACTGTTTTAGAACCCCCATTATACAACTACTTTTTAGTGTCAAAAGTTCTAGGCTTGACTACAACTTTTCAATGACTGAGTTTCAAAATTCAAAATTTTTATAGATTCATCTCATTATTCGTCTCATCTCTTAAAGTATCCTTAATTTGTGTTTGATTAAAACAAATTCATTGGGAGAATTTTCTTATGGCAAGAATCAATCAAGAAGTTTTCAATAACAAATAAAACATCAATCAAACAATTTCATTACTTTTATGAAAGAGGCCAATGCTAAGTTTACTGAAATTAAAAATAAAAGTTCATGCCAAAGGGTTTAAATAACCCGTGTCAACCATGTTTCCTATTTCTCTGATAGTAATGTTTTTTATTCAGTTAAATCTGTGAATGTGCCTAACTAAATGTTTTCTACTCTCAAACAAAATATGGAAACTAGCACTCCATGCTCTTATGTAACCCTGGTCTCTTATGTGACTCTGTGCTTTTATGCAGCTGTATGCTCTTATGTGACCCTGGACTCTTATGTGACTCTATGCTTTTATGTGACTCTATGCTTTTATGTGACTCCATGCTCTTATGTGACCCTATGCTTTTATGTGACTCCATGCTCTTATGTGACCCTATGCTTTTATTTGACTCCATGCTCTTATGTGACTCTATGCTCTTATGCGACCCTATGCTCTTATGTGATTCCATGCTCTTATGTGACTCCATGCTCTTTTGTGACCCTGGACTCTTATGTGATTCTATGCTCTTATGTGACTTTGCAATTTTCTTGGCTCGTTCTTTGTACGGTATTAATAGTAAACTATAACAGAGTATCCCGAATAAAAAGAAACCTCGACGGATGAAGCGGGAGGGGCGCATTTGTTAGTGTGCTTAATTTTGTATCTCAAAATACAGAGAAAGAGTATTTGTGGTCCGCAGTCCTCGTTTAAAAGTGAGTTCTTGTATTCAACCCCACGCATCTCATACAAAAATTGGCTTGTTGCGGAACTTCACTTCGCCACCTAGAAAGGAGTGGGGAGGGGGAGTAGGGGTGGAGGCGGAAGGAGGCTCTAAAGTGTGCACTCACTTCTCTAAAGTGTGCACTCACTTTACTAAAGTGTGCACTCACTTCTCTATAGTGTGCACTCACTTCTCTATAGTGTGCACTCACTTCTCTACAGTGTGCACTCACTTCTCTATAGTGTGCACTCACTTCTCTATAGTGTGTACTCACTTCTCTAAAGTGTGCATTCACTTCTCTATAGTGTGCACTCACTTCTCTGCAGTATGCACTCACTTCTCTGTAGTGTGCACTCACTTCTCTGCAGTGTGCACTATTTCTCTATAGTTTGCACTCACTTCTCTAAAAGAAAATCAACGCTGGATAGACATCGGACAAGAAAATACAACTTCATTATTTTATCGCTCACTGGAACTGGTAGCCATGACGGTTCACTTTGAGAAAAGACCAAACAGATGACGCAGAATTTGAGACATACAAGATCACGCCAGTTTTTCCCTCCTGCTTCTGAAAATTATTCATGGAAATCGTTTTCAACCATATCCTTACTGGGTGGCCACAGGGTGGGGGCAATGTGACGGAGATGTGACCACACTAGGAATGTTGTTGTCTTGGAAAGTGATTTTGGATCAACATTTTTCTGACGTCTTTGTAACGTCGCTTTCCCGATATCTGTGCAACGCCAGGATGTAGACGTTGTTTCAACTTCCATTTTCAACCTTTACGCTACGTTGATTAGACGTCGGATAATCGACTTCTATCCAGCGTTGGAAAGTAGACGTTGTTTCGATTTCCATCAACAACCAACACCAGATGCTGATCCGACGTCGGGTGCGGCGTCTTTTCAACTATGTGCAAAGTGCAGTGTTTACTGGGAGCTGCATAGTCAAGACTCGTTGAAGACGAAAATGACTGTCAAGGGGTTTGAAATCGGAATAAAAGAACTGTCCGCAAAGTTCCTACGCAAGTAATCCCCGGGATTTCTCAATGAAAAGGGCTAAAGTGGTATTAAAATTGCCATGTCAACAACTTATTTGCGATAAGAGCAACTGTCCTTTTATAAGCATTGCCATTTTGACAACAATTTAAGACACAATGTCGTCAGTGTGCTCTTCCACAGTACGTAAAACGAAACTAGACGCATAATGCTCTCCTGCATGTCGTGCCTGAAAGTATTTCGTTCTTTTTTATGGCGTGTTTGTTTTCTTTTGTGTGTGTGTGTGTTGATAAACTTAAGATAATTCAGATGTCCCGGCAATATGTCGCAATTTGAAATTACGTACAAAATACACAGACAATACTACGTTAGGAATTTTCAAGTAACTTTTTTTGTGGGGTGGGAGGGAGGGGGGAGGGGGTAAAGATGAAGTTTAGAGGACTCATTTTAGAATGTAGCCACATTGGTTGCTCAGCAAACTGACGCTTATCTCAAGCTCGATGCTAAAGCGTACACTAGAGCTTACACTAATCCATTATCGTAGCACTGACCCCTAATGCTTGAACTAACTGCTTACTTGTTTACTTATGTGGCTAAAGAATTAAATGGGTCGTCGTAAACTTCACCACTTACTGTCCTTTTTCCGGTGTTGGATGCACGATTGAGTCTCATGCACAGTTGATCCCGCGCAATCATGCATGCACCCCATGTATGCACGATTGAGTCCCCTCTAAGAGTGCGCCTCATTTCTTTCATGTTTGTAGGATGTTTGCTTTACGGTCAGCAAAAGTTAATTCTTATACAAACAAATGAAAACATCACGCTCTTTATTTTATATAAACACATTATATGAAATTGTACTCTATTTCTAAGGACGGTGTAACAGAAATAACATTATAACAACAAATAATAGGGAAGCACAGTTACCACACTGACCCAACGATATCTTGATTTTGACCCCCCCCCCCCACCTCCCTTCACAAGTAGAAAACGCCTTCAAGAAATAAAGTTCATAAAACGCCTTTAAGAAACCAAGTTCTTTGTTTGTAAATTGCTTATGGAGAGCACAGTTCACACACTAATCTGTCCGTTGGGCCAGCGACACAGGTCGGGTGGAAACGTTGCAAACCTGTGCTAGTAGCTGAGATTTTTACTGGTTGTGAATCCATTAATCCATCCATTAAATCATACAATAAGATGTTCCTCTTGAAAGAGATCAAGGCTTGTTTGATGTCCAGTTATTTATGCAAACAGAACCGAAGAAAACTTTAAAATAGTGGTGAAAAACTAGTGGTGAAATTTTACCCATACTTACCCCCTATTAATTCTCATTGGATAAAAAAGGTTTATTAAGCACCAATGATGATGGTGTGCTCCTGTTTATGTAAAGGATTTCGCATTTTCCTACATATTTTCCCTATGCACAGTTGCGTCCTCCCTGTTTGAGAACCCCTCTCTTGTTATTAAGGGATATATATGTTACAGGGTATCTTTAATTTCAGGGTAAGTATACTTACACTAGTGTAAGTATACTTGCCCTGACATGGTCAGGGTAAGTATACTTACACTGAAAATTTTCAGTGTAAGTATACTTACACTGAAAATTAAGCGTGAAAAAATTAAAGATACCCTGAAATGAATGTTAAACATCGTGATGAGCAAATCCAACCAATAATGCTTTTAAATTGCAATTATACTTAAACGGTCGGGACATGTGCTGTAATTATCACATCACAGGTGGTTTATTGTAACTAAACACCCATTGAAGGCACGTTACTGTAAATTGCAACTATACATGAAAGGTCCTCACCTGATCTGAAATTATCACATCACAGGTATTTTATTGTAGCAAAACAACTATTGAAGGCACATTGCAATTGTTTAATTGAATTTTGTACCATAGTCTTTGATTATTAAATAACAAGTAAATAATTGCAATTGGAGATTCATTGAAGGCACTTAATTTAAATAACTAGCTTGTGAAAACTTTGCAATGAATGGAACCGGAGTTGAACTTTTCGTCCCCTTCCCTGTAGAACTGTAGAACAAAGCGTTGTAAATGCTGCAAAGCCAATGTAATGTGTAACTCGAGCTGCCATTCAAGTCTAACATGTTGTAACAAAGATTAGTTGCAAACACAATTGAATAATTGCAACTCAATAAGATGTTAAGATTGTAAAAGTAATTACAGGAGGGCTTAGTTAATTGCAATTGAATGAGATGTTAACGAATGTTATATTGATGAAAAGCATCTATTACTTTTGTGAATGTTTTGTTAATAACGGTAGAGTTCATATCGAATAAAATGTTATTCACGATCTTTAATATGATGTGAAGTACCGACATTTACACAATTTTACAAAAATTTTTAAAATTCCATCATTTCGGCATTTTTTTGTCATTTTTTGTCATTTTGTCATACCCTGGTAGGCGAACCACTAGGGAACATCTCTGCATAACATCTGAACGATTGGTGTAAAACCGTAGGAGGAGTAGCTTAAAAATGGGTTAAAACGGGCACAAAAAGTGCCGCCATTTTGTCAGTTTTTCGTCAATCCTCAAAAAAAGTAATAGCCAGGTTGGGGACCACCCAGCGAACATTCCTGGGTAATATCAAAACCATTGAAGGAGTAGCATTTTAAAAAAAAAGTTTAACATACGCACATACGCACACACATCCAAGCCCGACTAACCAAGTCCGACAAAGTCGGCTTGGTTAATAAAAGTTGAAAACACTCTTGGTGGTCAATATTTGCTCATCTCCATGGTTAACATTCATTTCAGGGTATCTTTAATTTTTTCACGCCTAATTTTCAGTATGAGTATACTTACACTGAAAATTTTCAGTGTAAGTATACTTACCCTGACCATGTCAGGGCAAGTATACTTACACTAGTGTAAGTATACTTACCCTGAAATTAAAGATACCCTGTAATATATATAGCAAAAGGGCGCATCTGTGCATGGACTCAACCGTGCATACCGCACCGGTGTAATGAAACGTTTTGACCCCCAAACAAATCGACCCCCCGGTCGATTTGTTTTAAAGCAAACAGACCCCCCGGTCGATTTGTTTTGGGAAAGCCCGCCATAACAAACAGACCTCCCCTATAATAAAGTGACCCCCTCCAAATAATCATGTTTAAATATAAAATGGAAGTAAAAAAGGTGTATATGGTTTTTAAATACTATTTTAAGCATTTTCTACCTCTTGATGTAGAAAATTATTATTTTGAGCCTTTGAAATGCCATATTGAGCTTGGACAGATATTTTGGTGACTGTATGTTAGTGGTGTTGGAAGTGTTTTCGTGTTTGAAAATGTAGATGTTAGTTGCTAAATCATTTGTTATTCATTTATATAGTTTTTATTTCAATTAACGACACTAATAAGGTGGCCGTATGTGGAAAGAAATAAAGAAATCAACAAAAAAAATAAGAGGGTTAAAACATTTCAGAGGGGGTCTGTTTGTTTTAAAACAAATCGACCGGGGGGTCTGTTTGTTTTAAAACAAATCGACCGGGGGGTCGATTTATTTTGGGGGTCAAAACGTTTCCTTACACCGGGGGTATTTCGCTCACTTACCGTCCTTTTTATGGGTATTTCGCACATTTATCGTCCTTTTTGGGTATTTCGCTCACTTACTGTCCCTTTTGGGGTTTCTCGCCAATGTGTGTATGTGTGTGTGCGAGCGTATATTCGAGCGTGTGTGTGTGTGTGCGTGTGTGTGTGCGTGTGTGTGCGAGCGTGTGTGCGTGTGTGTGCGAGTGTGTGTGCGACCGTGTGTGCGTGTGTGTGCGAGCGTGTGTGCGTGTTGGTGCGAGCGTGTGTGCGTGTGTGTGCGAGCGTGTGTGCGTGTGTGTGCGAGCGTGTGTGCGTGTCAGACAGGTAGAGTAATGATGCCCTTATACAACTCTCGTACCAACAACACCCAGTCGGATACAACATATTATGAATAAGGGATGTAGTGGGAGAAAGTTTTTTTTTTATTATTATTTTTATCCCCGCCGTCCTAGCGGAGACTGGGGATATAGAAAAGCCTCACGTCCGCCCGTCTGTCCGTTATCACTTTTGTCCAGGCCATATCTCCCTAACCGTTGATCGCAGCATACCATACCTCGGGGAATGAAAGAATATATAATGTAGTTTTGCATCGTTAACTTAATTTTTTATTTCATCAAAAGTTGTTGAAATTCGGGACTTTTGAAATATTTGGGCTCAGTCGTTTTCTCAAGGTCCCTTGGCCATACCATATTTCTGTAATTACTGAACGGAGGTATACCATTGTGACCATACGGCGCGGCGGGGGATGTGCAATCCATTATTGTCTTGTTATTTTTTAAAGCGATGTGACTCACTCCCAGGGTAGGGCGGGGGGAATTCTCATATTTTAGGGTTGCAGCAGTATTATTAAGCATGCACTCCCACTCCGTGTTCCCGGGGTGGGGTGGGTGGCGGGGGGCATACACATATTTTAGGGTTGCAGCAGTATTGTCAAGCATGCACTCCCTCTCCGTGTTCCCGGGGTGGGGTAGGGTGGGGGGCATACACATATTTTAGGGTTGCAGCACTATTGTCAAGCATGCACTCCCTCTCCGTGTTCCCGGGGTGGGGTGGGTGGCGGGGGGCATACACATATTTTAGGGTTGCAGCAGTATTGTCAAGCATGCACTCCCTCTGCGTGTTCCCGGGGTGGGGTGGCTGGCGGGGCGCATACACATATTTTAGGGTTGCAGCAATATTGTCAAGCATGCACTCCCTCTCCGTGTTCCCGGGGTGGGGTGGGTGGCAGGGGGCATACATATATTTTAGGGTTGCAGCAGTATTATCAAGCATGCACTCCCACTCCGTGTTGCCGAGGTGGGGTGGGTGGCGGGGGGCATACACATATTTTAGGGTTGCAGCACTATTGTCAAGCATGCACTCCCTCTCCGTGTTCCCGGGCTGGGGTGGGTGGCGGGGGCATACACATATTTTAGGGTTGCAGCAGTATTGTCAAGCATGCACTCCCACTCCGTGTTCCCGGGGTGGGGTAGGGTGGGGGGCATACACATATTTTAGGGTTGCAGCAATATTGTCAAGCATGCACTCCCTCTCCGTGTTCCCGGGGTGGGGTGGGTGGCAGGGGGCATACACATATTTTAGGGTTGCAGCAGTATTATCAAGCATGCACCCATTTTTCCTGTTCCCGGGGTGGGGGGGGGGCATTCTCATATTTTAGGGCTGCAGCAGTATTGTCAAGCATGCACTCCCTCTCCGTGTTCCCGGGGTGGGGTGGGTGGCGGGGGGGCATGCACACATTTTAGGGTTGCAGCACTATTGTCAAGCTTGCACTCCCACTCCGTGTTCCCGGGGCAGGGTAGGGGTGGGGGCATACACATATTTTAGGGTTGCAGCAGTATTGTCAAGCATGCACTCCCACACCGTGTTGCCGGGGTGGGGTGGGTGGCGGGGGGGGGCATACACATATTTTAGGGTTGCAGCAGTATTGTCAAGCATGCACTCCCTCTCCGTGTTCCCGGGGTGGGGTGGGGTGGGGGGCATACACATATTTTAGGGTTGCAGCACTATTGTCAAGCATGCACTCCAACTCCGTGTTGCCGGGGTGGGGTGGGTGGAGGGGGGGGGGCGCATGCACATATTTTAGGGTTGCAGCAGTATTGTCAAGCATGCACTCCCTCTCCGTGTTCCCGGGGCAGGGTAGGGGTGGGGGCATACACATATTTTAGGGTTGCAGCAGTATTGTCAAGCATGCACTCCCACTCCGTGTTGCCGGGGTGGGGTGGGTGGCGGGGGGGGGGCATACACATATTTTAGGATTCCAGCAGTATTATCAAGCATGCACCCATTTTTCCTGTTCCCGGGGTGGGGGGGGGCATTGTCATATTTTAGGGTTGCAGCAGTATTGTCAAGCATGCACCCCCTCTCCGTGTTCCCGGGGTGGGGTGGGTGGCGGGGGGCATGCACATATTTTAGGGTTGCAGCACTATTGTCAAGCATGCACTCCCACTCCGTGTTCAAGGGGTGCGGTGGGTGGCGGGGGGCATACACATATTCTAGGGTTGCAGCAGTATTGTCAAGCATGCACCCATTTTTTCTGTTCCCGGGGTTGGGGGGGGGCATTCTCATATTTAAGGGTTGCAGCAGTATTGTCAAGCATGCACCCCCTCTCCGTGTTCCCCGGGGTGGGGTGGGTGGCGGGGGGCATGCACATATTTTAGGGTTGCAGCACTATTGTCAAGCATGCACTCCCACTCCGTGTTCAAGGGGTGCGGTGGGTGGCGGGGGGCATACACATATTCTAGGGTTGCAGCAGTATTGTCAAGCATGCACCCATTTTTTCTGTTCCCGGGGTTGGGGGGGGGGGGCATTCTCATATTTAAGGGTTGCAGCAGTATTGTCAAGCATGCACCCCCTCTCCGTGTTCCCCGGGTGGGGTGGGTGGCGGGGGGCATGCACATATTTTAGGGTCGCAGCACTATTGTCAAGCATGCACTCCCTCTCCGTGTTCCCGGGGTGGGGTAGGGTGGGGGGCATACACATATTTTAGGGTTGCAGCACTATTGTCAAGCATGCACTCCCACTCCGTGTTGCCGGGGTGGGGTGGGTGGCGGGGGGCATGCACATATTTTAGGGTTGCAGCACTATTGTCAAGCATGCACTCCCACTCCGTGTTCCCGGAGTGGGATGGGTGGCGGGGGCTTTTACATATTTTAGGGTTGCAGCAGTATTGTCAAGCATGCACTCCCTCTCCGTGTTGCCGGGGTGGGGTGGGTGGCGGGGGGCATACACATATTTTAGGGTAGCAGCAGTATTGTCAAGCATGCACTCCCTCTCCATGTTGCCGGGGTGGGGTGGGTGGCGGAGGGCATACACATATTTTAGGGTTGCAGCAGTATTGTCAAGCATGCACTCCCTCTCCGTGTTCCCGGGGTGGGGTGGGTGGCTGGGGGCATACACATATTTTAGGGATGCAGCACTATTGTCAAGCATGCCCTCCCTCTCCGTGTTCCCGGGGTGGGGTGGGTGGCGGGGGGCATACACATATTTTAGGGTTGCAGCAGTATTGTCAAGCATGCACTCCCACTCCGTGTTGTCGGGGTGAGGTGGGTGGCGGGGCGCATACACATATTTTAGGGTTGCAGCACTATTGTCAAGCATGCACTCCCTCTCCGTGTTCCCGGGGTGGGGTGGGTTGCGGGGGGCATACACATATTTTAGGGTTGGAGCAGTATTATCAAGCATGCACTCCCACTCCGTGTTGCCGGGGTGAGGTTGGGGGGGGGGGGGGGCTTTCTCATATTTTAGACGGTTGGACCTATACTCAGTTTTCACTTACAGCCAAAGAATTAACCAAAAACCATGTGCAGCGATCTTTTCGGACCAAATAAAAATACTTGCTTTCAACCAATCATCATCTTCTTCTTCTTCCTCCTCTTCTTTTTCTTCTTCAACATTAAACGCCTAAAATTCACGCACCAAACAAAAGTGCTATTCCTGTCGCCATTCCCGTTCCCGCTGTTCACCTCTTATTTATTTTCGTGTAAATTATACGAGTTTCAATTGGACAGCTCTTATTCTATGAAATCGTATATTAGCCTAAGTTAAAATTATAGAAAAATTTATTTGATATTTTAAGTACACATTAAAAAAATTGGACAAAACACCAGAAATTTATCGAGTGAAGTTAATTACACGTCGAAGAAATGAGAATGCGATAAGGCCAGTGTCTTCATGTGGTGGGGGGGCGGGGGGGGGGGGGCTTGGAGAGGGACGAGAGTGCCACACACTGGTAAGTCAAATAAATTAGTGATTTACTGTACACAATAGCAAGCTTGACGCATTGTACAATGGCATGGTTGGCGCAGCGTACAGTAGCAATGTTAGGTACATTGTACAGTAGCCTGGTTGGCACATTGTACAGTAGCCTGGTTGGCACATTGTACAGTAGCACGGTTGGCACATTTTACAGTGGCATGGTTTTCGCATTGTACAGTAGCATGGTTGGTGCATAGCATGTATCAGGTCACCCGCGAAAAAGAAAAAGGTCCAAGGTCGTTCCCTCTGTATATATGCCGTTCCCACGACATCTTATGCTGTTCCATCGACATCCTGTGTCATTCCCTCGAGGGATGTTGGAGATCTTTCCAACTCAGAGATCTTAAGACGTTATTTCGACTTCCATGAACAACCCAAAATCCGACGTTCATCCGGCGTCTAGTGTGACGTCTATCCAACGTTGATGTGATGTCGCAATGTTTACAGGGCGTTCCCATACCGAACCAGCAAATTACACCGGGGGAGCGACACAGAATTTCGAGAGAAACGACATAGGATGTCAATGGAACGACATAGGATGTCAATGGAACGGCATAGGATGTCAAGGAAACGACATAGAACGCCGAGGGAACGACATAGGATGTCAAGGGAACGGCATAGGATGTCAAGGGAACGACATACGATGTCGAGGAAAGACAAATAGGTCGAGGGAATGACATAGGTTTTTTTTTCTTTTTCGCGGTGACTTGATACGGGCTCCGTAACTCTTGACACACCCATTAAACATCTAAATCTGTCTTACTTAGAACGAAATACATATGACATACCGAATTCTTAAAGGTAAATTTGCCCCAAAATAGTGAAGGGTGCGAATTTTTCCCTTTTTTACCCAAGCAAATGCTCCGGATTGTTACACATCTGACGCATGATATATGGACGGACCCTCAAGGTAGCCCCAGGGAACTGGGAAAGAGAGGACTGATGTGTACTGGACGTCTGGTATCTGAGGACTACTGTGTACTGGACGTCTTGCATCTGGGGACTACTGTGTACTGGACGTCTTGCATCTGGGGACTAATGTGTACTGGACGTCTTGCATCTGGGGACTACTGTGTACTGGACGTCTGGCATCTGAGGACTAATGTGTACTGGACGTCTGGCATCTGAGGACTAATGTGTTCTGGACGTCTGGCATCTGAGGACTAATGTGTACTGGACGTCTGGCATCTGAGGACTAATGTGTACTGGACGTCAAGCATCTGGGGACTAATGTGTACTAGACGTCTGGAATCTGGGGACTACTGTGTACTGGACGTCTGGCATCTGGGGACTACTGTGTACTGGACGTCAAGCATCTGGGGACTACTGTGTACTGGACGTCTGGCATCTGAGGACTAATGTGTACTGGACGTCTGGCATCTGGGGACTAATGTGTACTAGACGTCTGGCATCTGGGGACTACTGTGTACTGGACGTCTGGCATCTGGGGACTACTGTGTACTGGACGTCTGGCATCTGAGGACTAATGTGTACTGGACGTCAAGCATCTGGGGACTAATGTGTACTAGACGTCTGGCATCTGAGGACTAATGTGTACTGGACGTCAAGCATCTGGGGACTAATGTGTACTAGACGTCTGGCATCTGAGGACTAATGTGTACTGGACGTCAAGCATCTGGGGACTAATGTGTACTATATGTCTGGCATCTGAGGACTAATGTGTACTGGACGTCTCGCATCTGAGGACTAATGTGTACTAGACGTCTGGCATCTGGGGACTGAACATTGTCAATTGAAGGGTTGCGTGCGTAAACCTGTTATGTAGGGTTAACAGCACTCGAGAAAGTTGTGAAAGTTTGGAAAACGGCACCCGATGCCTCATTTCAAAGTGGATTTAGCATATTTTGATGACCATTTCTAAGCATATTTCATCGGTGGAAATTTTACAGACGGTAGATCTGGACACCAGGAATACAAATATGCATCAATTATTATGAAGCACATTTTGTAACACAGGAAACGTTTTTCTACAGATGAAATGTCTCATGAAATGTCGTCGGATGAATGTCGGGATACTGTGATGCCACTCTCATGTACAGGCGTCTGTACAGGTGTCTTTAAAGTGTCCTTAAATGGTTTGGCTGCTGTTGTCAGTACATAGCCGCACCCTTCCTATCCCACCCTACTCCCAGCTTGTCAGAGCGCAGGTAGCGCGTCACCCGATTTTGTACGACTGTTGCACGGCAGTAATTGTGTCGTGTGTCAGGCCATCAGTCATGTCTTCGGTTTACACATTCTTTATATATTTCTTATAACGTAGGCGATTGCACTTAAAACACGCTTCTTAAGTATGACGTCATTTATGTATTCGGTGGATTTTTGAGGTTATTCGTCCACTCACAGCATATGTAATGCCCCCTTTTTAAGTTTCCGGTTTCAAGGCGGAATTGTTGTTGTTTTGTTTGTTTGTTTGTTTGTTTTTTTGTTTTTTTTTGTTTGTTTTTTTGTTTTTTTTTGTTTTGCAGGTCAGTGACCCCGACACAGTGTGCTTAATACACAGCCTAAATATTCTCTGATTGAGATCAAGATCTATGGGGTTGCCGGTGGGAGGGACAAATCTCTGCGTGGATTGTGTGTATGCACGTGGGATGGGGGATTTTCTTCGGGTGTGTGTGAGTGCGTACGTGCCCTCCTTCCTTCCGTCACTCCCTCCCTTCCCTGATACCAAGTAGGTTTTCAGTGAAGTTCAGTGCTGTACGTCCGCAGATCTTGTCCGATGACTTTTGATAGCAACATTGCCTATGAGATGAGATCTAAAGTTTGCCAGAATTGGTCCGTTTGCCCTTTCACCTTTGTAATGAGCACGGCTGGGCACAATGTTCACGGACATTCTTGCTGGATTTTGTGCAATGTCATTGCCCCATAACTATGCAGATTTCATACGATTTATGACTGAATTACAGATTACCGCAGATTGTAAAGTGGGCGGGCCTCAAAACAGTTCACAGAAGAAAAGGGGCCCGTTGAATGCCACAGTATGCGTAATGTATTGTTGTCACCAATGAAACTGTTTATATCTCTTAGTGTTCATGAGCTCCCTGTTTTCGCCGAAACAACCCCCTTCGTGGTTTATCGTTACAGGGCTGCCGAGAGGGATATTTAAATGGAGGCATTTCGCACACTGTTCAACAAGAAGCACAGAGCCCGCAGCATGCGTACGTTACCTTATGGTGTTACGACAGGGGGACAGTTTACGACACGTCATCGGCGACGCAAAACCGTCTTCTGTGGATTCAGCTTTAACACTGAGATGAAGAAACAAGTGATTTATGGTTATCTGGGATTGTGTATTCTCACAGCTGTGTCATTTGTCAATTATTATCTCATTCAGAATCAGGATGACACGGGATTCAAGCAAGAATCGACAGCGTTAAAAGGAAGGCGGCAACGACATACACGGGATATCACGCCTTCTAAATATAGCCTAGACGCTCCGGATCAGGTGGGGCTAGACTCGCTGGGATATGCCCCAGAGCCTATTCAGGAACCGGACGCTAGCAATTCTAAAAGCGAACATGGCGAACCTGTGAAAAATATTTATTATGTGAAGGTGCACAAAGCTGGCAGCACCACTCTACAAAATATCATTTTTCGTTTCGCAATGAAGCACCGCCTGCGTGTGGCCATTTTTAACCGGCAGTGGGGGATGCCGTATCCGGACTATGCAAAGCCGGAGTTTCTCTATGAGAATATTAATGATCCCCGCTTCCAAAAATACAACATGATATGTGATCACAGCGTTTATGACAGGGCAACTGTTGCCCCTTACATGGAGGATGGATACGAGTCGATTGCTATTCTGCGCGAACCTTATTCGCACCTCGTTTCAGCATTCGATTTTTGGAACCTGGCTAAACGATTTCGCCTTCATAAAGCCCGCGATCCGCTTCACCAATTTCTTACCAAAGATCCAAATCAGTATAAAGACATCACGCCTCATTTCAACAGGACGAAAAATATGCAGGCGTTCCATTTCGGCCATGTGGATTACCATGACAACAGCAAAGAAAGCATTGATAGGTTAATCGATCATGTCGATAAGCACTTTAAGCTCGTCATGTTGCGGGAACGGTTTGAGGAGTCGCTCATACTCATGCGCAGGATGTTTCACTGGGAGTTTGAAGACATCCTGTATATGGATCAGTTTGTGAACACGCAACCCAAAGCGAGGACACGCACGGACAGAGAGGACGAGCACCTGCGTGCGAAGCACCGCGAATTCGCCACCGCCGACTACCGGCTCTACGAGCACTTCTCGGACAAGCTGAACCGTATGATCGAGAACGAACCGAACGATTTACTCGGCGAAGTGCTTTATTTTAAGGAAACCAATCGCAAAGTGGCCGAGTTTTGTGAAAATGTCTGTGCATTATTCCCCATTGACAGTATTAAAAATTTGACAGTCGCTGACGTCATACCAAGACTCAAGCAAGGAATAGTCTTTCCCGCCAATAAGTGGCATGGGGAAGTCCATTTGACTTACGAGAAATGTGCGTATATGAAATTCTGGACGTATCAATACCACAATGCATTTCGCGTTCAGCAGCTTCCTGCCAGCTGTGCGGAGTCTGGGGACGCTAGCCCGGCTGTCGCCAAAACTATTTTTGATGCTCATGACATTGAAAAATATGGTTATTGTGATAAGAAAAATCATGTATTGTTTAATTTTCCGTTAGATGTTTTTAAAGAGATAGTTTTAGATGTTCCCATGCATCCGGTAAATAACGCGAAAATAGCGAAATCACCAAAGTGTCGAGCGCGGGAAACTTAATAGCGTTCTTCCTCCGCTTCCGCTCTACATCTTGTAAATATTTCGCGCAATTTCATTGGCTCCGTAGTTTGTATATTTTATAAACATAAAACAGCAGCAGCAATTTTTATGTGCGTCATTGTATTATTGTACTTTAGTAGGAATGTTAGGCAATATTATAAATCGGATTCTCAAGACAAGAAGGGAAACTGTGTGCTAGGCACATAAATAAAAAATAATATCATGATGAAAACAGAAAGAGTCATCAAAACTCCCGTGTTCATGTGGGGGGTTTTAAAGTTTCTACCTCGAGACGATCAACCAATCTGATCAATCAAACCAACGAGTTCTTTGTGATTAAATTTTCTTACTTAACATAAATATTTAAGATATATAATGAGTGAAAATAGAGTGAAAATAGAAATTAAAAAGCTCCAGTATTTGCATAAACAAGCATCATTGGGACTTGGAGTCCATATTCTTATTGCAGTGTTTTTTTTTTTAATTTTCGGTCCGGTGTAACAGAAAATCTTGCCCCCTGTACAGCTTGCCCCCCCCCCGGGGGGGGGGCAAGCTATACTAGGCTATCTTCCCTCTGGTATATCCCCCCATCAGATCTTTTTGGGGCTGATATATGTGATATTAGTCGTTGGAGGATGTGGATTCGTTTCATTTCCGGGTGTAGCCGGACACGGTGCAAATTATCCCAGGGGGGGGGGAAGCTGTACTAGGATAGCCCCCCCCCCCCCGGGGGGGAGATATACTAGTGTAGCTTCACCCTGGGGCGAAGCTACACGTTTGGTTCACATGGCATGAATCTACACGAAATACATAATGAATATTGGGGCTTACAGTTATTGGCACCAATCATATTTCTTCGTCTGTCTCTCTGTCTGTCTGTCTGTCTGTCTGTTATATAAACCCGGAATGATTTGTTGGACATACTGCTCCGCATTTTTCACACATGCTGCATACATCAACACCCTCCCTCCCCCATCGCCCTCCTCCCCCGCCCCCCACCCCGCCCCACCCCCTTCTCCATGCTATCAGCATAGTTACAGGCCTCACTTCAACCAGCATGCTGCATACATCTGCACACCCCCATACCCCCACTCTCAAAGGATCTCTGCCACTGAAAGCTTTTGGGTTTTCAGGAGGAGCTATCAGCACAGTTACAGGCGTCTACTTCACCCAGCATTTGATCTCTTTTCGGCGTATACCTGAGAGACTTGTTGCTCAATGAAAGAGGAAATTTCAATCCAGTTAACCTTTGTAAATGAGAAGTTAAAACATGAGGTTTTTTTTCTTTGTTTAATTGTAAGGACTGTGTTGAAGATTGCAATAAAAATATGTGCTGAGCCGAATCATAATCAAAAAACGTCCTGATAAAAAAACTCAGAGGACAGGGATAGGACCATCCACGAATAAGACCATCCCACAAATAGGACCACCTCACAAATGGAACAACCTCAGAAATGGGACCACCCCGCAAGTAGGACATCCCACAAATGGGACCACCTCAGAAATGGGACCATCCCGCAAGTAGGACATCGCACAAAATGGACCATTTATCAATTTTTCCTTTCTAGGTATCTTCCATTATAAGGAACACCAAAACATAGGACCAGTCAGGCAAACCGGACCACCTTGGCTCAGTCCCACGGATAGTCTTATTTACGGAATTCCACCGTATACCATTCAGTATCGATCACAACAGCTGAACTACCAAGGGTGTGGTTGAAGCACATATTAGTTAAGGCGCACTTACAAGGGGCGTGGAACAATTTAATCATGGTAATTCATGCGCAAGAAAATTAAAAAAAAAGTGTAAAATTTGAGAAGGGTCGAACTAGAACAGAACACCGCATCCGCCCTTGTTATTTGTTCGCTCAAACAATCTACGCTTTATTCGTCAATTGTGGGTTCCTTTCTTCATTTTTTTCCCTTATTTTCACAACAGAAATCTGAAACCGATATAGCAAACACAAAAATCTGATTTTTATGGTTTGGCCTTAAATTTACCGAAGTTGACTTCTCGAATTTGTATTGTCACTAATCCATATGTAAGCCCGATTAATTTGGTGTTTTATACAAAACTATTTCGTGGTTCTCCAGGAAAAAAAGTGTGCTTATCTGAAAAAAGTGTGCTTATCTGAAAAAAGTGTGCTTGTCTGCGCCCTCACTTCCTGGCAAAAAGTACGTTTTGCAGTGTATTGTTGATTAAAATAGCTTCAGTCATTCAGTCTTTTTATAGCAGCCAACCCAATGACGTCAACACGCCATCACATTTTATGCTTCACTTTAATTATTGTTAAACATTTCCAATGACACGGAACCGAATAAAGGTGTTGTAAGCGGGCTCCAACAAAATTTCCAAGATAGGCAAAGCAGCCTTTCCCTTAAACGACTGTGGCCGCTGCCTCCCCCCTCCGCCCCCTCCCCCTCCTCCCTTCACCGCCTTCAATGTTCATATGTCTGCACATGGCGGATGGGTAGAGACCTCTTACCGACCCCTCCCAGAAGACGGGCAGTGGGTCCCTCCTCCCGCCCCCACCTGCTCTACGTCACTCCCGGTATTACCTCAGCCTTTTACTTCCCAATTTCCTTGTAAGTTCCCCAAGTTTCCCGTAAATCGAGAAAGCTTCTCTGCGTTAACCCCCTCCCTTTGTTAAAAGCCGATACCCTAAACAGCTGATCCCACCCCACCCTTCAATTTTTTAATTGTTCCCCTCCGGTTGTTTTGTTACAAAGGTACGTTGATGAGGTATTTGAATTTCTTAAATTGTATTCTTCTTCAATTATAGTGTAATTCGGGCGCCACAGTTAATTATGGGGGTGGTTCTTCAAGTCCCTCCAAATCATTCAACTGTCAGCGATAGTTAGTAAAACAATATAAGAAAATGAACAAAAACATGTTATTCAATATAAATATGTCATATATCCGCAATTCCGAAAAATAACGTGTGACTTGCACCTGGCGTATTTTAAGGCAGCCACTTCCGGTCAACACTGCAAATTTAAAGATTATGACACAGTTCATGTTTTTGTTAAGTAACCCGGAAATGAATTTTGTGGCATTGAGGTGGGGGGAGAGGGGAGTGGGGAGGGGTGTATCTACATCAGCCACAATTACACAACAACACCATATCGCCAAAATTACCTAAGTAGTGCTGTATAAAGTCAATTCAAAACGAAGCAGTCATCGAATCCCAACAATGCGCAGGTTCACCAACAAAATTGATCATTGTGAGGAGGAGGAGGAGGAGGAGGAGGAGGAGGAGGAGGAGGGGGGACGGGACGGGTATGGAGAGACGGGTGATTGACTTCAAATTTATTTATTACTAACAAGGCGCATGCAATGCTGCTGTTGTCAGTCGTAAGCCACCGGGCGTGTCTGTGTGACGCTTGTTGTTGTCAGTCGTAAGCCACCGGGCGTGTCTGTGTGTTGCTTTCTGTTTGTTCGTGACACATTTAGTCATAACAACATGCATTCATGTATAATAACTGCCAGTAATCTGCACTCCCATTTCACAGTCATGACTGGGAATGCACCTGAAAAAAAGCAAGTAGATCTCAGGCTTCATTTTAATTCAATCCCATCCCCAATTAGCGCCTTACACCTCCACCCCATGCTAATAAATCCCTCTCCCCTAGCACCCACCACCTCCCCACTGCCACACCCTACCCCACCCACGTTTTTTCCTCTACACTGTCTATCAGCCAAGTCACTTGAATGTTTATAGATGCAGGTGGAACAGAACAGAATGCGACTGAGAACATGATCTTCATTCCTCTGTGATTTATGTATCATGCTAAATAACCCTACTACAAACGTTTGTTGTTGTTGTTTTTTTTTTTTTTTTTGTTTGTTGTCTTTTTTTCAATTTACCACTCCCATACAAATATCAGATTACTGTAGCGTGAAGAAAGACACATATAAGAGTATACAATGGTCAGTATTGAACGAATAAAATAACAGTGCAAGCCCGACCAAAAAGTGTCACACGCCTTTAAGGGATAAAGTATGGTCTGATTTTAGTCTCTTTTCTACTGAAGTGTGACTTTTTTTACATGTAATTTAACAGTAGGATTTCTAGACAAGACTCCAAATTAAGGCTTTTGTGTGAGGTATATTTACCATTAGTTCCAATTTTAATGGTCTTCAAAAATAAAACTACTTCTAAATTAAGGCATACTGCCCGGAAGGGGGTGGGGCACTCACGCACCACCTGGATACCATGTGTGTCCCGGGGGGCACTCACGCACCACCTGGATACCATGAGTGTCCGGGGGGGGGGCACTCACGCACCACCTGGATACCATGAGTGTCCGGGGGGGCACTCACGCACAAACTGGATACCATGCGTGTCCCGGGGGGGCACTCACGCACCACCTGGATACCATGCGTGTCCCGGGTTGGGGCTCTCACGCACCACTTGGATACCATGCGTGTCTGGGGGGGCACTCACGCACAAACTGAATACCATGTGTGTCCCGGGGGGGGGGGGCATTCAAGCACTTCATGGATACCATACGTGTCCCGGGCGTCACTCACGCACCACCTGGATAGCATGCGTGTCCCGGGGGAAGGGGCACTCACGCACCACCTAGATACCATGCGTGTCCCGGGGGGGGGGGGGGGGCACTCATGCACCACCTGAATACCATGCGCGTCCATGAATTTTCAAAAGACCCTTAAACTCGGAGCGCTGATTTTGAAATAACACCCCATATTGTACCCAAACGCGGAGTAACGTTCCGAAAGAACACCTCTACCCCTTTGTGGGTAACGCGGAGTACTGAATGAAAATGGCATCCCCCCCCCCCCCCTTGTGTCGGAATTGGCACTCCGCGCGGACCGCGTTTGACCTCAGAATCGCCCCCTTTCTCCGCGTTTTCATTTTTTAGACACGCATTGTAATGCTTAATGCCTAGTGGCTCCCCTGGGGCATACTGTTTATTTGTTTGTTTTTTTTTTTTTTGTGTGTGTGTGTGTTCGTTTCTTTGTTTCTGCAGTAAGAGGCTCAAACCATAGGTAACACCAGCTATTTAATATAAATCATAATCTGCAAAAAGTAGTGGGCTTCTCTGCAGTATTCAGCATCACAAAAGATGTATTCAGTCATAAACAGACATCTTAAGCCATGGTTAAAAGATGAAAAGAAGGGTATTCTGATGTCAGAAAATCCCGAGTAGCGTACCAACGAAGATATTTTAACAACAGAATACAATGGTTTGAAACTTAACTGGCTTAAAACACGAATCCATGCAAAATATAACAATAGATTCTCACAATTATGCCAAGAAACTGACAAGCTGTTTATTATGTGTCGCAGAAAACAGCTCATGGTAAGCCAATCTATTCATAGCTAAGTATTGTGGTTAAATAATATCCTTAAACATTTCTCAGAATGCGTCACTTTTTCTGGAAAAAGATTAATGATTATTTATTGTGTATCTTAAAAGCAACTGCAAATCACAAACGATCAACTGCAGATCAAGGGAAAGGTTGTGGTGTTTCTAACTGGAATGCAGATTGGAAAATGTGTCACTTTGTCAATTTACCTACGTTGTGAAGTGGTTAGGACCTTTTCTTGGTAGAAGCCCCTCAATTCGAATCCTGCTCTCGCCCACGAATTAAATGTTCACCAACCCTTGACGCTAGCGACTTCCTGCCTTTGAATATGAAATCACACGGCCGAGAGATGAAACTGAGTGAGATGCCACTGTGACAACGGATTGACAATAAGCGTGGATTCGTGCCAGAGAAAACACGCTGAAGACAATGGGAAAATTATTAACCAAGTTTCAAGTAATATTGAACCTAAACAACAGGGAACGTCGGAATATAGTATCTGATAGCTCACTGGTCCTCTTCATCATGCCGTCTCGTAAGACAGCAAAGCCAATTATTTGTTTGTTCTATTTAAATGCTGTCTTTCTTGAGTTGGTGCTTCCTGCTCGGGTTATGTTTTTGTCATTTCCTGCTCAGAAATAGAATCTTAAAAGTTTTGCGATATTACCTGTGTATGTGGTATAAACATCACGAAATATGAACTTGACAGGAGCATGCAAAACTATTAAAAGGCATTACTAAAAATACAGAGATTTCTGATAAATTAAAGTCCCATATTCGACGATAACGAAAAGATGCAGCACTGTGTAGTCTTTTATATATTTGGTCGTCACCCCCTACCCAACCCCCCCCCCCCCCCCCCAACCATTCCCCGTTGAAGAGTTTATATTTCTGGGAGGCATTGCATGCGTCGATGGAAGGAGCACTCGGCCATCAATAGCATTTGGGTGTCCAAGAGCAGCAATTTGGAAGAAGCGGACTGTCTGTGACTATCTGAGGACTGTCTGTGACTATTTGAGGACTATCTGTGACTATCTGCGAACTATCTGCGTGTACAACGCGATTATCCTACCAATTGCAATGATCCCATCAAGTGCAATTATCTGGTAATTGCAACGAATGTGAAAATGTTGACCCTCAGAGCAGAAGATATCGGCATGCTGATACTGTTGATTAAGGGTGATACTGAGCATGGTGCACGCAGTGACAGGCCTACCATTGAATGCAGCCACAAAGTCTTTAATGATGACAACACCATTGTTTTATACACCCAGTTAAACCAAAATATCCGTGTTTTATTTATTGAATGACTGAATGTGTTTGTGTTGTTTTGAAAATTCTATTACTGCTTAATTATAGAAGAATTATAGCAGTAGTGGTAGCAGCGTTAAGGTAATGTTCTCAATATCCGAATAATTCATTTATCTATATATTGCCTGAGCCTTGGCTCAAGATTTAAGTCATTTAAATCTACTTGCATATTATCGCGAAATATTATATACAGTGTGTTTCTAAGTAGTTTTGTTTGCTTTGTTTTAACATGTAATGTAAAGAAATTCCCATATCATGAATATTGCGATAATCTTAAAAGTATGCTTATTACGATAAGATCTGCAGTCAACATAACCGATCACTTAAAGTAATATAAATATTAGCTAGGAAGAAATACTTTACCAGAAAATATTGGCTTTTTAACCCAGCCGACTTTATCGGACTGGGTTAGTCGTATCACTTTAGGGGGCTTGAATGCATGTGCGTATGTGCGTATGTTAAACCTTTTCTTTAAAATGCTACTCCTCCTACAGTTTTGCTCCAATCGTTTTGATATTACGAGAATGTTTCCTGGGTGGTTCCCCTGCTGGCTATTAATTTTTTTGACAATTGACGAAAAACTGACAAAATGACGGCACTTTTTGTGTCCGTTTTGACCTTTTTTTAAAATGTTACTCCTCCTACAGTTTTACTCTAATCGTTTAGATGTTACGCAGGGATTTTTCCGAGGGACTCGCATACCAGGCTATTATTTTTTGCCAAAAACTTCCGAAATGGCGGAACTTTGAAGCTTGGCAAAAACTGGAATAAATGGTAGTAAATAACTGAATTGTCAAACCATTCATTTCTCTCAGTCTTTTTAAAATATTTATAAAATTTTAATCAAAAGTTTCTTAGGTACTTCTCCACCTGGACTTTGCTTTATTTTCGCAAATGACAAAAAAATGCCGAAATGGTGGAATTTTAAAAATTTTGTAAAATTGTGTAAATGTCGGTAAATACGTGAATCGTCAAAACCCAACCTCTCCAACATCCCTTTTCGGGTAGCTTACATCCGGTAAAACTCGTTTTTGTGTATTAAAATTATGAAAAAGTTACGTTCAGAAACAAAGCTCTTCATTGTTTGGCCTAACAGTATTCGTTTCAGAGGTTTTCTCTCTTTGCTTGTTTGGTAACTCGGCTGGGACATGTCCTTGGACATGCTTGTTAAATGAGCTACTACTGTTATGGCCACTATGAGAATATTAGAAGTAGATTACATCAGACTTACTACGATGGGGCTTTCCTAACATTTAAAGGTAACACGTAATACTAGAGCCGTAACCACATAAGTACGGGCAGAAATTGTCTGTCTGGAACACCACACTAATGACTTCCAAAGTTAGTCATCGTACAATTTGCTAAATCACTTTGAAATGGGCGTATGACGTAATTCCAGCTACAATATTTCAAATATAGGAAAAAACTTAATTCTGCTATTTTCAAAGGCAACAAGTGAGACAATTAGCCTGCGAAGGTTTTGTTCAATTATACCTGTAATTTAGCAAAAAATTAATTTAAATAAATACCTACAGACCGCAGATTCACACCAACATAAATTGTAATTATGGGGTCCTTTTTTCAGTCTTGGGAGTTTTAAAGCAAAGATCTCCTGCAACACAGCATTCTGTTTCGCTTCTATTTGCCCAGAAGTACTGATAAGCATAAGTGGATAGTTCCACTTTCAGCCTGGAGGGTTCAAGGTATAATTTTGTGGTTTGCTAAATACCATGTTTTCAAGCTTCCTTAACACACTAGCTAAATACAGCTCATTACAAGCGACTCGTCCAGTGTACACCTTCACAAGATAACCAAATAAGAAAGTAACTGCGGCAGAGCTTTGAAAAGTTTGGTTTAAATTCACGATAAATTCGTGAAAAATTCCGTGCCATGGCTAATGTGATCAGGTATCTATCTGCCCGTAAACTAAGCATTTCAATTTGCCATTATAAAGTAAAAAACAGAAGTGTACCATCTCAAAACGGCAAGGATTCTTGTATTTGCGCTGTTCTCTGTGCTGATGTCGCGCAATTTAGCAGCGTACAAGTGCTTTCACATTCACTAAGATTAGGCATCACCAGACAAACACACCGGTCCTTTCGCATGAAGACTTTGTGTTGTAAAAGTGAACAGTGGATGCTGTAAGCCGGCTGATACTGGGTTGGATCTTGTTATCAACACATGCAAACAAGAAAGAATGGTTGTAAATAATGGTTCCCAAAATGCATAGCGTTAGGAATTATGTGAATTTTACATAATTCTAAAATTATAAATACATCTACAAATGCATGAGGAATAAAACCACTTTATAAGAAATGGAAAATTGGTATTACGGAAAATCAAAATTATATAGCCAATAAAACGGAATTTAAAAAGGTAGGTAGCAGTCAGTTCTGCTTTCTGGTTCTCTGATTCTCTGAACTAGCCAAATACCCTTCTCCGAACTAGCAAAATCTCCCTCCGCTACTCTGATACCGGACAAATTCGCCATAAATTTTAACATTACATCTAATTTTATCAGTGAAAAAGTGAGTAAAAAAATTACCAATAAAATAACAAAGATGTGTTGTTTGCATATTAACTTCAAATGTACGGTTTTGTTTATGCTTAGTTCATTTGCTAGTTCATTTTGCGCTAAACCAACCAGACCTTTGCGTTAAAGAAGTTATATCTTTAACTTAATGATAGATCTTGTTCATTAGTGAGAGAAATCTTAAAATATCGAACAAAAAATGAAAACTGAAGTCCATACACACGATTATACACACTGCTGGCTTTTGTTGTATTCGCAATGACTGTGATATTGTATGTTTACTAATGATCATGATATTGTTGTTCCTTATTTAGAAAATTGCACAGAATGCTTTCTGCGTGATGCCATCTGTTATACCCCAGTCGTGCTTAAAAGCACATAGAAATTTTTCAAAACTCGTTGGTTAGTTGTCAAGGACCATCATTAGGTGAATAATAACAAAGAACATTTTTCTTCAAGAAACCTTTGTTCTGTTAGCCATTATTTCTTTAAGTCACAAACAACGGACAGTTTTTAACGATAATATTCAAATTTGGCATTGGTGTTACCCTTGTACCTTAGCACCAATTAGTCAAGTGATTTCGGCATTGCTGCAAATTTTAAAAGAAATATGTGCATATTATGTGCATATTCTGATAAGTATCTGGTTTACACATTAATTATTATTATTATTATGATTAATACTTCTTTAGCGCAGATCTAGGACTGTTCATGACACTTCACCAAATTGTCAGTGGTAAATGTCAGAAATAAACACTGTCAGAAATAAATAGTATGCAAACAACGCAACACAATACTGTCAGTGATAAATAGATAATCAAACACAATATTCACGATAGTGCTGATAAGAATTTCTTTAAATACATCATCCACAATATTCAATGAAAAGGTTTGTTTTCAGGCTTTGCTTGAATACAATTAGAGTAAAAACAGTCAGATTTTACTATTTCGTTTATATGAGCATGTATTCTTCCACGTCAAAATGGGAACTCGCAGAGGCTACTTAGTGTTACATGTGTTGCCGTATGTGTCCAAAAAACGGAGAAAGTGGTGTAAATTTGAGGCCCAGGCCGAAGGATTTTTTCGTTAAAAATGGTATAAATTCATTCAGTATTCCGCCTTTCCTACAAAAAAATAGGGCTTCAGAACTGTAGTCCAGAAGCTGCACACAAACTTCTCTCACGTGTAAACGTGTGCCCAATTCTCGTTCTATTAGTGCAGTGTCGTTAGCAGTGGCGGGTTGAGCCTCCTCCAACACACACACACACACACACATATATATATATATATATATATATATATATATATATATATATATATATATATATATATATATATATATATATATATATATATATATATATATATATATATAATCAATTCGAAACGAATAGGCTGTTAAACTTCGTGTTTTACCAGTTTGACTGGTAAATACGCTACTTTGGGTGACCTACGCCTTGACCAAAATCTGCAGCCACCACTGTTGTGCGTTGTAGTTGCATCTGTATATGAATATATAATTTTGCGAAAAAGATTGATTTGGTTCTCGTTCAGGTGGTTTGGGTGTCCTTATTTTGTTAAAAAACTGGATGTTTATTAAAAACGTGCCACTCCCGTTTTAAGGGTCGTTTTCATTTACTGGCCAAGCTGTTCCACCTATGGGATTGATTATGTCAGCAACGTTTTGTAGTACCTGAAAGTGTTTTTCACTTTTAAAGTGGGTCATTTGATAGCTTGTGTTATGGCAAACAGCTCACCTTTTTGCCGCCGAAACACCTCCCTCCTCTCCCACTGAAGTGAGTCATATGTAGCATAGTTATGAAAATGCCGTTCTGCTGCTTTTTGACCGATGAAAATGAAGGAAGACAAGGTATATATTGTGACTACAACTACCCTTAGAGTACAGACACTTGCCATGACGTTGGGCAAAAGGGTTACACTTAGATTCATACATGTATTAGATTGCCAGGGGATGACGTTAGAAAAAAATCACCAATGAAAAAGGGAACTTGTGATGTGGCGACCTCCTTCCAGACCTGGATAAAAAAACAGTGGTAAAACTTAATTGCAACGATCACCTTCAATACCCGGAAAAAAGACGTTGAGTAAAACTTTTCGTCGAGACCACCTTCCAGATTAGGATAAAAAGACATACGGTAAAACCTGCCTGTCCTGACGACCTTCCAGACCCGGATAAAAAGTATGTACAGTAAAACTCCTGCAGTGACCAACTTAGAAGCCGGATAAAAAGGACATGCAGTAAAAACTGGTTTTAGTGACCACCTTTCAGAACCGGATAAAAAACTACCGTAAACCTCTCTGTAGTGACCATCTTCCAGACCCAGATAAAACACCTGTACTTGGATCTGTATAGAAATAGAGGATTGAGATACCCACAATATTGAGATACCCACGTACCGACCACCCCCAGTTAAAAAATTGTAGAAAGGTGATACACAACCAGACTTCTAGGCACATGAGATATATTTATGTAAGGTAAAAGGCGCTATGATCCTGCAAATAGTACAAACTTGTTCAAATAAAACTTTGTGAAAGGGAATAGTTGTTTTTGTTTATGGCTGGATATTAATAGTGTTTGACATGTTGGGGTACACTGATTTTAGTAAGCACTGGCTGCCCTAGTTTTCTTTATTTTGGAATTTTTGATAATGAATTATGATTTTGTTTACAGAATCGAATCTTTTATTTCAGTCAAAAATGGAAATGGCTATTGGGAAATTATAGGTTTAGTCACGCGGGGAGTTTTCTTATACCAAAAAAAAAAAAGAAACTAAAGAAGTTAACACTGAATGTGTTAATATAAACCTCTCATGTTTTGTGTGCACTGGCCGCTCTACTCAAACCTGCCAATATGCGGTATTTTTTGGTAGTTTTTTTGTCATAGCTGGAACGTGCTTCTGCAGAATGTCACTTAGTTGCGAGCCAGAATGCAAGTTAGTCTATATCAGAAATTTTGCGACATTTAAACTCGCATGGTTAGTCTCTATCGCAAATCTATATCACAAACTCTTTTATTTCATAAGGTACTTTATACAAAAGCAATAAGGGCAGAGCCGAAAAAGAGGTGTGAGAGCAGAGAACGTGCTGTCGGAGCGGGCAGGTGCCATGCCATCTAAACGTGCCATTATCAGACACGGCACGTGTCCTGAAGTATGTATCAGTACGTGCACGTCGTGATCAGTCTGACACATGTTGTGTTCAGATGATATTGTGTAATGATGAGTTTTTCGGTGTAATCATGAGTTTGTCGGTGTAATCATGAGTTTGTCGGTGTAATCATGAGTTCTTCGGTGTAATCATGAGTTTTTCGGTGTAATCATGCGTTTTTCGGTGTAATCATGAGTTTGTCGGTGTAATAATGAGTTTGTCGGTGTAATCATGAGTTTTTGGGTGTAATCATGAGTTTTTCGGTGTAATCATGAGTTTGTCGGTGTAATAATGAGTTTTTCGGTGTAATCATGAGTTTTTCGGTGTAATCATTAGTTTATCGTAGCGCCTTTGATTTGTTAAGAACTTGTCTTTGTTCGTTTGCCATTTTGTCAATTGCCAATATGCCCACTTGCCATTATGTCCGTTGCCATTTTGTCCGTACCCCTATGTTTTAATGCCACTTCGTAGGTGCTTGGAAATCGTGTAAACAATGCTTTGTTTGTTTATTGTCGTGGATTCGCAACACTTCTTTTTTTAAATAACGATTTCCTTCAAAGCAGAGTGTGTTTTAAAGAATCAGCTTTTGAACTATTCATCTGTCTTTTTGCTTGTGCTATTTGTGCTATTTGTTTATAACTAAAGGCCCCGGTTCGTTAAATAAAAAACAATATACATGTCCGTTAAATGTATGCCCTTTAACAAATAAAATATACTGCACAAATAAATTTAAACGTATGCAGGCAATAAAATGGTGGAGAAAAATACGTCTGCTGTAGAAGTAAGTTAATCGCATGCGTGGCTTGTGGTCTCCGTGTGATGGAGGAGAGTGGGGTGCGTGGGGGTGCGTGGGGGTGGGGGGTCATCAACAGATGGGTGTATTACAACCCGGCACGAATCCCCGCCGGCGGGTGACCGACTATGTGACCCGTCACTAGGTCACCCTGTAATCACGGGATTTACGTCGAACTTCACATGTCAAAAGTCACATATCCACATCTCATTAAGAAATATGGTACCCATTCTTCCATGCCAGCTCTAAGTTATTATTACTGTTTTTAACTGAATTATCATGTTTTAAAGATTCATAACTCTAAACTTCAGATTTACCATTTTAAATGGGAAAAAATTTAGCATTTTAAGTGTTATGTAAACACCAGTAAATTTAAGTAACGGGGTGGGGAGGGGGGGATGCAGGAGCGTCTCCAGTCACATGACGTAACATGTGTCAATGAAAGGATGTGTCATCATTTTACGACAACAACCATTTATTTCTGGCCATTTTCTAGTCTTCAGCATTCCTCTATATGTTTGAAGATTTTAGCTATTGGATTTAAAAGAAACAAAAAGTGAGCTAAATTAATATCATACGCGGCAGTATTTACAAAATTTCCTAAACTCATTCTGCCTCTCCCCACCCCGCCCATCCCAGCCCCTCCCCCTTCCCGTCATGGTGGATGGGCTAAAATATGCCAAATGCATGCCGTTTGCCCTTGAAATATATTCATGCCTTCAGTCATACGTCGATAACCGCCTTCTTGTAAGCCAGGACTTAAACATTGCTACTCATTTCATTTAAATGTCATTAAAAACAAGACTATTATAATTATGTAGTTGCCTTTATAATGCAGACGTGAAAAATAATTTATGTAAATAAATAGGCAGAACGTGATGAATTACATTTATCCAACACTCAAACATAACTGAAATCGTGTAATAAGCTTTTGCATAACGTAAATTAGCGCACAACAAAAATATGACAAATCGTTTGAGAGCATGCCTAAAAAACATTTTTCGTTTCCTTTCACAGGGAATGGCATTCCTGACAGGGAAGCCACGCCAAAAGTAACATTGTTTGTCATCCAGGCTATAAAATCACAAATATATAAAAGTCACCCGGAGGGTTCTAGAAAACTGTCATAAAAAATTGGCTGGTTGATCTGGTGGAACAAAATGAAAGTGGTAAATGTCTACCGGAGACACCAAACGGCAACGAAAAGAGTGCATTACGGCTGATATTAGAGTGTTTTGTGATAGGAATCCTTTTCAGAACCATTTAACGATAATTCGTGTAAAAACTAACGCGGATCAGAAGCATCTGCAAAAACAAAATACAGTAATTCGAACCCTGCCGGGTCTAATGTTCCCGATCAAAAAAAGTCGTCGATCAAATGGGTCAATTTTCTTTATTTTTCTTTTTTTTAAGGATGAGAAATAAGCTATTTCCTAAGCTTAAGACTATTCTCATGAGTACAGAGTTATTGTCCATTGGCTCAGGTAACATATGATATCAAGTTCATTCCCCAACCCCGAGTGAATTTAAGCACCTGATCATTTTGCTCTAAGCGCTTTACAAATTCAATAACATTTGATATATTTTTAATATGCAGTAAGATTGTTAAAAAATACTTTAAAACCATAAGATATAATAAACGATAAGCAGATATGATATGACTAGAAGTACTACACTGTTAACTAAAAGTAGCTGACTAGACTGGATACGCTTTTCTAAACAAGTAGGGCTTAAATCCTTGCTTGAATATTGCAGTGGTGGTTATTGTGACCAGCCGAGATCTAGTGAATCAAGTTTCAATAGGCTTGTATTGTACCCAAAAAGTGGTAGTCATATTTTTAAAAAACCGGTTATTGAGAACTGAAAATTCCTACAAAATTTTAAAGGAATCCGGCCAAATTTGAAGGCAACCCGATCAAAATTGTATGAGGAAAAGCATTTTAAAAACTGGCAGCCAATAAATTAAAGATACCCCTATTTCGTCAATTTTTGGCGGATCGACAAAAAAGTAACTTTTCAATACAGAACATCGGGATAGCAATCGCCTGAAGTTGGAAATAAATCCCATCAAAATTGTGGGAGAAGAAGCATTTTGAAGACTGGCTACTAAATATTTTTAATACCCCCCCCCCCCCCCGCGTTCATGTAGCGAATCTCTGGCGCATCGCCAGAAAAGTAACTTTTCAAAAGTGGACCCCCTAATGACCATTTATGCAAAATTGGAAGGCAATCCTATCCAAATTGTAGAAGGGTTTTCAAAACTAGCTATCGCAAAATGCTCCCCCCCCCCCTCCCCACATTTAGCCAATTTTTGGTGGATCGCCAAAAAAGTAACTTCGTAGGAGAGGACACACTAATAAACATTTATTTATGCAAAACTTAAAGGCAATCCAATCAAAATTGTGGAAGAAGAAACCTTTGGAAAATTGGCAAAATTTTTTAATGCCTCCTATTTGGCCAATTTTTGATGGATCGCCAAATAATTTCACGACAGACCTATCCAGTACACATTCGTACAAAATTCTAAGGTAATCTGATCAAAATTGCGGGAGCAGTTTGAAAATTGCTTACTAATATTCTTTAAAATACCCCCCCCCCCCGTTCCCATTTAGCCAATTTTTGGCGGATCGCCAAAAAGTAAATTTTCAAGAAAGGATCACCTAGTGAAAATTTTGCGAAATTTGAAATAAATCCGATCGATATTGTGGAAAAAAACTGTTGAAGATTGGATACAAAAAATGTCAAATGTCCCCTATTTGGCCAATTTTTGGTGGTTCGTCAAAATGTAACTTTTCAAGAGAGGACAGTCTAGTGAACATGTAAGCAAAATGTGAAGGCAATCCAGTAGGGAGAAAACGGGGGTTTGAAAACAGGAAGTGACGTCATAGTGACGTCACGTGGTGTTTTCAAACCCCCACGGGGGTTTGAAAACAGTGACGTCATAATGACGTCACTGTGGGGAAAACCCGATCGATAAATTTTAGAGTGCACTCGTACAGAGTGTGGGGAAAACCCGATCGATAAATTTCAGAGTGCACTCGTACAGAGTGTGGGGGAAAACCCGATCGATAAATTTCAGAGTGCACTCGTACAGAGTGTGGGGAAAACCCGATCGATAAATTTCAGAGTGCACTCGTACAGAGTGTGGGGGAAAACCCGATCGATAAATTTCAGAGTGCACTCGTACAGAGTGTGGGGGAAAACCGATCGATAAATGTTAGAGTGCACTCGTTCAGAGCGGTGGAACGATCAATAAATTTGAGAAGGAATGGGATTTTCAGCAGGATAAAAGTGTGGCTCCGAAAACAGGAAGTGACGTCATAATGACGTCACGAGGTGTTTTCGGAGCCCCATGGGGCTCCGAAAACAGTGACGTGATTGTTTTCGAATTCGCATGGGTATTTTGAAACAGGTAATCGAAAGAGCGCGCGCCCGTTCAATGACGTCATAATGACGTCATCATGACGTTATAATGACGTCATCATGATGACGTTATGACGTCATCATAACGTTATAATGACGTCATCATCATGACGTCATAATGACGTCATCATGACGTTATAATGACGTCATCATCATGACGTTATAATGACGTCATCATGACGTTATCATGACGTCATCATGATGTTATGGCATATTAAGACAGTTCTAAGCAGGATAACCCTAAGTCGCCTGTCAATCATCATGACGTCATTAGTCACGTGACCTGTCAATCATCATTGGTCACATGACCTGTCAATCATGTGTGATGTGATTCCAACCGCATATGAGGAATATTTTCCTGCTGATTAACCTTCTGGCCTGAATGGCTCAGTTGGTAGAGCAGAGTACCCGTAAGCGGACCCATGATCTGAAGGTCGGTGGATCGAACCCGCCCTCGGGCATAACTTTCATATCATGGGTCCTCCCCCCGGACCAAGACATGACATGTATCGGACCCCCCCCCCCGGACCAAGACATGACATGTATCGGACCCCCCCCCCCCAGGACCAAGACATGACATGTATCGGACCCCCCCCCCCCGGACCAAGACATGGCATGTATCGGACATAGTCATATAGCTCTATGACTATGTAATTGCTATGTGAACATAATTAGTTTCAAGTATGTATGTCATTATCAGATCGTTCAACAGTCAAGCCGCGATAGCTCACTTGGCAGAACAAACGGCTAGCAACCTGAGAGTCCCGGGATCGATACCACATCGGGGCAAACTTTTTTTTGGTTTTTTTTGTTCACTTTTATGACTCTGTGACATTATGTGACAACATGTGACTGTGACATCATGTGACTCTGTGACATTATGTGACTGTGACTGTTTTTTTTTTTTTTTTTTTTTTTTTTTAAACATAATGGCTATATTTCTATGTCTATTTTCACTATTATTATGATAATATTTAATTAGTCATATTTCAATGGTTCTAACCACACAGCATAGGAATAAGTACATGTGTACAGAGTGTGGGGAAACCGATCAATAAATTTTAGAGTGCACTCGTTCAGAGTGTGGAGGAAACCGATCGATAAAATTTCAGAGTGCACTCGTTCAGACCGTGGGAACGATCGATAAATTTGAAAACATCAAAGGCCTAGACCGTGGGAACGATCGATAAATTTGAAAACATCAAAGGCCTAGACCGTGGGAACGATCACTAAATTTCAGAGTGCACTAATTCAGAGCGTGGGAACGATCAATAAATTTGAGAAGGAATGGGATTTTCCACAACTCTATGTTTTATGTTATAGTAGTTGGAAAATGACACTTCTAAAGCACATTTAACAAATGTGGGTTTTTATAACATATAATATATAAAATAAGTTTGAACATTTTAGCATGCTACTTATTTAAATGTTCTAAAGTTATAGTAGTGGAAAAATGATGGTTCTAGACCAACTTTAACAAATTTAGTTTTTAACACCATATGATATATAAAATAAGTTTGAACATTTTAGCATGCTACTTATTTGAATATTCTAAAGTCATAGTAGTGGAAAAATGATGGTTCTAGACCAACTTTAACAAATTTTGTTTTTTGACAAAATATGATGCATAAAATAAGTTTGAACATTTTACCATGGTGTAGTAGGGTAAAAATAAGGGTTCTAGACCAACTTTAACAAATTTAGTTTTTAACATCATATGATATATAAAATAAGTTTGAACATTTTAGCATGCTACTTATTTGAATGTTCTAAAGTCATAGTAGTGGAAAAATGATGGTTCTAGACCAACTTTAACAAATTTTGTTTTTTGACAAAATATGATGCATAAAATAAGTTTGAACATTTTACCATGGTGTAGTAGGGTAAAAATAAGGGTTCTAGACCAACTTTAACAAATTTAGTTTTTAACACCATATGACATATAAAATAAGTTTGAACATTTTAGCATGCTACTTATTTGAATGTTATAAAGTCATAGTAGTGGAAAATGGTGGTTCTAGACCAATTTTAACAAATTTTGTTTTTTGACAAAATATGATGTATAAAATAAGTTTGAACATTTTACCATGGTGTAGTAGGGTAAAAATAAGGGTTCTAGACCAACTTTAACAAATTTTTGTTTTTTTTTGACAACATATGATGTATAAAATAAGTTTGAACATTTTACCATGGTGTAGTAGGGTAAAAATCAGGGTTCTAAACCAACTTTAACAAATTTTGTTTTTGACACGTTTCAGACGATTCTACCACTTGGTTGGTTGTTGGAAAATGGGAAGTGAAAATGTGGATAGTTATGTAGGAAAACTGCGCCCATTCAAAAGACGTGTTCGAATGGCAAGCCCATTCAAAACACGTGTTCGAATGGCAAGCCCATTCAAAACACGTGTTCGAATAATTTTTTGCAAGATATTACGTCGTGGTATTGTTCATCAAATTGTTCAACATGTTCAACAACATGTTCAACAACATGTTCAACATGTTCAACAACATGTTCAACATGTTCATCATGTTCAACATGTTCAACATGTTTAACAACATGTTCAACAACATGTTCAACATGTTCAACAACATGTTCAACATGTTCAACAACATGTTCCACAACATGTTCAACATGTTCAACAGGCTCAACATGTTCAACAACATGTTCAACAACATGTTCAACAACATGTTCAACATGTTCAACAACATGTTCAACAACATGTTCAACATGTTCAACAACATGTTCAACATGTTCAACAAGTTCAACATGTTGTTGTTCAACAAGTTGTATATAAAGCTATGTTTAAAGACTTTCTCGTCATTTGAATAGTGTAGGTTGAACCGAAAGGATGTATAAGTGCAACATTTGTTCGAAATCTTACAACTAGGCTCAAAGTTACATGCGGTAAAGCTATTTCTAAACATGTTAAGACAACTATAAAGTATAAAAGGCTGCCACCCTCAGACATAACACACATTCTGTATCAAGATACTGAAGAGTGAACATGTCTCTAGTGAGCGAACAACAGCTACGATCTATGACAACGCCTGTAGAACATTATGAGACAATGCCTGCAGAAAATTTTATAGTAAAGCCTGAGACAATACCTACAGCAAAGTCTAAGGCAATGCCCATGGTAAAGTCTAAGGGGAAGTCACGTCAGCAGCGTCAAAAGCGACCACATCTTAGAAAGATAAAAAAAGATGAGCTACCAGCTATGACGCCGCCGTGTAAAAAGCGAAAAATTAAGACAGAGCCTAAAATGAAGCGAGAACCAGAGCGTAAAGCTGCTACCACCATGAAGAAGAAGAGTGTAGATGATTTACCGGTTATGATACCTATTAATGGAGACATATATATTAAATTGGCGAAATATCAACAGAAAGTGATGGTTAACATTCGTGAATATATTACGGATCATACATCTGGGAGGTTACATCCTACCAAGAAGGGAATTTTGTTGTCATTGAACGACTGGTACATGTTGAAGAAGCAAATGACGTCAGTGGATCTCATGCTTCAGAAAATGGATCTGTATAAATGCAGTGACTGTCAGAAGGTGGATGAGTAGACAGCGAGATGACTGTATACAGTTTTAACAGCATGACGAGCGTAGTGGATGCTATGATTTCATCACCCTCAGTGCGATGGTTTTGAAGCTTGACAAGAACTTAGCTTTGACTCATATGGACATGTACATTTGATATGTAGTTCAAATTAAATTGTCTTCATATGTAGACTATGAAATTAACTTTATCTATGTTCATGTGAAGTCAGTTGTTATAAAATATTAAGTTAAGTTCTTCTGCACATGTATTAACATAATATGTATTTGAAATAGTCTTGTTTTTATTATAATTGTACATATTTGTAATGTTCAATAAAAACACATATGATGCTTTTCAACTTTTTATTTTTCTCATACAATACTTGGATATAATACATAATAAAACAATACTTGGATATAATACATAATAAAACAATACTTGAATATAATACATAATAATACAATTCTTGAATATAATACATAATAATACAAAATTAACTATAATACCCAATATATGATATATGGTTTACGGGTCAATTAAAACCGTGTCAGGAACCTTACAACTTTATATGTTGCAAAGCAAGACATATATTACACAACGCTTAAGTTAATAAAATATTACAACATTTATAAAGTCTTTATTATAAAGTTTAGTCAAATAAGTCTATTTTTCTGCATCTGTTTCACTTTGTTCACTGTCCATGCCACTTTCTTCATCACTGCTACCATCCTCCTCCTCCTCCATTTCTAGTAGCTCTTCAAAGAATGCATTGTTTTTCCTTATAGCCGCCTTTAATGCCTTTGAATACTTATAATGTTTTTCATCAACAAAGTAATTAAAGTCCTCTAAAATCTTTTGATAATGTTTGCTTTGTTGTAGACGCTGGGTATAGTTGAACAGTCTCATAAACAGTTGTTTTAGTCCATGCTTATAAATGGGTCGAAGGTTATAACTTGCTATTTCACGCGCATCTTCAAGTCCTTGTTCTTCATATTCTGAAACCTTTTCTTGAAATATGTTATCATAGTCATCGTAGACGTCTTGAACCATATCATGCCAAACAGAGTCTATTTCTGACTCACTTTCAGAGTCTGTTTCTGACTCACTTTCAGAACTCCTGTCATCAGCATCCTCACCACACTGCTCCATATGTTTGAGCAAAGCTTCTTCGCTGTTGTACAATGCACCACATTCTGTACAAGCATGTGCATTCTTTTCAGCTATGTTGACGCTTTGACTTTCCATAGAAGACTCATCTAAAGTTTCCGTGAAAGGTAGTTTTACAGGGTTTTCCATATCCGATTCTTCATCCATTTCTGAAGCGTGAGCAACCTTTAAGTGTCTTTTAAGACTTTGCGGCCAATTGTAAGATTTCGAACAAATGTTGCATGTATACATCTTTTCGGTTCAACCTACACTATTCAAATGATGAGAAAGTCTTTAAACATAGCTTTATATACAACATGTTGAACATGTTGAACAACATGTTGAACAACAACATGTTGAACAACTTGTTGAACATGTTGAACATGTTGTTGAACATGTTGAACATGTTGTTGAACATGTTGAACATGTTGTTGAACATGTTGAACAATTTGATGAACAATACCACGACGTAATATCTTGCAAAAAATTATTCGAACACGTGTTTTGAATGGGCTTGCCATTCGAACACGTGTTTTGAATGGGCTTGCCATTCGAACACGTCTTTTGAATGGGCGCAGTTTTCCTACATAACTATCCACATTTTCACTTCCCATTTTCCAACAACCAACCAAGTGGTAGAATCGTCTGAAACGTGTCAAAAACAAAATTTGTTAAAGTTGGTTTAGAACCCTGATTTTTACCCTACTACACCATGGTAAAATGTTCAAACTTATTTTATACATCATATGTTGTCAAAAAAAAACAAAAATTTGTTAAAGTTGGTCTAGAACCCTTATTTTTACCCTACTACACCATGGTAAAATGTTCAAACTTATTTTATACATCATATTTTGTCAAAAAACAAAATTTGTTAAAATTGGTCTAGAACCACCATTTTCCACTACTATGACTTTATAACATTCAAATAAGTAGCATGCTAAAATGTTCAAACTTATTTTATATATCATATGGTGTTAAAAACTAAATTTGTTAAAGTTGGTCTAGAACCCTTATTTTTACCCTACTACACCATGGTAAAATGTTCAAACTTATTTTATGCATCATATTTTGTCAAAAAACAAAATTTGTTAAAGTTGGTCTAGAACCATCATTTTTCCACTACTATGACTTTAGAACATTCAAATAAGTAGCATGCTAAAATGTTCAAACTTATTTTATATATCATATGATGTTAAAAACTAAATTTGTTAAAGTTGGTCTAGAACCCTTATTTTTACCCTACTACACCATGGTAAAATGTTCAAACTTATTTTATGCATCATATTTTGTCAAAAAACAAAATTTGTTAAAGTTGGTCTAGAACCATCATTTTTCCACTACTATGACTTTAGAATATTCAAATAAGTAGCATGCTAAAATGTTCAAACTTATTTTATATATCATATGGTGTTAAAAACTAAATTTGTTAAAGTTGGTCTAGAACCATCATTTTTCCACTACTATAACTTTAGAACATTTAAATAAGTAGCATGCTAAAATGTTCAAACTTATTTTATATATTATATGTTATAAAAACCCACATTTGTTAAATGTGCTTTAGAAGTGTCATTTTCCAACTACTATAACATAAAACATAGAGTTGTGGAAAATCCCATTCCTTCTCAAATTTATTGATCGTTCCCACGCTCTGAATTAGTGCACTCTGAAATTTAGTGATCGTTCCCACGGTCTAGGCCTTTGATGTTTTCAAATTTATCGATCGTTCCCACGGTCTAGGCCTTTGATGTTTTCAAATTTATCGATCGTTCCCACGGTCTGAACGAGTGCACTCTGAAATTTTATCGATCGGTTTCCTCCACACTCTGAACGAGTGCACTCTAAAATTTATTGATCGGTTTCCCCACACTCTGTACACATGTACTTATTCCTATGCTGTGTGGTTAGAACCATTGAAATATGACTAATTAAATATTATCATAATAATAGTGAAAATAGACATAGAAATATAGCCATTATGTTTAAAAAAAAAAAAAAAAAAAAAAAAAAAAAAAAAACAGTCACAGTCACATAATGTCACAGAGTCACATGATGTCACAGTCACATGTTGTCACATAATGTCACAGAGTCATAAAAGTGAACAAAAAAAACCAAAAAAAAGTTTGCCCCGATGTGGTATCGATCCCGGGGCTCTCAGGTTGCTAGCCGTTTGTTCTGCCAAGTGAGCTATCGCGGCTTGACTGTTGAACGATCTGATAATGACATACATACTTGAAACTAATTATGTTCACATAGCAATTACATAGTCATAGAGCTATATGACTATGTCCGATACATGCCATGTCTTGGTCCGGGGGGGGGGGGTCCGATACATGTCATGTCTTGGTCCTGGGGGGGGGTCCGATACATGTCATGTCTTGGTCCGGGGGGGGGGGGGTCCGATACATGTCATGTCTTGGTCCGGGGGGGGTCCGATACATGTCATGTCTTGGTCCGGGGGGGGGGGTTCGATTCATGTCATGTCTTGATCCTGGGGGGAGGACCCATGATATGAAAGTTATGCCCGAGGGCGGGTTCGATCCACCGACCTTCAGATCATGGGTCCGCTTACGGGTACTCTGCTCTACCAACTGAGCCATTCAGGCCAGAAGGTTAATCAGCAGGAAAATATTCCTCATATGCGGTTGGAATCACATCACACATGATTGACAGGTCATGTGACCAATGATGATTGACAGGTCACGTGACTAATGACGTCATGATGATTGACAGGCGACTTAGGGTTATCCTGCTTAGAACTGTCTTAATATGCCATAACATCATGATGACGTCATGATAACGTCATGATGACGTCATTATAACGTCATGATGATGACGTCATTATAACGTCATGATGACGTCATTATGACGTCATGATGATGACGTCATTATAACGTTATGATGACGTCATAACGTCATCATGATGACGTCATTATAACGTCATGATGACGTCATTATGACGTCATTGAACGGGCGCGCGCTCTTTCGATTACCTGTTTCAAAATACCCATGCGAATTCGAAAACAATCACGTCACTGTTTTCGGAGCCCCATGGGGCTCCGAAAACACCTCGTGACGTCATTATGACGTCACTTCCTGTTTTCGGAGCCACACTTTTATCCTGCTGAAAATCCCATTCCTTCTCAAATTTATTGATCGTTCCACCGCTCTGAACGAGTGCACTCTAACATTTATCGATCGGTTTTCCCCCACACTCTGTACGAGTGCACTCTGAAATTTATCGATCGGGTTTTCCCCCACACTCTGTACGAGTGCACTCTGAAATTTATCGATCGGGTTTTCCCCACACTCTGTACGAGTGCACTCTGAAATTTATCGATCGGGTTTTCCCCCACACTCTGTACGAGTGCACTCTGAAATTTATCGATCGGGTTTTCCCCACACTCTGTACGAGTGCACTCTAAAATTTATCGATCGGGTTTTCCCCACAGTGACGTCATTATGACGTCACTGTTTTCAAACCCCCGTGGGGGTTTGAAAACACCACGTGACGTCACTATGACGTCACTTCCTGTTTTCAAACCCCCGTTTTCTCCCTACTCAATCCGAAGAAAATTGTGGGAGAAAAGTTTTGGTAAACTGGCCATGAAAAAATTTTAAATTTCCCCTATTTGGTCAATTTTTGGCTGATCGATAAAAAAACTGTATTTTCAAGAGAAATTCACTTAGGGAACAAACTTTAAAAATTGGAAAGAAACCCCATGAAAATTGTGGGAGAAGAAGCACTTTGAAAATGGCTATTATTTTTTCTTTAATTTACGTCCTCCTCCCCCCTTCCCATTTTGGCCGATTTTTTGGTGGATCGCCAAAAAAGTAACTTTGCAAGAGTGGACAGACTAGGGAAAATTTATTTACACAAAATTTGAAGGCAACCCAATCAAAATTGTGGAAGAAAAAAACCTTTGGAAAATTGGCTATTAAAATTTTTTAAATGCGTCCTATTTTGGTGGATCGTCAAAAAATTTTAAGAGGTCTTTCCAGTACACATTCCTACAAAATTTGAGGGTAATGCGATTCAAATTGTGGCAGTAGAAGCATTTTGAAAATTGACTCCAAAAAATTTGTTAAATGCCTCCCCCATCTCTCCATTTAGCAAATTTCCTTTTGGATCAGCAAAAAGGTTACTTTGCAAGAGAAGAGAGCTTAGCGGACTTTATTCAAAATTGAAAGGTTACCCGGTCACAATTGTGGAAGAAGAAGCATTTTGAACATTATAATACAGATGCCCCATTTGGCCAATATTTGGCAAATAGCCCAAAAAAAGTTATTTTTCAAGAGAAAACCGTCGCGCAAATTTGAAAAGAGATCCTATCCAAATTGATGGAGAAGAAATATTTTGAAAACTGACCCCAATACATTAAAACATGCCCCTGGCCCCCATTTAATCAATTTTTGGTGGATCGCTAAAAAGTAATTTTCAGGAGAAGCCTTCCTAGTAAACATTTATGCAAAATCTGAAGACAATTCGATCAAAACGGGGACAGAAAGAAATTCGAAAATTAGTAACCAAAAAATTTAAATGGTCTCCATTTGGCTAATTTTTTGGTGGATCGCCAAGAAATTTCAAGGGAGACCTACCCAATCACCAAAAAAAAGCCTAATTTTTCAAGAGAAAAGCGTCCAGGGATCACTCGTACAAAATCGGAAAAAATCCTACCCAAATTGTGGAAGAAGAAGCATTTTGAGAACTGGCAAAAAATATCTTAAAAATGCCCCCAATTTGCTCGGTTTTTTTTTTTTTGGTGGATCGTCAAAAAGGGAACAGGCGTAGAAAATTGGAAAGAAATCCTATCCAAATTGTGGTAGAAAACTGAAAACTGGCAAACCCAAAATTTTTTAATGGCCCCCACTTTTTGGCACACTGTAAAAAATCTCAAGAGAGGCCTATTTAGAGAACATTCGTACAAAACTTAAAAGGAATCTGATCAAAACCGAAGGAGAAGAAGCATTTTAAGTAAAAGTTCACGAACGAAAAATACGTACACACAGACGACGGATGCCCCCTCTACTGATGTGATAAGACCAGCACGACGAAGTCTCCTTGTCTAAAAAGTGAGCGACGAACATGACTCCCCCCCCCCCCCATCTTTCCCCCGCATTTTTTTTTCGTTGCCCGGTCTTCTTATTCACGAGTTATAGACTGTAAATAATTCAAATCTGAGGAATCATGCGACTTAAACGTAACAAGACTGTCCGTGGACATTGTGCCCAGCCATGCAAGCGAAGACATTGCAAAGGTGAAAGCTGTACTCGACCAACTCTGACAAAACTTAGGTCTGGTAGAAGGCCTCATGGGCAACACTGTTATCAAAGGTAATCGGAGAAGATCTGTGGAACAGCATTTTTTCTTGTGTTTCTCTTAAAGCTATCCGTTTATTTCACCAGTTTTTGCGGAAGCGAGAACAAAAATAGCACAACTCCACTGATATTCTTGGGATTAAGAAAGGGAGCGATGGAAGGAAAGAAAGAAAAGACACCAAAAAAAAAAAAAAAGAAAAGAAATTAATATAGCATGGCCTTTTTAAGCTTCTATAATAGACAGAACTGTAAATATGGTCTGGTAAACGCAAAAAGGAAAACAATGAACAAGTAAGAATAGGGCGGGACTAGAGGTCAGTGCAACGCTTGACCACTTGAGCTACTCGGTCTCCACACCCAATCTCTGGTGAATTTGCAATCTGACCGTTTTTTTTTTGTTTGTTTGTTTTTTGTTGTTTTTTTTTATGTGGGGGGTCAATGTTTTGGCCAGGTTTGGTCAAATCACGAAACAAAATACAAGCCTGATATAGGAACTTGAGGAAAACATTCTTCTAAAAGTTCAGAGTACTCGGAATTTGTAGGGAGATTGGCGTTTTGTGTGTGTGTGTATGTGCGTGTGTATGTGTGTGTGCGTGTTCTTAAATGTCGCCAATATCTTGGCCAATGTTGATCAAGTTGGCAAAACAAGACAAGGTATTTCGAGGATTACCCAGCGAATAATCCTACCAAATTTAAAAATAATCGAACCATAAATATCGGTAGAGTAGCATTTTTAAAACTGTTTTCACACATAATGCACGACGCATTCCCCACCAGCGATTACTATAGACTGCCGACGAGAGGCAGCTGGGCTAAAATATCTCGTAAAAAAGGCAGGAAAAATAACTTTCACCGGGCATCATTTTGTGGCAAATATACGCCGATGTGACAGACGAACAGTGCACATGTACTATAAATAATGACGTGACGACTTTAGAGAACACAGTGGCACCATCATAGCGGTAAAATTTGATTCCATCGCATCTGTGTTCTTATTTAAAACACCAGAAATAGCCGTTATTTAAATTGATTTAAAAATTTAATTTGATCTCTGTCGTTATTATTACAGGTCATTCTTATAAATATCCCTAACGTTGACTGGCAAACCCTTATACATAAATTTAGCTAAGGCTAAAGTAGAACGTTTTTTTTTTTTTTTTCAACCAGACCGATCATTTTCATATTATCTTACAGAACACAATGGTTCCCATGTATGGAATGCCGTTTTAACATTTAATGCTTATTTTTGATACCAAAATACAGTTAAAGATCTCAATAAATCAATGTAGATTTCATTAATTTATATATTGCTATCAATAATTGAATTTTAGATGGCAAAAACTTATTTTTGAGATCAAAAATATCAATTTTACAAACTTAAAAAATCTTAAGGGAGACACACACTTATACAAAATTTAACCAATCGTCAATTAAATTTTGGAGATGAAAACTTGAACTCTTGCTATCACTAATTATAACACAATTTTGGATTTCAGAAATTGCTTTTTTTGTTGTAGAGTAAAAAAATTAAAAGAAAGATTTTGTATACAAGGACCAGTCGTTACTTTATTCAAGAATGTGTGCTTCTGAATTTTTTATATAAAACAGACTGATATTTTGATATCAAAAATTAATTTTTGAGATCAAAAAATCATTTGCAGATTTCAAAATACAAACTAAACAAGCATGTCCAGGGACATGGTGACCAGCCGTGACCTACAGAATATATATCCAAGAATCACACACAAAATCATGATCAAATTCGCAGACAGCGGTTACGAAAAAAGCCGTAAGTGAATGGAGAAAATATTCGCTCACTTGATCGATGTAGTTGTGGCTGATGAGGAGTCATTCTTTCAATTCTATCATAAGGGGAAAAAAATTAAAAAAATGCCCCCCATTTGGCCAATTTTTGGCGGATCGCCAAAATGAGTCATTTTCAAAAGCGGCCTACCTAGGGAGTATTCGTGCAAAATTTGAAGAAAATCTGATCAAAATTGTGGGAGAAGAAGCATTTTGAAAATTGGCAACCACAAAATTACAAATGTCCCCCATTTGGCCAATTTTGGGCGGATCACCAAAAAGGCAAATTTTCAAGAGAGGTCTACCCAGAGAACAAGTATCCAAAATCGGGAAAGAATCCGATCAAAATTGTGGGAGAAAAAGGAATTCGAAAATTTGACACCAAAAAATTAAAAAATGTCCCCAATTTAGCCAATTTTTGGCGGATCGCCAAAACGAGTAATTTTTCAAAAGAGGTCAACCCAAGGAATATCGGTGCAAAATTTGAAGAAAATGTGATCAAAATTGTGGGAGAAGCATTTAGAAAATTTGCAACCACAAAATTACAAATGTCCTCCATTTGGCCAATTTTTGGCGGATCACCAAAAAGAGCATATTTTCAAGAGAGGTCTACCCAGAGCACAAGTATCCAAAATCGGAAAAGAATCCGATCAAAATTGTGGGAGAAAAAGGAATTTGAAAATTTGACACCAAAGAATTAAAAAATGTCCCCCATTTAGCCAATTTTTGGCGGATCGCCAAAAAAGGTAATTTTTCAAGAGAGGTCTACCTTGAGAACAACTATCCAAAATTGGAAAGGAATCCGATCAAAAATTGTGGGAGAAGAAGCAATTTGAAAATTTGACACCAAAAAATTTTAAAATGTCCCCCATTTGGTCAACTTATGGCGGATCGCCAAAATGAGTAATTTTTCAAGAGGCCTGCCTAGGGAATATTCGTGCAAAATATGAAGGAAATCTGACCAAAACTGTGGGAGAAGAAGCATTTTGACAATTGGCAACCACAAAATTACAAATGTCCCCCATTTGGCCAATTTTTGGTGGATAGCCAAAAATAGCAATTTTTCAAGAGAGGTCTACCTAGAGAACAACTATCCAAAATTGGAAAGGAATCCGATCAAAATTGTGGGAGAAGAAGCAATTTGAAAATTTGACACCAAAAAATTAAAAAATGTCCCCCATTTAGACCAGCCGACATAGTCGGCTGGTCTAAAAAAGTCTCGTTCTGCAAAAAAAGGACATCAAAAATAAATTCTTGATATCGATCAAAAGAAAAGAAATTATTGAACTCAAAATTCAGACTTTGCTATCAAATATTTCATTTTTGCTATCAAGAATTGAATTTCTGATCTCAAAAAATCAATTTTAGATATCATCAAATCATTTTTGAAATCAAGAATACATTTAGAGATATCAAAAGTATAATTACAGATAGCAAAAATTAATTCTTGATATCAAACAAATCAAGTTTTGAGATCAAAAATTAATTCTTGATGTTAATATTTCCCTAATAAATGTGAAAATGGCATTCCATACCATTTATCTTTGGTCCCCCCATCGCGGAATATTTTGAGTAGCCCTTTAGAGGAAATTTTAAAAAAAAATAGTATTATAATGAATGTTTTAAAGGTGCACTTTACGGAGCGATGACACCTGGTTACATTAACGGAAAAAGTACGCATTTCGCTCTTTTTCTGGATAAAATGGCATAGCTTATCTACCAGTGTGGCAAAAAGCTTATAGAGAAAGCAAAGAATGTTCACTAAAGACATCTGAACAAAAGGTCAATCGGAAGGACCCGGAGTTCTTAGGTTACACCGTAAATGTTGTCTGTCAGTTCTACCTCAATATTCCGGATACATTGCTTCAAGTCTTTTGAATTGGGCCCGTATTCAATAGCGTGGCTCAAACTGAAGCTCACACTCAGACTCAAAATATCAGAAAATTACAAAATTTGCTTATTTAACAAGTAAAACTTGTGCTCAGAAATCATCCAGATGCAGGTACACTCTGAGCCAGCATGGGGGTGACTTAAAATTAAGTAAAGGTCACTGAGAAGCTGGTAACATCTTATTTCTCACCAAATATGTTCGTGAAATGCTCTATTTCATAAATTTAAATTTTTAGAAAGGACGTTCCCCCTACCCCTTTCCCCAGTGCAAGGAGATTAGACTAGGGTCCAGATCTCACTGGGGACCCTACCACCGACTACCACCGTCGACCAGTGTCCCTCTGTCCATCCGAAGTCTGCTTAGTCAATATATATAAAGCTTTCCATTAAAGGTACAGTATAAGATATTTGCAACGTTGCAGAAACGTCCGGTCTTTTCTCCGAGAACCTGACTCAGCAGGGGATGGAATTCAGGTGTATTTTTAGAAACGCACTCAAAACACATTCGCAATACGTCATACTTTTATTTTTTTCACCCAAACCCCCCCCCCCCCCCCCCTTCACAACTCCTTCAGTTAAGTGAATGTTCATTCACTTAACTGAACTGACTACCTGGATATTGACACAAACGGAGACTTCAGGAAAACATTAACTGTCGTTGTTAAAAAACAGATAACCTCTGGGAGACCTATGTATAAACATAAAGCGGCTCAATATTTTAAAAAGTAGTTCCACACTTTTATGAGTAATACTTTTGTGGAATCCCCAGTGAGTCTGCCTAATAAAAAGGTGTTACACACAACGGACCCGTTGTTATTCAACAACCATCCTCTATGGCAGTTCGGTCTGTGGTTTATAATACCGTTTTACGCTGAAGACGAAATGAGGATTTCGCGAAAAAAATACTCATAAAAGAGCAGAACTACTTTTTAAAATATCCATTCACTCTGTGTTTATGCATAAAAGATAGATCTTAGAGGTCAGCTGTACCGCCGTAGAGGTTGGCTGTTGGACAACAACGCATTAATTGTTGTAAATTTTTAACTGCGAAATAAAACAAACATAAAAATCCATCATTATCCCACAATGAATATCCTCTTCCCGGATCATCTTTCAAATAAATAATCTGCATTTCAGGACAGTAGCATTTCACAGTGACTAGAGTAACACAGGCGAGGATGTGCATGCATGTCTCTGAGACTGCTACTAAAATTACGACACGCGCGCACTACACAAGCAAATTTAACCATGAACATGGAGCATTGTGAATACAAAAGATCCTAGTGCAACAAAATCAATCTTTTTTTCAAATCCCTTTGGATTGCAAATTTCCCACGAACTTGAGCTTAACGCACTCACACAAGACGAACGAAGAACTCGGGAGCTCATAAGTGAATCCATAACCCGGGAGCTCATAAGTGAATCCAGAACTCGTGAACTCATAAGTGAACCCAGAACCCGGCAGCTCAAGTGAACCCAGAACCCGAAAGCTGAACCTCGAACGTGATAAGTGAACTCAGAACCTGTGAGCTGAACCCGGGAGCTGATACAAGAACCCTAAACTCGAGAGCTGAACCCGGGACCTGTGAAGTGTACCCGAAGCGGCAGTTCACGAGGGAAGCACTTACAGCGACCAAGCAAATCGTCGTTATCTTTTACATTACAACGTGTTGACATTTTCCACATTGTTGCTATAATTTATATTTAAATGATCTAATATGAGAACAGGTGTCTCTTTTCTTTTTAGTTTTTCCAATCCAGACTTCGTTATTTCTCCACCTGTGTACAGACGGTGCTTTACAAATTTAAAAATGAAACATTCAAGACACCAAAATATGAGTAAGTTCTGTGCAGTTCAGTAATCAGAAAATAGCTATAAAATACACAATTTCACCGACCCAGCTCTTTACTTTCAATGCATTAACTGGTATGTTCGAGCTAAATTATTCTTAATTACACCCATGAATATGCATCTATTCAAATGTTTACATCAACTTCAAAAACATACATTTGCATAAGAAACACGAAATACAATGAGCAAATCAAAACGCACAGGACTAATCATAATACTGTGAACTCTCCTCGAGGCACATATGCATGAGATCAATACTAATATTCTCCGCACTCGAGCTCGTGAGTAGACAACTCTGTCACCACCAATTTGAAATATTTGCCTATAAAATGCCTATATATGTATATTTGTACGACTATATATCACAAATCCTTCTTTTTTTTTATTTGTCATTTTTTTTTCGACCCAACCGGCTTGGCAAAGATGATCATAAGTGCTTGGAGAATTCTCTTCTGAATCCGATGCAGGGAATTTTATATAACAAACGTCAACAGACATTTACAAAGGAACAGAGAGCAGGGAAAACTCGCCAGCTTCTCAACCAATCAAATATCGCCAACTTCTCAACCAATCAAATATCACCAGCTTCGCAACCAATCAAATATCGCCAGCTTCTCATCCAATCAAATTGTGTTAATACTGCCATACAAGTGGGATGCGTGGAACAAGATTGAAGTACAGATCTGCGTCAAACAGCATGGGAGTGGGGATGGGGGAGCGGGGTGCATGGGAAGGGCGTCAACCCCTCTGCTCTCAAATCCCTGATATGGTAAAGCTATATTGCAAGTGCCGATCGGACACCAAAATGGACCTCAATGCCACTGGAACACCCAGTCCCCCCTTCCCCCCCCCCCCTCCCCAACTCCCTTCGCGTAAACAAATATCACCTCACTGACGTATCAATTATGTTTTTCATAATATAAGGTTTGAAATTATATCGTTTCGTCAGCATTTGCAAAACAAGGTGTCACGATAACATAATGATGATTATTATAAGCCTATAAAACATGCACTGAAAGCTCGAGGCTCTGAACCCGCATCGCAAACTCCATAAAATCTCCACAACAGTTCAAAGAACTCCTGCAAGGTTCACGCAAGTGCGAGTTCTCATACACTTAAAATCAATTATTTATTATTTAGTAACTGGTATATCCGATAACTAATTGCTGTAAGGACCTAAGAAGGAAAGAAATAAATGTCGCAAAAAATACGCTAAAACTTCAGATATTCGAAAGCCAAATAGCAAATGTTATTTTATAACGGGAAAACGACAGACGGAACACAATCGGAGAGTGAGGACAAACAAAACTCACAAAAAATAACCACCACAGGTATTTATCACGATTTTTATGGCATACACTTGGAAAGATTAAGTCTTATAACATTTCTTCAAAACGATAATTCAGGACGTCAGTGGACAAAGTGCTCAGCCATAAAATTGTATACTGAAAAAAAGCAACAGTCACGGCAAACGGTACCCTGCTGCCGAGGATGTTTACGTACACTTGTACTCTACCTTATTACCTAATTTGAATCTGATACGTCACTGTGATCACATAAATTTAACTGCAGATTCTAACCCAACCAAAAAAAAATTACACAAGAAATATAGCTAAGAAACGCTCCTACCTAGTATTGCAGCGACAAAACTAGACCGTTTTCGCTACTAGGTAGCGGAAATTACACAAAAATACGATTTTGAACAATTAAAAATTCCAAACTCTGTAAAAAAAAACTTTTGTTAAAAGTCATGCCAAGTTGCCAGTTGCATAAAAACTAAAGTAACACAGCTTTTGACATGTTTATCCTGGTAAACATTCTGACGCCGAGAAAACGTCGATTTGAGGTTGCATCGTGCCAGGAGAAATCGCAACATTAAATCTGGTTATGACTTTGGTTTTGTTTGGTGGAGACAATAAATTTTGACATAACGTTATACAGACGTTGGATAAGCTACAACGTCTTGACAGTGACTTTTTTTGACGTCGCAAAAATGTAAGCTTCTATAATCATCGAAAACGCGACGTTTGTGAAGCGTTAAAATGTTCACTGGGACACATAAATCATGATGACGTCACAAACATTAATGTCACGTTGTATTGTAACAATCGTGTAACAAATGGACGGATCTTTCTTCCCGTGTTGTTTCATTTTTTAACGAGTTAAGGATACCCAAAATGGCATTTATAATGTGAAAAAGAGCTTTATAGCAAGTCAGGAGGTAAGCATCCCTGAAACGTGGAAGGTTAATTATCCCCGCTGAGATATTTGCAAAGATACTATCGGCAAAGATACAGCACATAGCACATATTGGCTCACTCTTTGTCAGCAGTGGAGGGATCTGTGTACTGTTAGCTATATCTGTTGCCTTATACTCGGCTTCACTGGCAACATTTTCATGTCTTTTTTGACTATAGAATGTTAATGAATTTCTCAAAAAAAAAAAATGAGGTGGACCAACTAGGCATGCTACAATACATCTCTGCCAAATCTGTTCGTCCTAGTCTTAACCGTCTCAGGAGTTCGCGTGACAAAGTTATGGCGAAAAAAAAAGGAATCATACGGAAACACTTTACCGAATCGTACGAATTCAATAAACTATGGGGAATTGAACATCCCCAAGTGTAACAAGGGTGGAGGGAGGAGCGTGATGCACCCACAAAATGCATGAGAAAATTCTCACATTGCTCATGACAACTCACGACAAGCCTGTGAGGAAGAGACAGGCATGCCCTGGAAGTATCTAACAGCTATGCACCCTTCCAGAATCGCCTTCCACCTCAAACTCAACACGCACCCGTTCATGGTCGCCATTGGCTTGCCGCGTGGCCACGCCTTGCCGTAGGGCCACGGAGCGCAGGTACACGGCCAGGGGCAGAGCCCACGTCCTGACGGGACAGAGGAGGAAGGCCAACAGGCCATAGGCCTTGTAGAAGCCGTAGTAGGCCAGATGCAGTTGCCACAGCAACAGCACGATGAAGAAGCCGTGATCCAGAAGCCATCGGGTGCCCCGGTACAGGGTTTTCGTATCACTTCCGGTAGGATGTTTATGTTCGCTTAGTGTGAGATCGAGGACGCGGGCTAAGTACAAGGTCAACGGAAAGTTGAAGGTGATGAGCTGAAAACGATATAAACATTAAATACGTAATTTTCAGAAGATAAAAGGAGATAACAAGAAAACACATTTCTTACGTAACTCAGTCTACAAAAACACGCCGTGTTTGAGCCTGGTGATTTGCATGATTCCATGAGGTTTACATACTTTTTTTTTATTTTATTATATTTTTTTTTCACTCAAACTGGCATATTATGGCCGTGCATACCTACGAGTACTTAGACAAGTAACTGAGCATTGGGACTGTACTCTCTGTAAATACCTGCGAATCCATTAAAGTAACCGAGTACTGGGACAACACTGAGAGTATTTACCTTTGAGTATCCACATACATCTATGGCAGTGACGCGAAAGAACTAGACCTGCATACCTGTGAGAATCTGTACACATACGTCAGCGTATCGGGAATGTACTGATCGTATACACCTGTGAGTACACGTACCCACGTATGCGAGTACCGGAAATGAAATAGGCCACACCTGTGAGAACCCGTACAGGTACGTCAGCGTACCGGGAATGTCCAGGGCCTACATACCTGTGAGAATCCGTACAGGTACGTCAGCGTACCGGGAATGTACATGGCCTACATACCTGTGAGAATCCGTACAGGTACGTAAGCGTACCGGGAATGTACGTCAGCGTACCGGGAATGTACACGGCCTACATATCTGTGAGAACACGTACAGGTACGTCAGCGTACCGGGAATGTACAGGGACTACATACCTGTGAGAATCCGTACAGGTACGTATGCGTACCGGGAATGTACGTCAGCGTACCGGGAATGTACACGGCCTACATATCTGTGAGAACACGTACAGGTACGTCAGCGTACCGGGAATGTACAGGGACTACATACCTGTGAGAATCCGTACAGGTACGTCAGCGTACCGGGAATGTACTGGGCCTACATACCTGTGAGAATCCGTACAGGTACGTAAGCGTACCGGAATGTACGTCAGCGTACCGGGAATGTACACGGCCTACATACCTGTGAGAACACGTACAGGTACGTCAGCGTACCGGGAATGTACATGGCCTACATACCTGTGAGAATCCGTACAGGTACGTAAGCGTACCGGGAATGTACGTCAGCGTACCGGGAATGTACACGGCCTACATACCTGTGAGAACACGTACAGGTACGTCAGCGTACGGGAATGTACTGGGTCTCGTACCTGTGAGAACCCGTACAGGTACGTCAGTGTACCGGGAATGTACTGGGCCTACATACCTGTGAGAACCCGTACAGATACGTCAGCGTACCGGGAATGTACGTCAGCGTACCGGGAATGTACTGGGCCTACATACCTGTGAGAATCCGTACAGGTACGTCACCGTACCGGGAATGTACGTCAGCGTACCGGAAATGTACAGGGCCTACATACCTGTGAGAACCCGTACAGATACGTAAGTGTACTAAGAATGTACAGGGCCTGCATACCTGTGAGAACCCGTACAGGTACGTCAGCGTACCGGGAATGTACGTCAGCGTACCGGGAATGTACGTCAGCGTACCGGGAATGTACAGGGCCTACAAACCTGTGAGAACCCGTACAGGTACGTAAGTGTACTGGGAATGTACAGGGCCTACATACCTGTGAGAACCCGTACAGATGTCAGCGTACCGGGAATGTACAGAGCCTACACACCTGTGAGAATCCGTACAGGTACGTCAGCGTACCGGGAATGTACTGGGCCTACATACCTGAGAGAACCCGTACAGGTACGTCAGCGTACCGGGAATGTACTGGGCCTACATACCTGTGAGAACCCGTACAGGTACGTCAGCGTACCGGGAATGTACTGGGCCTACATACCTGTGAGAACCCGTACAGGTACGTCAGCGTACCGGGAATGTACTGGGCCTACATACCTGTGAGAACCCGTACAGGTACGTCAGCGTACCGGGAATGTACAAGGCCTACATACCTGAGAGAATCCGTACAGGTACGTCAGCGTACCGGGAATGTACTGGGCCTACATACCTGTGAGAACCCGTACAGGTACGTCAGCGTACCGGGAATGTACTGGGCCTACATACCTGTGAGAACCCGTACAGGTACGTCAGCGTACCGGGAATGTACAAGGCCTACATACCTGAGAGAATCCGTACAGGTACGTCAGCGTACCGGGAATGTACTGGGCCTACATACCTGTGAGAACCCGTACAGGTACGTCAGCGTACCGGGAATGTACAAGGCCTACATACCTGAGAGAACCCGTACAGGTACGTCAGCGTACCGGGAATGTACTGGGCCTACATACCTGTGAGAACCCATACAGGTACGTCAGCGTACCGGGAATGTACTGGGCCTACATACCTGTGAGAACCCGTACAGGTACGTCAGCGTACCGGGAATGTACAAGGCCTACATACCTGAGAGAACCCGTACAGGTACGTCAGCGTACCGGGAATGTACTGGGCCTACATACCTGTGAGAACCCATACAGGTACGTCAGCGTACCGGGAATGTACTGGGCCTACATACCTGTGAGAACCCGTACAGGTACGTCAGCGTACCGGGAATGTACAAGGCCTACATACCTGAGAGAACCCGTACAGGTACGTCAGCGTACCGGGAATGTACTGGGCCTACATACCTGTGAGAACCCATACAGGTACGTCAGCGTACCGGGAATGTACTGGGCCTACATACCTGTGAGAACCCGTACAGGTACGTCAGCGTACCGGGAATGTACAAGGCCTACATACCTGAGAGAACCCGTACAGGTACGTCAGCGTACCGGGAATGTACTGGGCCTACATACCTGTGAGAACCCGTACAGGTACGTCAGCGTACCGGGAATGTACAAGGCCTACATACCTGAGAGAACCCGTACAGGTACGTCAGCGTACCGGGAATGTACTGGGCCTACATACCTGTGAGAACCCATACAGGTACGTCATCGTACCGGGAATGTACAAGGCCTACATACCTGAGAGAACCCGTACAGGTACGTCAGCGTACCGGGAATGTACTGGGCCTACATACCTGTGAGAACCCATACAGGTACGTCAGCGTACCGGGAATGTACAAGGCCTACATACCTGAGAGAACCCGTACAGGTACGTCAGCGTACCGGGAATGTACTGGGCCTACATACCTGTGAGAACCCGTACAGGTACGTCAGCGTACCGGGAATGTACTGGGCCTACATACCTGTGAGAACCCGTACAGGTACGTCAGCGTACCGGGAATGTACAAGGCCTACATACCTGAGAGAACCCGTACAGGTACGTCAGCGTACCGGGAATGTACTGGGCCTACATACCTGTGAGAACCCATACAGGTACGTCAGCGTACCGGGAATGTACAAGGCCTACATACCTGAGAGAACCCGTACAGGTACGTCAGTGTGCCCGGAATGTACTGGCCGTACACGTAAATGCCATACACAAACATAGCACCTATATGACCCTGCATGATTTCTCCTACGAACCATGGCCCTAAAAAAAAGAAAGAAATACCACACACAGATACGCACTTTGTCGCTAGTCTGATAATGTCCCTTACTTTTCCAGTTTTACACTCCACACTTTGAATTTTGTCACTCAGTGCTTAAAACACCTAATTCTTTTTTTATTTATTTGTTAGGCCGGCCCTTCGTTACTGCTTATTGACCACAGGTTTCACTGGCACCTTACTTTTTATTTATTTATTTATTTATTTATTTGTTAGGCCGGCCCTTCGTTACTGCTTATTGACCACAGGTTTCACTGGCACCTTACTTTTATTTATTTATTTATTATTTATTTATTATTTAATGACGACAGGGCTCACTGGCACCGTACTTTTTTATTTATTTATTTATTTGTTTGTTTGTTCGGCAGGACCTTCGTTCCTTACCGACGACAGGGTTTCCTGGCACTTACCGAGGCAGACATAGAAGAGGAAGAGCAGCAACGGGTAGAAGAGCTGGTCGGTGTGGGATAACAGGTAGAGGCGCCGTATCCACGTCAGCACGAAGCGGGAGAGACAGCCGCGGCACGATTCCCCGCCATACCGCGCTGCAAACGTAGTCATTTTTATCATCTGAGTTCCAAAAATACTGTTCGATTTTTTTTTAATTAAACTTCGCATTTTTTTATTATATTTTTTATAATACTTCACAAATGTTTCTTCAGGAAATAGTTTTAGACACAGCTGGCTTCAGAACAAAAAGGAACAGAGAGGAACAGAAATCTTGGCTTCATGGTGCCAATTCACTCCCGATTCGATATGATATACAGCTTACTTTCTATCTGCAGGTTGAGAAATCTGAATAAGATGAGCGGAAGTGACGTCATCAAGACAGCACCAACAAACAGGCATCGTAACTGTAAGAGAAAAGCTCAGGATTTATGACACGCAGTCAAGTTGTTTGGTACACTCGCCATTCTTCACGTTGCTCGTTAACCACAGCGATGGTGGGACGTGAGACACGGAGCCCTTGATCAAGCTAACCCGTGGTATTACATGTATAAATGAATCGAGATTCTTGCCAGGTTCACATCCTTTCTTAAATCCCCGACACCTCTGACAGACATGATCTATAAAGTTCGATTCTTCAAATAACAGAACCTGATAAATCAAGTCAGATGCATTCGTAGTGTGACCCGAAGAAGACATTTTTTGCACCCCCCCTCCCACCTCCCACCTCTACATGCCCCCTCCCCCCCCCCCCACACACACATCTACAGGCCCACCATCCCCATGTATTTTCGGGTGCGACATCACCTTTTCATTTTAAGCTGTATCTTTTTGTACACTGAAGAACTTTTTTATCATTTCAAATGTTTAACATTTGGCTGTCTATGAAAGGGTTACTTACGAAGAAAATGTGGTCGAACATCAGAAGATATCTCGGCATGACGTCAAACGGTATTTTTGTGCTGTCCAATGAAAATGGTTGCTTGACTGTACGGTCATTTCCTAAACTGTCCTGCAAAAACAACCACGACACGACACGGGTTACTCTACGCTGAGCCTGCGCAAGGGGCGGACTATTTAAAAATTTAATCATTAAATGTTTGAACGCTTTTAGTATTTTTGCTAATAGCTGGAATTACACAATATAAAATTGCTTTAGAAGTCGTCTAGTTCACAGGAATCACACGCTTAGCTGAATCCAGTATAAAGCATTCCAGTCCATGATCTGCCCATCCATGATCTGTCCATCCATGATCCGTTCACCCATGATCCGCCCATCCATGATCTGTCCATCCATGATCTGTCCATCCATGATCTGTCCATCCACGATCTGTCCATCCATGATCTGTTCACCCATGATCCGTCCATCCATGATCTGTCCATCCATGATCTGTCCATCCATGATCTTTCCATCCACGATCTGTCCATCCATGATCTGTTAACCCATGATCCGTCCATCCATGATCTGCCCTCCATGGTCTGTCCGTCCATCAGTTTTGAATCTATGTGTGGTATGCCAAGCTGACATTACTGGACAATCACCTTGACAGTGACAGCGATGTAGTGTACGCCGCGAAGGTAGGACTCCGGTCGCCATGGTAACACGTAAAGAGGTCCTTCCGAATGCTCAGCCTCGCCCATCTGAAGGTCGTTCAGCGACACGGACACGCTCCGAATATCACCCGGAGAAAACACCAGTATTCTTTATAAAACAAGACAACTTATCATTATTATCATCATTTATTATTATTATTATTATTATTATTATTATTATTATTATTGTGTGTGTTGACCGCCACATTATTACCATCAGCACGTACCGTATGTGTGTTGACCGCCACATTACTACCATCAGCACGTGCCGTATGTGTGTTGACCGCCACAGTATTACCATCAGCACGTACCGTATGTGTGTTGACCGCCACATTATTACGATCAGCACGTACCGTATGTGTGTTGACCGCCACAGTATTACCATCAGCACGTGCCGTATGTGTGTTGACCGCCACATTATTACCATCAGCACGTACCGTATGTGTGCTGACCGCCACATTATTACCATCAGCACGTACCGTATGTGTGTTGACCGCCACAGTATTACCATCAGCACGTACCGTATGTGTGTAGAGCGCCACAGTATTACCATCAGCACGTGCCGTATGTGTGCTGACCGCCACAGAATTACCATCACCATGTACCGTATGTGTGTTGAGCGCCGGATTCTCCCTATCGGCTCCTCCGTGGGCTGGTTGAAGTAGGCGTTTTTAGGGTTGGTGATGAGGATGATGGGCAGCCTTCCGTACACCTCGTCCGTGAATGAGAACAAGTCATGGTCGACGGCAAACACCCGGAACCTGTGAGAAAAACGTCATCATATACCACGTGCACACAGCCCCTGTGTGAGTAGACGCGGTCACATGACCTTTCCAACTTCCTGTTTCAACCAACCAACGTATAAAATTCAAAACAAAGTTTCAAGTATAAAGATACAGAATTACATAATATATTATTTATTTATTTATTTTTTGTGTCTTTTTTCTCAGTTACGACTTTTCTTTAACCAAGGCACTATATATTGTATTCTTTTGTTTACTTTGAGCATTCATACCAACCGTATTATTTAAAAAAATAAAGCGAAATTAAAACAGAAAAAATTAACTGTAAATGAAAATACACATACACAAAAACGAAAAAATTTAGCGGACTTGTTCATGCTACTCTCTATTGATATTCTACATCAAAACCACACAGGAGTACCACAGATATCCAGAAACACAAATGTGTGTTGACAAAGGTGTGTTGACGAAAATACAACTGTGTGTTGACAAATGTGTGTTGACAGAGCACGAAGCCGAGAGTGCTGATACACTTAACAAAGCTTGGACAAAACAAACACGAGAAAAACAATGCGATAAGAATATATCTCATAATATCCTCGGGAAATCATATGATTTAGAAGCAAAGAAAAGCATTGAGATTAGTCAGTGGACCGTGCAAGGAACACAATGGAAAATCTGTTAGATATCTGCAAAAGAAAGGAGTGAAAGATTAGTGATTAGTAAGAACACCCATAGGGGGATCGGTTAGAGCACTGTGCAAAAAATATACTGAAATCAGTTGTTAGATCACTGTGCAAAAACACTCAGAAATCAGTTAAAGCACTGTGCAAAAATACTGAGAAATCAGCTTGAGCACTGTGCAAAAACACTCAGAAATCAGTTAGAGCACTGTGCAAAAACACCCTGAAATCACTTTGAGCACTGTGCAAAAACACTCAGAAATCAGTTAGAGCCCTGTACAAAAAATATACTGAAGTCAGTTAGAGCACCGTGCAAAAACACTCAGAAATCAGAGCACTGTGCAAAAAATGTACTGAAATCAGTTACAGCCCTGTGCTAAAAATATACTGAAATCAGTTAGAGCACTGTGCAAAGAATATACTGAGATGGATTAGAGCACTGTGCACAGAACAATCTGAGATGGGTAAAATCGTTATACCATGAACACATTCAAATCGCTTAGACCGCTTTGAAACCATCAAAAGACATTAGTAAACATGTTTACTAGCAGAACTGACCGTCGACATGGCAACTCAGTCCCAGATTAGCGCGGGACCAGTGGTTCCCACCTCTCAGGTCCTGGGATCATGATTTTATAGAGGGCCTCAGAGATAAAAAAAAATCCGGGCCTGCAGTCCTGTGCACTTCGACATTAACGCAAACAGAACGGGAATAGTAAATCGAGCATTTTCAAACTTGGTCAGTTGATGGCCACGATAGTAAGACTGCCAGATTACATACAATCTTGATGAAGGATCACTTGGGGTAAAAGTTCCCAGTCCAAAGTTTCAAAAATTGTAGGGAGAATAACATATAATAGGTTCCCAGTCTAAAGTATCAAAAATTGACCAATGACTTGTTTACATGTTTATACGTTAAGATTTATTTCACCTCACAAATTGAAAAATTAAAAAAAACAGGGTTCCTCCCTCCCACCTACCCAAAAAAAAAAAGAAAGAAAACGTCACACTCTACGGAATGGGATACAAGACGCAGCAAGGCAAAAGAAAAGTAAAATCGGCACAGAGTCCTGTATGCCGTGAATTATGTCCTGTGCGGTAAATCAGGGTAACAGCATGTGAGTGAAATTAGTATGGGCAATTCATGTACCGAGAATTGATGCGTATCAGAGGATTAGTGAAGCATTAATACACAGCTGTGGCAAACTCGAAAAACACTTTGAGCTAAATTCTTTATTGCTAGTTTAAAGTAAATGTATCACAAAAGACGGGGTCAGAACTCAGCGATCCCTACACCTCCTCCCCCCCCCCCCACCCCCCACCCCAACGTCCAGCCCAGATACACAAAGAATATCTAATTTGTGGGAGTAATTACGAGTTCTGGCAATTTAACATTTTTCTGCTTGCACACAGAAGCTCTCAGGCAGAAGAACCGAAGCCCAGAAGCCTCATTTCTCTTCCAACTTCCAAGTTGGAAGTACATTGTTCTTCCTATGAATTTCCTAGGAAATGCATAGGGAGTTCCTATAAATTTCATGTGAATTTCGCATAAAGTTCATAAGAAATTCCATACAAGTTCCTTGGAACTTCTTGTCAAGTTCATAGGAAGAACTGTTTACTTCTTCCTATGAATTTCATATGAATTTTATGGGAAGTTCAAAAGAAGTTCCTATTAAGTTCTTGTCACATGAAAAACTATTCACTTCTTCCTGTGGATTTCATATGAATTTCCTGGGTAGTTGTAATGGCGGTTTGTGAATTAAATGTTCATTTTACATGATTTATGGGTAAACTGACCAATTCTTGTTATGAAATCACATGAAATTCATGCAAAGATACTATGAAGTGTATGTGATTTTTTTTTTTTGAAGTTTTAACAGTGCTTTCGAAATTTAATAGACTCAGACACGGATGATTCATGGAAAGACATGGGTTTTGTACGCGATGGCGGTTAAAAAAAGAAAAAGGGAAGTTTTGACACTCTCCTGGTTATTTATTTAGCTATGCTGTTTAACAATAAGCAGTATCCACGAACAACAACGTTTGTCCAAAGGTCGATTACAAATGTTTTGCAAATGCAATTTTCGAAAGGTAGTCACTACCTTTCGAAAATTGCATTTGCAAAATATTTGTAATCGACCGCATACGCCGACACGTGTCCAAGAAAGTGTGCAGATGACCACACAGGTACGCCTCACTAACGGGAAAGTTAGTACACAGTCAACTAGTTACGTCAATCAAGGCAGGTAAAATATTCAATTCAACTGTACATAATCACCTGGTTTAAGGTATTTCGAGTCTAACTCAAAGATGTGAAAAGAAAAAACAAGTACGCCTGGTTTATAGAATTTTGGAACTTATTCATGTAGTTTTAGAAGTGCTATCAATTTCTGATACTTTTTTCATGAAATTCAGAAGTCCACAAATTCTGTGGGGTTTTCTTTCGTAACAAATCGTACCAAAGCTTGGACACAGTAAAAAGTATCAACATGGGATACAGACGCAATTGTTCGCTTTTGTCATCCGATTTATACCCGTAAAACTTCGAAATTTCACTTCGGACTGAACTCACAAATCCCAAGTGAACGTTGTAATTGGGACTGAACTCACTTCCGGTAGTCCTTCCAATCGCCTACTTCCAGCTCCAGGTAGTTCTCGTGCATGGGCGCCTGCATGTTGGGCACGAAGTCTAACATACTGTGCAAGTGGCCACACATATATACCGGCCCTGTGCTGAGGAAAAAAAAAACAAGTCTCTTCATGGGATCGTATTCACAAAAACAGGAAAAATCAATTCGTGGCCTGCGCTTCAGATTTTTCTGAATTTGACCTGACAGAAAGAAGTTCAGGGAAGAGGGTGAAGAAGTGAAGAAAAACAAGAGCACACCATCACCCCCTACTCCCACACTCCGCCACCACTTGTGTGCGTAGCCGTGAAGCAGTCTTCACGCATTAGGTGAGAGTTACAGGCAGGCACCGGTCTGATCCTCACACAGCCGGGCCTCCCGCTCACACAGGCGGGCCAGCGACTCACACAGCCGGGCCTCCCGCTCACACAGCCGGGCCTCCCGCTCACACAGGCGGACCACCCGCTCACACAGCCGGACCACCCACTCACACAGCCGGACCACCCGCTCACACAGCCGGACCACCCGCTCACACAGCCGGACCACCCACTCATTAAGTGACCACACCCTTCAGTTTCCGAAGCCTTTCATTCATACTTATTGAGCATTGTTATGTTGTTTATTAAGCTGATTTTCGCAGTGGGTTTTCCACGATTGTACAGCGATGTTCGTCTGAAACTTTCGACACTGAACGCACGGCTTTCTGGCACTATTACGCCACCTAACGGTGGACTCCAGCAAAAGGAGGACCCGGCTGTAGTTCCTTTAGCGGCAGAATGTCGCCACGCACAGCACTTCTAGCAGTATCTTCACAAAGTACTACAAATCCAAATGCACAGCACAATAAAGAAGATATTCAATGACGCAGTACAATAAAAATACAATTATATATCTGAATTCTCACAAAAACAGAACAACGGGTAACAGCTGAAAAAAAATATTACATTCAAGGACAGGAGGGGGTGAGGGTCAAATACTGATGAGCACATTATGAATACTTTATGGACTGCCCCTAGCCAGGTCGTGGGCAATCACATACTGCTACACCATCTTTCGTTTGATGTTTTTTTAGGAACATGCATTAAATAAACACCATTAAATCACGATGAAGACAGACCCCTGCAAATACTAAGTCTACCGCTCAAACGAAGTCTCATGTCCATGTACCCAAGGCACAGTCAGCAGATTCGGGATGGAAGGAGTGGGTGGGTGAGGGGGTAGGGGGTGGGGTGGAATAAATACCGATCTAATCTAGTCCATGCTTATAACGTCACGACTCATGTTCGGAGGGTTCCGTATTTTGTCGCGAAATTTAACAGGAAGCATCTGGATACAGCCACTAAAACAAGAAACACGTGCTTATATACACCTATACACGCAAAAACACACACAAAATGGCGGCGGTCATGCCCTCACATTCTACTCTCCATCCAATCAGCAAGCTCCAGCTCCAGATTGCCCTGATCTGTGCGCAGATAGAGCTCTGTCATCGTGCCGCCCAGCTGGTGCAGGTGCCCGAAAAAGTGGATGTCTCCTCTTATAACACGAGAGTGCATGCGGGAAATAAAGCATTTGGATCACAAGGGTCCTTATTCGTAAACTATGAAGGTTGTAACCCGAGTGCAAACCTCACAACCCAGACAAGACTCCCTGAATGCGGGACGCAGACAGGTCTGCGTGTAAAAGACCTGTTTATGTCTCAGTAACGTTTATCGTACACAAGCTGACATATTTCTACAAACAAGAACACATATTCTACTGCCCTGTGTATTCCACCCGAGTTTGCCTGTCATAGTTAGCCTGTCACAGTGCGCTTCCCAGTTTGCCTGACTGGGCCAAATTGCCAGATAATTTTGGACACACTTAGGCAATTTTAGAGGAAAAAAACAGCAGTGTTTACAGTGGACGCGTTCTAGGGGAGGGAAGGTTTAGTATTTGGGTGGAACACTTTAGAGAATTCTCGTGGACAGCAAAGACTGAAGTGTGGCAAGTGTTCATTACATAAAAACCAACTGATTTGAATTACTGGAATTCGAAAAACAATTTCTTGTCCCGACGTTTTTATCATACATTTATACAAAAAAATCAAATGAACATTACGGTTTATTTGAAGACTTAAGTGCACGCCTCGTTGATCCTTCGGGCTTTATTATAATAATAGGCCACCACTGAAAATCCATTGCCTGGACGACGACCTCCACTAAACACAGGTATTTCACAGCAGCGCTTTTTTTACGAATCCATATCTTTCATACCCTTCAAGTACATTCGGAAGCACAATAGCCTCCTGAATGGGGAAATTTCGAAGTAAACACGAAATCACACTCGAATTACTTTCATGTGTTTTTAAGTAATTTAGAGTAGCGGGTAATTCTTTTTCACCAATAATATTGTAATCTGTTATCGACTCCACATGGAGATCCTTTGAAGATTTTGCAATACTAGAGCAGCTCACAATCTGCGTAATAATAGGAAAAGCCTTGCCTCCCTCAACGTAATAATGGAGAAAGCTTCCCTAAAAACAACGGCAACCTCTGGGAAAGAATCATTTACAGATCAGCTCCGACTGACAACAAGACAAGGCAAGTTTAGGCCTGTTATAATAATATCTTAGCGCGTGTAATTGTAAATATTAATGACAGATATAAAAATTATTATCTAGCATTGGCGTCGACATGGTTTACGCCTTCACTTACCAAGTCACGGTTATATATATATCAAATGGCTGTCGGTGCTTACCCGAGGATGGAGCGGAACCCTGGGTGTGGGGCGTGCACCGTGGAGGAGGGGTAGTGTCCAAACCAAATGGTTTTGTTGCTGCCTCTCGCTTCTTCGCGGTAACGCCGCAGCGTCGTCAAGTCGTCCTGTGCATAGCAACAACCCTTAGCAACGTCTTCTATCTATACTTGTTCAATAAAACGTTTCTTGTTAATATTCATGTTAACAAAACATATCGCAAGGTTCGCCCCCACCCCCCTTTTTTTCTTAGCTGACGCGAAAATTACTCCCTTTGGAATGATCACACAGCCCCGCACCCCTGGATGGGGAGAATCTGTTTCCGCCCATGACGAGCCAAATCTCCTTGGAATCACCACACAGCCCCGCATCCCCCACCCCTGTCTGTAAGAATAATGTTTTCGCCCATGGCGGCCTCACCTTGGTAAGAACCCCGAAGAAGTTGAAGGGTCTCCTTGGGCCCGGCTTGGGACAGGAATCGACGGCGATGAAGGAGTACGTGTTGCCGTCCGAGGTCTTGTGCTGGTACATGTAGTGACTCGGGTGCTCCCTGCCCTGTACCGAGTACCTCCTGTAACCACAGCAACGCGCCCACAGGGAGCCGCTTCTTAAGTGAGGTTGATAACTTTCTATATTTAATTTCTAACAAATTCCCATACAAAATTAACACAGACACGATATGCTAGTGAACTGGAGGGCACGATATCAGTTATGTTCGTGAGTCCCTCGCAGCAGTGATTAAATTCTCTCCCACATTCGCATATATAACTTAGAAGACGCCTGCTGTTTCAGCGAAACACTGCACATATATCCATATGTGAAAATGGTGTCCTTTAAGCTCCGCCGCCCCTCGAATGCAAAGCAATTACAGTGTGACACTGTACCGCATTGCGCATGCCTGTCTTCAGTATTTGAAATAAAGTTTTGAAGAAGAAGAAACAAGTTTGTCCAAGGACAAAGTCCCAGCTTACGAAAAGCAATAAGACCCATTCCAGCGTGCATGAGCGAAGGCATTTCCCTGAAATATCGGGCTTCAAAAGATGAGACGGCAAAGAGCTAGCTCAATAATTAATTTAGCACCGGACCAGAACATAGACCGATAAATGCATACAAAGATTTCTTTACGTGAAAAATGGGGAACAGATTTTTTGTATCTCTAGTAGACTGGATAGTCTGCCATAGATACCTTCAAACAACGCTCGCATTTTGGACCAGTGCGCATATTTATGTAACTTGCCTCGATGCGCGGTTCTTATTCAGACAAGTACGCATGTTTATTTAATTTGCGTTGATGCGCGGCTCTCATTTTGGAACCGTGCACATGTTCATTTAACTTAATAAAGATTAATGCGCGGTTCTTATTCCAGACCAATGCGCATGTTTATTTTACTTTCGTTTATGAGCGGTACTTATTTTGGACAAGTGCACAAGTTTCCTTAGGTTGTCTTGATACGCGGTTCGCATTACGGAAGAGTTTCCATGTTTATATAACTTGCACGGTGCGCATGTTTATTTAACTTGCGTTGACGCGCGGTTCGAATATCGGACCAGTGCGCATGTTTATTTAACTTGCATTGATTCGCGGTGCTTATTCTGGACCAGTACAAATGTTTATTTAACTTGCGTTGGAGCGTGGTTCACATTTCGAACCACTCCACACGTTTATTTAAGTGGCGTTGATGCGCGGTTCGAATTTCGGACCAGTGCGCATGTTTATTTAACTTGCGTTGATGCGCGGTGCTTATTTTGGACCAGTGCACATGTTTATTTAACTTGCGTTGATGTGCGGTTGGCATTTCGGACCAGCGCCCATGTTTTTTTACCTTGTGTTGATGTGTGGTTCTTATTTCGGATCAGTGCGCATGTTTATTTACCTTGTGTTGATGTGCGGTTCTTCTTTCGGATCAATGCGCATGTTTATCTACTTGTGTTGATGTGCGGTTCTTATTTCGGATCAGTGCGCATGTTTATTTTACTTGCGTTGATGAGCGGTACTTATTTTGGACAAGTGTACAAGTTTCCTTAGGTTGCCTTGATGCGCGGTTCGCATTTCGGAAGAGTTTGCATGTTTATCTATCTTGCGTTGATGCACGGTGCTTATTTTGGACGTGTGCATATGTTAATCTAACTTGCGTTGGTGCGCGGTTTGCATTTTGGACCAGTGCGCATGTTTATTCAACTTGCGTTGATGAGCAGTTCGAATTTCGGACCAGTGCGCATGTTTATTTAACTTGCGTTGATGCGCGGTGCTTATTTTGGACCAGTGCAAATATTTATTTAACTTCCGTTGGCGCCTGGTTCGCATTTCGAACCACTGCGCATGTTTATTTAACGTGTGTCGATGTGCGGTTCTTATTTCAGGCCAATGCGCATATTTCTTTAATTTGAGTTGATGCGTGGTTCTTATTCTGGACCAGTGCGCATGTTTATTTAAGTTGCGTTGATACGCAGTTCTTATTTTGAATAGTGCGCACGTTATTTAACTTGCGTTAATGCGCAGTTCGGTTCGCATTTCTAACCAGTGCGCATGTTTATTTAACTTGCGTTAATGCTCGGTTCCCATTTCTGACCAGTGTGTTTGTTTATTTAGCTTGCGTTAATGAACGTTTCGCATTTTCCACCAGTGCGCACGTTTATTTAACTTGTGTTGATGCGTGGTTCGCATTTTGGACCAGTGCGCATATTTATTTAACTTGTGTTGGTGCTCGGTACTTATTTTAGATCCGTGCAAATGTGTATTTAACTTGCGCTGAGGAGCGGTTCGGAATTCGGACCAGTGTACCTGTTTCTTTAGGTTGCGTTCATGCGAGGTTCGCATTTCGGACCAGTGCGTAGGTTCACTTAACTTGCGTTGACAAGCGAATTGCATTTCGGACCAGAACGCATGTTTATTTCAGTCCCGTCGATGCCCGACTCTTATGTCTATTCAACTTGCGTCGATTCGTGGTTCTTTCTTCGGACCACTGCGAATGTTTATTTAACTTGCGTTGATGCGAGGTTCTCATTTCAGACCACTGCGCATGTCTATTCAACTTTCGCCAATGTGTGGTTCTTTTTTTCGGACAAGTGCGCATGTTTGTTTAACTTGCGTTGATGTGCGGTGCTTATTTTGGACCGGATCGCATGTTTATTTAACATCCGTCGATGCGCGGTTCGCATTTCCAACCATTGCCCATGTTTATTTAACTTGCGTTGATGCGTGGTTCTCATTTCAGACCAGTGCGCATGTTTCTTTGGGTTGCGCTGATGCGCGGTTCTTTTTTTCGGACCAGTGTGCATATTTATTGAACTTGCGTTGATGCGCGGTTCGCATTTCGGACCAGTGCGCATGTTTCTTTAGGTTGCGTTGATGCTCGATCCGCATTTTGGACCACTGCGCATGTCTATTCAATTTGCGTAGTTCTTTTTTCGGACCATTGCGCATGTTTATTTAACTTGCGTTGATGCGCGGTGCTTATTTTGGACCAGTTTGCATGTTTATCTTCCGCCAATGGTTCACATTTCGGACCAATGCGAATGTTTATTTAACTTGCGTCGATGTGCGGTTGTTAAATCTGACTACTGCGCAAGTTCATTTAACTTGCGTTTATGCGCTGCAGGAGAAGATTCTTTTTTTTTTTAAATTCCGAAAAAAATTCAAAAGTTTTCCAATTCACTCAAAAAGCACAAGCCGTATGCATGACCCCCTAAAGTCAGCTTGTATCAAAAATAAATGAAATCTGATAAAAACAGTAGGAGGAAATGCATTTTGAAGTTTTTTTATTCAAAAATTCACCAAAAATTCTGATCGACTCGAAAAGCACAGGCCGTATTCACGACACCCTAAGCATGCCTCAGCCCCAAAATAAATGATGTCTGATCAAAACTGCAGGAGAAGATGCATTTTGAGGTATTTTCATCAAAAATTCCCTATCGAAATCAAGAATTCCCAAGTCGAGTCAAATAGCACAAGCCGTATGCCCGACCCACCTAAGGATGCCTCATACCAAAAATAAATGAAATCGGATTAAAACTGTAGGAGGAAATGCATTTGAAGTTTTTCTTCAAAAATTCCCTAAAAATACAGAAATTATCGGATCGACTAAAAAGCGCAAGCCGTATGCTCAACCCCTTAGGGATGCCTCAAACCAAAAAAAAAAAAAAAAAAAGAGAGAGAGAGAAAGATCAAAACTGTAGGGGAAAATGCATTTTGAAGTTTTTTTCTTCAAAAGCTCCCTAAAAATACAAAAATTGTCCGATCGACTAAAAAGCACAAGCCGTATGCACGACCTTTTAGGGTCATCGGATCTTTGAGAGGTTTCGGATCAAAAATGTAGGACGAGATACATTTTAAATTTTTTTTCTTCAAAAATTCCCCAAAAATTCAAAAATCACCCGATCAACTAGAAAAGCACAAGCCGTATGCACGACCCTTTAGGGGTGCCTCAAACCAAAAATAAATCCCATCAGGTCAAAAATTAGGGGGAGATACATTTTAAATTTTTTTCTTTAAAAATTCGCCAAAAATTAAAAAATCACCCGATCGACTAGAAAAGCACAAGCCGTATGCACGACCCCTTAGGGATGCCTCACACCAAAAATAAATGACATCGAATCAAAATTGTAGGAGTAGATGCATTTTGAATTATTTTCTAAAATTTTGCTTAAAAAATTCCCCAAAAATACAAAAATTGCCCGATCGACTAAAAAAGCACAAGCCGTATGCACGACACTTTAGGGGTGCCTCATACCAAAAATAAATCACATCAGGTCAAAAATGTAGGAGGAGATACATTTTAAAATTTTTTCTTTAAAAATTCGCCAAAAATTAAAAAATCACCCGATCGACTAGAAAAGCACAAGCCGTATGCACGACCACTTAGGGATGCCTCACACCAAAAATAAATGACATCGAATCAAAATTGTAGGAGGAGATGCATTTTGAACCAAAGTTTACTAAATAAACAACTAACTAACTAACTAACTAACTAACTAACGGACACCGCCCGCAAACCAATAGGAATACCCCAGCTTACGTGTAACGTAAGCTGGGCTAAAAAAACAGAATCTGTAATCAATCCTTAGACAGCTGGTTATTAGGATCCTGACAAGCAGCCATAACAGGCGGGCCAGGCTACAGTCACATCTTCGTGTATTTGCCACCGTGCTGCAATGATAAAAACCCACCACCCTCCCCCCCCCCCCCCGCCCCCGACACACACACACCCCTTCCTGACTGGTAGCCGTAACGGGCCGGCTAGGCTACAGCTGTATCTTGATGTACATGCCACCATTGCTGACTGTTCTTATTACATAACTAACTTCACAACGATTCCTGCCAACACCCTCCCCCCTACCTCCCCCCCCCATCCCCCGAAACACACACACACACACCTTCACCGGCCCCTGGCTATTCGCAAATTGAAACTTCAAAATAGTTTTTACTGAATAAACACACAGGCTCCTTTTGGCGATCGGAGAAATCTCGTAACTTCACTGACATACTCGTAATACCTCACCTGTAGAAGTTTTCAGGGGCTGTGGCATCAGGCACACTGAATACGTCTGAAATGTACGAATTGCCATATTCATGTTACTTCAGAAATAACTAAATTAGTACCTTGTATTTGTTTAATTATTAATAAAATTATTTTATAAAATGACAACATATTTTTTTACAATTCACTCAAGTATTTGTGTTGTAGCGGAATACTGGCACTGCTACAGTCACGGATATTTCTTGTAGCGGGACCAAAATCTGCTATAACTACCTATCCACCTTGTTGCGGGACACGAACTCGCTATAGTCACGCATCTGTCATGTAGCGGCACACAAGACACCGCTATAGTCACGCATCTGTCATGTAGCGGGACACAAGACACCGCTATAGTCACGTATATATCTTGTAGCGAAAGAAAGGCACGCTACAGTCATCTATATGTCTTGTAGCGGGACACGAACTCACTACAGTCATGTACCTGACTTGCAGTGGGACACAGACACCGCTATAGTTGGGTACCTGTTATGCCGCAGGACACAGGCATAGTTATAGTCACGTATGTCTTGTAGCGGGACAGCGATTAAGACGTATCTTGATGTATATACAGCTTATGGAGACATCGCTTTGGAAACGTGTCTTGGACTTCCAACTTCCAATATAAAATTCTACGCTTTGATCCTGCAATTTTCCTGCTAACTTCGAAAGAACTTTACTATTTATCATAACATTTCACTGTGATGTTCGACCAGATCAAACAAGAAAATAGGGCGGGGCTCAAGAGAAAGTAAGAATCACCATGGTTGCCTCGCATGTCCAACCACACCGTCTTGTTCATGACGCCAGTACTCCTGATGACGTCAGCATAAATCTTCCACTCCTCCTCAAACTGCGATGAGCCGATTTTGTCCAAATACTTCGCATCAGTAAGATCACCTGCAATCAAGAGATGCAAAACCCAAGAAAAAGCTGTCAAGTACATTCACTGATAAATTTCAGAGAGGACAATTTTTAACAAGAAATGAATAACTGTTTAACCTTACCTGTAACCAGCACAACTTCAGGCTTTATCATTTCATTGAGGTACTTCTGGACGAATATTTTCAGATCGGGAGCCCTTTGCTTGTCGTAGAATATACTAACGTGTATATCAGACACCTGTCATCATAAAATCACACATACAATCATCGGTAATTTCCCCGATAGCTGATTGATGAGATCATGAAGGAGTCTGCGAGTGGCATTACTACCACTGCAATGTCCATTCGATTAGAACGAATCTGAAGAAATCTGTGCCCGGTGAATAATTCACACATCAAAAGAATGTTTGAACTAATGTAAGTTTGCGGACAGTAGAAAATCAATTTTTGACAATCGTTACAGTAAAGGGTAATGCGCACCTGTATACAAAACATAACTGATCAATACAGTGTGCAGCAACACAAAATAAAAGTAGACGTTCTTTCAAAGTGAAATTTTCTTCGTACATTTGAAAGTTTATGTTACAAAAAATTGGGGTATTACGGGAGGAGGTCTTATTACCCAGAACCGTGACTACTGACATAAACTGGAGACTTTGTTGGCAATGCTTCTGCAGCACTAATGCACTGAATTTGTTGATAAAAACTCGACGATTTTTGGTTCGTGTTTCGATCATAAAGATGAAAACAAAGTTAAAAAAACACAAACAAAAGGCGAGGTGCACAATTTCACATCAAGTAGTACCTATGGCGTGAAAAAATGGCCTGTACAAATTTAATATATGTACTCCTTACACATTTTTTTTAATCAGTAAAACCACACTTCGCTTTTTTTTCAAATACAAAAATTAACCGCACACCCGAAGCCCGTTTTCCTACATGTGCTTACACTTACATACACAGAAACGTGTATTTTTGCCAGCAGATTTACGAGCGGAAGGGCAACCATAACTCAACAATAATTCGATATATAATCCCTGATACTTTCGTAAAGCATAACATCTTTGGGCCCTTCACGTCCAAAAGTCGTTTTCAATGATTACGGGGGGCGTATATTTAAACGTGTGTGAGGGGTGAAGGTGTGTATGTTACGAGTAAATACATATATAAACCAGGGCTGGTATGAAATATTCCGAATGAAATATTTCATGAAATATTTCATGAAATATTTCACTGTAAAATTTTTTTAAAAAATTCAGATTTTTGGATTTTCTAAATAAGAAATAAGTTGGACATCAAGAATACCACATACTGACGGATACCTATCCACGGACATTGATCTTAAGTTAACACACTGCGTTGCCATAACTCTACCAGTAAACAATGCAGCCACAGAAATCCTGCGTAGTCTATGAGTAACAAAGCTAGCAGTTGCTGGCCTATAGCACCGTTCACACATCTACCCCGGGTATCTGAGCGGGTGTTTCTAAGGGGTGGGGAGAGAGGCAGGAGGGTTTATAGTAATTGCTGAAAGGGTGCTCACTGTTAACTTCACAGGAGAAAGAGGTCGGTTATGTACACAATAGGTCAAAAATACAGACAATATGTTAGCTAAACAAACAGGGAGCAACTCACTCCCGACTTTGCTTCAAGTTTAGCACTATTTGAATAGTCACCCTTGATTCTGCAATTAAATGATGTTTCCCATTTAAACGAGAAAAAGCTTTGCCTTTATCCGGTTTTACGATAAAGCGGTATGCAATTATCCGGTTAAAAATACATAATTTTATTCAATCAACCGATTTATGCGTTTAACCGGTATGCGATTCTGTCATTTCATCTGTCTAAGCTTTTTTGACGGTGGTATTTGTTAAATTAAACAAACTTAGCCTGGAAATGTGTGTTTTTTTCTAATGTGCTTTGAAAGATTTCAATATTTCTGAAATATTTCAAAAACTTCAAATTTCATAATTTTTTTTAAAATTTCGAAATTTTTACCAGCCCGGATATAAACCGGAATAAATTTTAACAGTTTTGATAAAACCTAATTTAATATCTTTTTAATTTCTTTTTATTTCATTTTTTAATTTTATTGTCTAATAATTTTCACTGACATGCATACAAATTTCGTCATAAAAGAAAAGGTCAATCGAACATTTAAAGGCGTTCCACTTCCATATCTTTAAGTTCAGTCTGAAGATCGAAGATTTTTGGCAGTACTTTTGAGTGGTTTTTTTTTTTTTTTTTTCTTGTTTTTGTTTTTATTCATCTGCGTTGCATTTGCGACTCCTTTTGATGACCCCTTTCCAATAATGCCCCTTTCTCAATGGTTAGTTTTATTGCTCTAAGTGAGCGCATTAGGGCCTCTAGTACGTGTAACCGGTATAAGATAGTGTATTTACATGCCTCGTGGCTAACTTCTTTGCAAACAAAGGACTAACCTGAACAAACCAGTGCAAGTGATGCAATTCACGACCAGGGAAAGGCACTGCGTCATCTCTCTCGTTGTGGTATGCTGGATGGACTGGTGAATCCGTTATATCATTGAGCAAAGCAGAAACAAAAATAATTATTGCAGCTAAATTGAGAAATATTACTAGGAAACAGCGGAACGGTGTCAATTTAGCTTGAAAAACCATTTTACAAAAACCAGTCACCGGTTTGTTTTGATCGTTTTATGTCAACATCCGGTGTCGTTATTTAAATGACCGTCGTAATGATCTCCGCTAAGACCTGATAATTGAGCTCGTTTCCCTGCCAAAGCAATGTTACTTTCTCTCAAGCACAGGGGCATGCGAATGGCAACCCGTCGGTGGGATATCGTGGCGGGATGCCTAACAATCCCTCTAAGTGTTAATGTTTCAGTCGATGTCACAAGCCACTGCATGAGAATAAACGACTATACCCCTGGAATACGTGTACAAGGCGAACTTCATTTAATAGTATTTATCTTTTCGATTTTTGTCTTAAAGATTACAAACCTTTTTTACACTCAATCAAAAATAAGCCAAAGTGAAACATATGGCCAAATTTATTAATAATCTTTCTTTCGTATACTGACGTATTCATTCATTACAGACGTATTTTAACCGTGAATAAATGTATAATTAAGAAATCTAATCTTATAAGTGTTTTTACAACAAGGGTCTGCTTTCGCGACATCAACAATGGAAAGAGCAGAAAATGAATACGAAAATTATATGTTTTTGTGTGCCATAGCTTTATTGTCAGTTCTTGCATTTTATTTGATAAGGTATTTTTACATTTCTACTCTGTTTAAACTGTCCAAGGATGCACAGGCTATACGTGTTTACACAATGTGGTTATTACTTTTAAATGGGCGATATTAGAGCTCAAAGTAAAGGGTGGTAGAAATATTGTCCTTTCATGTTTTTACAGAACACCAGCTTCTGATATTGAATTATTTATGAATTACATTGAGGATTTTTTCAAAGAGACAGGTTTAAAAAAGTCGAACCATGCGCGTGGAGATTTTAATATTGATTTATTCAAAACTGATGGTCATCTCATGTCTAAACATTTTCTACGAGTAGATATCCAGCTCCGAGTAGCTCTGACTTGTACTCGTATAGCATCGTATATATCTCTCTCTCAGAGCTACGAAGCCTTCCATTTTCCACTAATAGGGGTCAACTTCACATGTTCTGAGGCACGAATCCTGCATACCAGTCCGTATTATTCAAACATTTACAGAAAGTTCATGCTCAGTACGCCCTTTTTTGTAAAATAGGCACAGTTTTTAGTGAGCTGTATATCTTTTAATTTGTTCATATAAATGCAGGAATGTTAGCTTCCGCATCCACCTGTCAAATGTTTGTTTACATTCTGGCCTTTTAATGTCACGTGACCAAAGTCAAGGGACCGGAAATTTAAATAAAGGGGTTATAGTTTATTTGAACAATATATATTAAATAGTTGATAGATGCAGAATTACGTATAAATTTATTTGGTACACCCACAATGTTTGACTTTTAATGTTTACGTTCTTTTGAAATATCAATTTAAAAGTTTTTTTGGTGGATAATTGCAAAAAATGATTGTTACTATTTCACGTAATAAAGTATGCTCCCTGTATACAAACAAATGTCATTTATTCCGGGAGATTTGTTGTTATTTCCGTATTATTTTCTTTTAAAGGAAGCGTAACACAGAAGTTGTATGTGATTGCCGTTGTACTTTGAGGGCTTTTAGCAAATGCCAATAAAAACTTATGGGTCGTTGAATCTCGCACAAAGTAGCCACAGGGGTGCCTCAAAGCGAACGCAGTTGACTTGCTTATCGTTATACAGCGAGGCTTTGAAACGGTGCGTGGAAACTTTTTAGCGCACCGCTTCTTGGAGCTACGTGATATCATGTACTCTTTATGGTTTTTTCCCAATGATTAATAAACCCACGCGTGTTACAGCCTATTCCGCAACTCTGATAGATAATATTTTACTAACAATATTTGTTACAGTGACTAGAGTGGTATATTGTGCAATGATGTAGCCGATCATTTACCCATCTTTGGGTCTTGTTTTCATACTTGTAAGGGCTAGTCCCAGCGGACCCTTTCTATCTTCCTAGGACAGAAAGGACCACAGTTCCTGCAATAGAAAAGGCCATCACGATTTATAGTTCTCCATTTTTACCTTATATGAGTTACTTCTTTGAAATTTAGGGCAACACTTATGAAACTCAAACTGAGATGTTTATTTTTAAAGCAAAAGCGAGCAGTCAGAATTATTACTAAAATCGATTATTATAGTCATACACATGGCCTTTTCATTGAATGTAATGTAGTCATTTTTTGAACTAATAAAATTGAAATCGGTTCCTAGTCAAGTGGGCGCCAGGTCAACTGGGCGCCAAGTCAACTGGGCGACAGCTGTGGAGTCAACTGGACGACAAAAAAAGTCAACTGGGCTACAAAAAAAGTCAACTGGGCGATAGTAGAAATCAACTGGGCGACAAGAAAAAAATCTTACATTTTACATTTTGGACTTGGTTATTTGTAGAGATTAGGAAAATATGAAATTTGAATTACAACAAATTCTGTCTGTGCTATTAACTAAAAGGAGAGGCATTTATAGCTCTTGGTGCGTCTGTCCGCAGTGAGTTCTCAGAAACGTACGAGCTAATTTTCTCAAAACTTGTATGCATGTTTTGGGGCACATGTCCAGATGATGCCCATTTATTTTTTTTTTTTTCGTTTCTCAAAAATTCTATTTTTGGCGAATTTTTTAAATTAAGGGGGGTTTTGAACAATATTTTGCTTTGTGCAGGCGATAGCGCTCGATAACTCGAAAACTAATGAACCTAGCGCTTCGGCACAAAATACATTTTTGACTACTTTTTAGCAAAAAAATCTTTGGCACGCCAAATATGTATCTTTGCTGTCATCATTTATGAGTTATGACATCATTTATGTTTTAAAGCTGTGCAACTTCGTGTTATTTTGCCAAAATGGCGACTTGTCAAAAATTTTGATCCCTTGAGATAACTGCAATGTAAGACTTGGGTGCTTTCCACGCCAGATCTCCGAAACTATTAATCCTAGGCATATGCTACCTTTCACAGTGAAAATATATATATTGAAGTTGTGCAACGTCGTGTTGTTTTTCAAATCGGCCGAAAATTGCCAAAATGGCGACTTGTCAAAATTGTGATCTCTTGAGATAACTGCAATATAAGACTTGTGTGCTTTCCACGCGAGGTCTCCGAAACTATTAATCCTAGGCATATACTACCTTGCACAGTGAAAATATATATACCCAAGTTGTGCAACGTTCTATTATTTTTCAAATCGGTAAAAAATTGACAAAATGGCGACTTGTTGTGTCCGGTTGGGGTCTGCTCCTTCGACGATCCCTTTTTTATTTTTTATTTTTTTTTTATTTTATTTTTTTTTTTAGCTCTCTATTACAATTTTTCGCGGAGGGAGGGGAGTACCAGCCATTTCTGTATTCTTGACTTAGTAATTACTGATGATAAATTATTATGTGACATAAAAAGAAAGACAATAAGGTTACCTGTTGTGATACCGTATGTGCCGTTAACGGTGCATGTAGAATGCTTCTTTTATGTTTGCTTTCAGAATATTGAAGGAAATGGATGGCGAAGAACGTGAGCTGCATGCGATGGACTTCGTGCCGACTCAGAAAATGGCTCAAGTTCATAACCCGTTCCATTACGTACTACAGGGATCTAAATCCTCACTGAAAGGCAAGCTATTAGCTATTGATGATACTGAAATAAAGCTCGACATCTGAACATCCGGTATCTTTCTGCGGGATTCCAGTTAGCGAACACCTGCTGTAGCCTTTTCTGCCTCGATAAGGAATTCCAAGCCAATGTCAAGGGGTTTATGTAACCCATAAACGTGCACTAAGACCCGGATAAAAAGACGTGCACTAAAACCTGTATGTACTTCCCACCTTCTCGACCCGAATAAGAGACGTACAGTTAAACCTGTTTTTTTTTTAGCGAACACCTTCCAGAATCGGACAATAAAACGAATTGCAAAGCCTGCCTGTGACCCGTACAAAAAAACCTCTGTAGTGACCACCTGTCGGGGGAGGGGAGAACAGTTGTTTTTGTTGGCTGGCTAATGAAAATGGTTGACATGTTCTGGTACACAGATATTGGTATGCGCTGGCCGGTCTAGTTTTGACGATTTTGATGGCTAATCCAAATCGTAAAAAAATACGCAGGGACACTATATTTAACATGCGTCTTCCATTTACAGATGGAGTCAGTTTTACGCTGGCAGTTCAAGAAACCTGCATTGTGCTGGCATGCTGGGGTGTGAATATCCAAGATATCTACAGCGTTATATACCAGCCTTGGCCGCGATTCCAAGGCTTCTTCCGAGATGTCGCCGCGGCTCGGGAAAAGCTGCGACGCATATCAACTCTTGTTGATCCCGAAATGTAGTAAGCCGTGTGGAGAATTCTTTGGTTTATCAGAATCCCAGCAAACGGATTATCTTGTTGAATAGTTTCAAAGTTAAGAAGAGGTGTCTCGAAAATTTTCTCGGGAGAATGGTCACATTTTTTTCACCTGAAAGATGAATGACTGCTGTTTATTTTTTGTTTCAGTGTGGACAATGTTGAAAGCCAGACATACACGATGAAGCCGTCACAGGCAGTGGATCTGGGCGATGTGCCGAGGGCGAAATACCCGCTTGTTTTGTTCCTGCTGGAAGCAGCTGCACAGCTGGAGGATGACGTCAGCAACACGCAGAATCACATTGTAAGAGGGAGTTCTAGACAGTTACAGTTGTCTGAATTTACTTCTTTTGGTGTTCACATTTTGTAAGTTCTACCTGGCAGTCTGTTTTTTTAGTTAAAGCTTAATTTAAACTTTTGACTTTGATCTCTTTAGTATTTGCTCTGAGAAACTGAAAACAGACTGTGCGATGAATTCCAAAGCCGATTGGGCAGTATATTTGAGTTTGGTGACATATTAGCCCCGTCAGCCGAAGTTTTGACAACGAGAGGAAGTTTGAGCTTCACACTAATCTTTGGGGGACTGTTACAGGTATGTCATGTAATTATACACCACTTGTGCGACGCACTGTGCCCTGCAGAGAGTCACGTGATTGCCCAGTTTGTGAGGACTCCGCTAGGGTACCCCTGTAACATACGGGTAAGTCTGGCTGGAAGCGTTGCCATGGGTGATCAAAGGGGAAAATGTCGATTTTCATTGTTCACAGAAACTAACTGATATAGTGGAAGATTCCAATCATTCTGCAAAAGAACTGAGAACACTAGCTCTAGAATTTCATGACTCACGTCACAGCATGTGGTGGTGGACGTTACAGTACTGGGGTGGCTTATGTCACAGTACGAGTAGCTGATGTCACAGCATGTAATAACTGGCGTCACAGCACAAGGCGGCTGACGTTACAGTACGGCGTAGCTGTCACGGCATGTGATACCTGACGGTACAGCACGTGGTAGCTGACGTCACGGCATGTGATACCTGACGGTACAGCACGTGGTAACTGACGTCACGGCATGTGATACCTAACGGTACAGCACGTGGTAACTGACGTCACGGCATGTGATACCTAACGGTACAGCACGTGGTAGCTGACGTCACGGCATGTGATACCTGACGGTACAGCACGTGGTAGCTGACGTCACGGCATGTGATATCTGACGGTACAGCACGTGGTAGCTGACGTCACGACATGTGGTACGTGACGGTACAGCACGTGGTAGCTGACGTCACGGCATGTGATACCTGACGGTACAGCACGTGGCGGCTGACGGTACAGCACATGGTAACTGACGTCACGGCATGTGATACCTGACGGTACAGCACGTGGTAGCTGACGTCACGACATGTGGTACCTGACGGTACAGCACGTGGTAGCTGACGTCACGGCATGTGATACCTGACGGTACAGCACGTGGCGGCTGACGGTACAGCACATGGTAACTGACGTCACGGCATGTGATACCTGACGGTACAGCACGTGGTAGCTGACGTCACGGCGTGTGATACCTAACGGTACAGCACGTGGTAGCTGACGTCACGGCATGTGATACCTGACGGTACAGCACGTGGTAGCTGACGTCACGGCATGTGATACCTGACGGTACAGCACATGGCGGCTGACGTTCCAGCATTTTTAGCCATGTCACGTAAACACACGGGTTGACCAATGCGTCTCTTGAAGATACGTTAAAGTAAATGACTGGTGCAAAGTAAATAAATGACTGGTGCAAAGCGTTTGCCACGCAAGTTTCAAACAGTTTCGGAATCCAATTCTCTACGACTGAAGCAATTCTCAGAAACACCGGTTTTAGTAAAAAAAAAAAAAAAGAAATAAGCTTAAAATAAATTGCCTGTCTTCATTTTCTTTTCTTTTATTTACTTATTTAGTTATTTATTTTTTGTTTGTTTTTTTTTATTATTATTATTTTGCGTTTCAGCCTCTTTACACAAATGAAGAACAGTCATACGAGGAAGTAGCCGCCCGTCCTCCGGTGCCGCCTCAGCCGTGCCAACATTCCCCAGTCACCCCCGACGCGCCCGGCAGCCAGCATCCTTCAGCCGCGAGCCAGCAGCCATCTTCCTCCCACGAGGCCCACGATGACCGTGACTGTGTAGAAAATAGGCAGAACTCCAGCGGAAGAGTGGGCACAGCTTCCGCGGAATCCGACACCTTCGACGGCGATGCTGTGGAATCGCGGGGTGTACAAATTCCGTGCATTATTTGCCATATGTACTTAGTGGACCGCGTGATCTTGCCCTGCAGACATGTCTGTGTGTGTGAGGTCTGCTTTCCTAAAATGGACCGATGCCCCATGTGCCGCGGTAAGATCGAGTCGACGTTTCGACTGGGTGGTGATATGCGCAGTGCATTGTACGGACCAGTGGCCAGCGATGATGATCCGCAGGAGGATGATGCAGAGCTGCCGTGGTGGAGGAGGTGGAACGATCGCCTTAATAACTTTCTAGGTATTTCGTGACACGTAGAAATCAATACAGATTCTGTATTGTCTCGGTCTGCGCAATGCAATTAATATGGTTTATGTTATTTTATTTGGGTTGTTTTGTTTCAGTCGATTTCCTGAAAACAGTGAAGGTTATTTTCATTTTATCGTATGTGTTAAGATATTCGGAAAGTTACAGAAGAAAAATAGTTAAAGAAAAACAAGAAACTGCTGTAGATGTAGGCCATAAAACACGTGGCGAGTGGGGGTGTGGTCAGCAGTGCGTCGTTACCATGACGGCCACTTCATTTCACATTGACAGCCTGTTGGATCTTGGGTGATCCCTCACTCCTTTATATCCTTATACTGTGGATTGAAGATGTTCTTGTCAGTTGTTCGCGTACGAAACATATTTTACTTTGTGATTACTGGGTGTGACTACAGCTGTGATATTGGCAATAAACAAAAATAAATGACATTTTGTTGTTTTTATTATTTTTGAATACAAGAAACTTAACAATAAACTTTGTATTAAATTCTCTCATAAGATAACAAGGGCGAGGATTGCCATAACAAACAGTTGTTACGCTTCTTATGAACGCACATACTGCACCCATGAAATCAGTTCAAAACACGCAAGGCAGATTTTGGCATGGTCATGAAATAATTGGACGACTCGTAGCACGTAACCATAGAGATTCCACAGAAGCCCGGGCCCAGTAACTTGGCATTACCCAATCGTCTTTGATTGTCCTCTACCTTAAAGATTAGTGTACACAATTACACACACTGCACGAGACGTATCACTAAAGCCCTGCTCCCCCCCCCCCTCCCCCCGGACCGCATACACTGGAAACAACAAAAGACGTGGGTTCCTCACACACCATATACCGAATCCATAGATAAACCTGTATCTATCGCCCACAAAGTTTTGGCATTCTCCCGAATTATATCACAGCTAAATAGCAGCATTTGAAGGACAACAATCTTAAACAGCACTTTATTCTGAGGCTAGACCGACACCTGATTTCTTCCCATGGAAGTGCATTTATAACCGAGAGAGAGTGAAAAGCAGCTTAGTTCAAAGCATACACAAAATTCAAGTTTAATTGCTGGAATATGAGCAAGCACCACGTAGGCCTTTTCACTGGAATATTTTAGTAACTAGAGGAAGCAGCGCGTCACGTGACGTCATATCCGGTGTTAAAATGTTTCTCGCTGGTCTCCATGTCCTCGTCTAAGTGCTTGCGCTTTAATTCACCTAAAAAAAGAAAAGATAGCAATGGTACTTAGTGTGCAAGAACTGGGTTATAGTGACCAACGGCTTATGAGTACGTTAACGTATCAACATTTGAGTGCTTTACAACGCGTATCTTTGTTTTCCTACCATGGGGGAGGGGGTATAATAACATTCAGTGATTTTCGGGGCTTTCCTTACAAGGCTATATATAATCACTGGTTGCAGACGAATCTCACAAAGAAGCTCACCCACCGGTGCTGTTGGACATCTGTCCCTGCTGTAGCACGTGTCGGGCGCGATAGATGGGCTCGTATTCCGAGAAGCGCACCTACCCGTGCTGTGGGACGTCTGTTCCATCTGTAGCATGTGTCGGGCGCGATAGATGGGCTCGTATTCCGAGAAGCGCACCTACCCGTGCTGTGGGACGTCTGTCCCTGCTGTAGCACTAGCCGGGCGCAATAGATGGGCTCGTATTCCGAGAAGCGCACCTACCCGTGCTGTGGAACGTCTCTCCCTGCTGTAGCATGTGCCGGGCGCGATAGATGGGCTCGTATTCCGAGAAGCGTACCTACCCGTGCTGTGGGACGTCTGTCCCTACTGTAGCATGTGCCGGGCGCGATAAATGGGCTCGTATTCAGAGGAACGCACCTACCCGTGCTGTGGGACGTCTGTCCCTACTGTAGCATGTGCCGAGCGCGATAGATGGGCTCGTATTCAGAGGAACGCACCTACCCGTGCTGTGGGACGTCTGTCCCTGCTGTAGTACGTGTCGGGCGCGATAGATGGGCTCGTATTCCGAGAAGCGCACCTACCCGTGCTGTGGGACGTCTGTCCCTGCTGTAGCATGTGTCGGGCGCGATAGATGGGCTCGTATTCCGAGAAGCGCACCTACCCGTGCTGTGGGACGTCTGTCCCTGCTGTAGCACTTGCCGGGCGCGATAGATGGGCTCGTATTCCGAGAAGCGCACCTACCCGTGCTGTGGGACGTCTGTCCCTGCTGTAGCACTTGCCGGGCGCGATAGATGGACTCGTATTCCAAGAAGCGTACCTACCCGTGCTGTGGGACGTCTGTCCCTGCTGTAGCACTTGCCGGGCGCGATAGGTGGGTTCGTATTCCGAGAAGCGTACCTACCCGTGCTGTGGGACGTCTGTCCCTGCTGTAGCACTTGCCGGGCGCGATAGATGGGCTTGTATTCCGAAAAGCGTACCTACCCGTGCTGTGGGACGTCTGTCCCTGCTGTAGCACTTGCCGGGCGCAATAGATGGGCTCGAATTCCGAGAAGCGCACCTACCCGTGCTGTGGAACGTCTCTCCCTGCTGTAGCATGTGCCGGGCGCGATAGATGGGCTCGTATTCCGAGAAGCGTACCTACCCGTGCTGTGGGACGTCTGTCCCTACTGTAGCACTTGCCGGGCGCGATAGGTGGGCTCGTATTCCGAGAAGCGTACCTAACCGTGCTGTGGGACGTCTGTCCCTGCTGTAGCACTTGCCGGGCGCAATAGATGGGCTCGTATTCCGAGAAGCGCACCTACCCGTGCTGTGGGACGTCTGTCCCTGCTGTAGCACTTGCCGGGCGCGATAGGTGGGCTCGTATTCCGAGAAGCGTACCTACCCGTGCTGTGGGACGTCTGTCCCTGCTGTAGCACTTGCTGGGCGCGATAGGTGGGCTCGTATTCCGAGAAGCGTACCTACCCGTGCTGTGGGACGTCTGTCCCTGCTGTAGCACTTGCCGGGCGCGATAGGTGGGCTCGTATTCCGAGAAGCGTACCTACCCGTGCTGTGGGACGTCTGTCCCTGCTGTAGCACTTGCCGGGCGCGATAGGTGGGCTCGTATTCCGAGAAGCGTACCTACCCGTGCTGTGGGACGTCTGTCCCTGCTGTAGCACTTGCCGGGCGCGATAGGTGGGTTCGTATTCCGAGACGCGTACCTACCCGTGCTGTGGGACGTCTGTCCCTGCTGTAGCATGTGCAGGGGGCGATAGATGGGCTCGTATTCGGAGAAGAGCACCTACCCGTGCTGTGGGATGTCTGTCCCTGCTGTAGCACTTGCCGGGCGCGATAGATGGGCTCGTATTCCCGCAGCTGACTCGCAAAGCTCTCGTTAGGGCTCACACAAAACCTCAACTTCTGAACATGCTCCAGTGCATCTCTGCAAAGCAACATTCAACAATTCAAAACATCCCACGTCTTTTCATTTCAAGCAATTATGTACCTTCACCCCATTATTTTTATAATTTGAGATTTTTATATTTTTCTCTATTTAACCCAAACCTGAATATTTTAACGTAGTTTCTGAATATATTCTCGCATTGGGAGGTCCTAAAATTGGCGAGAGAACTTTGGGAATTAATGTACTGATCCTTCGTAAAATCCTCACAATATAAAAATTTTTTATTCGCTAGAAAATAACAAAACCCACCGATTCTTCGGAAAACGGACTGGCAGCTTCTTTTTCCACGTTTATTACTGATTCTTTTTTATTCTTTTTTTTTTTTTTTTTGGGACACAGCAGTACAAAAATTTCTTTCTTACCTGTAAGATAGTCCAAATTTCTCCATTAAGTACGCGATAACCAGCGCCGCACTGAAACACAACAAGTGCTGTGGGTTATTCTGACACCAAGGTCTCTACCGATTCGGCGGAAAAGGATGGGGGGGGGGCGGGCATTGGCTGCATTATGCATTCTCACATTGTGTTGCTTGCACTTAGCCTCTAGGGGGCATTGTGTTGTTTACACTTAGCAGCTGGATTTTGCTACATTAATCACAAACATAAAGAAGCAGCATTTACGGCAGTGGCCGACGCGATAACGCCTCGTACTATTATAAGCTTGTTCCACAGATACCGTGTTTATCTCCTATGGCCTATATTATGTATGCTTTAAAAATACCACCCTTATCACGAGAAGGACTAAAATAAAAGACTGCTACCTTCTGGAAATGCCTGCATTCCCATGGACTAGAGCTTTGCCGCCCCGCCCTACACAATCATCAATGAAGCACTTCACCTGCAACAGTTCATGCGAACAGGAACAAAAATGTACCAACGCCCTATCAAACAAGCGGTGGACTACAACAGATATCTTCTCCAAAAGTACCCCCATCACAGGGCTCAATGCGTGACGTCAGTTCAGGCATGCGCAGAACTATAACAAAGAGGGATGAGCGTTTGCGCATGATCACATTCGTTTGTGTGTCTATTTGTACTCTTTCGTATTGCCGTGATACTTCTTTATAGCCCTCTCACCTTTCACACAAAACAACGTTCGAAAACTAACTTTAAGTAAGTGAGTTCACGATCAGATACTTGAATCTCATCAAGTACTTACCTGAGGGAAATACTGGATGATGTTCTCCGTATAGGAGTCAGCAATATTCAAAACAAGGTACCTAGAAAATACAAGACACATATGATGCAATTAGATCCCAGAGAAACAACTTATAAGCTGGTGGATGAAATTCCACATTGAAAACGAACACAGAACATTCCTTTATCTAAAACAAGAACGTATCAAACGAATAACAACTTAGATATTTTTTTTATTTGAACGAAATAAGACAATGTGAACAGTCACGAGGCTTAGTCTCACTGACATATGTAGAGCATTTGCAAAAATGTCCCATGAAACATTTTTAGTAAATTGAGTTTTGATCTTTTATTATTACTCTGTGGAACAACGAGGGCAGCATTTACGGCAGTCGAGGGCAGTGAGACGTTATTACAGCAGCTCCACCCAAGACTTGTTTATGCCCTTGTTTACTGGGAGCTATTTTTTTTAATCAATCCTGTTCTTGAATCTTGACGGAAAGCAAATATCAATGCCTCAGATGACATGGGTGTTGTCACCATTAGAGTTGCTTTACGGCATCGGCGTCTCCAGGTAAGAACGCCCAGAATTAGATCAGTTGCCATAGATACCGGAAACCTGTGCTCCTCTGTCTGTCTGGACAGCCGTGCTGTGAGGCACTGTGTTGACCGGGAGGTGGCTCAAATATAAAGCCGAGACAACCGCTTCCGTCGGGGGTTTCTCTTTTTTGTTGTTGGAGTATTCTACTCCGTGTTACACGTCTTGATTTTCGTGTCGTTTCCACAGAGTTAACAAAATTTAACAAGCCTTAGAGCTATATCTAACGCGCAGTACATCATGGATAAAACAGAATAAAATAATTGAAACGCTAACTTCGTCTATTTATTGTCGCAAATTTTACATATCATACAAGTTGAACTGTCGTTAGTCTACGCTAGTCTGTATTAGTCTACGTTAGTCCGTATTAGTCTACGTTAGTCTGTATCAGTCTACGTTAGGCTATTCCACGAACAGACTCACCTTGTATATACTCCCTTAAAAGACACATACGTGTTTGATGTGATTAAAATCCCTGTGGAAACATTCTGAATTCTCGATATTCGACACTGCTAGATTATTCCACATGGAATATGCAACGGTACAGGACAACTTTAAGATGTTATCTACCCTAAAACCTCGCAAAAAAGACGCAAATATATAATGTCATGAGGCGATGACTTGGACATACTCACTGGAAACAATTAGGAAAGCAAGGCCGCACAAAATGTTTCTCCACTTCCTGCCGTATGCATACTATATGAGTGATTCCCCTGCTTTGCAAGTAGTCAAACTGAAAATAAACGAGCCACAAATAATGTAAACGTCTCTAAATCACGTTCTTTAAATTTATTCATGGGAGAGTCTTTATTTTTATTAACGGATGTAATAACTTGTCTGGGATGTCTAGGAGTTATGTTTCATTCGATGTCGGCACCAATAAGCCACTGAAGCCATGGCAAATGTCTCCAAACACTCACAAAACTACCACTGAAGAAAGAATATGCTCCAATCCTGAGAACAAACACTTCTTCTGTAGTCCAAGCCCGAGAGCGAAAAGTGATTATGCAGATTTACTTAAACTGTTTTATGCTCTACAATCCGTTAAAATAACTTCCCTGCTGTTCACATATTACATGTAATGTTACCAATTCACGACAGTAAGAATGTTTTTCGCAACAGAAGTAATTACCCAAGTTTTAATTCCCGACATCCTTCCAGTATGTACAACAACACCGGTAGTTACCGCCTGTTTTAATGCCCCGTATCCCCCCAGTATGTACAACAATACTGGTAATTTTGTAATTTACCTTGGATTTCATTGCTACCGCATATGGTCCTAAGAACAAGCCTGGAATGATTTCCTACAATAAAGGATATTGACAAAAGTTAAATCAAAGTCCATTAAACCATCCTATTGCGATGCGTTAAATAACTTTCTGCGTTCCTTTGTTATGCTTCAATTTACACACAACAACTCATGAACTGTCTGAGAACAGAGCTGGCATGACAAAACGGGTACTTGTGAAACTTGAATTAAACCCTCCTCGTCTCCAGTGGAATGACCTTCATCAAGTTTAACTATTTGCACCATTGGTTATTTGATTCTTGCTTAAATTTCTATTCTTAACTACAGTCACTAAAACTGACAGTCTCTGAAACAACGCCCATTTTTCATAACTGTTTTCGAGACAGATCAATTCAATACGCTTGAAACCGTGATTTTTAAACGCGAAAACCAACCACCAGACTTTTTTTAACTTCCATTTCTACCACACTTCAAGGATCGTACCACGTGACACCCACCTGCATGTCTCGCCGCATGCCGTACTCCCACTCCTAAATCAAAACAAACACAATTTGTTTCTATATTTTCTCAACGGAATCAACAAATTCAAATTAACTAGGACGATATCCGGATCATGATCCAGAGATAACTGATCTAGCGACCACGGATACAGAGGCAATTGATGTTAGCAGGATTTTCTGTACAATATTAGCCCAATTCGTACTTCTGGGCCATTCTCATGGATGTGTCGATTCAGCTGCATTGTATTGTATTGTTCTTTAGATCCCTTTCAACTGCTATGGTCAGATCGGGATCCCCCTGCCACATTATACTGAAATGGGGAATTCCAGCCCTCCTTCTAACCCTTACATGTGGAGCGCCTCACAGGGTAGCAAGGAGCAGTCCAAATTTTATAGTCTTAGGTATGACCCGCCCGGGGTTTGAACCCACGATTTTCCAGTCTCGAGGCGGACACTCTAACCACTAGGCCACCGAGGCTGGTCTCATTGTTAAAGTTTCTAAACATAGCGGCTTTAGTATAATACACTTCAATGCACGAAGTCTGAATGCAAACTTTGATGACATTAAAGATTATTTGGTTAGTTTAAAATTTGATTTTTATGTAATTTGTTTTTCGGAAACTTGGACAGAAAATGAAAGTCTGAATGAGTACTTACTACAAAATTATATTTCGTACGGAATTTCACGTAATAATAAAAGAGGTGGCGGAGTAGCTGTTTACTTAAAAAACAATTGAACATTATTTTGTAAAAGAGCTCAGCTATAGTATTGATGATATTTTGGATTGCGTTTGTGTTGATTTACGTGTTAATACTGATAAAACTATCAGAGTTTGTGTTTATATCGACCATCTAACACTGATATTGCTTCTTTTAATAATTTTTTTCGAAGTTTCATTGCATTGTTTATGCAAAATAACTTTGTATTTGTGTGGTGATTTTAACATGAATCAGCTACGAATCAGCTTCGTAGTGTTGACTTTTCAGATGTTTTGGGTACAACAAATGTAGATGGGGCTTACGAGTTATTTATTGATAAAATATGTGTTTTATGTGACAAATGTTGCCCCGTTAAACGAGTGAAGAAAAAAAGGCAACTGTAGTGGGACAAGGTTAAACTTAAAACTGAAAAATCAATTCAGCGATACAAGTGCTATAGAAATAAACTCACTAGTATTCTTAGAGGTGCTGAAAAAGCTTACTATAGTAATCTGCTGCAAACTCACAAATCGGATAATAGGAAAACATGGATGGTCTTAAATGACTGTATCAAAAGGGGAAAGGTCACGTCTTGTTTTGCAGATTCGTTTACTTGTAATGGTAAAATTGTCTCAGACAACACAGATATTGCAAATGGCTTTAATGATTTTTTTTTTTTTTTTTTTTTGCAAATGTGGATCCAAAGTTATTCCTCAGTGCAAAGAACATTTTTCAGAATTTTTTAAATGCAACAGCACTGAGTCAGTGTTTATTGAGCCCACATGTCGTGAAGAAATTATTAATGTAATTAGTCGTTTTAAAAACAAAACATCATGATGGTATGTCAATGGACATCGTTAAGAAAATTAGTGAAATAATGGCTGAGCCTTTAACACACATTAGTAATATTTCATTTACAACAGATATATTTCCAGACAAGATGAACAAGTAAGTATTTGTGAAACACACGCAGGCCCCAACCGCCCCTAAATTCATAGGGGTATAAAGCGATGACGGACAGACGGACGGACGGACGGTAGGACAGACAGACAGACGGACACCCCACACCTATAGGCCCCAATCCGAAGGGTTGGGGCCTAAAAAGGCAAAAATTATTCCTTTGTTTGAATCTGGTGATAATCACGTTTTTACAAATTATAGGCCGGTCTCTATACTCCCTCAATTTTCAAAAATTTTAGAAAAATTATTTAATAATCGATTAACATCTTTTATTAATAAAAACAATATATTGTATTCTGGACAGTACGGTTTTCGGATAAATCATTCCACATCATTAGCTTTAATTGACTTAATTGAAGAAATAACTGACTCCATAGACACACAACGAACAACAGTGTCTTTATTGACCTTAAAAAAGGCACCTGACACCATAAACCATGACACTTTGTTTAAAAAATGGATGTCTACGGTGTCCGGGGAACAAGTTTATCATGGTTGTCAAGTTATTAATCCTCAAGAATTCAATTTGTACAGTATAACGAAACAACTTCTGTCGCTCTTAGTATGGTGTGTGAAGTGCTCCAAGGTTCAATTTTGTTACCAACACTCTTTTTATTATATATTAATGACATGTGTAATGTATCAGATTTGTTAAAGTTCATTCTATTTGCTGACGATACCAACACTTTTTATACCGGCACTGACGTCAATGAAATCTGTAGTGTTATTTATAATGAACTTAAAAAATTAGACAGATGGTTCAAAGCCAACAAATTGTCCTTAAATCTTGCTAAAACAAACTTTATTGCTTTTTCAAATAAACATTCTAATAGCAATTTTGAAATAAGTGTGAATGGTACAAGACTCGACACAGTCTTTGCAACAAAGTTTCTTGGCGTGATGATTGATAATAACTTGTCTTGGTCTGAACAAATTAAACAAGTACAAAATAAAATAGCAAACAATTGTATCTGTTTTGTATAAAGTGAAATATCTTTTAGATCGACAATCGTTGTACACGCTGTACTGTTCGCTTATTCGACCGTACCTTAATTAATGTTGCGAAATATGGGGTAATACATATTTATCCCGTTTAGACAATGTTATAAAATTGCAAAAAAAAATCGTTAAGGATTATTGATCAGGTACCGCGCAAAGCACATGCAGAACCTATATTTTTAAAGTATAAACTACTGAAATTTACCGATATTGTTAAGTTAAACACTTGTTGCATTATGTATAAAGCAAAACATTAACTTTTACCTGAACGAATACTTGGACGTTTTCAAATTAATAGATGTAGCCCAAGACAAGGTGGAAATTTTTATCTAAGATATAAGAGGACCAAATTAAAAAGCTTTTTTATCTCTATAATTGGTGTGAATTTGTGGAATAATTTAGATTTGTGTGTAAAAATGCAAAAAAGTTTTGAGCTTTTCAAACGGGCGCTTAAAAATTATTTGATAAAGGTATTCAAGTGATTTGCCGTAGTGTAGTTTTCATACATATACATAGCGTATAAATAGTGGTGGTATTCGAATAACAAAACAGGGTTCGAATATTTAGGAGCAATACTCGAATATTATTCGAATATTTTTCGAACTTGTGGATTTTTGCATTTACATCCACTGTATTACCTCCACCCCAAAAATGTTATCAGTGATGTGTGTGGTTGTGTATTATTCTGTAATATGAGGCTGTATTATCATAAATTATTCAGAAAACAAACAAACATGCAGTGAACTTTTATTTCGCTAATTAAGAGATCTTAAAATACTTATTTCAAGTATGTTCAAGCAAAATCAAAGTTTTGAATAACGTCAACAGAAACAAGAGCACCGGAGCGCTGCAAATCCCCTCGCCCTTCGCAAAATATGCTAAATTTCGGCTCAAATTTGGCTAAATAATTGAAAAGGTCGGACAAACTGAATACGAGGTGCACAACTACAACGGTCTTTGGACAACTCGGCCCATTACCAAGTTGGCCCACACCAACTCGGCCCATTGCGAAAGACGACTCGGCCCCACTTTTGGACAACGGGGCCCATTCGTGAAAGATGACTCGGCCCAAATTACTAACTGGACCCAAAACATTTTTATCGAAAATTTCCTCCGAATATGTGAATTTTTGGAGTGCCTTTTGTGGAAGTAGTGTCAGTACTTTGTCCGTTGTCGATTATGCATGTGTTAGGAGGACAAACCACCTCTAATTGTGAATGACAGTATGAGATTAATGCATGGCAAGTTTTTACCAGGGATTTGGACAAGTCGGCACCTGAGTCGGCACCAAACACTGTCGGTACTGTTTTCACAAGTCGGCACCACTTTCTATCGGCAAGTCGGCACCACGCTTTCAAAATCGGCACAAAATATTAAAATATTTTTTCACACCATTTTATTTGTGACAAAAAAAAAATTCGTAATGTTCCCAGCATCAGTTTTAAAATCTTGGCACCAAAAATCACAGGTTTTAATGTCATCAAGTAACTCTTGCTTTGGACAAAAGCAGAATTATTAAGACACAACTTACAAAAAATATATATATATTTACTTATGTACTCTGTGTGATTTTATGTTTTGTTCATAGCGATGACAGAGTTCTTTCGAAAATTTTATAAACTCTGTGATTGTCAGATCACAGGTTTGATTGCACATCAAGGAAGCTCAGGTGCTACCTTCACTTGAAATGAATAGTAATTATTGTACTGAACAATTAATTGCATTTAAAATGTGACACTGGTGAGTAAAATCAATTGCAAATCGTTCATGAAATTCGGTTATTTTGGTTGAGAGTGATGGAAATTAACTGAAATCTGTATCAGGATACGCGAACACGTGAAGAACATTATTTTAATATCAATTATTGCCGTTTTTAAGACCCAAGTGTAAAGAGTGGAACAATTTAAAGAACCAAGCGTAAACAGTGCTGGAAATGCCATTGTTGGGTGTGTAAAATGGCCCATTATCACCATAACACATTAAGTGCACGGCGAGTGATATTTGTATGAGCATCATAAACCGTAAAATGGTGTGTTAAATAGGTATTGTAATATTTGCTACTTGTGACATTCAGACTGCTTTCAGTCACCTCTGTCATTGTGAAAGACAATGTTGATCATAAGAAATGCAATCGAAGGCTGCAGAAATTGCAATTAGGCTCAATACCACCCGAGTATTCATCAGTTGAAATCATCTCTGCCATCGTGAAAATCAATGCGTGTCATAAGAAATATCTCCCGCCTTTTATAACCTCACGTAGCAAATGTCACCCGTCTTTCATTGTTTGATTAATTCATATTACAAATCATAACTGTCATAAAAGGGCTGCTAGTTCTAATCAAAATCAATAATAGAAACTAAAACAGTAAATAGTAAAATGGCAAAAAAAAAATTGGTTGAGTCGTCTTTCACAAATGGGCCGAGTCGTCCAAAAAAGTGTGGGTCGAGCTGTCCAAAAAGGGCCGAGTTGGTAGTGGGCCGAGTGTGTAATGTTTACAACATATGAGGAGTAACCCTGTATAGGATTTAAAATGTGTGTGCTTAGGTGTTCGGAGGAGTTGTGCATGCAAGACTCAGATTATATGGCCTTTATAGTCGAAAAATATGCTAGGTTTCGACTTCAATTTTGGCTAAACAAGAGTTAGTACATATACCCTTTATAGTTGAAAAATATGCTAAGTTTCGACCTCAATTTTGGCTAAATAAATGAAAAGCCGGACAAACTGAATACGAGGTGCACAACTACAATACATGAGGAGTAAATCTGTATAGGATTTGAAATGTGTGTGCTTACCCGTTCGTCGGAGTTGTGCACACAAGATCACTACCCAAAAGCGTGACCAACGGACGAACGGACAGACGGCAAGACTAACCAAATCCTATATCCCCTTAGCCAACAAATTTGGGCGAAGAGATAATAAGGTGTATCACTATAACTATGTAATGCCGAGAAACAAAACCAATCCCTGGCTTGTTTCTGTACAGCTGAAAATCTACAGATTCTTATTAAGGAAAATAAGGATATTAATATTCTCCGGTCTCAGCTGGTTTTATTTTGATTTGTTTTTTTTTTTTTTTTTTTTTTTTTTTTTTTTTTTAGTTTTAGAATTAAGTGTTTTGTTACATAGATTCATTTTTGAATTTTGTATTATTTATTGGAAAATAAACGTTTTTAATTGACTGAAAGAAAAAGGCTGCCAGTTCGAGCCTCAGTGTCCTGGAAGCCGCGCCGAAAGATTCAGAGCCTCGAAAGTTGAGATCAATAGCCATTTCTATTGCAGGAACTTGGCCCTTTCTGCCCTAGCTAGGAAGATGGAAAGGGTCCGCTGGGACTACTCCCCCTTGTACAAGGGTACACTTTCGCTTTAAACATTACCTGCGTTTTATTGGGCAAGGATAATGTTTCGAAAATGTTTCTGAAATCAGATAATGTTTCTTGGTTTTTCGATAATGTCTCGAAACATTCTCAAGTGTATCGAGCTTTACATTCAGATAATCTTCCCATAATCCTTTTCTGCGCACCTGCGCGCTATTATCGCCCAAAAGTGAAACAGTTTTGCTTTACTTACGTCGATTCAGAACTGACATATGACAACTTACAGTAGAAATACAACTATTGACAATAGCAATTCGCAATTTGGGTTGCTATCTACTAGAGAGATAAGCACCAAAGGTCCGGCAGCCATTTTTATTCTCGAAACATTATCTGAAGTGTTTTATTGGGACATTTTCGAAACATTATCTGGATTTATTATTTTTTTTCAGATACGTCCAATAAAACACGGTCTTTATTTGTCAAGCTTTAAGTTTATTGGCTTACTGAATTTGGTGCCCCTATGACCCCTTTCCAAAAACTGCACTTTATATTTTCTTCAGCAATATTTACTTATATGTGGACAGGGTTCGCGCTGGGTTCTCAGGAAAGTGAGTGAAAAAAAGGAAAGTGTGACTCAATTGGGTCCAGAAAGACTCGGTGGGTTCCGAAAAAGTGAGTCTTTTCGTAAAAAATACCCAAAAAGTGGACAAAAACCCCGCCAACGCGAACTCTGTATGGATGTTTATCACACCTGGCCTGACCGGATGCTGAAAATGATTTTGCTTCCGATGCCATAACCAATTGGGCGATAATATGTTATTTCACAACAAATGTGAATACTAGTCCTTACACTGCTTTCGTTGTGAGAATCGGGAAGTTCGACATGTGATAGATCATTAAACTGCATTCTACAGTCATTTCAAGATTCAAGAAATGCCCAAACCTACTTTCAGTCGTTGCTATAAAGCAGATGACCTCTGACAGATCTATCTGTTATACAAAGAGCGGAGGGGTGCCACATACACATTACACACTGCGGAGGGGTGTTTTAAAAATAATTTCAGGCTGCAATGAGTACTATTTTCGAAGAACCCCTTCTGCGGCGTAAAAGGGTACTATATACCACAGACGGAACCGCCGAAGAGGTTAGCTGTTGAACAACAACAAAATTAGGCATTCATAGAACTGGCTGTGAGCATGTATCTATAGTCATTTGAAAGGCGAAATTTTAACTTGTCTCCATGGCCGAGAGGTAATGATCGCTCCTAACGATGTGGCCTGGGTGTGATTCTCAATCAAGAAAACGCCACTTTTGGGCTAATCAACCAAACAAATAATGGGTAGCACCAGGGTGGGAAAAAAAATAATTTCTTCCGTGGCGGGTCCCGGGCAATCAATCTAAGTGTTGTCTCATGCTGAGGTGACTAGAATACTATCTTCAGTAAATAAGACGTTGAGACCGAGGTTACGCGTGCGAAATTTTGGAGCTGAATCACGCCTAATTGCTATTGCAAACTAAATAAATCATATGAAATAAAACATTTTTAGTCTGTGTCTTAAATTTCGAAAATGTTAGATTGTACACTAGGAAGCCATTACCATGGGTTTTCCAGTGTATTATCACGATCCATAATAATGACTTTGCGGGATAATACCGCAAATGCAAAATTTTAACTGGTATTCTGTTCCTATATTTAAAATTCGTTATCATCCAACCTACCAGGCCCGCAGGCATTCACACATTATATACCTTTGTCAAGAACTTGTCGAAAAGTTGTCGAACTGACAAAGAGACTGGCTAATTTACCTTGTCCATTTGACGATGAACAATTCAACGAATTCCAATCAAAAATTTGCAAACACTTTGTCATAAATTTGTCATTTATTCGTCAGTTTACAGCTTGTCATTAATTCGTCATGCTAATAATTTGTCAATAATTGGTCAGAAACTCGTCATTTCGAACTTGTCAATTTGTCAAAACTTCGTCAAATTGATTGACGACTCTAAACTCATCAACCTGACGAAGCCTTACTCAACAAAGTAAATTTGTCAAATATTTGTCTTTGTCACTTGCTTGTCATTTTCTTGTCATGTATTTGTCAAATCCTAATTTGCAGTTTGTCAATATCTCGTCACAAATTCATCAAAGTTTTGACAAGTGATTGACGAACTATCCGAATAAAGAATATTAGCGAAAATAATTAGGATTTGAAAATATTTAAATTAACATCATTGTGTAAGGACATGTTGGCCGAACAAGTTCAAGTTAATCAAGTATAATAAGAATGTTCATGGGCATTGTTACCAGCCCAAACATTGATATCTAATTATACTAGGGTGGCCAGTGCACACCGACATCAGAATACCCGAACATGTCAAACCATGTGTTTCTTTTGTGACAGATCTGTCTGTCAAGTCAAAAAAGTCATTGACTTGCTGTTTCTTTCGCACTTCAAGTCACTTGAAAACGTGTTTCCCACGTGTTTCCGGTTTTAGGTGTTTTGACAGCTTTGACTAAGCTGTTTGGACCTGTCAACGACCGACGTTGACCTTCTTGCCGAAAATAAAAACTAACCTGTGGTGTTAATGGAACGTAGTCAACAGCACTGATCCATTGTGGGTAGTGGTGCATTATTCACAATATGAATTAATAAAAACAAATAATTGTGCTTACCCAAACGGCGCCACATTCCTCCTTATCCGGAAGTGACTTTCCGAGAAAAAAATGGCGATCAGATAATTTATCTGCCAGAATTGCTAAAAGCGTCGCGTTCTCGAGAAACTCTCGAGAGAATTATCTGCCATTCGTAAGCACTACTTGCATCAACAGTCAGGTTTCATATTTAAACATCACGTGACCTCCAATAACTAAAAATGTGTCACAATCTTGTTTCTTTCACTTGACGTATGTTGTAAACAAACAGCTGTCAAACAGCTGTTATTTCCACTGCACAGGTTGTTTATGTTTTCAGTGTTTACAACATTCGTCACACCAAAGAAACACATGGAAACTGTTTTGTTAGGCAGTCATTGCCATTTGTTTTTGTCAACAAAAACAAATGTTAGCCTATCCCCACCCCCTCCCCTGCCATCCTTGGGATATATGGATATATGGATATGTGTATGGGAACATGTTTAGCCATGTGGAATGTTCGACTATAAACTGAGCTTATACTCTGCGTCTTTTATATCCGAATCTGGAAGGTGGTCACTGTAAAGATTTTACTGTAAGTCTTTTTCATCCGGGTCACGACAAGCAGGTCTTACTGTTTGTCTTTTCATATGATTCCGGAAGGGAGTAGCTAAAAACAGGCTTTCCTGTACGTCTTTTTATCCGGATCTTGAAGGTTGTCGCTCGTAATGAGTTATGCCATAGCTTTTTTATCCGAAACGTTTGAAAGGTGGTCGCAACACCAGTTTCCCTATTTCATTGTTTTTTTTACAACCGTCACGCCCCCACTTCCATCTAATGTCTGCACAAGACTAACTCCTTTACCTCTTTCACTGTATGGGGCCGTACCCAAAGTGTACTCACATCAGCGATATATACCTTGTCTTTGAAATTCCTATCCGCCGAAAAAAACACAGAAAGGCATCCTTCTCGCTAAACATCCATTGCGACAACGTTTTGCGACAATTATCCAAGTACTCAACAAGTATATTTTAAACAAAGATTCACATGTAAACCAGTCGCACTAAAATGGAAGGTAAAACAATATTATGGGAGGAGGAACATTTTGAAAATGCCTCAAATTTTTTTTTAAATAATCAAAAGGCATATTTTCAAGACAGGACTACCTTGGCAACATTCATAAAAAATGAAAGCAGTCCCACGGAAATAATAGAAGTATTTTGAAAACTAGCGCCAAAAAATTCGAATGTGCCATTTGATAATTTTGATGAAGTCACTAATAATATAATGATACTGTGAGAAAGAGGATTATTTACTCCTTTCGATAGCTGATTATTTATGTAATATTATATCAATAAAATTCTTATATTTTTTATTTATTAACTGATGTTATTTATTTATTAATTTCTGACATGACGACTAAATTGGGTTTCTTTCTAAAAGATTAAGTTTAGAGGCGGAAGGATCGTAAGGCATGAAATTTCCAGGTCAGTCCTTTCATATCAAATTGGTCAGATTGACGAACTACTGACAAGTTTCTGACAATTTTATGACAAGTTGCTGACAAGTTTTGCAGTATTGCAATATATAATATGTCGCACTTGGCGGTTTACTTGTGAACGCATAAGCTGTAGACTTTGATATTTATACCGTCAGGTTTTGTTATTTTGATAGTTATACCATCAGGTTTTGTTATATTAAACATTAAAATAATCGTATCCATTCACTCTGTTTGATTACATGCCAGTAGGTACACAATATACATTATTCAGTGGAACAGTGAGCGATAATACAATTTTCACAAATTTCATAAGCATTTTGCAAACATCAAAACTTATTTCAAAACATGCAAAGAATATGACGTGTGCACTTACCTCATGGTTTATCCATTAAACATGCTTTAAAGACGTGATAATTTGAAACTTCTAGTAATATTCATTAAAACCTAAGAAATCTCAAAAAGAATGTCCGCATGTTTTCACTTGTTTTGAAAAGGATGTGACGTCATGGTCGCGCAATACCTGAAAAATTTGTTGCAAGTTTCTGACAAAATAGCGACAGGTGTTTGTCAATGTGACAAGGCATTGGGCAGAAACTCGTCAAGACCCTGACGGCCAAACTTGTCAAACTCACAATCAACTGACAAGTTCTTGACAAACTACTGACAAAGTGTGACGAGGCAAAATTATGTGTGTTCTTTCTATGGCTTAACAGTTCTTGTATCCTCTTATGTAATACTAGTTGCTTGTCTGAGTGATGTCCGTACGAGGTAACCAAAGAAGGATTGGTAAACTTGGTAGTCAGAGGGAACAATTTGTTGGCCTAACCGGGCCCTCGCAAAGTACCCTGTCGTAACCAATAGACTACGTGTTTTCGACCCCCGAGTGATTGAAAAGATTGGCAAAAATTCCATAGCCTTCCTTCTACGGGCACATATAGTCTTCATTTGCGCATTCAAGAAACAGACTCTTCGTGAGAATTTAAAGTATCTGGAAAAGATGACTGCACGATATCGAGCGGATACTTTGATTGTTGCTATATTAGCTTTGATGGAGCAGCCGGCTTTTTAGTGTCCGACTTGGGCTTCTTGACCTGGGGTGTGGCTACCGTAAAAGACAGGTCGATTCTTGGCGGCTGGCGTAGATGGAATGACTGGTTCACGCTGCCTAGGCTGACAGCGATGTGGTGTCAAGGCTGTACGCATAAGTGCGTCTGGTGATTTTACTCCGGCTTCCTTGATTGCCTCCTTCAATAAACCCGACCAAAAAGACTTATGGGCGTCCTTTGTGTTGATATTTGAGTGAGATAGTGTCTGGTCGCGATGTAAAACGAACAAAGAAAATAACAGGTAAGTGTTGAATTTAAGTAAATCAGACGACACCGACGAGTCGACACGCTATCGAACAAAGATTTAATATCTGGCTTAACAAATCTGCGCAATGCATGAAAGGCCGCATTCTGAAACGACAGTGTGCATAGGCTTGTAGACGTAATCCCCTCGAAAGATCTGCACTCCTTTCCCGACAACGGCACACGTGACTGGAAATTAATACTGGGCAACCACGGGTCCATGTTGCGAGGATAGGCAAAGGAACTGAGTTTCCAACAAACCATCATTGGACTCATACGTGAACACCCTGACAAGTAAAGTTTGGAAGGCAGCAGATGCGACCACTGGCGCGAACCCGAGGCTTGCAACGACTGCAACTCTTGCATCCTAGACTGCAGTGCATTCAGAACGCAAAATGGATAAGTCTACAAAGCCCCTTTCTCGTTTGCAACTAAGCAGCGAGATAGAGCAACGGTCCCATCACCTGAGGACTTGACCTGGTAAGTGACGCCGGGCGCCGAAGCATTTTCTACTATAAATTTAATATTTCTAAATACAAAATCTCTCGACGCATCATCCCATTCTTCCTGTTCGATGTCAATCCCTGGCGGCATAAGCGTGCTTACTGAACGTAGAGATCTGTAATGACGCGTGGTGAAGCTTGCTAGGAGAGTGTCATTGGTGCGGCAGTCGATGGGTCAAGTGTAGCAGACGGTGGTGGGTGGTGACGTCATCACCGGTAAGGGCGACGGCACCGACAGCTAATGTTTAGTACGAAATGACTATGGAGGCAACTCGAACTCACTTACTGTTCCGGTTGCTTTTGCCATAGGACGACTGTTCGGCGGATGAAAACGATGAAGATCAATAGCCAGAAACATAATAAGATTGACAATTTTCTGCCTTAAGTGGTAGAGGAGAATGTGGTATTACGGTTTGGAGACTCCGGTTCCGTGGTAATCAACACTTTAGGGTGCGAACCGAGACGGTATATGGCCGAACCATACATTGAGGCTAGACTACGAATTACTTTGAGCTATTCGTCGCATGCTCGACCCAACGGGTCCGGGTGTAAATTCAAATTAAGAATTATGACGAACCTCTTTAGCGAAGATAAGTAATGCACAGAACGAAGCTTTATATCAGCAAAAGAACTGCTAACGCGTTTGGGTTTTCGTGCTAGAAGGATAATCACTCCCGGAGCAGTAACGTCCTGTACCGTTGGTTTCTTTTGACAGGTCACTCTCTAAAGCATCGATAACACCGGCACCGGCATCGATAATACAGATTGGATAGGCGCATGTACAGTGGTATTTGATCTCACAATGACCATCCCTATCGCTGACGTGAGGTGAGCTGCTGGTTACACAGGTTGTTGCGACACTGATGAGTTTTTATTCTTTGAACGTTTTCGCCCTTTGGCGCGCACATGAGCCGGCTCTCTACCTCCTGTACCAGAAAACAAAAGATCTAGTCCTGCCAGCGCGCACACTGATCGCAGCGACTGTCCAGAGTACAAATCTGTATGCTCCAGTGACGTAAACATGCAACATTGTGTGGATCAACGATCTGTTTGGTGTGAGCACAAGAGAAAGCAACTCAAATACGTATTCACTAATAACTCTTGTTGCCATAAAAATCATTAAGGCAAAAGGAAACAACCTAATCACCTAAAGTTGAATCAAAAGCTTTACAACAGTGATATAACTCGATGCAGTCACGTTAACACGTGATCAAGACGCTGTGTGGGTAATACGTCACAGTCGCGACCCTTCACATGCACGACCGATGCCAGCAGCGACCAGTCACTGGGTCGATTCGGCACTGCCACATGACCATGACGAACTGTTGATCCGTCACCATAACGGGTCGTGACAGTCACGAATCGTTGCATGCACTTTTGAATGTTACGGGTGAATGTGGTGGGTCTTCCTGGTAATGGGTCTTCTCCTGGGTCATTCAATGAGTCATGGGTTGTGCGTGTTATGAATCGATAACGCAAAGAGTCCTGAATGGCACGGGTCGATCGCGCGATGGGCAGTGCGCGTCTCGGATCGAAACCGCAACGGTTCGTGCATGTTCGGGTCGAACTTGCGACGCATCGTGCTAGTCACGAGTTGATAATGCGCTGAGTCCAACAGACAGGGATTTGCTCACGTGTCACCCGCTCATGCTTCGGACTGCACACGAAGCGGGTCGTTCAAGTAACACCTGCTCGTAAGTCGGGTCTTGCACTTAGCTCCTCCAGTATGTGTCAGTCGAACATGCACCGAGTCATCCATGCCTCCAGTCGTGTATGTGATGACTCGATCATGTGTCCGTCGCTACTGTAACTGGCCGTGCGTGCGAGGGATCAATCATACAAAGCTGTTGGATCAACTTTTGGTCATTAATATCAATGTAAGAGCATCATGTATTGTTAATTTAAGCGACTGCTTTCATATCTATACACGTAATAGCGATGTGATTTAGTAAACAAATGTTAATATTATATACTTAGTTGTTGCTTCTTTTATAGAACAGGATCCAGTTCAAGATTTGTGCACCTGCATCAGGAGAGCTGGGTACCCTCACTCGAGATGCCCTGCTTGTCTGCTTACAGGGGCATAAAGTCCCGAACTTCGGACAACCTTCATGGTCAGTGCATGCATTTTGATGAGTCTGTTCTTCTTCTTGCTGCAACACAGGAAGACGATCCGTGTTCGCACCAAGGGAAGGAAGCGCATCAAGAGACATCAGTCAACACGTCCCAACAACCTAATTATTCGCTGCCACAGGTACTGATCATTCAACGACGCCAAAGAAATGCAACACATAAGTCAAACTTTTTCTCCCGCCCCGAGCTCTCCATCTTCTCGGAGAGTGTACTTCATCGATCCCAAACAGGTGGTCGTTACTTCAGCAATGGGAACGCATATTGTGAGGTACAATAAATTGCGTCGACACCAGTATCAAGTTACCAGTTATAAAGGGACTTAACAATTGAGGCCAACCTTGCTGCAGGGAAATCAGTCACACTACAAGTTACTCTTCCGCAGATTCCTTAATCTATAATTGCGTTGGCAGCTGAACAAATATTTGCTGAGTAAGAACCACTTTCACTCAAAATATGAGGAACTCAATGTGCTTCGGGGCCTTGTTTCCAGATCTGGTTCTGTGGATTAGGTAACCTCACCCTCCCGTGTAGCTCAGTTAGCGACTCTTAAAATGGACCTGAGACAACACTACTGTAGCAACCACCTAGCGTTCCCCTATTCAGCCTTTAAACATAAGAAGTGGAATTAGTATGCGGATCATCATCCTCTTTATCTGACGAGAGCTCTTTCTCGAGGAAGCTGGGCAAGAGGAATTAAGTGAGAGTACCTTATGTTTCATCTCAACCTATTCCACAATCGTCTGTGCCGCATCTGTCACGGCTCCCGTTCAGTTGCTGTTTAGTGTTTGTGAACATGGTGCATGTTTGCTATATTTTTGTATAATTGCAACAAAAATACATTTTACCGAAAAGAGAAAAATCTGAGTTGAAAAATATCGTAAAGCCAACATCAACCTACCGTTATTTTTTCATAGTTATATGGTTAAACTAGAAGGAATGCTTCAAATTAGGGGCTAAATCATTCCCGAACTGCCTTAAAATCTGTGATAAAATGTACTTCGGTACTTTCAATATAAGGAAAAGAAGGGACCTCATAGTCCCACGACATACGTGTCCAACCATACTAACTCCCGATGTCCTTGTACCAATAGTCATTTGTGGTTGGCCATTCAGAACTTTTGAAGACGAATTGGCAAGGTATCTCACTGTTTCCTCTGTAAAGTTAGTTTTTAAGAGATATATATATGTACCACACTTAGAAATCTGCTAGTTTCGTTCGTTATCGTGATATTTATGTGTATTTAAATTTAAATTGTTGAATGTGTTTGCTGCTACAGTCAATTTTTGAATCCATATAGATGTGATGAATCATTTTAAAATTTATGCTTGTATTGTTTTGTTTTTAAATATGTAGCATTACAAAACTTTCCCTCATTTTAACAATTTCACTGATTAGGAACTCTACCGTTTCAAAATAAATCACTTCGTTGGAACTACTATATTTGTGATTGAGTACATATCGATAGCATTTATTCTGAAGGCCACCAAATAGATCCTTTTTTCAAACCCCGGCATATCCTTATATTCGTAGTTATTTTCTCAAATGTTAATTTCTGTTATTAAAAGGTTTTCAAGACCGCCATTTTTATAATAAAACAAAATGTTTTCAGGCCTTTTTAAACAAAATATTTGCTTTAATTTTGGCCACCCTCAACTTCTTTTGGTTACAGCTGTTCTTGCCAAGGTCATAAAAATATTTCCGGCTACAAAGAACGTTGTGCTAAACATTTTGCTTCCTAAATGATTACTTTTGTGGTTTTCGCATAACTGGATATTTATTGAATATTCGTGGTCTCAAGACAACATTTTTGGTTTTAGTTTTGGCTTACTTCTGCAATGAAAAGGTATATGTATACTCCAAGGTATAGAAACTGGCACAAAATACGAATTTCCAAGTTCCCTCCAATGTCAAAAATAGATGTTGTAAATTCCAAAGTCTCAAAATAGATGTTGTAAAAAATTTCTAGAAATAAAACTGGATCACACGGTAAAATTTTGATTACAATCAATTACATATTACAAAAGTATCTACTTTTAAAAATAAGTTACTAAAATAACAATTATGCTTATAGCCAAATATGCATATAGTCTATCCATTTTTGTATAAAAACTACAAATATAACTGGATCAAACGGTAAAATTTTGATTGAAATCGGTTAAACATGACGAAAGTTATCTATTTTTTTAAGTTTCTAAAATAAGGTTATGCTTATAGCCAGATATATGCAAATAGCCTGTGACAACTTGATGTAAAAACTAGACATAAAACTGGAGCAAACTTTCCAAAGTCTAAAAATAGATGTTGTAAAAATTTCTAGAAATAAAACTGGAGCAAACGGTAAAATTTTGATTAAAATCGGTTAAACATTACGAATGTTATCTACTTTTCAAAAAAAAGTTACTAAAATAAAAATAATGCTTATAGCCAAATATGCAATGAGCCTGTGACAACTCCATGTAAAAACTAGAAATATAACTGGATCAAACGATAAAATTTTGATTTAGGTCCGTTAAACATGACGAAAGTTATTTTTTAAAGTTACTAAAATAAACATTATGCTTATATCCAGATATGCAAATAGCCTGTGAAAGTTATCTACTTTTCAAAAAAGTTACTAAAATAAAAATTATGCTTATAGCCAAATATGCAAAAAGCCTATGACAACATTATGCAAAATGTAGACATAAAACTGAATCAAACGGTAAAATTTTGATTCAAATTGGTTAAACATAACGAAAATTATCTACTTTTTTATTTTTTTAAAAGTTAAAATTTTGAGATGAAAACAATTATGCGTACAGCTACATATACATATAGCGTGTGGCCACTTTATGTCGAAACTAGATATAAAACTGAATCAAAGGGTAAAATATTCATTGAAATCGGTTAAACATAACGAAAGTTATCTATTTTATTATTTTTTTAGGCTAAAATTTAGAGATAAAAAATAAGCTTACAGCCACATATGCAAATATACTGTGACAACATTATGCAAAAACTAGACATAAAACTGGATCAAACGGTAAAATTTTGATTCAAATCGGTTAAACATAACGTAAGTTATTTACTTTTTCAACTTTTTAAAGTTAACATTTTGAGGATGAAAAAAATGTATGCTTACAGCCACATACGCAAATAGCTTGTGATTATTTTATGTAAAGACTAGACAGAAAACTGAATCAAACAATAAAATTTTGATTCAAATCGGTTAGACATGACGAAAGTTATCTACTTTTTAGAAAAATAGTGACTAAAAATTGATTGACAGCTTTAAGTGCTGGGCGGGGGCTTAATTGATCACGTGATTGACTGTGTTACTTGATGGGCCGGGCTTAATTGATTACGTGAATAATGACGTCACGATGATTGATTGACTCAGAACTCTACTCTACTACTACGATGATTGATGGATGTGGAACCCCTATTTTTACCCTACTTAATATCTCCGGATGAGATCAAGGTTGTGAAAGTTACCCCATTGTTCAAAGCTGGCAGAAGCCTTTACTTAAGTAATTATAGACCAACATCTCACTTGACTTATTTTTCGAAATTATTAGAAAGGTAATTTGATTCAAAACTTCAGTCTTTCATTTGTGAAAATACATCTGAAAATACATCTGAAAAGATATTTTCAAAAAACAGCCAGTACGATATCAGAAGAGGCCGCTCCACAGTATTGCCTATAGTAGAATCAATTGAAGAATTTGGCGATGTAATTTATCACACAAAATACTGATGGTGGTTGTATTGATTATAATAGACCTTTTCTTGCTAAAACTTACTTTTCCGGTATCCGAGATACAGGAAATAACAGGAATAAACCTACTTTACAAAACGCAAACAGAACTTGCAAATAGTTAACATAAATCGAGTCCTTAGTGCTATGACCAAAGCTATTTGTACTAAAAACAATAGGTATTTGCGATGTCTCAGAGAAGATGAGACTTGTGTTGTCCGCTGACGACACATATATAGTTAAAAGTGGGCATGTAACGAAATTGTTAACCCTTTCAAATCTCTTCCAAAAATTGTCAAGCTGGCGAATAATTTGAAGACCTATCTGCTTCGCCCAGTCTGATTCAATAAACTTACATGCAAACCCTCAAAAGATCATTAACATAAAGTTGTAATTGTATAATTAACATTCAAAAATTGTGTCTAAAATAATAATACAATGTAATTAAAAATTTAGTGTTATTTTGCATGCGGAGCCGAATTTTAAAAGTGAAAAATGTTAAAGCAACATTGTGTATTTCTGCTTTATTCATGTTGTTGTGGTATCCAAGTACTGAAATAAGTATCTGTTATATGCGTGAGGTGGCTACGTGGAAACACTAATTGAAACTAAACAGACGTCAAGTTGCCGCCATGTCTTTATTTACAACCGAAAGTCACTGGCTACACATATACACAACATTATCCGCGTACTGAAACAAGGCTAACTGTGTAGATTACTGCTTAACTGTGCTTTAACTGCTATTTTGCTACCAGCATTCAGCTGAACACTTTATCTGATTATCAAACAAAGAGATATAAAATTTATAAGTATACTAGACAGAATATATCAATTAAATTACCTGAAAATTGCGGAATTTTACTTTTTCAACCTTTTTTTCTTTACTCTATATTATCGCTATCACTGCGATTCCACATTCTATGATTATAAACTCGATCCATGAGTGTGACTTCAAGGATCACTTAACAGGCATGGAAATGAAGCTCGAAGTAATTATAAAGGACAACGAATACGCAAAATAACTACTTCAGAGATATCTAAACCATAACCTTAAACTTGCCACTTAGTTCAGATATATTATAAGTAATTAAATGCAAAAGATAAATCCAAAATTCTCTTCTTTTTATATTTACCGTACACAATTACAGCAGCTGAAATGTCGATTAACTGTAAAAATTGTCAACATGACAGCAACGTAATCAGCACTTTAACTGAACTGCAACCAGCTATCAAATCAGCACCTGTACAACATTAAAAAAACATAAAACGTTAATATTGGCTTAGAATAAATAAATAATAATTGAATATAGCAAAGTATCTTAATTGTACGACATTTAACTAAAAGTTCGTCCTCGAAACCGTACTTCTTTGGCGATCTTACAGAACGACCTGATCGCAATACACGACCACCGACACTTGAAATTTCAGCTTTTGCTTTAGCCGGTGAAACGGGGTGTGAAACATTGACAGAAGGCTCTGGAATTCTAACTGTCACAGTTTTTCGGATAGAAACATCGGGTTTCTCTTTTGAAATCATGGTTTCACCAGATATAGATGGCGCTATGCTACACGGAATAGCTGTACGGTCTACTGTCGGGTTAGGTTCAGTGGGCTTGGGTAGAACAGTTGATGGTTGAGGGGTATTATCGCTCTTGATATGTTTTTCTTCAACCGGGTGTTGCGAACAACGGATTTGGTCAACGTGTCTTCTCCAAATCGAATTGTCAACCATAACTTCATACATTAACGTTCCGAATTTTTAGATAACAGCAAATGTCCATTTTCCGTGCTTTTGTCGATAGTCCCTCACAAGCACTTCGTCACCCATACTAAAAGAACGGCGCTGAAATTCGTCTTTGGTGTTTACATTTCTGTAAATGATGTCGCGCAAACTGGGTTTTGCCAAATCCAGCCTTGTTTTGATTTAACGTCCTAGGAATAACAAGGATGGGATCTCGTTAATAGTTACGTTTTTAGTTAATCGATACATGAGTAGAAATTTGGCTACTTTCTCGTGCATTGAAAAAGGTTCGTGCTTCATCGATTTGAGACTAGATTTCAGACTCTGAACCATACGTTCTGCTAAACCGTTTCGTGAGGGTTTAAAAGGGCTCGTAGTTATGTGAATAATTCCATGTAGTTTTAAGAATTTCTGGAAGGCTTCAGAATGGAAGGTTGTACCATTGTCTGTACAGATAACATCACAAATTCCATAGGCGCTAAACAGTTCTTGAAGTACTTTGACAGTTTCCTGGGCAGTGATTTTTTCCATGATCCGTACCTCTGGCTATCTGGAGTGTGCATCGACTATTAGGGTAAACATATGGCCTTGGAAAGGTCCTGCAAAATCAATGTGGATCCTTTTCCACGGCTGACTTGGCCATTCCCAGGGGTGCACTGTAGCTCTTGTTGGAGCTTTGCTTATCTCTAAGCAGCTCGAGCACATTTTAGCTTGTGTTTCAATATCTCTGTCGATATTGGGCCACCAAATGTACGATCTAGCCATTTTTTCATTTTCACCATACCAGGATGGGCACTATGGAGTTCTTGCAGGAATGCTCTCTCGAACTTTTCCGGAATAACCACTTTGTTTCCAATAAGCAGACACTCTTGTTAAATAGATAATTCTGATTCATGTGAATGATAAGGGGAAAGATCTTCTTCAACTTTACCGGGCCAGCCATTTCTTGTGAATTCGAAAACTCTAGACAATACCTGGTCTTTTGACGTTGCCTTGGCAATTTGTTTGAATGAAATCGGAAAATTGTCGAGTAGGGCAGCGAAGAATAGTGCTCTCTCTCCTGACGAATTTTTCTGGCTTACCGGAAGAGGTAGTCTACTTAACCCGTCAGCGTTGGCGTGTTCACTTGTCTTTCTGTATTCGATTTCATAATTATAGCCAGTAAGGAAAATGGCGTATCTTTGCATCCGCGAAGCCGTAGTTGTTGAAATACCTTTTTTGGGATTGAAGATCGAAACCAAAACTTTGCAGTCGGTAACTAGAGTAAATGTTCGGGCAAACAGGTACATGTTGAATTTCTTGATGCTCCAAATGATGCTGAGGGCCTCTCGATCGATTTGTGAGTAATTTTGTTCAGCTTTTGACAATGTTCGGGATGCAAAACTAATGGAGCGTTCGCTTCCATCTGGGTAGATATGCGAAATAACTCCAGAAATACCTTTTGATGATGCGTCACAGTGCAGTCGAAGCGGCGGTTTCGGATCATAATGTGCTAAAACGAGATCAGATGTGATGAGATCCTTCGTTTTCTTAAAAGCCGTTTCACATGAGTCTGTCCATAGCCATTTCTGATTTTTGTGGAGCAACTGGTGCAATGGATGTAGTATCGTAGACAAGTTGGGTAGGAATTGGGGGTAGTAGTTCACCAGGGCGACCCAGCTTCGTAATTTCGAAACATTTCTTCGAGCTGGCGCATCTGTAACTGCCTTGACTTTCGAATCGGTCTTGTGGATTCCATCTTTGTCGACGATGTGAGCACAAAATTCAATGGAATCTTTGAAAAACTCACACTTGTTGGGGTTGACTTTAAGGCCGTATTCTATTAATCGCTGAAAGACTTTCTCGAGGGTACATAGGTGATCATCATAGTCTGAACCGGTGATTATCGTGTCATCCAAACTACACTGCACGTTTTTTATAATTTTTAAAACCTGTTTAATTGCGCGTTGCCAAATAGAAGCAGCTGGGGAAATACCATACGCCAGTCGATTGAAAACAAAAAGTCCTTTCCGTGTGTTGATGGTCAGGTATTTTCTCGATTCTTCGTCCACTACCATTTGAAGATACGCCGTTTTGAGGTCTATCTTTGAAAATTTCTCTCCACCTGCCAATGTTGCTAACATGCTCTCAATAGTAGGCAATGGTTACGAGTCAACATTGAGCTGTGGGTTGACAGTGACCTTAAAATCGCCACATATCCTGACAGAACCGTCCTTCTTCAGAATTGGAACAATGGGTGCAGCCCAATCACTCCACTCTACCGGTGAAAGGATCCCTTTACTCACCATGTTGTCCAGCTCCTTGTCGACCTTGCCCCTCATTGCAAACAGGACTTGTCTAGGTTTGCAAAATTTAGGGGCAACTCCTTCTTTGAGATGTAACTTCGCAGTTATCCCTTTTAGCTCACCCAGTTCTTTGCCGAAACAATCACTGTACTTTTCCAGAAGATGGTCTAATTTCTTCTTACCTCGAGCCATCCGTATGGACTTGATTTCATGCCAATTTAACTTGATGTGTCGGAGCCAATCTCTACCGAACAAAGATGGACCTCCCCCGTGATGAATGTATAGCCGCAAACGATGTTCCTTACCTTCGTGTTCCACCAGAACATTCACGTACCCCTCTGGGCTCACACATTCTCCAGTATAGGTTTTTAACACAACATTTGTTCTCCGCAGCCGTAATTTACCAAGATGGCGCTGATAATCCCTTTTCGATATTATCGAGGGCGCAGATCCTGTATCAAGCTCCATTTTGATCATTCTACCGTTTATTTTGCGACTGATCGTAATGGACGCACATTTCTTCTCGCTATTGTTGTTTACATCGCAGACAACTTCCGTATAGCCGAGATCTGAACAGGAAGTGCTGTCGCCATTTGAGTCTTCACTATCAGTGATCACTTCATCGTCATCAACATAAAAAACTTTCTTCTTTGGCTTTCGCTTCTTAAACTGGTCTGTCCCGGTCTTTTTGCTCTCGGAAGATGACTTACCGGATTTCTTCATCTTGCATCTTCTCTTAATGTGGCCTTTCTTACCGCAGTTGTGACATTTCTCGTCCTTAAAACGGCAATCCTCGGGGCCATGACCATTCCGGCCACACCTGAAGCAACGATTTCCAGTGGTCCTCTGCAACTTGTTAACATTTGCCGATGCTCCTTGGATTTCCGATGCATCCTTCATGGCCATTTCCATGGCAACAGCTATCTCCTTGGCCTTCTGGTAGGTTAAATTTTTCTCCGACAACAATCTTTTCAGGACATTTTCGTTCTTAATCCCACAAACAAGCTGATCTTTTGGAGGACACCCACGTAATCTGTCACCGACTCACCCGTCTGTTGTTGACGCGTGTAGAACCGGTATCTCTCTGCTATCACGTTGGGCTTTGGACTGAGATGTTCTTGCAGCAACTCACCAATTTGCTCGAACGTCTTTGTTGATGGCTTGTTAGGTGAACACAGGCTATGTAGCAAGGAATAGGTCTTCCCACCGATCAGACTAAGAGTTACAGCAACTTTTTTGTCGTCGGCTACGCCGTTGGCAATGAAATACTGCTCTAACCTCTCCTTGTACAGCTCCCAGTCGCCAGCAGTCTCGTCGAAGGGCTCCGATCGTCCGATCAGTGATGCCATCATTCAGAAGTCACTTCAGCAAACACTCGCTTTTCCGTTATCTTCGGTACTTTCCTCTGCGTCTTTCTTCTCCACCAGATCGTCATAACCTCTTCGGTCCGACGCAACACGATTTGCTCGTCGCCGTTTGTTATATGCGTGAGGTGGCTACGTGGAAACACTAATTGAAACCAAACAGACGCCAAGTTGCCACCATGTCTTTATTTACAACCGAAAGTCACTGGCTACACATATACACAACAATATCAAAGTAGAATATCACCAGATATTCATTGACGTTGTTTAGGCCTCATCGTGCGGTTTTCAACAAAGACAGTGACGAGTCAAAAGTCGCCAATGTGACGACTTTTGTAGGAACTTCCAAAATGTTAAAATTATCATTTATCCGTAAAGTAATTTTCGTTATCATTATTATGTTCCGTAATTTATAAGTTTTTTCTTTTTTCTTTAAAGTAGAAAAATAAAAAGTAGATATTGCAAAAAAGTGATGAAAAGATTCTTCTGTTGTTAGTGGACCACAAAAAAGGTTGAAGAATGAAGAAATTAATTTAGTGTTTTGCCCAATGATTATAGACTGGACCTTTAGTGTCATCCAGCAGAACGCCCAGTCATGTACTTGTATTTGCTAATCTGTGTCTTAATTTATATACAATGTTGCAGCGATATATAATACAATATTGCATATAATATTGTAAAAGTGTAGTTTTGAAATTGTAATAAATCTTAACTATCTTATCTATTGCCGGAGATCAGTGAACCAGTGATCAGTGAAAATATAGCTACCGGGAGGTAATTAAAAATGTCGCGTTTACAACAACCCAAGAAAGAGAGCGAAAACAGAAGGAATCTTGATTTTTTACCAACAAAGCTACAAAAACAGTTGATGCCATTTCAGAGAAATGGCGTGATTTTTGCGCTTTCTAAAAATGGGCGGTTCGTTTTGCTTAAGACTAAATATTATGTGAAGAATCCAGGTCCGAATGGGCGATAATATAATATTTAAAGGGAATATTGCAGCAAGTCAATCCACAGCTTCATTAATCCGAATAAGCCTAATCACACTTTGGTTGTTTCGCATAAAATGCGTAAGAATTTTGAATTTCGACTGCAAGGGAACCGGATAAAAAGGAAAGAACTGGTAGAAGAAATATATCGTACCTGTAGCAAAAACAGCTCTGATACTTGGAACATAAAAGAAATTGAAACTTAAAACTATTTGTTAAATTTTTGTATTACAGCATGCGGCTTTCAAAAACACAGTTGCTCCTTGGTGAAGAGAAATTTGACATTTAGGCCTAGCTCCGAGTAGCTCTGACTTGTATAACATCGTATATCTCTCTGTCAGAGCTACGAAGCCTTCCATTGTCCCACTAATAGGAGTCAACTTCATGTGTTCTGAGGCACGAATCCTGAATACCAGTCCCAATAATTCAAACATTTACTGAAAGTTCATGCATAAAATGCCCTTTTTGCAAAACAGGCACAATTTTTAGTGAGCTGTATATTTTTTATTTGTTCATAAAAGTGCAGAAAAATTAGCTTCCGCACCCACGTGTCAAATGTTTGTTTACATTCTGGCCTTTAAATGTCACATGACCAAACTCAGATGACCAAAAATTTAAATAAAGGGGTCATAGTTTATTTGTAAAATATATACTAAAATACTTGATAAATGCAAAGTTAGGTATAAATTTATTTTGTATACCCATAATATTTGACGTTTTATTTTTTACATTCTTTAAAAATATGAATTCAAAAGTTTTTTGGTGGATAATTGCAAAAATTATTGTTTCTCTTTCACGTAATAAAGTATGCTCCCTGTATACAAACAAATGTCAGTTATTGCGGGAGAATTGTAGTTATTTCCGTGTTATTTTCTTTTAAAGAAAGCGTAACACAGAAGTTGTATATCATTACCGTTGTACTTTGAGGGCCTTTAGTAAATGCCAATAAAAACTTATGGGTCGTTGATTCACGCATAAAGCAGCCACAGGGGTGCCTCAGAGCGAGCGCAGTTGACTTGCTTATCGTTATATAGCGAGGCTTTGAAGCGGTGCCCGGAAACTTTGTAGAGTACCGCTTCTTGGAGCTAATTTAGGCCCAGTCTCTGCCATTTCTTTCATTTTTTACCCGGTTATCCCCCGTGTAACGGAGGGGTGTAGTGTTCAGTTTGTCCGCCCGTCCGCTCTAGTATACTATCTTTTGTCCAGGCTCTTACTCGAAAACCATTCATGCTAATGCTTTTTCGTTTTATGTGTGGTTAATGCGTATACTGAAGGTGTGCAACGTCGTGGTTTCGTTCCATTCGATGAAAAAATTGTCAAAATGACAGTATTTTGATAATAGATACAAACTTAGTTCGAATGTACAAAAATGTGACATTTTGTCCAGGCCGTAAGTCAATAACTATTCATGCTAATGCTTTTTCGTTTTGCATGCGGTTAATACGTATATTGGAGGTATGCAACGTCGTCGTATTTTTAAAATCGGCCAAAAATTGTTTGGCAATGTGGGGTTTTCAATTTCAATGAATTTACTAACATCCAGTGACATTATGTGTTACAGGGGGGATCCTGCCTCACTGAAGCTCTAGTTTTGGTCCAATATCGGTGTGCACATTGTTTAGTGTACAAATACAGGTCATTTAATTCTCTTTCTATGTCTTGTATATTTATTGCTGCGGTATCTCAAGTTTTGATATCATATATTAGTATACTTTTTTTTTTGGACTCTGCATTGATGCATGTTTTCCGTATCCAGACTGAAATCCGTATCGAGAACCTTCATTTGGGTCATTTTTGAGATCGATGCAAATTCGTTGAGAAAATGCTCGAGAAAAATGGGAGAGGAGGCAGGGTTGGGTTTCTACCAGGTAGAAACCCTTTTTCCCCTACCGTGGGTAAAAACTAGGGTAATAACCCTGGAAAAAGGGTTTTTACCCGGTAGAAACGGTAGAAATAGGGTAGAAACCCCCTTAACAACAACTTACCACAACACCTTTGGGTATCTATCCGATCTACTTGTAAGTTTACATCCATATTTTATATCTACAATTCATATCCACAAACAACGCGATTATAAAAATATTGTAACACAAAAATTGTCTAGCTAACAGTCTTTATACAAATCTAAACATTCTACTAAAATGTGACGGGTGCATTTAATAATCCACTTCTTTTGCTCCTCGGAGCATGCGATAACAGAACACTAATTTTGATGCTTTGTCGTTGCCCAATCTGTTTCTGACTTTAGAATGAATAGCACCAAAGTTCGAAAATACTCTTTCGATTGAAGCTGATGAACATGGCGCAGATAACAGGTCAATAACTGTAGTAATAAAGTGTGCAGAAATGCTGCTATTTGCAGCGCCTTTCCACCAAGTTATTGGGTTAACTTGTCTTGCCGTATCCGTGAAATAATGAATAGACCCTCTTAAGATGTTTAACTAACAAACGGATGTGACCATTTCTAACATCAAAGTAGTATCGCGCTGATGTTTACCGATTACTCCAGGGAAAACACATCCCTTTGTCAGGTATTACTTCTTACATAAATAGTCTGTTCGTTAATATCACAAGACCATTGCATAAGAGCAACTGCACAGCATACATAAGAAGAAATATTTGACAAAGGGATGTGGCTTCACGTGAGTAAAGTAAACAGTGGTGGTGGATATGAATTGCATGAAAGATAATTACCAACAGTACACAAGTTTGTGTGCAAAGATCTGAGAAATAAGCGCCGCCAACTCCATGGTACAAACCCCATGGTAAAAACCCTTTTTACCGTCCGGGTTTTTACCCGGTAATTACCATGGTATTTACCCACTTCGGTAGAAACTTGCCAACCCTGAGAGGAGGGGGGGGAGGGGTCAGACGCCCGAGATCGACACATGTGGTACCTGTGATTAGTGAGTTCAGTGCTTTATAAAATGTCGCAATTTTGTTTCGCTGGCGCCTTCGGCGCCCACAACTAACGACACAACTGTATAAAAACATAAATCCGTACAATTGGTGAACTGAAGTTACGCAACGTGAAATTCTCCAGGCGTGGTTGTGGCGACTGTAAGGCGTGATAGGAGGCCGCAATATTAAAAAAGTGGCATGTATGTGTAACGATGTTCATCTTTTTTAGAAACTGTTGTATATTTAAATAGCTGCTTCATTTTTATCAAGATAATGCTTCATGTAAATTGTATTTCAATAGATACTAAGTTCTTCTCCACTTTGTTGTCAAATTTTACTGTTTAAGTTTGCCTCGAAATACCTCAATTAATTGTTCTGAAAATGAGTAGAAAACTCTAAAACGGCCCTTTTTAGGGTCATTTTACAAAAATTTTCCGTGGGGCGATTTCATGCCCCGTACCCCTTTGGAAGGAAAAGTCTTTAACAAAAAATTTCCGAGTCGAGATTTTACCGTACCGTCTCTTTTCATATGTTTTTAACGTAAATTACGGCTGGCGGCACTGTCTCAAGATAAACAGCTTACAACATTTTCTCACTCAGGAATTGTAATATGAAGTGCAGACGTTAAATTCAATGTGTTAAAATGTGTTCTTTTAATGGGACTACATCCTTTGCGCTGGTTATTCCTGGTTGCTATTTACAAACTAGAAGCCACATAGTTCGCCATGACATTCTTGTCACCAGGCGTGAAACAGTTTTCTCTGGTGTTTCCCGAAGGTACAGGCCACTGTTATTCCTAATATACGCGAACTACATCGGAAATGAAATCACACCAGAAATCCACCTTTTGACTGACGATAGCACCATCTACCTCGGAATACAATCTGTAGAAGACATACATCTACAAAATGATTTATCTAAACTTCAGGGATGGGAAATAATGTGAAATTCAACGTGAAAAAAATGTAAAATAATTCGATTTACCAAAAACAAAACACACAAAAAAAGACAAGCAAACAAACAAAAACAAAATAAACCATGTGTGAAGTAGCTATCATCAAAAAAATATCTCGGGTTAATTACGTATGGTTTCGTGCCATCCGTGCTGTGGCAAGCTTTTATCCCTCCTGATCCGATAATATATATGTGTTGAATTGTCAGTATTTCTTTGACTAAGTGTTTGATTGTCTTTATCATCTTTTCAGATGTCTGATAGCCGATGAGGTAAGCTGTTTGAAACATCAAGCTTAGTTGTTCTTAATTAACTTATTGATCCCCCGCCACCACGCTTGGTGCGGAGAGGGGCACCCATGAAACGCTGCGCGACCATCTGTATGTCCCCGGCTTACAGTGATAATTTTGTACCTCAGCCTTACCCAACGGATTATGTGTATTTCTTCTCCAAAGAGAGGCCATATATCGGAGCTGTGCGTCTTTCGATTATTGTTTTATTTTTCTTGAAAAATAAAAAATGTGCAAATTTTTGAAGAAAAACATGCTATTAACGATATGTAGTAAGGTGCTTTGTACGCGCCATATCTCAGCAAATACTCGCCGGATTCCGTTTCTTTCTCCAACAAAGAAAGACCGTACATTGAAGCTGTGCAATTTCCGTTGTTTTTCGTTTTCCTAAAAAATTGGAAAAAAATTGACAATTTTTTAAACAAAAATGGCATTCCATTTGTGCGACTGGGAATGTCGTCAACTACCCCTTTAGTTGAAATAACCAGTATTCTGTGAACTAGCGGGAGACTCTAACCAGCTTCACTGTATTACTTGTCTGTTTTAGTTTCGTATATTACACGCTTTTCCTTCCAATTTTTCTTATACAAAAACTGCCTTGTCTTGAAGTTACATCAGGAAAATATTTTGTTGATGAAATTAAGCATTGCTTTTGGTCAAGTATGTGTGAAATTGAACGAGAAAACTATAGCACGCCAAAGGTTTAATGTGTTACTGAGGTAGTTGGGCTTTGTTTCAGTTACATCAAGATAGCTGTAGATATTTGATCAGAATTAAAAATGTAATTTTAAAAAAGAAGTGAAAGTAAAAAAAGGTATGTAAGATTGTTGAATTTAATGAATGTTCGTTAAGTGAGTACATGGCACATGAGTGGTTGTGGTAGAGTGGTGTTAAGTTAAAATAATTTTGGGGGTGGGGTGCAAGATGAAATATTTCTTATGGTGACTTAGATGGGGCTCGGTAAGACTCTGCAGGCCATCGCCGTGGCGTACCGCTACAAGGATGAGTGGCCCCTGCTCATCATCGTGCCGTCGTCACTCAAGTACCCGTGGATTGAGGAGCTGGAAAAGTGGCTGCCGGAGCTGCACCCTGGTGACATCAATCTCGTGCAGACAGGCATGGATATCGGGTAAAAAAACAAGGGTTTGTTTGTTTGTTGGGCGATTTAATGTCACCTGAAGGGAATGAGTAAATCTGGTGTATGTGCCGGAATGACAATACGCTGCACTATCCGACATGTTCTTCTCCATAACTACACTTTTATACATCGTTAATTGAGAAGCACGCGTTTTGGTCGTTTCACCGGGTTTCATATCAGTAATACCGTGGAAGCGGTCCGTGCAAGTGAACAGACATATTATGCAAATAAATGATTCACAATTACATTACGCCTGACTATTTCTGGTCTGTTTGTTTTATACCTAAAAACTTAAAAGATTCCGGTTGAACTATTTAGAATACCAAATTACGCTTGTTGACTACTTTTCATGGGGTTATTTTTAAGGCGGTATACAAGGTCTTTGTTGAAGACGTGTTCGGTGTGCCCGTGTTATCCCGCGCTACCGGCGTCCTTTGTCTTTTTTTTTCGTTCGGTGTGCCCGTGTTATCCCGCGCTACCGGCGTCCTTTGTCTTTTTTCGTTCGGTGTCCCCGCGTTATCCCGCGGTACCGGCGTCCTTTGTCTTTTGTCGTTCGGTGTCCCCGTGTTATCCCGCGGTACCGGCGTCCTTTGTCTTTTTTTTTTCGTTCGGTGTGCCCGTGTTATCCCGCGCTACCGGCGTCGTTTGTCTTTTTTTCGTTCGGTGTCCCCGTGTTATCCCGCGCTACCGGCGTCGCTTGTCTTTTTTTCGTTCGGTGTCCCCGTGTTATCCCGCGCTACCGGCGTCCTCCTTTTTTTCGTTCGGTGTCCCCGTGTTATCCCGCGCCACCGGCTTCGTTTGTCTTTTTTTTCATTCGTTCATTGTCCCTGTGTTATCCCGCGCTACCGGCGTCGCTTGTCTTTTTTTTCGTTCGGTGTCTCCGTGTTATCCCGCACTACCGAAATCGCTTGTCTTTTTTTTTCGTTCGGTGTCCCCGTGTTATCCCGCACTACCGGCATCGCTTGTCTTTTTTTTTCGTTCGGTGTCCCCGTGTTATCCCGCACTACCGAAATCGCTTGTCTTTTTTTTTCGTTCGGTGTCCCCGTGTTATCCCGCACTACCGAAATCGCTTGTCTTTTTTTTTCGTTCGGTGTCCCCGTGTTATCCCGCACTACCGGCATCGCTTGTCTTTTTTTTTCGTTCGGTGTCCCCGTGTTATCCCGCACTACCGGCATCGCTTGTCTTTTTTTTCGTTCGGTGTCCCCGTGTTTTCCCGCGCTACCGGCATCGCTTGTCTTTTTTTTCGTTCGGTGTCCCCGTGTTATCCCGCGCTACCGAAATCGCTTGTCTTTTTTTTCGTTCGGTGTCCCCGTGTTATCCCGCACCACCGGCATCGCTTGTCTTTTTTTTCGTTCGGTGTCCCCGTGTTATCCCGCGCTACCGGCATCGCTTGTCTTTTTTTTCGTTCGGTGTCCCCGTGTTATCCCGCACTACCGGCATCGCTTGTCTTTTTTTTCGTTCGGTGTCTCCGTGTTATCCCGCACTACCGAAATCGCTTGTCTTTTTTTTTCGTTCGGTGTCCCCGTGTTATCCCGCACTACCGGCATCGCTTGTCTTTTTTTTTCGTTCGGTGTCCCCGTGTTATCCCGCGCTACCGGCATCGCTTGTCTTTTTTTTCGTTCGGTGTCCCCGTGTTATCCCGCGCTACCGGCATCGCTTGTCTTTTTTTTCGTTCGGTGTCCCCGTGTTATCCCGCGCTACCGGCATCGCTTGTCTTTTTTTTCGTTCGGTGTCCCCGTGTTATCCCGCACTACCGGCATCGCTTGTCTTTTTTTTCGTTCGGTGTCCCCGTGTTATCCCGCGCTACCGGCATCGCTTGTCTTTTTTTTCGTTCGGTGTCCCCGTGTTATCCCGCACTACCGGCATCGCTTGTCTTTTTTTTCGTTCGGTGTCCCCGTGTGATCCCGCACTACCGGCATCGCTTGTCTTTTTTTTCGTTCGGTGTCCCCGTGTTATCCCGCACTACCGGCATCGCTTGTCTTTTTTTTCGTTCGGTGTCCCCGTGTTATCCCGCGCTACCGGCATCGCTTGTCTTTTTTTCGTTCGGTGTCCCCGTGTTATCCCGCGCTACCGGCATCGCTTGTCTTTTTTTTTCGTTCGGTGTCCCCGTGTTATCCCGCGCTACCGGCATCGCTTGTCTTTTTTTTCGTTCGGTGTCCCCGTGTTATCCCGCACTACCGGCATCGCTTGTCTTTTTTTTCGTTCGGTGTCCCCGTGTTATCCCGCACTACCGGCATCGCTTGTCTGTTTTTTCGTTCGGTGTCCCCGTGTTATCCCGCGCTACCGGCATCGCTTGTCTTTTTTTTCGTTCGGTGTCCCCGTGTTATCCCGCGCTACCGACGTCGTTTGTCTTTTTTTTTCGTTCGGTGTCCCCGTGTTATCCCGCGCTACCGGCGTCGTTTGTCTTTTTTTTCGTTCGGTGTCCCCGTGTTATTCCGCGGTACCAGCGTCGTTTGCCTTTTTTTTTCGTTCGGTGTCCCCGTGTTATTCCGCGGTACCAGCGTCGTTTGCCTTTTTTTTTCGTTCGGTGTCCCCGTGTTATCCCGCGCTACCGGCGTCGTTTGTCTTTTTTTTCGTTCGCTGTCCCCGTGTTATCCCGCGCTAGTGGCGTCCTTTGTCTTTTTTTTTCGTTCGGTGTGCCCGTGTCATCCCGCGCTACCGGCGTCCTTTGTCTTTTTTCGTTCGGTGTCCCCGTGTTATCCCGCGGTACCGGCGTCCTTTGTCTTTTTTTTTTCGTTCGGTGTGCCAATGTTATCCCGCGGTACCGGCGTCCTTTGTCTTTTTTTTTTCGTTCGGTGTGCCCGTGTTATCCCGCGGTACCGGCGTCCTTTGTCTTTTTTTTTTCGTTCGGTGTGCCCGTGTTATCCCGCGGTACCGGCGTCCTTTGTCTTTTTTTTTCGTTCGGTGTGCCCGTGTTATCCCACGGTACCGGCGTCGTTTGTCTTTTTTTTTCGTTCGGTGTCCCCGTGTTATCCCGCGCTACCGGCGTCGTTTGCCTTTTTTTCCGTTCGGTGTCCCCGTGTTATCCCGCGCTACCGGCGTCGTTTGTTTTTTTTTTCGTTCGGTGTCCCCGTGTTATACCGCGCTACCGGCGTCGTTTGTCTTTTTTTTTCGTTCGGTGTCCCCGTGTTATCCCGCGCTACCGGCGTCGTTTGCCTTTTTTTTCGTTCGGTGTCCCCGTGTTATCCCGCGCTACCGGCGTCATTTGTCTCTTTTTTTTCGTTCGGTTTCTCCGTGGAATCCTGCACTACCCGCGTCGTGTTTCAGAGGGTTGCGTTCTTCCCCGATCACAGTGGTGACCTATGGAATGGTCCGGCATCCGTCCAGTAAAATCCTGAAGGAGGCACTCTGCAACCAGCGATTTAAGGTATACACTTCCCACTGATTTATGTTTCTCCTGGGTGGGGGGGGGGGGGGAGGGGGTTTCCATGGAGTGGGAGAATCAGATGTACAAGAGAATTGTTTCGATGCTTGTTAATCTTTGCTTGTTAGTACTGAAAGCTCATTGAAAAAAAAAAAAAATACATACGAAAACCGGGATGGAAACAAAAAAAAAAAGCCTTTGAAGCCGAGGAATGTAGAGGTGATAATGCGAGGTTGAAGAGGTAGTAAATAGGTTGAACGAGAAATACCAATATCTGTTGTATAATAGGAGGTATTAATGTACGGAAGCATCAAGGTGACTTGGATTTTACTGCCGCGCAGGTAATCGTTGCGGATGAGTCACACTACATGAAAAACCGGAAGTCTGCGACCACCAAGTACCTGCTGCCGCTGATACAGCGCGCAGAGCGTAAGATTTTCCTGACGGGCACACCTGCCCTGGCGCGGCCCGAGGAGGTATGTCTTAGTGCCCGTCTCCCCCCCCCCCTCCCCCCCACCGCGCAGGCCATCACTCGGCGCTGCGGCGAAGAAAGGTTTGGATATGTGTGGTTTGGAGTTCTAATTCTGTGTGTGTGTTTATGTATGTATGCAGCTGTACGTACTCACAAATCATGTGGCCGCTGGTTCCACCGGTTCTGGGCCATCTCCGATATCTTTGCAAAAATTTGTGACATCACCAATTCATTACAGTATATTAGCGTAAGTACGGATCTGAACTTGTGTTGTGTACATAAATTGTGGATGGTCCCACAGTGGTAATTTGGTGACGTAAAAACATTTATTTCTTCTTGCACCGTATAATGGTTGTTTCTCATTGTGGGGCATCTAAATTAAATCACGACTTCATTTAAAGAGCCAGCGAAGTGATTTTTCTGTTGTTTTTTTCCGCAGCTTTACCCACAGCTCAGCGCCTTGCTGCCGTCAATCTTCGGAAACTGGCAGGATTTTTCAAAAAGATATTGTGATGCGCATGTGCAGTTCTTCGGCAAACGCAGAAGATGGGCCACTGAGTAAGTTTTTCTAACAGTAGTTTTTTTTCTATAAGAGTCACCACATTGTCACAGCAACTTTGGCTATCCGCCATAGCTGTGATTTTACATAATGCAGCAAAAAAAAAAAAAAAAAATGCCTCATGACTGTACACGTAATATCTTACATCAGTAATTTCCGTAATCCTTGCTTTGGTTCACAATAATACCCATATAAAGCGATATGCGGCTTGCGTTGACAGCGGCGCGAGTAACTTGGAGGAGCTGCAGGCCTTGCTGAGCAGTCACGTGATGATCCGACGGCTCAAGAAGGACGTGCTGACGCAACTTCCGGCCAAACAGCGCCAGAGGATCCCTTTTGACGTCAGAGACTCAGCGCTAAAGAAGGTTGACTGGGACTTTAAGCTGCTCACGGGGTGTGTGTGTGTGTGTGGGGGGGGGGGGGGGGCGAGTGGGGGGAGGGGAGGTAGTGAAGGTTAGAAATGGGTGATTCATTTTGGAGCCATGGAATACCATGTGTGCCTGAGCCAGATTTAACGGATCTCGTTATGGATGCGTGTGTGTGTGCGTTGAATGTCTGTCCCTGACATTTCAGAGGAGTACACCTTTCATAAAATGTACAGCCGGACGTGTTTATGTGCGTGAGTGAACACGCTTCTCTATTTAGAAATGACTGATGGGCTTTGTGACGTCATCTTTGGCAGGACCTGGAGGAGCGGTGGGACATACTGATGGCTGCTCTAGGGAGGAAGAAACTGTCAGTCACGCAGGTGAGTGGAGCTGAACAGATCATCAACGTGACCAACAAGATGCAGGGATATTCTGTTCCTGTTGTGGTTTTGGCTGAAAACGCAGGCATACGCAGGTTGTAAATTTAAATGTTAAAAAATGATCAGCAACTTTGAAAACTCATTGTGGCGGTAGCGCGATAGACGGTAACTCGAAAAGTGGCGTGTATGCCAGAAATTAGCACGAGCAGGATTCGAACGATCCCCTCTTCGAGTAGCCACAAGCTCAAATGATCTTTTTTTTTTTGCGTATCTAAGAAATGTGGTTATGGTGTGGTTGAGTTCAGCTGGAAACTGGCGTGGACCATTATACTGTGTTGTGCAGGCGTTAGCAGGGGAGAGCAGCGCGGCGGAGGGGATGGACTCCACAGGCAGCAGCTGGTTTGACATCCGCAAGACCATGTCTGAGCTGTACCGGGATAGCTGTAAAGTCAAGGTCAGCCAGCAGCAGTGTTATTGCTGTGTTGTGCTCTTGTTTTGGTGAGGGGTGTACCTACAAGGCACTGTAAAGTGGATCAAGTTTAGCACGGATTTAGACATCGCGTACTAGACTAGGATGGAGTCGGGTTGTCCGATGTGACCAGTGAAGCTATTGATGCTTTGCTAGTGGACACTGCTGATGTGGTGATGGGTACACTTTGTGTTCCACTTTGTGTTTTGTTTTGGAGTGTACCTACAAGGTACTGTAAAGTCAAGGTCAGCCAGCAGCAGTGTCATTGCATTATGGTGCTCTTGTTTTAGTGAGGGGTGTACCTACAAGGCACTGTAAAGTGGATCCAGTTTAGCACGGATTTAGACATCGCGTACTAGACTAGGATGGAGTCGGGTTGTCCGGTGTGACCAGTGAAGCTATTGATGCTTTACTAGTGGACACTGTTGATGTGGTGATGGGCAGGCTGTGTGTTGAGATACAGGAACACACTCCCTCTTTATTCATGTCATATTTTTTTTCTTTTGTGGCAGATTGGCCCGGTGAGGGATTACGTCAAGATGTTAAGCCAGAACGCGGGTCTGAAGTTCATCGTGTTCGCGCACCACCATGCCATGATGGACGGCGTCACGGAACAGCTGTACGAGGACCACGTTAGATTCATACGCATAGATGGCAGCACCGTGCAGCAGGACAGACCGGTAGGTGGCACACTGGCCTGCGTGTTTTGTAGACTTTCGCAGGTGCATGTGCAGTTCATGATAGCCTGCCTGTTTCGTAGACTTACGCAGGTGAATGTACAGTTTGTGATAGTGTGCCTGTTTTGTAGACTTACGCAGGTGCATGTACAGTTTGTGATAGTGCCTGTTTTGTAAACTTACGCAGGCGCATGTACAGTTCATGATAGTGTGCCTGTTTTGTAGACTTACGCAGGCGCATGTACAGTTTATGATAGTCTCCGTGTTTTTGTAGAGATTGGTGCAGCAGTTTCAAGTGGAGCCGGAGACGAGGGTGGCGGTGCTAAGCATCAAAGCCGCCGGCGTCGTACGTGCCTTGTGTACCTACTGCCTATTGTAACTTCTATAATACTACAGTTTGTAGTGAGCTTTATGGATTGTTTCACAGCATAACTGTAGAGCTTGTCTGATGTGTTTATTATTATTTGTCAGGGTAAATTTCCATCACGTGGTTTTAATCAGGTTTTTCCTGGATGTGATACTAAAGAAGGTCATTAGGATTAAAATCACAATAACTAAAAAATATTTATTCTAGGAAAAAACGGATAAAAAAATAAAAAATAAGAATTTAAAAATAAAAAGGTTTTGGGATTAGGGTTTGACTCTGACAGCCGCGAAACTGGTAGTGTTTGCGGAGTTAGACTGGACGCCTGGCGCGATGGAGCAGTGCGAGGACCGTGCGCACAGGATCGGGCAACAGTCCACAGTGCACGTGCACTACCTCGTTGCCAAAGGAACGCTGGATGAGTGGGTGTGGTCGGCCTTGGCCAGAAAGGTGAGATTTATGCGCGACGGAGACTATTGATTTCTGTGTGACCACTTTGATGACAATAACAAAAGCAGTAAGTCGAATAAAACAAAAAATAAATTCTGCTAAAAAATCCAATTAAAAAGTGGGATATTAGAGTAAAATTGAATATAAAATTTGTCTTATCTAAAGAAGATTAAACGGTGCGTTTTTCAAACATGTTGTGAGTGCTGGAGAGATGTGAGACTTAACCGCGTGTATTTCGGACATGTGTTGTGTTGTAAAGTCTCATAAATAGACCACATGTGTTTCAGACGTGTGGTGAGCTCAAAAAAACTTGATGTGTGAAAGGCATGTGCTTCAGACGTGTGGTGTGACATGTGAGAAGCTCCACACATGAACGGCACGTGTTTCAGACACGAGTTGTGAGCTCTGAGAAGCTCCATACATAAGCGGCACGTGTTTCACACATATGTGGTGAGCTCAGAGAAAATTCATACATGAGCGGCACGTGTTTCAGACATGTGTTGTGAGCACTACGCTGAACGGTGAGACACGTGTGCTGAACATGGAGCAGGGCAATGACTCGCTGGTGGAGTGCCTGGCCAGCGCTGACGCCTTCATACCAAAGCCCACCAGCGAGGAACAAGATATCGCGCACTTCTTCGCCACGGAACAAGTGAGTGCGGTATATTGGCAGGTGCCAACACTGATGCAAACATCGGAACTTGAGGTGAAGCTAAGCATAATTTGACCTGAATAGTTGTTGTTTCACGTCATCAGTGTGCTTGACGTCATTGCAGTTGTGATTGGTGTAATTTTTGTTATTGACGCCATTGCTGTTCTTGACGTCATCACCGTGTTCATGCCGTCGCTATGACTGACGTCATCACTGCTTTACGTCATCGCTGTTCGTGCCGTCATCACTGTGCTTAGCATCATGACCGATGACGTCGTCATGACGTCATTGCATGCACAAATACCATTAGTGTCAAAGTAAAAACCCGTGTTTTGTTTTCAGAAAAGCAATCAGAGGAGCATGCTGGACTACTTCACCCCTAAAGGCAGCGCGCCGCGGGTCAAGAAAAAGAGAAATCCAACCTGTGCTGATCTGGGTAGTGTACTCTGGCTATCTTTGTCGTGGCATATGCTAATACTCTTAGGTTAATTTTATGTTCTTAAAAGGCAAATGTTGTTAAATAAATCATTAAAAAGGGGTCTGAAAGGGGGGAATTGTTATGATCAAATGACCAAAAAATTCAGATTTTTAAAGTAAACGAGAATTTCTTGCGCGCCGCTGTATTTTGCTGAACGCATGACTGCATTTCACAAGAAAACAGTCTCTTAACAACGTTTTCTTTGGCGGCTCTTGTGCCTACAGGTCAAATACAACCAATTGAAATTCACGACTCGGACGAAGAAGCCAGAGCTTTCGATTCCGAATTTGAGGATCGTCAAATGAAGAAGTGGAAGAAACGAAAGTCGAAGAAGGTGTCGCTGTTCGATGTGTCATTGGAAGAGCATGGCTCCCATGTCTCAAAATCCGCCGCTTCGGGACACCGTTTGAGCAAGGAGATGGCATCCCAAGCAAGCAGTGAATCTGGTGACATCTGTGGACTGACTAGGGGTGAGCCGTTGGACAGAATTCTCGATCTTGAAACCGATAAGGTGTCTAAAGAGAAGAACGTCACTGAGGTGGGAAGTGCGTCAGAAGACGAGGACATGGAGGCCGTGACGCGGGAACTGGACGCCAGGTGGAGCTGTGGCGCGTGCACGTTCCTGAACCACAGAGACCTGCCATTCTGTGAGATCTGCGGCAGCGCCAAGCCCCTCAAGGCCGTGACGTCACAGACCGATCACGTGACGTCACACACCGATCACGTGACGTCACACACAAATCACGCGGCGCCATACACTGATCATGCGACGTCGGACACCGATCACGTGACGTCACACACAGATCACGTGACGTCGCACACAGATCACGTGACGTCGCACACAGATCACGTGAGGCGCCGTGACTCTCGCGTAAAAGATGACGCTCACACTGTGTCGTGTGGAAATGACGGAAGAAATCGGAGAGAAAGAACCGGGAGAATACTACCTAGTCGGACGTCACCGCACGGAGATCTCTCTGGTCAAAGTCCATCGTTAAGAGAGAAGCACCACTCAGCATGGAGGGGGACGAGTCAGGTGGGATCCACTCAGGGGTCACGTGACGTGTGTGAGGAGTCACGTGATGCTGTCACTGCTGACAGCGTGCAAGTATTGTCAAACATCAAGTCATTACAGCCGTCCGGTGTACAACATAGCAGTCAAAATGAGAGAGGTTCCATGGAACCGGATCATAGCAGTCAAAATGGGTTTTCCCATGAAACAGTTCAGGAGAGTGAAGAATGTTGTTCTTTTCCAAGCCGCAACATTTCAACGTATGCTATTGAAAAGTCTCGAGAATATATAATAGATTCAGACAGTGTGAGGCTGCCCAGCCCATCCACAGCGCCGTGTGACGGGTCCAGGGTCCACGGCCGTACACATGCTATAAGCGACAGTGAGGACGGGGGCGAAGGCGATACGAAGTCGCCTTCTTTGCGAGTTTCAGGCTCAGTGTCCAGCGAAGAATACCAGAGTGATGTCGACGGCGATACTGATTGTGAGAGCAGTCATGATCCGGCGAATCACTCAGAATCCGGAGAAAATCTTGATGATGTGGCAGAACCATTTAAAAACATAAACTCGGAAAGTACAGCAGGCACAACCACGCCGTCAGCAGTACCAGCGCCATCGCTGGGTGAAGGCGATGCTGGGTGGATATCGGCGGGGAGCTCACCCACTAGGGGAGCTGGTTCGCAAGATGCAATAACACCCAGTAGTGCACGAAAATACTTCAAATTTAAGAAGACAAGCGCTTTTCCGGGGAGCCCTCATTGTTCTACGGAGCGGACACCAAGTTCTGAGTGCGGCTGTATTTCCAGCGCCAACTGTTATATAAACCCGTGCGGATTCAGGTGTAAACAGCAATCGCTGGGCGGTCACAGTGAATCTGCGACAGCTCGCCCTATGTCTTCAAGTAATACAACTCCAGGTGAAAAATCAGTATTAAGCACAGACTGTCTGACTGACGCAAATATCATTGAGCAGGAGTTGGCTGCTGCTCAGTCGTTGCTCTCGCCCAATAGAAAGCAAGGAGGCGTTGCCAGGGACGACTCGCTGTATCCATGGAGATGCCACAAATGCGACCTGGTGAATGACAAGGAGAATGAGGACTGTGACGGGTGTCTGGAATCCAGGCCCGTGGAGGATGTGCCCCAAGGTTGGTACTATATTCGTACTAGTCTGTGTCTCTTTTTTGTAAGTTCGTAAACAGTGTAAGATAGCAATCATGTAAACAATCTAAGATGGTAATCATGTAAAAAAAAAAAGTCAGTTATACTCATGGAGCAGTGTTTTAAATGTAAAGATTGAGGTTTTCTGTTTTTTTTTTCTGTTATTTTAAACACATTGTTTATTTTTGTTCTTCGTGCACGTGTTGGAAATGCAGCGACTAGTCAGACACGTAAAACCTAAAGGGTTTCTCAGACTATTTAAGTTTTAAAGTCTAAAAATAACAAAAATAAAAGAAGATATAATAAAATAAAATAAAAGACAAAAAAAAAAAAATATAATAAAAAGGAGGAAAGATTTATTCGGTTCTTGGAAATACGATTTCAGAGATAGCACACAAGGGATGTGAACCGTCACAGCGTATGGTAGACCTACAGGCAGTGACAGTGTATGAAGAGTTCAAATACTGCTGTAGCCCGCACACCAACAGAATATACGTCTACGATAAGGTCCTATACCTCAAAATCTCTGAGAATGTTGCACCCAATGTTTTTTTTCCAAAGAAAATATTGGAAGATTTAAAAAATGCACGAATACCGTAGAAGTGAAGTTAACGTTTGTAAAGAGTAATTTGAATGATATAAACAAAAGTTTTGCTACAGTGCAGTTTGGCTTGCGACAAGAAGCCCAGGGCAGCTGATTATGATCTGATCATGAGAGTGCTAATGTACCCCACTACTTTTCATGGTTTCGACTTGATTTTTAATGCAGTTTGATGCATTGAGTATTGTGTAAAATGTGACCGTGTTTTATTGGACGTATCTGAAAAAAATAATAAATCCAGGTAATGTTTCGAAAATGTCCCAATAAAACACTTCAGATAATGTTTCGAGAATAAAAATGGCTGCCGGTGCTTTGGTGCTTTTCTCTCTAGTAGATAGCAATCCAAATTGCGAATTGCTATTGTCAATAGTTGTATTTCTACTGTAAGTTGTCATATGTCAGTTCTGAATCGACGTAAGTAAAGCAAAACTGTTTCACTTTTGGGCGATAATGGCGCGCAGGTGCGCAGAAAAGGATTATGGGAAGATTATCTGATTTCCGAAACATTTTCGAGACATTATCCTTGCCCAATAATACGCAGGCATTGTAAACGTGTTTGCCATATCAGATGCAAATTTTTTAATATATTACGAAACAAGCCGCGTTTCTTCTGGTCTGTTCTCGATTGAGCTTACGCCATTTCAGTTAAATATTTCTTTTTAGCACCCAGTCAATATTTGGCTGAGGGCTATTGCTATCGATGGTTCTGTGTGAAGCTTTTGTGCTGCAGGCTTGAAATGTCCTGCAGTGAAAGAATATATATTGCAGATGTGCAACGTCTGGATTTAATCCAGATCAGTCGAAAATTGTCGAAATAACACTGGCCGAAAATTGTCGAAATCCGTACACTTTCAAAGCAATATTTGTGCATTCGCCATTGACAATAGGCAGTGACGATACTGATGCTGTTTGTCAGAATATCTCTGGACCTGTTATGGCATTTCTCGGATGTACATGTAGTTTGATTTTAGTGTTAAGGCTTAATCACCACTTTCAACAAGGATTAGGGCATATCTCGACAGTATACGTCGTTTTGGTTATGTTTAGCTGTTTAAGTACGCAAAAGTGAGTTTTTGAGCATGCATGTGTTATTGTCGCTGTCAGAATTTCGTGTTCAGCGTTTTGAGTGTTCTGAGCGTGTTGGTGATTCTGTTTGTGCTCTACACGGTTTGTTGTGATGCGGAACGCATGTGAGTGCCGAGCCACACCCTTCGGTGCGGTGTTTCCCTTGAAGTGGCTGATGGGTGCACGGGTGCATTTGTTAATGTGCTGCTTTTGTATAGAGCTTGATAGGACCGCAGCGATTGGTTTAGGATTTGGGGAGATCTTGATGCAGTGAATACGACGGAACTAGTTTCAGGTTCGTTTGATGTCGTTTTGTTAGATTTTGGGTCATCCAAAAATTTACTTATATATCAAGTATACCGGATATCTCCAGGAGTCGATATCGAAATTTCAAGTTTCACGTAGCATTGTGTAGATCGCGCCAAGATTGTGCACCTGGCAGTATTTTTGTGTTTAAAAGTTTTTATGTTGTCGGTTTTTGAGACAAGTGAAATTTTTGTGCTACCTAGCACAAACTTTGCGTGTAATTTTCAACTATTTAGAAATATCATAGATCATTACCGACAAAGCCTTTTTGTAGTAGAGTTCGCGATCTTCCCAAAAACATCACTTTTTGGCCCGTATGTCACTGGGAACATATGTTTTTGGGCAGCTATTTTCTTATTGGTTCTAAGTTAAGGCGGGAAGCTCTTTGATTGGTTACATATTTAATTAGCAGCGGCTGTTCTGCCAGCGAGTATTTAAGGAACGCGCTTGCTGCACCAGCAGCAGTTGGTTTTTGGAAAACATAGAGACCACACGTCAGGCGTGAGTCCCAGTGGTGCACAGGAAGTTGTTATTTGTGGTGCTGGTGCACAGACAGTTGTCATTGTGGATAAAGTAGAATACGAGAAATAAAAAGAAATATACAATTGAGAGGCTAGTTCATTTCTACTGCAGTTTCACTGGATATAATTATAAGCGAAATTTCAGAAATTATAAAACGTTATAATCTAGCTCCGTCGAAAGTCACACGACACCTTACACGAGGACCCGCTAATATCGTGACATTTGGGGGCTCGTCCGGGATAAAAAGGAAATCGTCAAGAGGTAAACAAGATGGAGCAACAAGGTTTACGGCAGTGGATAGAGCTGGGCCAAGCACTCGGATATCGCGACGAGGAACTGCGCCGCTTCGTCCAGCAAGAGGAACAGAAGGCGTTGGAGAAGGAACGAGTCGCACTCGAACGGGAGCAGCGGGCTCAAGAAAGGGAAGATCGGCAAAAGGAGCAAGAACGACAATTTGAACTTGAACGCCTTCGTGAGGAAGCACGCTTGCTGCAGATAAGGGCACAGGCCGAACGTCCAGCTGAGCGTGAACGCGAACACTTCGCAGGTACACGACCAGAGATCCCGAAGTTCGACGAGAAAGTCGACGATGTTGATGCGTTCCTCGAGCGATTCGAGCGATTCGCACGTAGCCAACAGTGGGCAGAAAACACGTGGACGATCAGCTTGAGTGCGATACTTACAGGCAAAACACTCGAGGTCTACAGCAGCATGCCTATCGAAGCCGCCGAGAATTATCAGATGCTGAAAGCTGCGATTTTGCGTCGGTACCAACTAACGGAAGAAGGATATCGCGCTAAGTTCCGTGAAATCAAGCCGGAAAAAGAGGAATCAGTCCAACAGTATAGCGCTCGTCAAAAACGTCTTTTTGACCGTTGGATACAGATGTCTGGCATCGAAAGAAATTTCGACGCACTATACGACCTGTTGCTGAGGGAGCAGTTTATTAACACTTGTAGTAGCGATCTCAGCTTGTTTCTTCGAGAGCGTGCTCCAAGGTCAATGGATGATGTCACACGGCTCGCGGAGCAGTATTTGGAGGCACACGGTGGTGGAATCGGGCATACAAAAGGAAAAGGGCCACAATACTCACGACAAGCGATCAATCGCAATAACCAAAGTCCACGGCCACAGAATCAACAGCAGACGTCTGTGCAATGCTACAACTGCGGCAAATACGGACATTACGCTCGTGATTGTCTCAGACTGAAGAATGGAAGTAGCCCACGATCAAACGCAGTGGATCAGTATCGGGGTAAACCGCAACAAAGTGGACGACCACGTACGATCGCGAAAACAGGAGCCGTTGCAGCTAAACCACCTCGAGAAATTGTTTACGAAAATGTCAAGGACGGATTACTGTGTTTAGCCAATGGTGAGGCAGTTCCATTTACCGGAGCCATATCGACTCGTAAGATGGCCAGTAAGCGACTCCCGTTATACAGAGGACTAGTTTCTGGAGAAAGAGTGATAGTCCTGCGCGATACAGGTTGTGACAGTGCGGTTGTCTGCAAAGACCTTGTTAGGGATAACGAAATGACAGGAGAAATCAGTGACTGCGTTTTGATGGACGGTACCATCCGGAGATTCCCCATGGCACGCGTAAATGTCGAAACGCCTATTTACAGTGGATTACTGAATGCGATGGTAGTGCAGAATCCACCGTATGATCTGATCATTGGAAACATACTACCAGATGAAACGAACGTCGACCTTGCGGTTCAAGAAGTACCTAACGACGGCTGTGTCAAAACAGAAAGTGTCGAGACGGAAGGAATGGAACGGGTGAAAAAATCTACAGTAATGGCTACAGTGACCCGTCAACAGAGTGTTAAAGCTCAACAGCCGAAGCAGCCACTAGTAACTCCGGAGGTGAAATTGGATATCGTCAGCTCAGACCAGCTCAAAGAGATGCAAAACGCTGATGAATCGCTTACAAAGTTCTTTGAGCACGCCGACAACAAGACGATATTCAAAACGCGAAAGAGTGGAAGTTATCGCTATGCTGTGAAGAAAGGAATACTCATGCGCTACTTTTTTTAGTTCAAGGGAGAACTCGAGGTGCAGCTGAAGCAAATCGTGTTACCAACACCATTACGATCGCGAATCATGTCACTCGCTCACGAATCGATTATTGGTGGACACTTGGGTATCAAGAAGACAACAGACAGGATCACCGCGAACTTTCACTGGCCACGGATAGACGCCGATGTGAAACGGTTTTGTCAGTCCTGTGACGTGTGCCAGCGCACCATTCCAAAAGGACGCGTGAACAAGGTTCCGCTGGGTGAAATGCCTTTAATGGAGACACCATTCGACAGAGTTGCAGTGGACCTGATCGGACCGATAACACCGATTGCGGAGAGCGGCAACCGATACATCCTTACAGTTGTCGACTATGCCACGCACTACCCGGAAGCGATCCCACTCAAGCGAATTGAGACGGTTGTTGTCGCAGAAGCACTTCTAGAAGTATTCAGCCGTGTTGGATTTCCGCGTGAAGTGCTGAGTGACCAAGGCACGCAGTTTACGTCAGATCTGATGGCAGAAGTCTGCAGACTGATCTCCGTTAAACAGCTGTTCACGACCCCCTACAACCCAAAGTGCAACGGACTCTGTGAACGCATAAACGGAGTGTTAAAGGGAATGTTAACGAGAATGTGCAAGGAGAGGCCAAGAGACTGGGATCGCTATTTACCAGCCGTATTGTTCGCATACAGAGAAGTACCACAGGCTAGCACCGGATTTTCGCCGTTTGAGTTATTGTATGGGCGAAAGGTGCGCGGACCTCTTGATATACTAAAAGACATCTGGCTGGATGAAGACACATCAGACGAAGTGCGGAACACATACGAGTATGTCGCGACTTTACGTAACCGTCTCGAAGAAACGTGTCAGGTGGCTCGGGAGAGTTTGATGGAAGCCCAAGGCAAATATCGTCATCACTATGACAGGAAGACGAAAGATAGGCGATTCACCGTTGGACAAAAGGTCTATCTGTTATTGCCAACCGCAGCCAACAAACTTCTTCTCCAGTGGAAAGGCCCATACACAGTCACCAAAGTGTTGAACCGCATGGACTATGTAGTGGATGTTAACGGCAAACGGAAAGTGTTCCACGCGAACTTGTTGAAAGCTTACGTCGAAAGACAAGGAGAACCTGTAGATGACACAAAGGACAAAGACGAAGAGAGTGACGAAGAGACGCAAGATGAGGACACTATAGCGGCGTTCGCAAGAATGGCCGTCGCAACCGATGACGAGATGGATGAGTTTGATTCTCCTCTACTTAGTGTCCCTGAAACAGAGCAGACGGAGGGAATCAACGATGTCAACATCAGCAATGAGTTAACTGATGCGCAGAAGCGAGACGTCAGGAATCTCCTCCGGGAATTTGAGGCGATCTTTACAGATGTTCCTGGTGAAACGGATTTGGGCGTACACAAGATTGAACTTACCACACAAGAACCAGTACGCGTGAAGCCGTACCCAGTACCATACTCAAAACGAAAGGATATTGACGATGAAGTCAAGAAGATGCTAGACGCTGGAATCATCGAGGAAACGAATTCCGAATACAATTCGCCCATTGTATTGGTGAAAAAGAAAGATGGCTCCAACAGATTCTGTGTTGATTACAGACGCTTGAATGCCATCACGAAGTTCGATACGGAACCAATGGGCAATTACGAGGACATTATGACACAAGTCGGAAAGGATTCGTTTTTATCCAAGATATATTTCACGAAAGGATACTGGCAGATACCTATGGAGGAAACGTCCAAGAAGTACACCGCGTTTTCAACCCCGAACGGCAGTTACCAGTTTCGACGGAATGCATTCGGATTGGTGAACTCTGGTGCTGCGTTCAACCGTGTCATGAGGAAGTTGCTTAGGGATATGCCCCATGTAGACAATTACGTCGATGATCTGTTACCCCACACGGAAAGTTGGGAAAAGCATTTGGTAGTGCTACGTGAACTGTTTCAAAGGATCAAGGGTGCGAAACTCACCATACGACCATCGAAGTGCTTTATTGGATACAAGGATATCAATTTTACTGGGCATGTCCTTGGCAACGGCGTTGTGCGTATGGAATCTGAGAAGACCGAGAAAATCAAAAACGCACCACGCCCGACAACAAAGAAGCAAGTTCGGTCGTTCCTTGGACTCGCCGGTTTTTACCGCAAATTTATACCGAACTTCGCTAATATCTCTGCACCACTCACGGATCTGACACGGAAAGGAAAACCAAACACCGTTGACTGGGGAGAAAAGCAGCAACTCGCGTTCGACACGCTTAAAGAGCTATTAACGAGCTCTCCGGTACTGCGACTCCCAGACTTGAATAAACGGTTTGTGTTACGCACAGATGCGTCAGATGATGGATTAGGCGCAGTCCTCCTGCAAACCCACGACGACGGTGCGTTTCCAATCGCTTATGCTAGCAGGAAATTACTCCAACGCGAGAAAAACTACTCGGTCATCGAGAGAGAGTGCCTCGCAATCGTCTTTGGAGTAATGCGTTTCGAGAAGTACCTGTATGGACAGAACTTTATTCTCGAAACCGATCACGCGCCTCTAGCACACCTTCGAAAAGGAAAGACGGAGAGTAGCCGTTTGATGCGTTGGTCCCTCTTTTTACAGAATTTCACTTTCGATGTGAAAGCTATTAAGGGGACTGAAAATTTTGGAGCAGACTACATGAGTAGACTGTGAACTTTCGAAGAATATACTGTTTTGAGATACTTTGGTGTTCATCATTCATTTTTATTTACTTCAAAGTGTATTTTTGTGCATTTTGAGTGCTTCTCATATCTTTTGTATGTTTTGACCTACTTTTGTGTTCCTAAAACTTGCTTCTGCAAGTTGTGAGACTTAGGTACCGAAAACCGGCGCTTGTTCTTAAATGCATTTTAGAAAGAGTTTGTAACATAATTTTTAAGATTCTGACGTTTTTGAAAGAAAACGACTTCCAGTGTTTTCTTGAGAAGGGGGTTGTTGTCAGAATATCTCTGGACCTGTTATGGCATTTCTCGGATGTACATGTAGTTTGATTTTAGTGTTAAGGCTTAATCACCACTTTCAACAAGGATTAGGGCATATCTCGACAGTATACGTCGTTTTGGTTATGTTTAGCTGTTTAAGTACGCAAAAGTGAGTTTTTGAGCATGCATGTGTTATTGTCGCTGTCAGAATTTCGTGTTCAGCGTTTTGAGTGTTCTGAGCGTGTTGGTGATTCTGTTTGTGCTCTACACGGTTTGTTGTGATGCGGAACGCATGTGAGTGCCGAGCCACACCCTTCGGTGCGGTGTTTCCCTTGAAGTGGCTGATGGGTGCACGGGTGCATTTGTTAATGTGCTGCTTTTGTATAGAGCTTGATAGGACCGCAGCGATTGGTTTAGGATTTGGGGAGATCTTGATGCAGTGAATACGACGGAACTAGTTTCAGGTTCGTTTGATGTCGTTTTGTTAGATTTTGGGTCATCCAAAAATTTACTTATATATCAAGTATACCGGATATCTCCAGGAGTCGATATCGAAATTTCAAGTTTCACGTAGCATTGTGTAGATCGCGCCAAGATTGTGCACCTGGCAGTATTTTTGTGTTTAAAAGTTTTTATGTTGTCGGTTTTTGAGACAAGTGAAATTTTTGTGCTACCTAGCACAAACTTTGCGTGTAATTTTCAACTATTTAGAAATATCATAGATCATTACCGACAAAGCCTTTTTGTAGTAGAGTTCGCGATCTTCCCAAAAACATCACTTTTTGGCCCGTATGTCACTGGGAACATATGTTTTTGGGCAGCTATTTTCTTATTGGTTCTAAGTTTAGGCGGAAAGCTCTTTGATTGGTTACATATTTAATTAGCAGCGGCTGTTCTGCCAGCGAGTATTTAAGGAACGCGCTTGCTGCACCAGCAGCAGTTGGTTTTTGGAAAACATAGAGACCACACGTCAGGTGTGAGTCCCAGTGGTGCACAGGAAGTTGTTATTTGTGGTGCTGGTGAACAGACAGTTGTCATTGTGGATAAAGTAGAATACGAGAAATAAAAAGAAATATACAATTGAGAGGCTAGTTCATTTCTACTGCAGTTTCACTGGATATAATTATAAGCGAAATTTCAGAAATTATAAAACGTTATAATCTAGCTCCGTCGAAAGTCACACGACACCTTACACGAGGACCCGCTAATATCGTGACACTGTTCATGCTTTCGGTAAGCGACAGCAACCACACGTGCCACACGCGGACAATCTGTCTGGGCAGCCAGTCTTTATGGTGCTAAGTATCGCTCTGGTGGCTGGTGGCTTTGCGTCTCTTATGTTTTTGTTACAGTGCTATTAATACTAACTGATGACCGTGTTTTAGGACGGAGATCCATTAGATGTTCATTTCACGGTCCCGGATGTAGAGGTCGGTAATTACGCCGAGCTTCCGGATCTGCTTTTGCATCCGGAGAACATGAAGCTAGTCAAGCGTTTCGTTAAAGGCTGGAAAACGTAAGAGAAATTCAGCCGTGATGATTCATACAATCCTTAAAGTTTGAAAAAAAAACTTGTGTATTGATAAATGCAGGGTATCAAATTCAAGAATTAGCTAGATTCATGTGAATTTTTTTTCATGAACACTTGAAGTAGATTAAGATATTAGCTGAAAATGAGAGAAAGTCATTACTAAAGGAAACAACAGCAGACGAACCTTAACGTTCTGCATCGGGCTCCTTGCGTGAATATACAGGTGTAATATTTTCAGTGTTTTTTTTTCTGTGTTAAGGTTGAGTGAGACGAAGAAGCGAGTGGTGATCAGGAGTGGGGAGGACTTCTCTAATCCCGTCTTATGTTATGAACGAGTGAAATGTAAAACAAAGCCGAGCAAACAGCGCTACCTGACGGCGGTGAGTGGTACTACGTGTGCGCGCCGAGCAGCGGCAAACGCTGTGATGACGGTTTTACGGTTTCCAAGATTATGGATGAGCGCAGTATACAGAGAAGTGACACATGAATGGGTTTAACTTTTTCCACAAGCGCCATACTATTCCTTGATGTGCGATTTGTGGAAAATAACTGCATATAAAAACACAAGCAATTCCAAGATAATGTCATATCTAATTACAGGAGACCGTCGTTAATTCGTCCCCGGTTAATTCGTTTCCCCGCTTTATTCGTACCCATATTACGCCCCAGTTTCTCTATTTCATACCAGTTTTCCACCGGATAATTCACCCGGTTAATTCGTACCAAATTCCCCGGTCCCGCATGGTACGAATTAACGAGGGGCTACTGCAATATATTTTGACTTAAAGTCGATTTGAATGTAACCATTGTTTGATATAAGATGCCAGTGAAGCGGTATTGTAACAAACACAAAGGCGGAGCGCCGTGGAAACTGGTTGTACCTCCAACAACGCCTGTGATTCTCAAATGTTGATAGGAGAAAACAAAACAAAGAACACGATTCTCTAATTCATGTGGTTGCCAGGACGACGTGGCTACAGCTGCTGCCACGAAGGCTTCCGAGATAGGCGGTGACGTCAGAATGATCTCACGCCCTGTAAGGCCGTGTAAACGCAAAGCCGATGCGGCGGCGGGAAGTGGCGGAAATAGCCGACAGGGTGAGCAAGCTACGAGCGGAGCTGATGCTGCGAGGCTGAAGGGTATAGCTCAGGTATGGAAGGTCCTGGTCTGCTGGATCAGAGTGAATCAGATACTACTTGCGGAATATTCCTGCGTGATTTGTTGCTTGTTTCTCAGTACAATTGTAAAAATTTACCTTTCACTCCGCACTCGCACTGAAATGTTAATGCATTTATCATTAAATTTGTTATCACTTGACAAAAATTGACTTCTTCCCCTCCCCCCCCCCCACCTCCTCCCTCCCCCTTTCCCCCCGCCTCCTTCCTTTCCCCGCCTTCTCCTAATACACAAAAACTAAAAGAAGCCACAGAATGTTTCCTCTTAGTTTAAAGGCTGACGACGTGATGTTCGTGGTGTTGTGCAGGTGTTAGACGGTGAGGGCAGGCCGCTGTGTGTGTTGTGTCACGCGCCCTACAGCAGTGAGCTGCTGGCTGACTCCACGATACAGGACAACCCCTGGCAAACGCGCTTCTGCTCCACAGCCTGTCTCGACCACTACTTGGTACGTGACCCTCGCTTCTGTGGTGTGTTCAACCCCCCCCCCCCCCCCCAATCAGGGCTTTAGCAACAGAGAGGGACTATAGGTTTGGGTGTTGTCCGACCGTTCGTTCATTGCTGTCTGTTACTTCCACCCTGATTAATCCATTTCCTATAATATTTAATAATATATATATTTATCCTATTAAGCGTTCGGGATGTCCGGTAAACACGCGTAAAACAGCACCGATTGAACGATTTCAGTTATAGCAGAGCTGTTGGCGTTTCAGACACAGAGCCACCGCTCGTACTTCGTAGACCGGGTGTTTGAGCAGGAACATGGCGTATGTCAGATGTGTCGATTCGACGCCCAAGATTTCTTTGTAAGAATCAGGTAACGTACATGTGTGTAGTCGTTAGGAATTTCCAGCACGGGGGAAGTGGTCTTCAGATAATAACACTGAGCAACAAAAATAGTCCATGAAAAGTTGGATCTGTGCAGGCGGGTGAAGATTTTGCTGTGATCCACCGAGGAGTCCTGTCCATTGAAGATTTTCAAGTGTTCTTAAAGTTAATCGTGACGTGCGATGTTTTGTTTTTTGTTTTTTTTTTTTTTTCAAACATCAGTTAAGATACCAAGACGCGCATTTGATAGTTTGGAGATAAGGAGAGAAAAGATACGAGTTGTTAGGTTGTGTCACGTGACTTGGGTACTTTTTTTTGCCCCCCCCCCCCTCCCCAACTAACAATTACAAAAAATGGATACAGCTTTCGTAATGTATGGTTCTTTTCAAGATTTTCTCCTTTTGGTTCAAGTGAATCAGTCATCAATGAATAGGCAATTATCAAAAGCGAGTAATCATTCATTTATCATTCAGTGATGAGACAAAGGCCATTTTATTCGCAGAAATGTCAGCGACGTTGAAAAGAGAGCCAAGTTGATTCAGGAAAGTAAATTCAACGTATTGAAGGGTGAAACAAAAGAGAAAATGGTCAGAAAGCCCGTTAGGGGTCTGGTGAGTGTGTTAGCCTATCGAGCCTCGGCCTCAGTAAATGCGGTTCATTGAGAGAAAAAGAAAACAAAACATGTGATTAAACGCTGCGTCTTTCAGTAAATAAAATTACAGTTTGATGTTCACGTTGCCGATAACTAAGAGGGCGATGTGTAAATGATGAGTGCAGATTGTCGTGACGAGTCATCCACCCTCACGTTTGAACCCCCTCCCCTGATAACTACAGAGGGCGAGGTGTAAATGACGAGTGCAAAATATTATGGCGAGGATTCCACCCTCATGCTTGACTCTCCCCCCCCCCCCCCCCCCCGGCGACACACAATTTCTCAGGTGTCTCATCCATATATTGTTGTTTCTAAAATAGAGGTAGTTGTCATCATAAAGAAGGGGTCATTCTCTCTATGAAGTTGCCAATAGCTAATGTAGAGTGCTTTTTTTGCTATGGTGAAGTGTTTCAGCTCGGCTGTGTACCGTGAACTGTTGTGTACTAAAAGCACACGCGACTGTTGTTGACTGTATAACCCATGACGGGTTGTCGTTGATGCTTGTTGTGATGTTAGTTCTGGCAGGTTGACCACATCACGCCTGTTGTAGAAGGGGGCGGTATGTGTGACATTGATAACCTGAGAACGCTCTGCACTTTGTGTCATCGTGACGTCACATCACAGCAAAACAGGGATCGTGCCAAAAGACGCCGACTCGAGCAGGCCGCATCGTACGGAGATATTACGGCCTTCTTCAAGCCCATCTGAATCTTGTTAGGACCGTTGTAGAAAGTTCTTTTGGGATGTTTGTGGGGGAGGGTGGTGAATAAGTAATTTGCATTAGAAGAGTTTGGAAAGGGTGAAATTAATAAATAGATTGTATTTGAAGAGCGGGATGAAGTTTAAGGTTATGTATAAAAAAAATGAACTGAACGGGTTAAAAAAACGAAAAAAATGATGGAATTACAAAGCGCATGTTTGGAGGCCCGTTGGGCTCCCAGTTCCCGAAATCTGGAGATCTCGGGCCCCAGGACTTTCTTTACTTTCATTCCCTGACCTTAAATTAAATTAAAAACAGGCAAATATAGTGTAGAAAAGAGGAAAGTTTCTGTCACCGAACCCTTTTACCCAGCAACCATGTCCCTTCAGCGTTTACAACCCCCCCCCCCCCCCCCCCCCCCGCGAATACCCATTAGCGGTTTAGCTATTGGCGTCCTGTTGATTCATACAGGTCAGTGGTTTGGCAAATGTCCAAAAAACACGAGTCCTAATAAACAACTGGTGAAATCCGTATCGTACAAGTAACTGTTTTGTCCCACGATGTTACATATGCGCGAATGCTTTTGATATTACGGTGTTTATTATTCCGTGGCATAATTGTCTGTGTCTAGAAATGCATTTATGTTGACTGGAGAAATGCATTTATGTTGACTCTCTATTCTGGCTCGTTGCGAAGTGGCAAGGACTGTTACAGCCGTGATTGTATAGGCGATTATAGAATTCAAAAGGCTTTTGAATTGCACCTTTTAACACCAGCAGTGTTTTGTGCGAATCATTGAATCCATTTGTAATACCTTTATGTCTTTGTACTTTTATTTTCACCTTATAATAAAATGACAGCTCTGAATGGAGCAAAGCAAAGTCATTACCAAAGTTCTAAAGTGTCTTATCAAAGGCGACTTCCAAATCCCGACAGCTTGTATATTCACCATGAAATACCTGGGACCTGCCTAATAGAAATAAGAATACAACTGATGGTGCATTAAAATACAGGGATTAATAAAATTTCAGCTGCAATGTTATTAGTTGTCCGATTAATTCAACGTGGCTGCTTGAGGGTGGGGGGGGGGGGGTGTTCGAATGGATACCAAATCGAACTTTGATGTATCACCAGGCTTTCGTTGTCACTTGTGGGCAGGTTGAAACTAACATGTATTTGAGATAACCCAATGTCAGTTTTCAAGTCTGTATTCTACGCACTGCAGTGACGTCATAATGGCGTTGTTTGCAGTGACCTAGATTCACACTTGCCTCTGTCCGGCAGTTCTTGATGAACGCCAGAGCACGCTGCCCCATGGGAGTCGTACGGTTATTACGATATTTTACAGGAAAGTCAAGTGGCTTCATGTTGGTCACGTCTTTTTTCAGACGTGAGATTTTTTCAGTTGGAAAAAGATGAGACATTGGTAACTGGGCGTTTTTGTTTTGTTTTTTCGCTTTGTCGGTATGAATGACAAACACACATTCACATTTGATACACAATTTTTCTGTCAACCAATCCACACGCAAGTTATTTGCGGCTAATCGTCTTGAGTGCTATATTATTAACACTTGACAAGCCTTTGGCTTGCAAGAGTTATATGAATTTGTGCGAGCAGCCGTTCGTCGTTTTTTTTTCTTCTTGACAGTTTTTCCGATTTTTTGTGTCTTCTTCTCTGACACTATGGGCCCTAAGACCATGAAACTTGGGACTCATGAAGAGCTTGATCTGAACGTGTGCATGTCACTTTTTATTTTCGTCTTCGATTTCGTTTTCTTGTGTTAAAACGAAGTGTGAAAAGACTGTATTTTTGCAAGTAAATGCAGTGCATTTAACATACATCACAGAACACAGTTGCTGAGCTTTGTGCGAGCTCTCACTGTGTAATTAGATAACACGGCGTATGCCTGCTCAGTCAATAAAACCTTAAGCCAGCAAAACCCAAACACTACTCGGCTTATAAGACGTATTCAAGCTGTGTTGTTTGCAATATATTATTCAAGAAATAACCCATTGAAGGAAGTATTATTGCGTTTTAATTTTTGTCAAATGTTTAACATTCCGCTAGCGAAATAAGGTTCTAGTCGATATTATGTCGTACGCTCCAGACCCCGACAACGTTACAATGTAACATCGTTATCACGAACTGGGACACGCCGAATACTCGTGTATCTCGGCGCTTTTTCGAAGTCCCAACATCCGAAACGAAATTTTGTTGCTGTCACTTTCCTCAGACCTTGCATATCTCAAAGTAAATTGATTGAGCCCGGCAATTTCGAGACGTCAAGGTTACACTGTATATGTATGGGTCTTTTTGCGGGTCAAGGTACTTCATTTGTAAACATTAGTCACATCAGTAAGCGCTGATAAGTCCATGGCCTTTTATATCTATCAGTTTTGTTTTTTTAGATAGAATTCAAACATGCGACGTACGGGGGGGGAAGGGGGGGTTGTGGAAGGTATAATTATGTGAATTTATAAAATTTTAGATAAAGATAAAAATAAAAAACACATAATTTTTATTGCAAACACTGGTAAAATCATAAACAATTAACAAGAGTATGTTTTACGCATGTACTTTTGCTTGAAAAAAAAAAAACAACAACTGAAATTAACACACAAAAAAGAAAAAAATAGCATGTGAACAACAGCTATTAAAAAATAACCGTCATATTTTTAAACTGTTCACACACAACACAGCGTCATTGAATATATTCTTGATAAGCTGATACATGTCATAACGGCAGGCCTGACTCTAATCATAAGCTAAACACAACCAATAGAAGAGCTTCAGACGTTAGCGCAACCAATCAGAATATCTCTGCTATGATGTCATGAACAACACACAGTCAACAACACACAAGGATTCTATTTGTTCCATGATTATAAAGAAAAATAGAAAAAATATATGTACATATCACATTACAATACGGAAGCGTCAAGGGAGCATAGATTTATTCTTATTTCGACGAAGCTTCACTGCCCCATCTCCATGTCAGACCCGCACTTCTGGTCTCTCGACACTGTTGAAAATGGGAATGCTGGCTTACAACATGTTTTGTTCTTATAGTTACGGATTTATTCTATTAAAAATTCACCCTTGAAAAACCCTTGAAATTCCAATGAAAAAGTACGAGAGAAGCACAGCGTCTTTATATTTTAAGCCACCGTATTGGGTGGATGCTTGGGGGGGGGGGGGGGGGGGGGTTGTCAGGCAGTGTCACCGAAATACTACCACCAAGGTGATGATCACAATATGCAACACACTCCCGTTCCTGATAAACATAAGCCAAGCCCATGATTGTTTCTGTTGACGGGGGTGTTGTATACACCACGCCAGTAGAACAAAACACTGGTGGCTGGAAGGGGCAAGGAAAGACTGCCACGACTCTTCCCATTGCTTGCTTTAACTGTTAACAGTGTATTATAAAACAGAACAGGAACAATAAATTCACACAACTTTTTGAAATGTTACTGCTCTGACACTGTATTAAGTAACTTGAGGAAGTGTACGAACATCGGCTAATTGCACACAGGATGAACGCGTGTATCTCCCGAAGAATACCTGAGGTCATCATAACACGGTTTGCCTAGTTTAACTCCCTGGCATACTGCACAGTCTGCTGGGTCACTTGACAGCAGCAAGTTTTCAGACCTGCAAGCTTTCATCGGGTGCGCAATCGAATCTGAACCCCGAAAGAAGTATTCGAAACGTTCCTCTTTAAGTTACAAAAAGTCTGAGAAAAGATAACGGTCCCTCTTATCTTATCTCAACCTCATGATTTTTTAGTACCCTGCAAAAGATGATAAAATTTAGACGCTTGCCTAAAAACATGAAATGTCTGAAACTGGATCGACCCTGGACAAGAAACGTCCTCCAACTGGATGCGCATTACATCGGATCCCACACAATACCTTTCCAACTTCCGTTTTCCCAAGATTTTATGATAATCCATGCACATCCACAAGCCTCATCGCTACTGAAGTTCGAGCTCACGAAAAAAATATGGGACGGGTTTTTTTTTTCGCCATGTGGAAAGGCAATTCGCATACATTTCGATTTTTTTCAACACACAAGCTACGAACCATCGATATGCTTACCATGGTGATCAATAGCTAAGGAACGCACGTTTACGCAACATAAAAAATATACAAACACTACTGATCTGAAGACTCGCAATCATATAAAGGCGACAAACAGCAACGTGGGCAGCGATTCTCAAGCAAGACTACACGAGAACTCACATGATCATAAAACCTTTATAAATACACCTGATTGTAACACAGATCATGAACAGAGCTGACTGGTTTTCATTACGTCTCGCTTAACGCCCGGCTACTGTTTTGCGGTCACACAGAGAACATTCTAAAATAATTTTTAAAAAAATACACCTTCTCTGCGGCACAACGTAATGCAGCTGTATTATCTGGTCGAATTCTTTTTACAATTTTATTTGATCAGCTCTTTGTTCTACACTTTCATTACCAAATGTGCTTAAAATGGTTACGTACTTTGGGGGGGGGGGGGGGTAAAGAGTTACTGTATTTCTCAGGCATCAGCGAGGCCTTGGAGATGGAAAGACATAAATTATCTCCAAAGGTCAAAATATTTCAATAACCGCTGCTTATACACATGCCCCGAAAGCCCAGCGATGCCTTCATCGAACCCTTATTGACGCAGGGGTTTTGGTTTCGATCCACTGTCTTAAAATAACTGCTTAAAACGATAACACCATTTGACCATTTTCAAGCCACTGGTCCTCTACGAGGCATGCCTATGCCTAATCTTTAAGCTAGGTAGCAAAGAAGGTCCAGGGCAGTGGGCGGAATTTCCTACCATTCATTTTGAATTCTCATAAGGCGCCTTTTTTGTAAAAAAAAAAAAAAAAACACTTGCACGTCTGATTACCTCACCACAAACCTGGGATTATAACTTCAATACAGCAAAACTTCCATAGATACGCACTTCTTGTGGAAGTTCCAAGAAACCCACTCAGTCTCGATCGTAGCCAAAAAATAGCAAGATGTTCACATGTGTTGACATGAGTTATATCCTACAGGCATATGATGTTATGTATCTTAAAACAACTGTATTACAGTCCTAGCATCACAAGATGTTAATACTTTGATTAAAATAATTATGAATCACAACAATAAAACTCATCAGGCCCAGTACATTATAAGCCATTTCTTACTACATACTCGTCAGATCTACACAAAGTTCACTTGTGTTGATTAAGAAATATTGTTTACCATGTCTGTAAATTTTATCACAATACTCGATGTATATTGAACAATGTTGAAAATTCCCATTCAGCACTCAGCTGTTCATAATTTTGCATTGCCACCGAACTGTAAAACATTCAGAGCGATTTTACAACCTGTGGATGTATTTGCTTGACTTGGTTGTGGAAATTTTTGATTCCAGCCAAACCGGAAGCAGGGCAGGCTGTGGAAATTTCCACAACATCAACAATCACTTAAGTTGTAGTGCGTAGTCGAATTTTCAACACTGACACTTGGGATAACACAAGGAGTTCCCTAACTTGTTAACTGTGTCAAAGTTCATTAAAATACGAGGCCCGCTGTATTCCCAACAAACAAAAAATCACTGGTACCACAAAAACGGTTACAAAAGCAATAGAGAAATAGGTCACAAATTTATAAGGTAACTCAATACATAAATGTTGCAGATTTTCTTTCACTCTTGTATCAATCTTTGTAAAATATCGAGCAATTTTCAGCACTAAGGATTTCATGACCGTTCTGGTAATAACTAACAAGGCGACGCCGGTGAGTAATCTAACAAGAACTAGGAACAGCCCTGAAGGACAGAATTCACCGACGGCGTAAGGAGGTAGGGTGGGTGCCCTGTGCATGTAGCCGGTCTGATATGCCAGGTGGGTGCCCACGCAGACCCCCGATGCCACTGAGACGATGACGGTGGTGTCGCCGCGAGCGGTGCTCCACCGTTCTAGTTTGGGGTAGAAGAGACACATGGCCACTGGAATCCCCACGCAGAAAAGAGGGGCGCAAGGATGTGTGAGGATGAACTCGTCCAGTGTGTCCATGGAGATAAGATAGAGAGGCATCAGAGAGAAAACATAGAGCAAACCAGCCAGGACATCCTGTAATAAGCAAAAAAAAGGAAACAACATCAATTAGGTGCTGTCAATCACACTGCCAAACTGGGTGAATCAAGTATGCACTTTTTATTTTATTTGCTAAAGCTGTGCGTTCTGGTCTAAATTGCGTGTGACCTGTAATTATACATCAACCTAAAATGCATGCAGGAAAAGCAACTAAAATACACAACCTTTTTTTTTTTTGTTTTACTTTTTCGTATTACCGTTGAAAGGAAAATACAAGTCAAATCATATAAAAAAAATAATACGATATTGCAACAAGCATCAATGCAACTAAAAATCAATGTATAAGACATTATTATAAATCCTATGCACGGACAATTACATGATCAATATGTCAAGTCATGCACATTAGGGAAGTGTGGTTTCTGAAATAATATGTTACAAATAGGTAAAATTTTAGGGTGTAAAAAAAACCACAGTTAATCGCTTAAATCAATCGAAATGTAAATCAATACTTTCTACTCCATGACTAGACATGCGGAGCACTGAATACAAAGGCCACTGCAGTTATTTTGAACTCATTACAATTTTAAAGCACACTGACCCCAACCCCCCCCCCCCCCCTCCTCCTGCACTGGGCCTGATTGCACTCAATACTCTCCCAACACCGCATTGTAGGGAACGTAAACAGTGTCTGTCATTTCCGCCAATCAAAAGAGTGGTAAATCACGTGATACACTGAAATAGAAATAAACAAGGAATGATTATCATTAAAGGGTAACTGAAATTAGTGTTGTCAATAAATGCAGCAAAATCTAAATAAAACTGAAAGTTAATTAAAGCTTACTCGGCGAATCAAAAACCTCATTTGATGAATAATTAGTTGAAGCTGGTCTGATGAATCAGTTGGTAATTAATTAAGTAAGTAATTAATTCGCTGATTGATAAGGGTCACAAACTAGCTAGTGTTTAAGGGATAGCCCCATTCAGCAACCCTCTACCATTATTTAGACACAGCCTTAAGTCGGTGACACGCAGTTCTGGATTCTCACACACGCCGCTGCATAATAATAAAAAAAGGCAACATGGACGGGGGAGGAGGGGGGCAGAGGGGTGAATTATTTTCATAAGCATTGTGCTCTCCAATTGTAACGGTCAGGACTGATATTTCGTCAAAAAAAACAAAACAAAAAAAAAAGTCGAAACAAAACCCTCGCATAACTGTCCTTGTCTGTGACGTCATGTATATTGAGCTGTGACAAAATTGAAAAAAAAAACAATAGTGACAAAAAAAAATAATGCATGAGTGACAAGACCATGCATACACAGTGACAGTGGTAGGATTTGAAACAAAAACTGCCCACACAGTACAGTTGTGCCCGAAACCAATACCACACAAACTAATCATGCATTTGACAAAACCATCCAAGCTTGGCTGTCAACCCACGCATTTGGGCACTTCGCCGGATCAGTCTTATTTAACAAAGTTGGAACTGTTTGGTTGTTGCTTTTTTTTTTAATTTTTGAACGCCCCCCCCCCCCCTCTCTCTCTCTCTCTCTCTCTCTTCCCTACAACCAGAGCTGGACAGGCTGAAAAACTTAACGTGATGGGCTTGAATGGCTAAACCACTTATTACAAGTAAATTTATGTCTTACTTCGAGACTTAAAGTAACATATTTTTGCAAAATTTGAGCCTCTCCTCATAATTTAAGTATATTCTGTCACTGTAAATTTTTTGTAAGGCCAAAAAGAAACGGAAATAATGACGCAGACAAAAACGCGGCATTTATGAACTAGACAAAATTTTGGGCTGGTAGGCAGACGGCTATTTATAGCTCCCTATGCTAACGAAGTTCGGGGAAGGGGGGGGGGCACCAAAACTGACCCGTTATTTTACGTGACAGCTTATTACACCCAGGTATATTTTACAACATTCGCCTTATGCCCCCTCAACAATTCACCGCCTGTATCTTGTGCAGAAACAGATACGAAGCAATTGATGTTACTTTCAAGCCTCAGTGAAGGATGACTCCCGTTCAATTCCAATCATCCTAAAGACGAATGGCACGAGGACCACGGCGTTAAAAGCCACCCAGGAGTACGTAAAAAACTTGCACGGCAGCTCAATAGGGAGTTCATACTTTGTGGCTGGGTCATTTTTGTCACGTTTGAACACCGAACAAGCCACCTCATAGGATATCTTTTTGCAAATTGCTCGTGTAATAACAAGCACAACAACCCCAATGGCCGTTCTGAACGCCATCAAACTCAGAATGTGCCCATCGGGATATATTATTTCATACGGAGGTGACCCAGGGGCAGGATAAATCCAACCAAGGGCAAAATTAAGGTAGTATCCAACTGAGATCCCCGACCCCACTGCCATAATGATATACGTATCCATCCTGGCCGGTGACCAGGCTTCCCCTGCGGGATAAACAAGGCACAGCACCAGCCCAAAAGACAAGCAAACAATAGGCGAAAGAGGGCTTTGCAGAATGAACGTGTCGATGCTGTCCATAGCGAGGAAATACGCCGGCATCAGAGCGAAAACATACAACACTCCCACAAGAAGTTCCTGTAAAACAGAAAGTAGCATAAAGAAAATTAATCCTCACAAAACGTATAAAACAACAGAATAGATTTTGCCACGAGGCAAAATAAAACCAGAAATTTTAGTTTTACCTTTCCGCGTTTACAAAGCATGCCAGTAAGCGTATTATGCATAAAATTCATAAATGCTTTACATGTGTTTAGTAAACAAACAAAATCATGCACATTAAATAAAATTGCAATGTAGCGCAAGGCGGCCAGAATTCTAAAAGAAACACAGTCGCAAATCTTATAAGTGACCAGTCTAAACAAACACGCTGTATGACATTTCTCAAAGCAGGCTATATTCACGCACAGTGATTTCTTAGCTTCATGTGTTAACGATACAAAAGCAATCAACAGATTTGCATGAATGCACAGATCTACTCAAAAAATGCTCTCTAGTGTTCCGTTCATCATCAGCAATCGATAAACAGCCCACGCAAGGAAACGTATACTATCCAAGCCATCGGTGGTGCTAGTCATAAAGTCAGTATAGGCGTGACAGTGTGAGATGTTAAAAATGTAATATATATTGTTTTGCATGACAACATGTTATTTTTCTCCTCCCTGAGGGGACACAGTTATATCGTAACACAATCCGGTGTACTGGTAATCTTTTCTTCTTGGTTGGAAATGAAAATGTGGGCACAACAACACAAAACTTGGTCTGAGAAAAACACATGTGAGGGTGCCACAATATATCCAAACCGATATAATTCTTACATCTAACGAAAGTAAGTGCCTTTTAAAACATTGCTTATAACTTTCGGTGTTAGTCATACCAAAAACAAAATGGCAGCCTGGAAGCATGCACTGAACTTTTCTGTAGTCAAGAAGCTGAAACCAACTAGCTTATTAATCGGATTTATCTTGATAATTCACTTGGAAAACTGCTGGCCGGCTAGTCAGCCTAATGCCGTCACTTTTTGTCATGTGGAGTCCATATTTGCAATACAATATTCATCGAGTAAGGAATAGAGAAATAAAACGTGCTTCAGTTCGTATCTGAAGACAGAAAACGCTTTACATAGATGGTGCCGGCAGCAGAAGGCAGACTTTTAACAAACAAATAAACAAAAAAAAGGGGGAGGATACAATGTGAGAAACAGGAAAGAATATTCAAGTCTCAAGCATGTTATGAACTAACATAGTAAACAGAACGTAAAAGATTATTCAACAGTTTGATCAAAGTAAATACCATACCAAAACCGAATGCATCCCGAGATAGAGCCGACTACAGCAAACAAGAAGTGTCCACATCGTTGCAAGCACAAAACCATATTCTGCTGGATACTGAAAAAATAGACATACAGTCCTGTTTGTAATAAATAAATATTAGAACCACGCCTGTGCACTTTGCGTATTTTAACAAAGCTGCATTGGTATATAGCTATCTGATAAGCAAAAAGTTGACCACGTAAAAGAATGAGATTGGCTTCCCATTGTCTGAACCCATTTTACTAAGTTGCTTAAAAGACATACTTTGTTAAATGTTTACCTGAGTGACACATTAAGCAAACCACAATCCATTTACATTCGTACAGCCAAGAAATTGAAACATAAAGCTTAAAACGGTAATAACATTTGTCCTTTCTGTCAAATAAGTGACCACTCAGTGCAAGTGTTTACTTATTCCAAGTGATATTTTTGTGTGCACTTATCGGTGGAGCAGTGGAACTGAATCGAAACGAGTGTTTTGATTAATTTATGACATCACTTATTTCTTTTTGTGTGTGTGTGTGTATATATGTGTGATTTAAATCATAAAAATCGATTTAAATAAAAATCTTATTTTTAATCTGATTTTTATCAGCCCTGTAGTTTGTGTCACCCCTTTCTAAAGACACCTTTGGAATTCTAAAGGGATAAAATTACATGCATTTTAAAACGTCCTGCTTGATGTTTTAAAGATGGCAAGGTAAAAAACGATTTTGGCAAGACTTGCATAAGTGATACCACGTTACGTTGTCACATTGAAAAAAAACGGCATGCTATTTTCAAATAGCAATGAACCAAATAATACTCACAATATATCTTTGCCATGTCAAAAATAAGATCGTAAAAGGGAATCCGGCCCCAACCATAGCGTGCGTCGACGGCATGCCGTATTCGAGAGCATACAGCTTTTCCATCCTCATCACGGGAGGGGAAGCCGGGCGAGGTATCTTTAAAATATCTTTTGTGGCCTGTCCAAGATACATGAACAAAGCCCAGAATATACATACTCTTCTTCCAACAAAACCATCGATATTCCAAATCCAAAATGGATAAAATGTTATATAAAATACTTCATTCCCAAGATTAGCTCCAAAATGAAATAAGTAGTAGAAAAACTTGTTCTTGATTTGATATTCGTCTGTAACAAATTTGTCTTTCTCCTTTTCTTTCATTCTCTCTACTTCTACTGGATGGTGTGTGCCGTTAGCAATTACTGATCCATTCGTTGCATTTTCATGGTACTGAAAGGCATCTTTTCTCTTGCGACAATCGGCTCCATTTCCCATCATAACATAGCCATTTGTTCCATTTGAATAGCAGTGGCCGTTTGCAACACCATTCTGCACAATCATTTCTTGATCTACATTTCTCCTAGAACCGCCGTTTGCTAATGTTTCATTTCCGTTTGCAAAGCCATCTCTCGGGACGACGCCGAAATATTTTTGAAATCGCACTACAAGATCAGGTCCGTTTAATGTTTTTAGTATATCCATTATAATGTTTGGTTTAAAACAACATTAAGTAAAAACCGGTTTCAAGAAGTACAGGAGTACAGTGGCAAACGGCTTTTCGGCAAAAAGAGGAAGTAAAACTTGACATGAACCGGAAGTTTACATCTCTTGCAGCGTCGCAATGGAAATGATATAAAGTCTGATACCCGATTCATTTATACAACACTGCACTGGGATCACATGCTATGACATAGCATTGTTAGAAACTCACAGGTTTGGATGCCTCCATTGTAAAGAGATGATAGATGACTTCTGTTCATTCAAATCCTGACAAAATTTAATAGAAAGATTAATCTGATTGCTACACAATTCAAAGATTGTGCTATTTTGCTCGAACTGCTTAATACCGCACATAAACCACTGTTATTCCTTTGAAATATCTGAAATTTAAGAAATAATGTTCTATTTTGGCAGCGAACAGTTTACAATATTGTCAGCCAGCCGGTTGATTAATTTCCTTGTCCAACTAAAGCTTTAAAATTCTTTGCTTTCGTAAAGATTAGGACAGGCGTAATAATGAACAGAACTTATTACAAGTTATGTATATTAAAAATTTTGTTAAAGTATATTCTTAACAGTTCTCTAATTGTCACATATTGAAACTCAAAAAATCACCGGAATTTAGTCAGAGATAATGATCTTATGACAAAGGGCCAAGCTATGCTTTAAGCTTAATTATTTTTCTCTTGAACCTTTTCTTCTCGAAGACTTGTGCTTCTCTTCTATAATTTTATTGTAGATTACTTAATTTTAATGTGTACAAATACCTTTGTAAAATATTTTAACAATAGATAGTTCTTCATTTTATAAAAAGTAAAATATTTGTTGCAAATATATTTGTTCTATTCGTGGCTAACTGGACAATCAATAATAATGAGCAATCTGTTATATAAATCATCTATAAATTGCCTGGATAAAGTAACGCACTAAATTAATAGTCCTTTATAGAATGATCTGTTCTGTAGGTTTGCTCGCTACATGGCAAAATATTATACACTTGATCTGTTCAGTGGCACCTGTTTTGCTAAATAGCTGAGAGTATGAGACATGAAAGTTGTTTTAGATATGTAAGATGATAATTTTATCAACTGATTTCTTTCTTTATATAATGTGATTACTGAAAGTGTAAGCTTCGACATGCAAGTAAAATTTTCCAACATTAAAGCTTTTCTTTTAAAACAAACATGGTACAGGAGCAGCTATGCATTACATGCATGAAAAGTGGTGCCTGTTCTAACTCAACTGTGGCTGAGACATATTTTAAAACAATAAAAGTATACAGCATTACGTGTGTTTTATTAACTCCAAATAGGTTAAACTCTCGTTTCAACACTCTTGGATAGTTTTAAAGAGACATTATGCGCTGATACTCAACACATTTCCATCTAATCATTTCAGTTCGACCACACTCAGCTTCTGATGACCGACCCCCAGTGCCTCCTATCCTACGATCTCGCCCTTCTCCTTATTCCTAACGAAACCTGCTTTACTTGTTAAATTTTATCGTTTTCTGCTTCCGTGTCAAGAGTTTTTAATTGACACTTTGTTATCTTAGTCTTCCCTGGCTTCAGACTGAGATAATAATCATAATGTACAGGCAGAATGTGCGGCTGAAGTGGCTGGACGTCTTTGTTCATCGCCGCGTCAATGCCCCTGGGTCCACTATATTTTGAGCAAAATTCCTTTGGTCGCTAGGAAAAGTTTCTGGTGTCAAAGTCTGCCCACATTTGCCTAAGTTCAGATTTCTTCTGTGTAGAGAACACATAAGGTCCATCTACATATATCTTTCCATATTGCACTTAAATTTAATCGCCTACTTAAAATGAACAGCTTGACCTCCTACAGCTATATTCCGTTTGCAATGCAGGACTAAAGTTTCTTAAAAGACGAAAAGTGACATCTCTCTATCTCGCACACTTTGAATGATTTACAGTGGTCTGAACTGTATACAGAGTTCAAATGATTTTTCAGGTAAACTAGACCCTTGCAAAATCTCGGTCGTAAGGAAGTATACTGTGTGCCGGTGGTGCTAAAGTGGTGCTTTATTTGTTGGATTTGTCTACATGCAAACAAATATTTCTAGAACATCTCTACGCTCCAATGTTTATTTCGCCGCCCCCCCCCCCGAATTTTTGAGCCTGGATGTCATTTCATTCTAAGTTTCGTTGTATCTTATCGTAAGGACACTGATTGATTGAGTATCCAAATGGAAAATAACTCCGGTTTGGGTTATTGGATCTACTTTAATGACTTGAATAACGCGGAATGAAACTAATGTGGTCTTTTCATGAATTTGCTTTTCACCACAGTTCTGTAGCCTCTTGGCATATTTCCATTTCCAGTGTCAGACACTTGCGCTTGCTTTCGTTTTATAAATATTGTGCCAACTCGTCCAGGTTTAATTCCTTGCAATCTCAAAAAAGCAAGTTTGCACACCCACTACCTTGGCCCGTTGATCATGTTCACAAAAATAGAGTAAAAATGGTTCGTTTTTATCATTTTGTTTGGTTTTTCCTTTGTACAGGTATGACTTCAACGGACGGAAAGAAACAAAAATTGTGTTTATCATATCAATCAACCCGAGCGCAAAAACGTTTCAAGGATTTGATTTCAATCGTCATTTGTTACTTTGGAGAAACATTTCAAAGGACATTTCCAGGGCGTGCATTTGTTTGTTTGGGAAAAATGTTATTTCCTGAGCTGAGACTCGTAAAGACCTCTCCAGGAGTTGCTTTTTGGTAAAAACCGTTATGTAAGGGGTAGCTCGATTACCTTGACCACTTCTGTCATTGTCAATGTCGAAAACGGAAGGTTCCAAAAGCGGTTAGAGGTGGAGCGATTTCAAGCTTATTTTTAACTGGTTCGGCTTAAAAGAGACGATGTAGGGGAAGTTATACCTTGGTGGCCTTCACCTTCTCGTTCTTGGTCAGTTCTCAATTTTAAGAGTTCAGAATTGTGTTTGTTGTGGCCCCAAGTGTAATTTTCACTAATCGGTAGTGATGATTATTATTATTGATTATCATTGATTCTCTTTAATTTATTTATTAATTAATTTATTTATATCCCACAGTCAGATTATCGATTCTAAATTCTCAAAAGTGTCCACCTCTTCGTATTCCATTGTCTCGGCCTCATTTACCGTGACTGGCTCAGACTTGTCATCCATGCTTTAATTGATCTCTAAAAAATAGCAGAACACCTGCTTAAGTTCGCGTTCAAAAAGAAACAAAATAAATATGAGAGAAAATGCATAAGCAACACAAAATGTTGCCCTATGTTTGTTTATGTGCAAATCATGTGGATGCAGAACAAAAAAAATAGCAAAAAAATCACTGGTAACGTTTTATGATAAAAAAATCAAGCAAAATATTCCAAAATGATAGATTTTTAAGGTCTAAATTCAATAAGGCATACAAGCAACACCTTTCAGTAAAATGACAATTAAGAAATAAATGTTCAAATGTCAGAGGCGACCACACCGGCATTTTATTTTAAAGCTGTTAAATCTGTAAGAAAATGTCTGTTTCACTTGAAGAAAGTCTTGTCAACAAGTGTAATAACTTACATGGCTAGTTAAAACTTCTTTTTATGGTGCCAAATCGTTGGCCATTTTTCTATTTTGTATCCTTTTTCTCCGCGCTTTCCGAAAACGAAAGCCCGTAACACAAGTCTTTTTGTGGTGCTATAATGTACTCATTCATTACATCGAGAAACTTTTGCATTGAAAATGTCAGGAGAAACCATTATCGATTCAATGCTTGGTTCAGTTCAAGATTTACAAAACTGTTGCTTGTGCGCTTCATACCTACAACCCTTCAAATAGTGTAAGGAACAGATTGTTGAGTACCCTTTACTCTTTTATCTTGAAGCTCAGTGCCTAGATTGTATTCATAACAGGAAGCAAGACGCACGATCCAGTTCAGATCCAGATTACATTTCAAAAGTTGACCAATTTTGTATAAATTTTCTATCTTTATGAAAATTAGGGCTCACAGTTGTATGTAGTTGTATAAAAACTTCCTTGACAGGAATTGTAACTTCAAGAAGTCTTGGTGAAATTTAAATAATAAATAAAAAATCTATAAATTACGGTGCAAGACTTATACATAAAAATACAGCTCAATGCAATTATCGTATGTTCTTATTTATGATCAATAATTCACTGTATTTATTAACGTAAAAAGTGATAGCTCAACCTAAATAAAACTGTGTGTGAAAAATGATCCTATGTAACACGATATGGGTGTTTAGAATGATCAGCTTTTCAATTTCGATAAAATCTAGCAATGATAAAATTACTGGTGATATTGCTATGTTTAGAATTAATTGCTGTGCACTCAATTCTAGATGCTAACACATGCTTCAGATGATGACAAGAGTAATTGAAACCTTCCTTTTTTTTTCTTATTGATGCATGATTTATACTATGCCTGAAAAGATGCCATAATCAGTACTCCCTCTGTTCTTTAACAGGCAAACAATATGCTATAACTGCTAAGCACTTATAAGATTCTCTTGGTATTTGTTACTTTGTCCTGTAATACGTGTTTTTAACCTTCGGGTCTATAATGTTTGTGAAGAGTTTCAGGGGAGAGATCTGAAATTAGAACTGAAACCTTACGGATTAGGCATGAATTCAGCCTACAGCTAATAAAAATAACTTTGAGTGTGAGCACATGTAATAAAGACAAGACAGTTATATGAATGCACGAATTATTATTAATATATTTTCTAAATTATTCAACCGCGAAGGATTGCGAACAACATTTAATAACTTATGCAATTGCTATTATTGTGTTTATTAATTTATGACTTAAATTTAAATTAAATAAGTAAACAACCGTGTGTCTTACTTCACATAATTTAAATACTTAATAGAACACCACCAAAACGATACTATTTTACACACAACTTAATCCACTTTACTGTTAAGATAAAGGTGCGATGGTCTTAAGATGGCATCTTGCATTTTTTCCTTTATTATCTTCATGTACTTTGCAAGATATAATTTTTGAGGTTGATAAAATATTATGAACTTCGAAATAAAAATGAAAATACCATCTGAGAACAATATTTTTTAATTTTGTAAAAAAAAACGGAACTTCGTCGTTTGCCATTTGAAGCTCTTGCAAAATGGTCAGCGTTTAGTATCCTCTAAATGTGTGAAATGAAGTTGTTTCATTTCAAGAAACCTAGTCAACATGTTCACACACTGCCCTGACAACTGGATGGATATACCTCTTTAAATCGATCCATGTGCGATGATATAGCCCAATGCCAAAATGTGAGTCTACCATTGAATAAAAGGGGTTTGAAACAATATTTTTTATTTTATATTATAGTAATAGCAACGGCACAAGTGCACGAATTCATTTCGAAAAATATCTTAAGTAACACAATTTTCAAAATTTTGACCAGGCATTTCATACAAAGTAGGTTATATTTCACGCTTGAGGCCTAGAAAGAGGAATCTCGGTAATTAAAATCGAACAAATGTGACGTATTTGAATGCCCTTCGTCCACATCTAAACAAATAAACCGATAGAGGCATTTTACGAAGATTCTGGTTTTGCAAAATTCCGAGATTGGTCTGTTTTAAAACAATCAAGCACCTTTGCTTTCGCAAATGTGTGCAAAATACTGAAAGGCCAAACCAGTATGCATAAGTATTTGACATTTCGATATTGCAAAAAAAATCAAGTGTTAAAAATGCACATAAAAAGCAAAATAAAACAGCTATTTTTGGATATGCGATCATGTTCTATGAAATATGTATTCATACAAACTGAGTTAAAGGGATCAGTTACCAAGGAAGCAGAAGTTATGTCCTATCGAAACAATAGTTCTGATGTACCCAAGGCGAAGAAAGAGCAAGGAAGAGAAGCAACGAGGAGAAGTAGAAAGGGGTCAGACGGAAGCAGGGAGAAGAGAGGGAACAAGGGAGAAGAAAAAAACATAAGTGAGGCTTATGAGGAAGCACCTGTTTTTATATATGTAGTTTTAGCAGGGATTTCCCCTAGAGCTTTCCAAAGGACATTCTAACAACTCAAACATCAGCGCATTATCACCTGCCTCTTCCTTTTTAAGGAGTAACTGAGTGTTTTCATATATAAAACGATCATGAAAATTTAACAGGCTTATACACGTGTCTCCTGCTGCCTCAAACATATTTGCTTGTGCTTATATGTTTATTATTTGTTTATTGAACTGCGTTGATTTAGTTGACTGTTATTATGTATTCTGCACTGCTTTAATATTGGAAAGCAAAGACTAAATGAATCATGTTATTATGATAGCAGCGCAATTACGTAATAATTCATAATACACAGTTCTTTGACGTTTGATTACATTCAAAATACAATCTTTATTTCTTTGATCACACTTGAACTGATTTTGTAGACCTAATATGTTGTTTTTAAATCCATCCAATTAAAAGGCTGTGCTTTTTATTTAAACATAAAATCTGGACCAATAATAAACAATTAAATAAAATAAATAGTAAAGAAATACTTAATAAATGATAAACATGTAGTTATTATACATACTCCAAGAAATTGTACACAATAAATTAATTATAAAGGTTGAATAACGTAGAAATCAATTATAAATTTAAAAATGTATTTGTCAAGCAGTAATGTAAACAATAAATTACTATTATTAGTATTAGTCAAATTGTAGAATACAAGTTGCAAAAGGGCCAAACACACAGTAAATGGCAAATATATATTAAGCAAATAGTAACATATAGCCTATATTAGACAAGTAGCAAATAAGCAATAAGCTTGCAGTAAATTCTAAACATGAATTCAAACAAACAGTTAATAAAGAACTTGTATATAATACCCGCGTGAAATATAACTTTCAGACAATGGATTGGATTTAAGTTAAATTCAAATTCTACAATTCATATCTGTATATTTGACTTAGTTACAGTGGGACTAACTGCTAAATGTAAAACATTCAAATAATGAGAAAATGTGGCGCTAATCCTGAGGAGACGTTCTGACTTTTGGCGCCTTCTCATAAAACATTGGAAATGGAAGTAACGTAAGAACTTAGCATTAAAAATTAAAGAGTAGGATAATTTTTAAAATTTGTGACAAAAATTTGTGTGCGGTGGATATTTACACTCAAATCTGGAATTAACACGAAGTATGTTCGATCTTAATAGTAACTGCAAACGTTTTAATGTTAATGACTATACTGATTACAAAGAAAATGATTATGAACTAAATATTGATCCTAACTACAATTTCTTTGAAAGTGTTGTGAAAGATAGTTATTATTGTACTTTGAAAGAGCTATCCTTTTCTGCTGATTAAAGTATAAATTTGTCGCAATACATTTTAACACCAGGAGCTTGAAGGCTAATTTTGCCAAATTATTAGAGCACATTGAAGGTCTACATATTAAGCTTAACATAATAGCAATATCAGAAACCTGGCTAACTGAAATTGACAGTGTAACTGACTTTAGAATCGAAGGTTATGATATGGTCCATATAAATCGCTCTGGAAAAGGAGGAGGCGGAGTTGCCCTATGTATAGATACTAACTTGACGTATCATTCCTGTGAAAATATTTGTTTGATGTTAATGGCTTTTTGGAGTGTATAGCAGTTGAAACAGCAGTTGAAGTCTTTAAAAACATTTTTGTGTCATGTATGTACAGATGTCCTGCATCAGATTTAGATAAATGTAATGATTTTCTTAATGAAATGCTAATGTCAACCAAAAGGAAAACTGTTTTTCTCTGTGGTGATTTTAATGTTAGTCTTGTCAACTGCGAGCAACATCTAAAAGAAGAAAATTTATTGATTTATTGTATAGTCACTTTTTTTTTCCACTGATAAAAAACCAACAAGGATCACGGGAGATACGAGTACACTGATTGATAATATCTTTACTAATGTTATTAATAACAACGTTGCAAATTGACTATTAATTGGTGATATGAGTCACCACATTAGTATTTTTACTGCCTGTGGGTTTAAAGGTATGAATCAATATAAAAAGAAATGCAATATAAGCAAGAGAATAGTTAATGAAGAAATTATTTTGGCATTTAATCACGATTTGGAGACATATAATTAGGACGACGTCGTAGATAGCAGCGATGTAAATACCACATACAATTTATTTTTAGAGAAGTTTATGAAGTTCTACAACAAACCTGCCCTTTTAAATCTGTAAACCAAACGAAAAGTAGAGTGCTTAAACCATGGGTGACAAAAAGTCGTGCAAATGCTTGTTCCAAGAAAGACAGAATGTGTAAAAAAGTAAAAAAAATTATCAAATGTAAAACAAATGAAAACTAGAACCGTATTTCGCTAGCGAAATGCTAAGCACTTGACAAAGATTAAAACGTAAAAATCCTTCCTCAATGGGTGATTTCTTGAATAATATAAAGTATTTTACTAAATGCATATAGTGTTATAACAACTATTTACAGAGCTTATGGCACAGCATGTATGCTACTTATAGTATTCTAAGAAATCGGACCACTGTTAAGAAAAGAAAACTCCATGGATTGACAACTTAATACCAGCTAACTATATTACAACAACACAGCTTTAATACATGTTATAAGCCGAGTAGTGTTTGGTTTTTGTTGACTTAAGGTTTGATTGTCTGATCAGGCATAGGCCGTGTTATCTATTTACACAGTGAGAGCTCGCACAAAGCTGAGCAGCTGTGTGGTGTTCTGTGCTGTACATTAAATGCTTCGCATTTACTTGCAAAAATACACTCTTGTCACATGGCGTTTTAACAAAGAAAACGAAATCGAAGACGAAAACGAAAATAAAAAGTGGCATGCACACGTTCAGATCAAGCTCTTCACAAATCCCAAGTTTCATATTCCTAGGGTCCATGGTGCCAGAGAAGAAGAAGACACAAAATATCGGGAAACTGGCAAGAAGAAAAAAGGACGAACGGCTGCTCGCACAAATTCATATAACCCTTGCAAGCTAACACCTTATCAGGTGTTAACGAGAACAATTTTAAAAGATATAGAAACAAATTAAATTCCATTGTGAAATTCTGTAAGAAAATGTGCTATGCGACTCTTTTAGGAAAACAGTTTGGTGAAACAAAGAGTACTTGGAAAACCCCATGCCTTGTACTTAAACGAAATCAAGCAAAGTCCACATATCCAGACATCTTTACTGGCCCTGACGGTACTTTGACAACTGACAAAAGTAGTATAGCGAATGGTGTTGATAATTTTTTTGTTAACATTGGACCAAGCTTGGCAAAAATATTGATAATGTACATGATGGCCCTATTGTAGATTACTTACAAGATAAGATCGAACACTGTATGTATCTAAGTAGCATAGAAGAACGTGAGTCAACAACTGTAAATGTAAAAAAAATCATTAGAATGTGATGGTATTTCTATGAGTACTGTTAAAGAAGTTTATTCGTTTATAGTTAAATCATTTGCGTATATCTGTAATTTATCTTTGGCTTCTGGTACATTTTCTGGTAGTATGAAGAAGGCCAAGGTCACACCTTTCTTTAAATCTGGGAACAAATCCACGTTCAGTAATTACAGGCAGGTTTCGCTCTTACCTCGGTTCTAGAAAATACTAGAAAAATTGTAATGGATAATTTTCTGGAAAATATGATTTATTAATTGACAAAAAATATGGATTCTGATGCAGCAAATCTACGTCTTTGGCTTTGCTTGAGCTGTTGCAAGACTTATCAAATTCTATCGATAAAAACCTGTTACTGTTGATGTCTTTGTAGATCTAAAAAGTGTTTGATATGATTAATCACAATTTATTACTTCAGAAATTAAACGTTTATGGTATTCGTGCATATCGAACGACTGGTTGAAATCTTATCTTACTGCACGTGAACAATTTGTTCAAATTGAGGTGTCGAGTCTGATATATTGCACGTTACTGTGGTGTACCCCAAAGATCGATTTTGGGTCCAAAAGTATTTGCTTTATATGTAAATGACATTGTTAATGTATAAAATCTCTCAAAATGTATCCTTTTCGCTGATGACACTAATATATTTCATACAGGTAAAGATTTGTCTGAAATGTGTAAAACAATCATTAGTGAATTATCTAAATTGAATCATTGGTTTAAACTCAATAAATTATCTCTAAATGTCAGTTAAACCAATTTTATAGTTTTTGGTCCTTATAATTCTAAAAGTAACAACATCGAAATATTTTTAGGTAGCCAAAAAATTTCTGGAAATTATTTGTACAAAGTTTCTCGGAGTAATTTTTGATAGTAAGTTAAATTGGAGAGAACATAGTCTGAACGTAAAATCCAAATTATCTAAATGTACTGGCATAATTACAAAGTGAGCCTGGTGGTGGAAACCAATGCACTCTTAATTATTTATAATTCATTGTTTTTACCTTATTTATATTATTGCATTGAAATATGGGGAAACACGTACGCTACAAATGTGAAGGAGCTCTTTCTGTTACAAAAACGTGCGGTAAGGATCTTAAATAGTGCTATAAAATGTGAATATCCCAGCAACGTATTTTACAAAAGTAGAATATTAAAGCTATATGACATTGTTAGTTTTAAAACTTTCATTGTAATGTTCAAGGCAAAAGAATTTTTACTACTGTTTATATGCATAGGTTTATTGTTCTTGCTTACACCTTGGCACTACTACCATATCACGTGATCAGATTGGAATGATTCGCGGAATTCTGAATAAAGTTACCAAACGAGTAAGACCTCTCTCTCTCTATCTGCTTTTACGAAGACATAACATGGTGTCAGATGTGGTTTAAAAATGGCAAAGTTTCAACCACCGACAGCCTTCGACTTTAGTAAACCACAGCACTGGCCAGAGTGGAGAAGCCGTTGGCAGAGATTTCGTATTGCCTCTAAGCTGAGAGAAGAAGAGGGAGAAATTCAAGTGTACTGTCTTCTATATTCCATGGGCATGCAGGCCGAGACGATTAACAGTTCATTTACCTTTGCAAATGACCACGAGCGAAACAATCACGATGCCGTAATTGCAAGCTTTGACGCTCATTTTGTGCCGTCAGTGAATAATATACACGAACGCGCCAAGTTCCATACACATAAAAACAGCCGGGAAAAAACGTTGAAGCTTACATCCGTCTGTCTGTCTGAAACGTGTGGATGTGAGGTAAGAGCGAAAGAAGAGCAGATCCGTGATCTTCTGGTCGTGGGTATTTCAGACAAGGAATGCTCAGAACAACTACAGCTGAAGGATGATCTCAGCCTTGCCGATGCCATTGAGATACGCAGAACGTCTGAAATGGTAAAGTCTCAAATGGCAAGTCAACAAGCTGCGTCTAACCTTGATGTGGTGCGACGGAAGGGATTCCAAGGTAGCAAACAATACCCCTGAAAGATGCAATAACCACAAACATGATGGCAATGTGGGAACTGTCGACATTTCCATGCAGGCAAGCCGTGCCATGTAAAAAGTGCCGATTATGTGGTAGCTTCACTCATTTTGAACGAGCCTGCCAAGCCAAGAAAAAGAATCTACATAAAGTAACTGAAGATGATGGTGACTTTACAAGTGACGTTCAAACCCCAGCATTTTTTCTGGGAGCTGTTGATTGACCTGATGTTCGACTGTGGGAGGTATTATTAAATTTGAACAACTTGCCTGTTAAATTCAAGCTGGACACTGGCGCAGATGTCATATGCATTCCAGAAGCAGTATTTAACAAGATCAAACCAAGGCCAGAACTTCAGCCAAATTTGCATTGTTGTCAGGTCCATCGGGCCCAGTGAATGCTATGGGACAATTTAATACGACGGTAGTACACAAGGGGAAGCAATACAAATTTTCTGTGTATGCTATTTCATCATACCTTCAAGCGAATCTTCTTGGCAGAGGCGTTGCTGCAGCAATGGGACTTGTTCAGTTCGTTGAACATATCAGTGGCGATATATTTGCAGAGTTTGGTCTGATGAAGAGCTGTGAACGTTAGGCTGTTCACAATCGTTTTCGCAGTTACCACTCAACGAAACTGACAGACAGTACACGTGTTTCATCACACCTTTTGGCAGATATGTCTTCAATCGTTTGTCATATGGGATAAACTCCAGCACGGAGATATTCCAACGCACCTTGAAACAACTCCTAGCGAACATAGCTGGAGTGTTTGTTGATGTGGACGACATCTTAGTCTATGTGCTGATGTTCCCAAGCATGACGAGATCCTAGGGAAGGTAGTAGACAAGATAAGGGAGTTCGGTTTGAAGCTCAATAAGTCGAAATGCCATTTTCGAATGACGTAGATTACGTACCAGGGACAATTCTTTTCAGCTGATGGAATGTCTCCAGATCCGAAGAAGTTGAGCGCTTTCTGTGACATCACATATAATTTTGCCTCGTCACTGTTTGTTACTAGTTTGTCAAGAACTTGTCAGTTGATGGTCAGTTGGACAAGTTTGACCTCGTCAGGGTCTTGACGAGTTTGTGACCTATGCCTCGTCACACATTGACAAACACTTGTCGCTGTCTTGTCAGAAACTTGTCACAAATTTGTCAAGTATTGCGTTACCAGGACGTCACATCCTTTTCAAAACAAGTGAAAACACGCGGGCATCCTTTTTGAGATTTCTTAGGTTTTAATGAATATTACTAGAAGTTTCAAATTATCACGGCTTAAAAACATATTTAATGGACAAACCATGAGGTAAGTGCACACATCTTACTCTTGCATGTTTTGAAATAAGTTGGGATGTTTTTAAAATGCTTGTGGAATGTGTGAAAACTGTATCAAACAGGAATCAAACAGGGTGAATGGATTCGATTATTTTTATGTTTAATATAACAAAACCTGATGGTATAACTAACAAAATAACAGCCGATGGTATAAATATCAAAATATGCAGCTTATGCGTTCGTAAGTAAACCGCCATGTCCAATATATTATATATTACAATACTGCAAAACTTGTCAGCAACTTGTCATAAAATTGTCGGAAGCTTGTCACAAGTTCGTCAACCTGACCAATTTGATGTGACAGAACTGCCCTGGGAATTTCATGCCTTACGATGCTTCCGCCTCTAAAACTTAATCTTTTCGAAAGAAACCAAATTCAGTCGTAATTTCAGAAATTAGTGAATAAATATCAGTTAATCAATAAAAAATATAATAATTTTATTGATATAATATATCATCAAAAATCATCAAAAAATATCATCAAGCTGTGGAAATGGGTAAAAAATCCTCTTTGTCACAATATCATTATAATATTCGTGACTTCATCAAAATTGTCAAATGGCACATTCAATTTTTTTTAATATCTTGAAGATATGCCTTTTGATTATTTTTTTTCGAGGTATTTTCTAATGTACCTCCTGCCCATAATTTTGTTTTGCCTTCGATTTTAGTCCGAATGGTTCTCAGGTGAATCTTTGCTTGAAAAAATACTTCTTGAGTACTTGGATACTTGTCGCAAAAAGTTGGTGCAATGGATCCTCAGTAACTAGGATGCCTTTCTGTGCCTTTTCTGCTCTTTTTGCTGATGTAAGTACACTTTGGGTACGGCCCCATACATTTAAAGAGGTAAGGGGGTTAGTGTTGTGTTGACCTCCGTTCCGACATTAGATGGATGTGGGGGGGGGGGGGGTTGTGGCGGTTATCAAACAATGAAAAAGGGAATTGGCGATGTGGCGACCACTTTTCAGATGTTTCGGATAAAGATACTATAGCATAGCTCATTACGAGCGACAACCGTCAAGATCCGGACACAAAAGACGTACAGAAAAACCTGTTTTTAGCCACACCCTTCCGGAATCAGATGAAAAGGCAAACAGTAATAACTGATTGTCGTGACCCGGATGAAAAATACTTACAATAAAACCTTTACAGTTACCACCTTCCAGATCCGAAAAAAAAGACGCAGAGTATAAGTTCAGGTTATAGTCGCACATTCCACATGGCTAAACATGTTCCCATACACCTTTCCACATATCCATATATCTCATATATATATATAAGATAATAGTCTTAATTTTGAAATAGTACGATATTGTAAAACTTTGTAAACAGGGGAGGCAGGCAGTGGAAAAGGATGCCAGGGGGTTGGCGATGGGCTACCATTTGTTTTTTTTTTTTGACAAAAACAAAAAAAAACAATGACTGCCTAATAAAAGAATTTGACACGTTCGGATATTCTGATGTTGGTGTGCACTGGAAACTCTAGTATAATTAGATATTAATGTCCCTGGACATTCTTACTATATTTGATTAACTTGAACTTGGCTGGCCACAATGTCCTTAGACAATGCTATTAATTTAAATTTTTTGATATCGTAATTATTTTGTTTAATATTCTTTATTCGAATAGTTCGTCAATCTCTTGTCAAAGATATTTTGATGAATATGTGACAAGATATTGACATACTGCAAATTAGCATTTGACAAATGCATGACAAGAAAATGACAAGTAAGTGACAAAAACAAATTTTTGACAAATGTACATTGTTGAGTTAGACATCGTCAAGTTGACGAGTTTAGGGTCGTCAATCAATTTGACAAAGATTTGACGAATTTTTGACAAATTGACAAGTTTAAAATGACGAGTTTCTTACGAATTATTAGCATGACGAATTAATGACAAGCTATAAACTGACGAATTAATGACAAATTTATGACAAAGTGTTGACAAATTTTTGATTGGAAGTCGTTTAATTGGGCATCGTCAAATGGACAAGGCAAATTGGTCAGTCTCTTGGCAGTTCGACAACTTTTCGACAATTTCTTGACAAAGGCATATTATGTGTGATGAAGGAGCCCTCGAATATCGCAGAACTCCGAAGATTCATCGGGATGGTAAATTATTTGGCGAGATATTTGTCAAATTTACCACAGGTGATGTTCCGGATGATAGAACAACTCAGACAAGACAACATTTTTACCTGGGAGGAGCCACAGAAGAAATCGTTTGAGGATGTAAAGAAGTTACTATCTTCTGACAGAGTACTTACGTACTACGCCATGACATACACAAGGGAAACAACACAAAGTTGATAGTGAATTGCTGTATATTTTGTGCATGAGTGAAACTTTTGTATTGTTAAATATGTAAAGTTTAATTAAAATAATGATATTTGGGGATATATATTGATAAAACATGAATGGATATTGATAAATGTAACTTTCGAATAGGATATCATATTTTCGCTCACATGTGTGATGGTGAGATATGGAGTTGGTTTTCTTAAAAGATGGAGATGTTTATATGCATAGGTTTATTGTTCATGCTTACACTTTGGCACTACTACCATTTCACGTGATCCAGATCAATATTGGAATTGTATACCGGTGGAAATTAGGAATGTGAAACATATCTACTCTTTTAAAAGAACTCTTAAAGCTTATCTCATCTCGAGTTATACCGACTAATACATACAGCTAAAGCAGATAAACAAATATTAGTATATTTCTGGACAAATCTGATTACATCGACTTTGTTGTCATGTCTTGGTTCTGCTGACTTGTTTGGCGTTGAACAAGTATTTACTCCTCTAGTGTTTATCTTTCAAGAATTTATATTATCTTTATCAATAACTACGTTCATGTTTTTGAAGTGTCAAGTAAGAATAAGGTTTAGTAATGGACAAGCAAATTTCATAAGCTCTAGGTTTTTGCTTGTCCCCTTTTCCGTAGTTAAAAATTTTTTATATGTGGGATTTTTCTCATCTATTTGTACATTGCGCTTTTTGCTGCTTCGAAAGCTCAGAAAATAAACTTACTGATTGATTGATTGATCTATACGGCATAAGAAAATAAAACCATACATGAAAGCAATCATTTGTGCTGCAGATAGCTATTTCAAAAAGGTACTCAAGAATCGTTACCCTTTTCCCACAAACAAACCAGCAAACAAAAACTTTGTGTTGTAACATTTGAATCTTACATTATATTGTGGTCTAAATGTAAAATTAATTGTCTGGCATGAAATATTTAATGGAATTTGAGGCTGAATTTTATATTATCGCTCAACGTGTAGACAGCGGTTTTGAAAGTAATCAAATGACTACTTGAATGTTCAGACTGAAATGCACAGAATTGCTTGTTATCAGTTTTCATGCCGAAAAATATGCGAGTATAGATTTATTTCTTTATTTTCTATTCATATTTCATGAATTCCTGTTATAGGAAGAGCCAGTAATTGGGACAAAATTATGGGTTTTTAATGATTTTAGGGAAATATCCCTCAAATGACACAGAACAAATAAATACCACTGACAGAGGAGGTCAAACCAAACATTACTGATACAAAACACAGCAACTCCCTAATGTACGGAAAATAAAAGACAAAAGTATAAATCGTGTTTCTAAGGTAAACAATACACAAGTTTGGGAAATAATATGTCAGGCTGAACGTTAACCAATCAATAACAGCGTAACCAACGATCGCTGAACCAAGATGGCGACGGTCTGCACGTGAACCCACCACCAACAGCGATACAAACGATGTCGCAGAAACAAGATGGTGACGCCAACAAAAAAAAAACAAAAAAAAACAAAAAAAAAAAAAACAAAAAAAAAAAAAAACAGCTGATCCTCTGGCTAATCTTGTTAACTTTTCTCTTGAACAACAAATGATAGTTGTAATTTTATGTTACCGTATTATGAGACACACTTTCTCAAGTATGTGCTGTAAAGGATATCAATTAGTAAAACGAGCAAAGCAGGTTTCAGCCTATCTGCGTCAAATGTCCCATTCTACCATTTGTCCCATTCTACGGTCTGGGCCTTGTACCAGTAACCTAGGACCGTCCGCCACTTTTCAGTGGTTTTTGCGCAATAAGTCTCGTGTTTTGAACGCTATCACCTAATAATTTGGTATGTAGCAAGTACAGGATTTTACACATGTTTTCTGTTATGCGCGAAGTGAAATGTTGTGATTCATGAAAATGCCAGGCCGATATATTCTTTTCGGGCAGGACTTTCGAGCATAGTTGTAACTCGCCACTTTATTCTGTCATCCCGAAATATCAATATTTTAAATGCAAACTGTAAGCTATGTCAACTCGCTTTTCAAAATGACAACTAACAACTATAAGGATTACATGTGAGCATAAACCTGATATTTATATGTGTATACTGACAGTTTCCCTATAACACATCAGTATTTTGCTTTCGAAAACTAGTGGCAGTTGTCGGGAGGTTCGGCAAAAAATATCATTTCCAGGATAATAGTTGTTTTCGGGAGGTGGCGAAACGACAGGCACTGGCGGATTTAATCTAGGTCACTGGTAATCTGGGCACACGAGTCGATAGCCCTAGGTACACTTGCGGTCTTCCTATAAATCTAGGAAGATAGAAAGGGTCCGCTGGGACGAATAAGCCAAATCGCACTTTGGGTGTTTCGAGTAAAATGCCTAAGAATTTTGAATTTCGACTGCGAGAGAACCGGTTAAAAAATAAAGAATTGATAGAAAAAAAAAAATAAAAGAAAACAGCTCATACATTAAACATAAAAGAAATTGAAACTTGCAACTATTTGTAAAAACTTTCAATTAATTTTTGAAATAGCATACGGGTTGTTAAAAACCCGATTGCCCTTTGGTGCTAGAGAAATTTGATATTTAGGCGAAATCTCTCTATCATTTCTTTCATTTTTTACCCGGTTATTTTTATTCGAAACTCAGAATTTTTTGCGCATTTTTATTGGGAACGCCCAAAGTGTGATTTGGCTTATCAGTGGCGTTATTTTAGAAATGGCCCGATTAGAAATTATGGTGCACAGTTTATATGGTCAAATAACAATTTTGTACTGAGAAAAAAATACATGGGTGGCTACTGCCTACCGGTAATAACACTCAAACGGTAAATTAAACTTTAGTCTCCATAACATTCGATAATGAACACATCTGTATTGTAGATTTCTCAAAGGTCATGCACTCATCAGTTATGCAGTTTGTACCGGGAATTTTGTCTTCTTGTCATAAAGTATGAAAGGAAATACTGGTGGGTGGTCTTGAGGGTATTTAGTAGCGCACTCGTAGATGTCGCCCACATCAAAAACGAATTTACAAATTGCAAAACCACTCTTTACTCAAGTTTGGTAGTTTCGCCGAGGTCGAAAATAATGCGTCAGGATACTTCTCAGTTTGCTTTTTTAAGAAAAAGCCTTCTAGTCTGAACCTCGGTGTCCTGAAACGTGCGCCGAAAGAGCCAGAGCCTCAAAAATTGAGATCAGTGACTATTTCTATTAAATGAACTGTGATCCTTTCTGTCCTAGAAAGATTGAAAGGGCCCGCTGGGACTAAAATTATACGTACTGGTAACCTCGAACTAGTCCGAGCGCACCCTTTCTATTTTAGTGCAAAGTACGGAGTAATGAAGAACACGATATAAAAGTTAATTCGATGTTCTAAATATATATTGGCTTTTGCTGTAGAGTTATTCATATTGAGGGAGTGCACACTCGCAATTTTTATGAAATCCTACAAGCGTCGTCCATGTTTGGCGTTGCACTTAGTAAAAGCCAATGAGAGCAGGGATTTTAACGAGAACATGTGAAAGCACGAATTTTTTAATTCGCGGCCATTTCTGAGCTTCAGTTTTATTGGTTCACTGTGATGTCACGAGGATAGGCATCAAAACAAATATGGATGCAAATGGTTGAAATTTCGAGGAAAAGTTAATGTTTTCTCTTTGTATTGTGTAAATCGTTATCTTACACGTCCTATTAATTGCTCAGAAGCAGTTGTATTTTATCGCTCAGATTCGGGCAAGTTCCAGGTGTATAGTAATTAAGTTATCCAAAATTTGAGGTGAAATAATGTGCAAACTCAAGACCGTCTGGCAGTTTCTAACGAACTAGCTCCGAGTCAGTTCCTTTCCTGTTTTACTCGGTACGAGGGAGACGAAATAAATTGGTTGCATTTGGTCATAATTGGTGATAACAAAATGTTAAATTCCGAGTCCAGTAAATTAACCAAATGCGAATTTGGCATCCCTTTCGACTCAAATATTCCTTATCCTTGACAAATGATACTTGTTTTCAACCACAAAAGATGTTCGTTTTCATTTTACCAATGTGGATCTACTGTAACCACTCGTTCTGCCCCACTCGTATGCATTTCTGTCATAGCTGATCCCCAACAGTGAGCCGCTTCTTGGAGCTGATGTCCACGAGGGAAACGAGATGCAGTTGAACCGCAGATCCAGATTGGTTAAAAATAAACATTCATTGATTCTTTATTGTTCGGGCACTTTCAAGAATCCATATCATCCAATTGAGATACTTATTAGAACTACAATATCAATTTAGGAGTCAGCTGACAAATAAGACATTTCACTAATTTCGATCTACCCGTCGTCTAGGACCGTGCGGAAGATTTTAGTCGAGGCGACTTAACGTCACTTCTGGGCTTTCCGTGGTCAGTTATGTACTTGTGTGTAAACAATACTCTAAAATGCCTCTAAAATGTCCCTACATTTCTGGACCAATTCTTTTGAAGTTTGATAGGAATTTTACCTTTGTAGTCCTTCTCAGAGCTTGTATTTTGTGTGTCAATCTGGCAGGGTTGGCTTTCTTCCGAGAAGAAAGGTATTTCGTCCCTTCAACTGGAAGAAATAGGGAAGAAACGGGAAGAAATACCTTTCTTCCTGGATGAAAAGGAAGAAAGTGGGAAGAAAATGGGAAGAAACCTACTTTTTCAAGAAAACATCAGTGCAACGTACTATCTGTTTATTGATTTTACAGAACCAATATTAAGTGTGTTCTAATGTACTATTAAAGAAAAAACGACAGAGAAACAAACGAAAAAAAAATACACCAAAACACAATGAAGAAATAATGATCTTATACCATGTGCTCTGCAAATGTGCTGCCACAACACCCTTTCTTATCACCCCCTTTTAATTTTAATACTTAATCCTCCCCCATTGAAGGTAAACACAGCCTTTGTCTTTTGTTTTCACTGGCACATTAAGAGCAAACAAAATCATACACTAATTTCTTATACACTAAGTCAAAGTTTAAACACTTGACCAAAGTCCTCAGGCTATTACAGCGTACCCAGCTTTTCAGCATACATTGAACCACGAGTCCCAGCTGGTAGTCCTAACCCTTCTCCCCTCGAAGCATTCTGTAACAGAAAAACAACTTTGATGCTTTGTCATTGCCGAGTCTGTTACTTAGTTTCGTGTGAATGGCGCCAAAGTTTGAAAATACGCGTTCTATGGAAGCTGACGACGATGGGGAAGACAGCAGCTGAACTGCTAGGTCTGTAAACGCTGTAGGGATCTTGCACTTCAGGAGTGCCTTCCACGAATTGATGGGATGAAGATCGCTGGCTGACTCGGAGAAATAGGCTGGGGGAAAGGGTACAGACTGACCCTGGAATGCCATCACAGTTGCAGTGTGCTGTGGGTCACGGCGTTGCAGATACTCATTGACTTTGTTTAACTGCTCATACCTAAGCTTTGATTCCAGATACTTCGGGTGAAGCTTATAGGCTGTGAGATGTTCTTCTGTGACGGCTTGCTTCAATCGCTTTTCAATGCTGGTTCTATGTTGTGTGAGAAATGGATTTTCCGTAAGTGAAATCTAGACGTCACACGCATCTGCAATGGAGCTGTTATCTGACTGGCATTTGTCTATGGCTTGGGCAATGGGTCTCAGCTGTTCAGCTAAATCTTTCGCATTGCGGAAGATGTTGTAATCTTGGATCTTCTGTGTGATGTTTCGGTCAAATTCGCCCTCTGGTCTTGGCATACCTGCATATAGAAACACCTGTTTCTTACATAGGAATCCAGGCAAGTCAGCTGTGACTTATATCTTGTCTCCCGAGGCAACTGCGGTTTATCGCTGTTTGTGTAGCTGTTTAACCAGGCACTTGGTTTTTGGTAGTTTCTGAAGTATTTGTTGACTTCTTTTACGTGCTTTATGACCTTTGGTTGCTTAATATCTTCTCCCAGGAGACTCAGCAAGTGTGCAGAACATCCATAAGCAACAAGATCCGGATCACCCGCCTTTAGTTCTTCAATCATCTTCGCCATGTTGCTGGCATTGTCAGTTACAACTGTCTTTACAGTGCAGTTATATATATTTATCTCTGCTTGTCAATGCAAAGGTTTTTGCAGTTTTCTGCCGTTTTGGTCATTGCCCCTGTGTCGTGACTGTCCTTCCATAGTTGGCTGAACAGATTCAACTGCCTGTCGTTTAGTGGGTGGTGGCGATGTTGACCTGTCGCGTTTCCTTGATGTTTGTTCATTTTTGTCATGTTTATTGTCAGAATTAAACATCAGTGCCGGATCAGTATCAACACAACATTTCTGCTGATGTGTCCTCAGCCGACAGGCTTTAGCAAGCTGTGTATTGCCGCATTTTTTTGCACTTTGCATACACTTTCTTGTCCTTGATCACTTGGACAAAGTGCTGTCATATAAAATCCTTGGGTCTGCCGCCTCTGAACATGTTGGATTGTATGAATGTATGAACATGATTTTAAAATAAATTTTGCCCCCTTATATATTCTGATTTTTTGAGTTAAGTAAAGTTGATTTAGTCAGGCAAAACTGTTGAGTTGCTCACTTAAAGTCGTTCCGTTGGCTGTTTGTTGAGTAAAAAAATTTCTGTAGTTAGCATTGGTCAGTTTATGTGTGGATTCGTGTCCCCTTTGTTTTCTTTACATGAAAGAAAAAGATGTAGATTTGCGTCCCTTTCCAAATCGCGGCGCGCAGAATTGCACAGGTTTCCGGAGTACATAAAAAGCGGAGATGGTGGCACCCAAGACCCTTTATCTGACCCCTATTAATCCTGTTTATTACCTAGAGGTTTGATATGTGAATTCGCACCTATTTAAATCCCCCTGTGGCATGGGGGAATCTATGTATACACCCACTGCGTTCTGTTCTGTGCACGGCGTAAGAGCCGGCTAATCGGAATTTCTTTCCAGCTCTCCTTTTAGTATTTCTTCATTCTTGCTTCTTTTTCTCCCACTTGTTTCTTTACCAAGTAACCAGCCTCGGTGGCCTAGTGGTTAGAGTGTCCGCCTCGAGACTGGAAGATCGTGGGTTCAAACCCCTATCGGGTCATATCTAAGACTATAAAATTGGAACTCCTCCTTGCTACCCTGTGAGGCACTCCACATGTAACGGTTAGAAGGACGGCTGGAATGCCCCATTTCAGTATAATATGGCAGGGGGATCCCGATATGACCATAGCAGTTGAAAGGGATCTAAGGAACAATACAATACCTTACCAAGTGCGTCCTAATATACCCATCCTAGTTAGTGAACGGAACGTTGAACACCAAATCAACAACAACTTACTTAAGAATTGCTCCGAGTGCAGTTTAAGAAATTCCAAGAAATTCCAAATATTACACCTTTTAAGGTTTCTTCCATTTCTTCCCTGATATTGAAGGGAAGAAAGTATTTCTTATCTGTGGGAAAAAAACCCGGAAAAAACCGTGGTTTTTCCCCTCCATGGAAGAAACATGCCAACCCTACAATCTGGCCACGGTTAGCCAAATAAAATTACAAAGAAGAAAAACGCGCACACATAGAAAATGGCATTTTCCCTACAAATCCTGTATCAGGCTTATATTTTATTGGCTAAAACTGGTCGAATTGCAGAAAAGGAACAAAATGCTGATATTTGACGCTACACCAGCTGTAATGTGTGGTGGTCGGATACGTCTAGTGGTCAGCGCTGTCGCTTTTGAAGAAGAGGTCGTGATTTTAATCCCCATTCAAGGCGCACTTTTTCATTGTCTCCTCTGGTAGGTTTTGCAGGCCATATTTATAGTTCTGTCTCCCACAGAAGTAGTCCATGCGCATATCTAGGCCCATGCTACATGAATTCATCTGTTAGTGGCTCAGAATTGTGAGGTTTATACGCCAAATTATAATCATTGCGGACATATGGGCACATTGTAAACTGGCTTGAACAAAATTATATGCAAAGGATTGATGTATATAACTGATTCCTTCCCTTCCCCTCCGCCCTCCCCTTCCCCTTTTATAATGTTAGTCAATCTGACATTTATATAAAATTTAACGAATGGTCAGTTAAATTTCAGAGAGGAAAAACTGAATTATTGATCACAATAGTAACAGCAAAATTTTTGAGTTCAAGAACTGTTTCTTTTTTGTGCAGTACAAAATTAAAAGAAAGATTTGGGTATAGAGGGCAAAGTCATAAGTATATTCACAGATATTTGCTTCTGAATTTCAGATATAAAGATGGACTGTTGTTTTGATATCGAAAATTAATTTTTTGAGACAAAAAATCATTTCCAGATTTCAAAATATGAATAAAAAAGTCTCATTCTGGAATAATTATATCTAAAATAAATTCTTGATGTCAGTAGAAGGAAAATAAATTATTGAACTAAAAGTTGTGATTTTGCTGTCAAATACTTCCTTTTTGGTGTCATGAATTGAATTTTTGATCTTTAAAAGTTAATTTTAGAGATTTTGAAGTCGTTTTTGATATCTCTAAATATTTATTAATATAAAGAATTATGTTTTTGATCAAGAATCCGGTTAGGGCTATCAAAAATATAATAACAGGTAGCAAAAATTAATTCTTGATATCAGAAAATGAATTTTAGAGATTAAAAATATCAACAATTGGCTATTTTAAAGTGAAAATGACATTCCATAAGCTATAGCATATAGACTTTTCCTGTCCAAACGCACACTGGTTCGATTCTGAATATACAGATGTGCTTTTCTTTATACTTTAACGTTCTGATTTTGATAACACAAAATACATGTGAGTAGTTACTGGAGAATGATTTAGCATGATTATTCTTTACGCCCAGGGAGGGAGGCCACTCACTTACCAACTGGTTACCACGTGTGGCCATGACCCGGGATTGTGGGGGTGGGGGGGGGGGGGTGGGGGTGGAGTCAGTCAGCTGGTTATCACCTGTGTGCATGACCCAGTTGGGCCACTCACGTACCAACTGAGTACCATGTGTGTCCATGACCCGGGGGCGGGGGGCACTCACGTACAACTGGTTGCCATGTGTGTCCATGACCCGTTGGGGGAACTCACGTACAACTGTTTACCATGTGTGTCCATGGCTTTTTAAAACAACCCCTAAACGTAGGGTGCTAATTATGTCTCCCCGACCAAGGGGAGTCACATAGTGTTTGTACGTTCTGTGTATGGTTTTATCAACTTTTGACGCATAATTAGGGCAGGCGTATGACGTCATTACATAAAAATCTTGTGTGCGAAATTTCTCAGCCGCTTATCATCGGAGAAAGTTCAAACTTGGTGGGATTGTTGCTTGATAGGTCCGAAAAGTTCTTAAGCATTTTATGGCGAGTAGAACGAACGAATACGGCGCATGACGTCATCGCGTAAAATATTTATATATTTTGAACAAGATCTTGTGTGCAAAATATCTCGATAACGGAAAGCCCGATCGACTTCACATTTTATGTCAATATTCCGTGGGTCTCTCAACTCTTGACGCATGTCACTTGATTCGAAAGGCGTATGACGTCACTAAGTAAAATCTTGTGTGCGAAATTCCGCAGCTGCTGAACATCGAAGAAAGTTGAAACGTGGTGGAATTGTTGCTTGACAGGTCCGAAAGATTCTTTCATATTTTGACGCGAGTAGAGCGAACGAGTGCAACGTTCGGCGTCATCACGTAAAATATGTATATATTTTGAACAAGATCTGGCGTGCAAAATATCTCGATAACAGAAAGTCGTATCGATTTCAAATTTTATTTCTTGATTCATTAGTTCTGTCAACTTTTGACGCATGTCACGTGATTAGGGTAGGCGTATGACGTCATGGCGTTAAAATGTTGCATGCAAAAGTTCTCAGCCGCAGAACATCGGAGAAAGTTGAACCTTTTTTTGCTTGTTTTTTTTTGTTTTTTTTGCTTGCTATTTCCGAAAGATTCTATCAAATTTTATCGCGAGTAGAAGGAACGAGTGTGGCGTATGACGTCATCACGTAAAAAATGCATATAATTTGGACAAGATCTTGTGTGCAAAGCATCTCGATAATGGATAAGGGAAAGTCGTATTGACTTATAGTTTTTTTGGGTATTATTTCGTAAAAAATTATCTGTTGTTAAGCAAAATGTCTCGAAAGCGGAAAGTCGGATCGACATCAAACGTGATGTAGTTGTTCCTCAATTTTGGTTAAACATTAAACTCATAAAGACAAGAACGGTGAACGACCTCCTCACTCCCTCCACACCTCCCAATGTTGTCGGTTCCTTGGTTAACTAAGCATTGTTGTTAACTACACTGTTCATTTCGGCGTTTTCCAGAAGATTCGAGAGTGTTTCTGCATACTTTAGAACAGCAACAGCATTCCTGTCGGTCCATTACTATTTCTTATTGCCTAAAATTGAGCTTTTTGTGCTTTTCCTCTCTACGGCTGTTACGTAACATGCCACTCAGTCAGGAGTCTGTCCGTTCTTTTTTCCGCAAACTTGATTCAGTTGCCAAGGTATTCTAGTCATGTGATCTGTTTTTTTTTTTGTATCGGTTAGCATTGTTTGCAGTACATGGAAGCAATATTTGCTTTTAAAGTGGGTCACCTGATATCTTGTGTGATGAGAAGCAGCTCCTCATTTTGGCAACGAAATGACCTCCCCCCCCCCCCCCCCCCGTTCTCCCACCGAGATGAGTCATCTGATGCGCAGTTATGAAGAAAGCCTTTCTAGTGCTTTTTTGTCGATGGGAATGTACGAAGACAAGGTAGTATATCAAGGCCATAACTACACTTAGGGTACAGACCGTTACCTTGGGTAAAAGGGTTAGGTTTGCGTTTACCGTCATATCTACACTAAATGGCTGGGAAGGGAAGAGGGTGGGGGATGAAAAAAAAAAAACAAAAAAAAAACAAAAAAAAACAAAAAAACAGACAAATCTAGGCTACCGTCAAGAACCGGGTGAAAAGATGTAAAGTAAGCACTGCTTGTTGTGGCCCCTTCCAGATTCGCATAAAAAGACGTACGGCAGGGTTCGCGTTGGCGGGGTTTTTGTCCACTTTTTGGGCATTTTTTGCGAAATGACTCACTTTTTCGGAACTCGCCGAGTCTATCTAGACCAAACTGAGTCACACTTTCCTTTTTTGACTCACTTTCCTGAGGACCCAGCGCGAACCCTGACGTACGGTAAAACTTGTTTGTTTTGACCAACTTCCAGACCCGGATAAAAAATGGAACGTGCAGTAAAACTGCTGTAGTGACCAATTTCCAGACCTGGATAAAAAAAGACGTACAGTAAAACCCGTTTTAGCGACCATCTTCCAGACTCGGATACAGAATACGTGCAGTAACATCTGTTTTATTGACCACCATCTGTTTTGTTTATTTTTGAATTTCTAGACAATGAATTAGTATTTTGTTTGCGGAAATTAATATTTTAATTCAGTAATAAGAAAAAAAAAAGGAAAATGGTTTTGGGGGAATTATGGGTTTAGTCGGAGAAATATTTGTTTTTGCTCACAAAAAAAAAAGAAACTAAATAGGTGTCGATTGAAAGTGTGTGATATAGCCTGTACTCTTTATGTTTTGTGTGCACTGGCCGCTCTAGTTTTTTAACCAAACGCTGAATGAAATTTCGAAATAACGCCCCTTTTCGTAGGAAACGCGGAGTACTGAATGAAAAATAAATCCCTTTTAAAAAAAAACTTGACACTCCGCGCGGACCCCATCTGGCTTCAAAATTACCCCTTTCCCCGCATTGATTCGGACACGCATGGTAACACGTAAGATACCAAGTGGCCCCCGGGTCTTAACGGGACTAATTACTTTTATTTTAAGATGTTTATGAATCGTGTTTTGTCAGCTCCATGAAAGTTTCGAGAGCTTTGAGAACTGACAGACTTGATATGAATTTCCCTTCGGTGCCAAATTGACACCATTACGCGTCGTCAGTGTGAGCTAATTTGAGACAAATTGTCAACACGTGTTCACCTATTCACCTAAGCACAATGTCCCCAGACATTCTTATTGCTCTTCAGGCTCAAATTTGCAAAAAAAAAACAAAAAAAAAACAAAAAAACAACAACAACCGTGTTACCGGGTGGGGATTGTGTTAATAGACGCTGTTGTATGAAAGACAATCGATCAATGAATTCACAACATACAATCACGCGGAGAATTTAGGCCTGCTCGGCCGGTAAACAATTTTGTTTTCCAAAAGTGTATGTTGTTGTTCGTTGTTGTTTAGGTAACCTGTAGAGGGCGGAAGTGTTAAGAGACAGAGATGGAGGATATCAAAAGAAGACTGGATCTGAGAAGCCCTTCCATCAAATCACAGGTATTCAACATGACCATTACCGTGTTACCATAACAACCTTATTGGACAGACAGTGTGTGTGGTTCAAGAGACAGCGGGATCCGTATTCACACTTTTTTATTCCCCACAGGGAATATATGCGATCGACCGCGTGTCGGTCGGTCGGTCTGTCATCCAGAGCTTGTTAACACGATAACTTCAAAACTCCTGCAAGGATTTTAATGAAACTTGGTATGTAGTTTCTATGGGAACAAACACAGATCGGTGTTGTAAATGGGACAGGTTTCGTCCAAGGAAAATTGACCAGCTGGACTTGGAAAATTTCAGCTATTGATTGACTATTGATGTTCGTGTTTAACTGATGGGGGGGGGGGGGGGGGGCTGGGGGGGAATATGTGGGCTATGCACACCGCTCTAGTTTTGGCTTCAGCGGAACGATTTTGTTTGGTTGTGTCTTTGTGTTTAGTCTAGCCATGTTTGTGGCACGCGTGTGTGAGGCAAAGTGTGAAATGTTGAACGGAAGGTTGAGGTGGATTTTCAGAGACATGAGGGGACTGCTGTAGCTTGAATATTACAGATGTGTGGAGCACGACGGAAGAATTTAATTAAAACGACGATGAGGTTCAGTTTCTTTTAGGACAGGCTGTAAGAGGTTTCACTGGTGACCTTTGGAAAAAGCTGAATCAGTTATTGTCAAATCCTTGTCACACTGAAGCGAATAATCCCCAGATAATTCTCAACCGTCAAGTTTAAATCGCGTAGATACGGTCATTTGTTCGGCTGTTCGATACCAGGACTTTCGTAGGTGGGGAATTACTGGTGTTTCACAGCTGGTCGCAGTGCCCCTGGACGTTTTTGTTTTTGGTGAAGAGGTTTGTTTTGCATATACGAGTTTTGGAATTGGAGAACTCAGATATGGTAGAGTTGTTTTGACGTTATCTGGCTATCAAAAGTAGCTGTTGGTGCGGAGGAGTGGAGTGCACAACGGCCTTCACAAGATCGGCTGTTCGTGTTAGGCGCAATGTAAATAGAAATGTGGTATGTTAAAGCCTTAAAGTTATTGTACATTCCCTTCCGGGGTGGGTGGGGGTTGGTCAGGAGAGATAAGCGGTGAGCCTTGCAAGTTCTCTGCCTTTCTGCTCATGACAGCTAGTCCGCCATAACTGGGTGTTTCTGCTCATGACAGCTAGTCCCCCGTAACTGGTTGTTTCTGCTCACGAGAGTTACTCCCCCGTAACTGGTTGTTTCTGCTCATGACAGCCAGTTCCCCGTAACTGGGTGTTTCTGCTCATGACAGCTAGTCCCCCATAACTGGTTGTTTCTGCTCATGAAAGCTACTCCCCCGTAACTGGGTGTTTCTGCTCATGACAGCTAGTCCCCCATAACTGGTTGTTTCTGCTCATGAGAGCTACTCCCCCGTAACTGGTTGTTTCTGCTCATGACAGCTAGTTCCCCGTAACTGGGTGTTTCTGCTCATGAGAGCTACTCCCCCGTAACTGGGTGTTTCTGCTCATGACAGCTAGTCCCCCGTAACTGGTTGTTTCTGCTCATGACAGCCAGTTTCCCGTAACTGGGTGTTTCTGCTCATGACAGCTAGTCCCCCATAACTGGTTGTTTCTGCTCCTGAGAGCTACTCCCCCGTAACTGGGTGTTTCTGCTCATGACAGCTAGTCCTCCGTAACTGGTTGTTTCTGCTCATGACAGCCAGTTCCCCGTAACTGGTTGTTTCTGCTCATGACAGCCAGTTCCCCGTAACTGGGTGTTTCTGCTCATGACAGCTAGTCCCCCATAACTGGTTGTTTCTGCTCATGAGAGCTACTCCCCCGTAACTGGGTGTTTCTGCTCATGACAGCTAGTCCTCCGTAACTGGTTGTTTCTGCTCATGACAGCCAGTTCCCCGTAACTGGGTGTTTCTGCTCATGACAGCTAGTCTCCCGTAACTGGTTGTTTCTGCTCATGAGAGCTACTCCCCCGTAACTGGGTGTTTCTGCTCATGAGAGCTACTCCCCCGTAACTGGGTGTTACTGCTCATGACAGCCAGTCCCCCGTAACTGGTTGTTTCTGCTCACGCCAGCTAGTTCCCCGTAACTGGGTGTTTCTGCTCATGACAGCTAGTCCCCCATAACTGGTTGTTTCTGCTCATGAGAGCTACCCCCCCAGTAACTGGGTGTTTCTGCTCATGACAGCTAGTCCCCCATAACTGGTTGTTTCTGCTCATGAGAGCTACTCCCCCGTAACTGGGTGTTTCTGCTCATGACAGCTAGTCCCCCAGAAGTGGGTTTTTCTGCTCATGACAGCTAGTCTCCCATAACTAGGTGTTTCTGCTCATGACAGCTAGTCTCCCATAACTAGGTGTTTCTGCTCATGACAGCTAGTCCCCCATAACTAGGTGTTTTTGCTCATGACAGCTAGTCTCCCATAACTAGGTGTTTCTGCTCATGACAGCTAGTCCCCCATAACTGGTTGTTTCTGCTCATGAGAGCTACTCCCCCGTAACTAGGTGTTTTTGCTCATGACAGCTAGTCTCCCATAACTAGGTGTTTCTGCTCATGACAGCTAGTCCCCCATAACTAGGTGTTTCTGCTCATGACAGCTAGTCCCCCATAACTGGTTGTTTCTGCTCATGAGAGCTACTCCCCCGTAACTAGGTGTTTTTGCTCATGACAGCTACTCCCCCGTAACTGGGTGTTTCTGCTCATGACAGCTAGTCCTCCGTAACTGGTTGTTTCTGCTCATGACAGCCAGTTCCCCGTAACTGGTTGTTTCTGCTCATGACAGCCAGTTCCCCGTAACTGGGTGTTTCTGCTCATGACAGCTAGTCCCCCATAACTGGTTGTTTCTGCTCATGAGAGCTACTCCCCCGTAACTGGGTGTTTCTGCTCATGACAGCTAGTCCTCCGTAACTGGTTGTTTCTGCTCATGACAGCCAGTTCCCCGTAACTGGGTGTTTCTGCTCATGACAGCTAGTCTCCCGTAACTGGTTGTTTCTGCTCATGAGAGCTACTCCCCCGTAACTGGGTGTTTCTGCTCATGAGAGCTACTCCCCCGTAACTGGGTGTTACTGCTCATGACAGCCAGTCCCCCGTAACTGGTTGTTTCTGCTCACGCCAGCTAGTTCCCCGTAACTGGGTGTTTCTGCTCATGACAGCTAGTCCCCCATAACTGGTTGTTTCTGCTCATGACAGCTACCCCCCCAGTAACTGGGTGTTTCTGCTCATGACAGCTAGTCCCCCATAACTGGTTGTTTCTGCTCATGAGAGCTACTCCCCCGTAACTGGGTGTTTCTGCTCATGACAGCTAGTCCCCCAGAAGTGGGTTTTTCTGCTCATGACAGCTAGTCTCCCATAACTAGGTGTTTCTGCTCATGACAGCTAGTCTCCCATAACTAGGTGTTTCTGCTCATGACAGCTAGTCCCCCATAACTAGGTGTTTTTGCTCATGACAGCTAGTCTCCCATAACTAGGTGTTTCTGCTCATGACAGCTAGTCCCCCATAACTGGTTGTTTCTGCTCATGAGAGCTACTCCCCCGTAACTAGGTGTTTTTGCTCATGACAGCTAGTCTCCCATAACTAGGTGTTTCTGCTCATGACAGCTAGTCCCCCATAACTAGGTGTTTTTGCTCATGACAGCTAGTCTCCCATAACTAGGTGTTTCTGCTCATGACAGCTAGTCCCCCATAACTGGTTGTTTCTGCTCATGAGAGCTACTCCCCCGTAACTGGGTGTTTCTGCTCATGACAGCTAGTCCCCCAGAAGTGGGTTTTTCTGCTCATGACAGCTAGTCTCCCATAACTAGGTGTTTCTGCTCATGACAGCTAGTCTCCCATAACTAAGTGTTTCTGCTCATGACAGCTAGTCCCCCATAAGTGGTTCGTTTTACATGATTTACAATTCATCAGAACTCACATCCTTGCAGGTGTTTACTAATTAGAGGTGCTCACTCACTTTGGTATAGACATACGTACGTATGTTGTTCTTACGTCATTAGAAGAACTGCCTGCTGTGATTGTCTAGTTAGCGCCACACATGAACCAGGCAACACCCACATCCCAATTCGCCCCACTTTGATGCAATATTCAGCTTTAACAGATAATTGGATAAATGTGAAAAATGATGGCTGCTTGGGGATGGTTAGAAGATCAACTGTTACCGAGCAAATGCTAATTGATCGGATTCTTTATGGCGTTGTCGGTAAAAGCTGAAAACGTCCGTCTTAAGGACAAGTCAGATGGAAACAGAAGAAGCGTTAGAGTGAATGTCACATGAGAGTGAATGTCGCATGAGAGTGAATGTTGCATGAGAGTGAATGTCGCATGAGAGTGAATGTCGCATGAGAGTGAATGTCGCATGAGAGTGAATGTCGCATGAGAGTGAATGTCGCATGAGAGTGAATGTCACATGAAAGTGAATGTTGCATGAGAGTGAATGTCGCATGAGAGTGAATGTCGCATGAGTGAATGTCACATGAGAGTGAATGTCACATAAGAGTGAATGTCACATGAGAGTGAATATTACATGAGAGTGAATGTCGCATGAGAGTGAATGTCACATGAGAGTGAATGTCACATGAGAGTGAATATTACATGAGAGTGAATGTCGCATGAGAGTGAATGTCACATGAGAGTGAATGTCACATCAGAGTGAATGTCGCATGAGAGTGAATGTCACGTAAGAGTGAATTTCACACGAGTTTTTCATGAGTGTTAATATGCATGGATGTTGTGTTGCACCAACCATTCTTTTTCCCCCGTTTTTTTTTTTTGTCAAAGAAATTCCCGGAGGGTGGCGCCTTATCAGTGACTGATTTTCATTCAAGGATTCAGTGAGATCGTTTCCCCATCCATCAGAATGGGGACACTTGAGTTGATCACTTGTGAGAAAACCCACCTAAATCACAGTGGCCCGATTTGCCGCCCAATTGCACGAACGCGTAACACCACCGCGGTGCTAATAGCTAACAGATTGCCAAGATTAAGAGATAAAAAGCAGTGCCAGTAAAAAGAATGCAGGTTCTTTTCACTTCGGTTCTGTAAGCGAGTAGGGCATCAAGATGAGCTATGGAACTTTTGGGCGGAAAATTAGCATTCGCCCTGAGGAGAAATAAAGAAATATTGAAAGTTTTACTGAGGTAAAGTTTAAATACTTAAAGGGGAACAAAATTGAAAAGAAGGAAAGAAAGAAAGAAAGAAAAGGACAAAACAAAAGACTGGTTTTGTTTAAATGATTCATATGTTATGAAAGTATTACAAGTAACTGATTCCCGGTAAGATGAAAGGGGGCGCAGCGCTCGTTTTTTTTTTTGGGTGGCACTTCAGTCCTCATGGGTTATCTATCACCCAATACATCAGTATCAATCACTCAGCGTGATACAAATAACTTAACCTTATCCTGCTAGCAAGGGTACCATTGATTCGTTTAATTAGAAACTGAAATATATCAGAAAAAAGGATTTCGTATGCCTGTAGTTTTGTCTTTTAACTGTGCCACCGCCCTCCCACACACCACACCCCCCCCCCCCCGCCCAGTGGGTTGGGTTTACTTTGGTTGGGTTCAGTTTGAGATAATTATTTCTCGGATGTTTAAATCGCGAGTTTATCAGGAATAACTTTTCTCAGAAAGTCAGGTTGAGCAGGTTGGCGTGTGTATTTAATGAGTGAAAATATGTAATCTAATGTTGATTAGTTGATTAGTCATGCGCTCATTCAAAACACATGCATTGAAGCGAATCCGTGCGCGGAGGCCAATTGCTCGCAATGTCGGTGTTCCTGTCGGGAATCTCATGTGAGTGACCGTAAAGGTCATATCGTAGTGTCGTAGTATCGTTTGCAGCATCTATATGCTGCCTTTGTTTGTTTGTTTGGTCCGCCCTCTTGTCGCAGTTGACCACAATGTCCCTGGATATCCTTATATGTTTTTACAAGAGAAGTAAGTGATTTGGTTCAGAAGGATGTTAAGGATGGGGGTGGGGGGAGGTATGCCCTTGAGCAACACCTGTTTCATTGTTTTCGGGTGTTGCACTCTCCCTTTGCACTCGTTCTCCTTTTGCCCTCGTTCTGCTTTTGCACTCGTTCTCTTTTTGCACTCGTTCTGCTTTTCGAGCAGTAACACCCCGGGGATGCGCTCATAACGCCTTCTAGCAACAAGTGTAGGGTTTTTAAGATTTAACCCATGTGTGGTGCCTTGGCGGATTTAGAGGTTAACGATATCGAAAGAGGAAGCTAATTGTGTAATTTTGGGAACGAGTATCCATGTTCGTGTTTCTGATGGAAAATACTGGAACAAGAATCACCTGGGCGCATTAGAGCGGCGGACATGCGGGGGCGGACATGCGGGGGCGAGCATGCGGGGGCTGACATATGGGGGCGGACATGCGGGGGAGGGCATGCGGGGCGGACATGCGAGGCGGACATGCGGGGGAGGGCATGCGGGGCGGACATGCGGGGGCGGACATGCGGGGCGGACATGCGGGGGAGGGCATGCGGGTGTGGACATGCGGGGGCTGACATGTGGGGGCGGACTTGCGGGGCGGACATGCGGGGGCGGACATGCGGGGGAGGGCATGTGGGGGCGAGCATGTGGGGGCGAGCATGCGGGGGAGGGCATGCGGGGGCGGACATGCGGGGGCGGACAAGCGGGGGCGGACATGCGTGGGAGGGCATGCGGGTGTGGACATGCGGGGGCGGACATGTGGGGGCGGACATGCGGGGGAGGGCATGCGGGGGAGGGCATGCGGGGGCGGACATGCGGGGGCGGACATGCAGGTGGGGACATGCGGGGGCGGACATGCGGGGCGGATATGCGGGGGCGGACATGTTGGGGCGGACATGTGGGGGCGGACATGCGGGGGCGGACATGCGGGGGAGCGCATGCGGGGGAGGGCATGCGGGGGCGGACATGCGGGGCGGACATGTGGGGGAGGGCATGCGGGGGCGAACATGCGGGTCGGATATGTGGGGCCGACATGTGGGGGCGGGCATGCGGGGGCAGGCATTCAAGCTCGCCGTAACGTTAGCATGCTTGTAACAGATCAACAAATAAAACTGGATTTTATTACTGAAATAAACAATTGCCAATTTTGACTTAACGTTGTCTGGTTGACTGCTGGTAAATAATTAAATAAAACATTTATTGCAAACTAAAACTGATTGCAAACATATTGCGAATGTTTGCTTGATAGAACTCTACTTAGTAAAACGTGGAAGGGAAATTCCATGCGATCATAGCCCACGCGGCAGCCCGCCCCCTGTCTAGAAGCAATATCTTCCGCCCCTCCCCCCTCGTCACAACACCCTCCCTCTTCCTATTAGGAATGTGGCGATACGCCATTCTCACGGTTCGGTTCGGTATGCTTCAATTGTTCGGTTCGGGTTTTTCGGTACGATTTTGCAAAGATTATCAAAATTTTGCCGAGGTGGTGCAATATTCGTATTTAGTCATATATTTACCGGTAACATTTATAAAGCTCAAATTAATAAATTAGAAACATTTTTTATTTCCCACAGGGAATATATGCGATCGACTGCGTGTCTGTCGGTCTGTCGGTCGGTCTGTCATCAAGAGCTTGTTAACACGATAACTTAAAAACTCCTGCAAGGACTTTAATGAAGCTTCTATGGGAACAAACACAGATCGGTATTGTAAGTGTGCCAGGTTCATCCAAGGAAAATGGACTAGCTGGACTTGGAAAATTTCTGCTTTTGATTGACTGTTGATGGCCGTGTTAAGTTAATGGGGGTCTGTGGGGAATATGTGGGCTATGCACACTGCTCTAGTTTTTTAAATAGGGCATCAGTTCTTCAACATTTATTCGGTGACGAAGCACCTAAAATAGGTCTCCCCAAATAGCTAATAATATTTTATGAGTCCCCAGCCGTCGCGTAGCGCGAAGCGGGCACTACAGTCTTCAGGTGTGTCCGTCCCTCTGTCTGTCTGTCGACACTTGATGCACATAACTTTGTGTAATCCATATCTCAAACACGGATGCGAATACAGCGGCTTGCCTATGCTAAAATGTTCCCCGCCATTTGTAGATGCGCAAGAAGACATTTTTGTGTCGATACCTGCAGCTGTTTAAAATATTTAAAAGTCAAAGAAACAACATTTAGGCATAAATATGTCAAAGATCAATCAATATACGCATCATTTCACGTCACCGAACTTACAGTTAAGTTTAAGTATATCACATAGTAGTCATTGCAGTTTTGTTCTAACTTGAGAACATTAACAGAGTTACTTAATTATAATGCCATAAACAAAACGCCTTTACACATATTATAAGAAACTTGAATTACATTTAGGAAACGTAATGCTTCTGCCACTAATGGAAGAGTTCACATTAAAATATCAAGTGATAACTTGACAAATGTACATATTGTAAAACCTCAGCAACACGTCAACTTGCTGAGGTTTTACAACTGAGCACGAAGCAGTACTTCATGTCATAGCTGTCGATTATGAGTGAAAAAAAACTACCAAAAAAAAAAAAAACCCCGAAAATACCGCGGTTTTTCTCTTTTGGTTTTTTTAATCGAACCGAACCGAAGAACCGCGGTCGGTTTTCGGTTACGGTACGAACCGTAACACCGCTACTTCCTATCCCGTGTACCTACATATTACAGGAAGTTAAATGTTGTTTATGCTGTGAATGTCATCGGATCGGTATGCTCCCTGGTCTATACCAAATCGGTCTGAAACTAGACCAGTTTTCGCTAACTCGTAGCGATAAATTTACTCTGGATCTTGATGGCGAAACTTTCTTCCGTAACCACCGGCTGTATGGCATGATTAAAAAAATGTTATTGTATTTGTGGATTTCCAGATACAAAGATGGCGTTTGAGGTCAGTGGCGCCGGCTACACTAAAGGAATGTGTGTAAATACATAGCATTTTAAATACTTGAAACCCTTCTTATGTATAAAATACAGCAAACAGTAGTACATGTAAATGGTGCCTATTGTAAGGATTGTAATGCCATTCTGTTCTACCTCTACTCGCTTTCTGCAGTACGGCAGAGGTATGCTTGCTGCTGTAACGCCATCGTACTCACGCGGGCTAATTACGATTCCTGCACACATGGCTGGCAGTTGCATTGATGCAGACCTGTACGATGGCACTGTGTCAGGGACGAATGCTACTACTACAAGGGTAATGCCAGGCATGGGGCTCCCCCCCCCCCTCAACCAAAAGCACCATCCCTGCAGGAACCAAAAATGTGTGTATAGGAGCGAGCTTCAAACCCTTGGAAAAAAAACGCAAACGAAAAAGATGGTGACTAATAAGCCAAATGTCGCGAAACAGCTCATACTCGGAAAATAAAGAAACCGAAACTTGAAACTTTTTGTTTAAACGTGTAATAAATTTTTAGAATAGCATACGGGTTGTTAAAAACCCGATTGCTCTTTGATGCAAAAGAAATTTGACATCTAGGCGAAATCTCTGTCATTTCTTTCATTGTGTACCCGGTTATTTTTATTTGAAACGCAGAATTTTTGCGCATTTTTATTGGAAACGCCCAAAGTATGATTGGGCTTATTTAATCACGTGACCTCGTTTAATTTCAAATTTGCCTACATGTTAGCAAGGCCAGCACACACACTCAAGACCTATCAGTGCCGCAAATTTGAGTTCTGTAGATTTAATGGCTGCGGAAAAATACGAACTCACTTTTTTGCACCATTTTTTTTTGCTGTTGCTTTTTCGCATCGCATAAAATACAATAAGACTGAGCGGGGCTCCGTCGTAACAGGTAAACCAGTGAAGCTAGTCCGAGTCCCGTGCCAGACATTCTGCTTGCTTTCCCGGGAATGCACTTCATATCTCAGTAGCAAGCGATTTGTTTTTGTTTTTTTCGCAAAGCCATTACGATGGCGAGACGGTGAGCGGTGCTCCTGGGTGTGCCCTACCCACCTGGCGTGATAGAACAAAACAAAAACACCGGAAATGAACTGAGATGTACAGGGTCTTATGGTGTCGTTTAACGAAGCCAGGAGATGTGACCCGCTCACGCGTCCACTGTGATCGTCGGTGTCTGCTGCTTTGTTTTACCCGTGTAAATGTTTCGCCGTTTCGCTTGGTCTGGTGCCTGGTTACTGTGTGCGTGGTACCCCGGGGGTCTGCTCTCACCCGTGTGCCTGGTCATGGCCTGTGTGCGTGGTACCGCGGGAGTCTGCTCTCTCTATGTGCCTGGTCATGGCCTGTGTGTTCGTGGTACCGCGGCGGTCCACGGTACACGGTTAACAATTAGCGTCTCTGATTAAGCACAGTCTGTACGGTTAACAGCCTCTGTGATTAAGCAAAGTCTGTACGGTTAACAGCCTCTGTGATTAAGCAAAGTCTGTACGGTTAACAGCCTCTGTGATTAAGCACAGTCTGTACGATTAGCAGCCTCTGTGATTAAGCACAGTCTTTACGGTTAACAGCCTCTGTGATTAAGCACAGTCTGTACGGTTAACAACCTCTGTGATTAAGCACAGTCTGTACGATTAACCCCCTCTTTGATTAAGCACAGTCTCTGCGGTTAACAGTTAGCATCTCTGATAAAGAACAACTTGTACCTTTCAGACTTTATTGCTTCCTTTATGATTAAGAAACATTTTTTCTTTCAGTCCAAAATTTGTATCTTTATATAGCACTTATACCTTACCTTGTTTTTTTGTTGAAAGACTAGTTTTCTTGAGGTTTTCTCTCTAAAACTTTCAGACCAAAATATTCATTATTTTATCTAAGATCTGACAAAGAAACGGTGACATTTGAAATATTGCATGGAATGCTAGCAGGGATCACATTTCTGTAAAATTCAATGCAGTTCGCGTGTTGATATTTTTAAATATCAGCGACGCTGCATATTCTGAATATTACCGCTAAGAAAAGTTACCAATAGAGTTATTACGTGCAAAATAAGTCAAATTGGCGCCAGGTCATACTATATATAACTGTATAAGGTTAGGTTGTTACACGACAGAGATGTGAAGCGAGGATTGGAGAAACGAGACCTGGGTCAAGAGGTTTGCTGTGTTTGAATGTGAAGGAGTATTCCTGTATTCGTTGCAGAGAATCCAGACAATTATTTGTGCTTGGAAAGGCAGAGGCGTAAATTCTAACGTTGATGCGAGTTCAGTTCAGTTCAGTTCAGTGCCAAGTCATTCCGTGTGTCATGTTCACAAGCGCTGTGAGAACGAAACAGCTTTCTGTATTTTAAGAATGTCAAAATTTTTGCGAACGGGAAACACTTTCTTCAAAGAGGAATTGTGACGGTGGTTTAGGTTTCTGCTTTGCAATTCTTTGAAATATGAACACCGAATACGCTTTGACGGGTAATTTATTGCTGACTTCAACGTGTGATATGGGTTACTAATGTGTAGTAAGTACCGAGGGAATGATAGGTACTTGTTACTAAGGTGTACTAAGTACCGGTTGAATGATAGGTGTTTGTTACTAAGGTGTAGTAAGGGGGTACGGACAAAATGGCAGCGGAAATAATGGCAACGGACAAAATGGCAAGCGGACATAATGGCAAGCAGACATAATGGCAAAGTAGCAAAGCGGACACAATGGCAACTTAAGAAAAAATGAAATAAAAATGAATGAAATTCATTGAATTAGCCGCATTATAAAACAACTAGTTTACGGTGCATCCACCTCATGCCTAGGCGAGGGGAGGCTCGAAGCTTGCCTACCTTCTAACTGTCTGGTTAATTGGAATAAAACAAACAAAGGGGTGCCCAAAATTGATGAACGGATGACTGCCCCACCGGATGACTGTCCCACCAATAGCCTTCCTAATTATTTTTCATCTGTCTGGATAGCCTTACTTTTCTTGGCTAAATCTTCCCTTTCGAACCCCCATGCTTTTTACCCCACCCCGCCCCATTTTTGTATTCAATCGACAAGTTGATTGATCAGAGGAGTGATTGATAAGTTAAATGGTTTGTTTCAAGTCTCATAAAAGTAAAACTATTCAGATAGATGAAAGATAATAGTGAAGGTTCCCGGTGGGGCAGTGCGCCGGTGGGGCAGTCATCCTAGGCTGCACAAATAGTGGGGCAGTCATCCGGCTGGGCAGTCATCCTGCGTTCCCTACGTTTCTACTTGAGCAGGCCACAACATTCGGGGAAACCTCGGGGAAATGTTCCACAGCAGTAAATGAGAACTGTGAACTGATTGGTTAAGTGACTATCTAAATAGATGCATTACACATGAATTCAATTATGTTTATTTATGAAGTCATTAAATGCCATTGCGTTGAATAAAAGTTCAGTTGAAATATCGTCTTTTTTATTTCAGTTGCCATTTTGTCCGCCCTGGCACTTTGCCATTATGTCCGCTTGCCATTATGCCCGCTTGCTATTATGTCCGTTGCCATTATATCCGCTTGCCATTATGTCCGTTGCCATTATGTCCCTTGCCATTTTGTCCGTTGCCATTTTATCCTACAACCCTAGTAAGTACCGAGAGGTATCGCCAGATGATAGTAAGTTGTTGCTAAGGTGTGGGAAGTATCGATAAATGATAGGTACTTGTTACTGGGGTGTGGTAAGTACCAGATGAATGATAGGTACTTGTTACTAAGGTCTAATAAATACCGGTAGATAATAGTAACGTGTATTTGTCTCCCGAATCACTCAAAAGCACAGGGAAAACAAGTACGGGCAGTATTATTTTTATGGTATAGCGTAGTAAATAAACAAATGAAAGTAAAATAAAGTCAACAAATGAAAGTAAAATAAAAATAAACAAATGAAAGTAAAAAGAGCGGATTTTGAGTAAAATAAAAAGAGGGAGTATTTTCTTGTAAAGAAGTCAGCATTACCGAGGACGGATTGCACAGAAACACCTTCCCTGCAACTCAAAAAGCCAACGATTGATAGTTTTCTTCGGGTATGCTAAATGCCTTGTAGTTTATCGGTATGGGATGAGATTTTGTTAGCTTTGGGGAGTAATAAATTCACAAAAAAACATGGTGAAATTAAATTCATGTTTTGATATATTGTTATGGAAACCGGAAGTTGATTACAAAAATGCAAATTTGGCAAGAATATAAATCTCTTGTCTTGTGTTTTCACCACTGGGCTCGCAATAAAAGCATTTGTGTTTTGACCGATAATTTGTCTTTCTTAATGTTTCACTTTACATTTAGCTGCCATCGTTTATCAAAGCAAGTCTTCCAGAAATAGTTTAGTTGATGAAATGTGCTCGGCGCGTGTACTCGCCAGTGAACACGAGACAGAATGGGTCTGTCTCACGGCAAAGGGAAGTCTCCTGGTGACGTAGATAACCCCCTAAAAACCTGAGTATTCCAGCTAATTTTACCGTTATGGATAGTATCCCCTATGGTCCTGTCTAGGTAATGTCCCCCCCTCCCCTGTACAAAATAATAATAATAACAGTTTTTAAGAAACTGATATTTGTATAAAGTGTGTTTTCAAGCCGATTTCAGATTAGAATGAACATTTATCGCGAAATTAGCAGATATATGTCCCCGTCTAAGGGCTGACATAGTGTTTGTACGTTCTGAGTGTGTGTGTCTGCACGTGTGCGTGTGTCAGTCTGTTGTGAACAAAAGATATCTTGAGAACGAAAAGTCGGAGCGACTTCAAACTTAATCTGTCATTTCTTGGATAGATCGGACGGTTTTGTCAACTTTTTGACGCACGTTACATTATTATGGAAGGCGTATGGCGTCATTACGTAAAAATCTTGTGTGCGAAATTTCTCAGCTGCTGAACATCGGAGAAAGTTCAAACTTGGTGGTATTGTTGCTTGGTAGGCCCGAAAGATTTTATCAAATTTTGTCGCAAGTAGAACTAGAACCTCATTTCGCTAGCGAAATGTTAAACACTTGACAAAACTTAAAACGCAAAAATATTTCCTTCAGTGGGTTATTTGTTGAATAATATATTGCAAACAACACAGCTTGAATACGTCTTAAAGCCGAGTAGTGTTTTTGGTTTTTGTTGACTTAAGGTTTTATTGGCTGATCAGGCATACGCCGTGTTATCTGTTTACGCAGTGAGAGCTCGCACAAAGCTGAGCAACTGTGCGTTCTGTGCTATACGATAAATGCTCCACATTTACTTGCAAAAAATACACTCTTTTCACATGGCGTTTTACACAAGAAAACGAAATCGAAGGAGAAAATAAAAAGTGTCTTGCACACGTTTATATCAAGTTCTAACTAAGTCCCAAGTTCCGTGCCCCTAGGGCCCATAGTGTCAGCTGAGTAGATGTCACAAGAAATCCGTTCACTGTCAAGAAAAAAAGGATACCAACGGCTGCTCGCACAAATTCAGAAACACCTTGCAAGCCAAAGTGTTAATGAACGAGTTCGGTGTATGACGTCATTACGTGATATATATACATATATATATATATATATATATATATATATATATATATATATATATATATATATTGTGAATAAGATTTTTTGTGCAAAATGTCTCGAAAATGAAAGTCGTATCGACTTCAAATTTTGTAAGGGTATTCCTGGAGTCAGTCAGACGGTTCTTTCAACTTTTGACTGGTGTAGCAAAATTAAGAAAGGAGTATTACGGCATTATGTCATTACGTAAAAATCTTACATTTAAGATTTCTCAGCCGTTGGCCATCGGAGAAAGTTGAATCTTGGTGGGAATGTTGTTTGTAGGTGAGAAAGATTCTTTCAAGTTTTTCCCAGAGCGGAATGAACGAAAATTGCATCATTAGGTAAAAAGGTTAGGTAAAAATCTCGATAGCGGAAAGTTGGATAGACTTCAAACTTGTTTTTTTGTTAAAGATTAAATTCATAGAAAACGAGAAGCTCATTTCGCTAGCGAAATGTTAAACACTTAACAAAAATTAAAACGCGAAAATACTTCCTTCAGTGGGTTATTTCTTGAATAATATATTGCAAACAACACAGCTTGAATACGTCTTATAAGCCGAGTAGTGTTTGGTTGTTGTTGACTTAAAGTTTTATTGACTGATCAGGCATACGCCGTGTTATCTATTTATGCAGTGAGAGCTCGCACAAAGCTGAGCAACTGTGCGTTCTGTGCTATACGATAAATGCTCCACATTTACTTGCAAAAAATACACTCTTTTCACATGGCGTTTTAACAAAGAAAACGAAATCAAAGACGAAAATAAAAAGTGACATGCACATGTTCAGATCAAGCTCTTCATAAGTCCCAAGTTTCATGGTCGTAGGGCCCATAGTGTCAGAGAAGAAGAAGAAACAAAAAATCGGAAAAAGTGTTCAGAAAAAAAGGACGAATTTTGCTGGCACAAATTCATATAACCCTTGCAAGCCAAAGGCTTGTCAAGTGTTAATTAAAAGAAAGGCGCCATTGGGTAAAAAGTACTACTCGATACATTCTGCTGCCGCTGAATCTAATACCACTCTACTAACCTTGCTACCCCTCCCGTAAGTTTCGTCATTTTGTGGTCTCTTTTGGTAGCTAATATAGTCATTAATTACGTTGGGGCTTTAGGCGTTTCCAAAAGATTTTCCAGTGTTCCTGCATTCTGTAGATATACATTCTGAAAACATTGGCAGCATAGCTATCGATCCGTAGCTATTTCTTACATTTCGTGTAACTGACTTGTTTGTGCGTTCCTCACCTACAGCTATTACGTAACACGTAACTCAGTCAGGGGTCAGTGTCGGTTGTAGTGCGTTATTAGGTCTTTTATCTTCTATAACAGACTAGAATATGGGAAAGTTCAAAACCCGAGTTATATGTTTAATGCTTAGAAATATGACGATTTGATTCAGGGGGGTATTTGAGGAAACACGTCTCCCTCCCCCCCCGCCCCACACTCACTTGCCCATTTATGTTTTAGCTAGAGGCCGACTGTGATCCCAAACAAAGACTGAAGCGCTACGGGTTACGGGATTCAGGAACTGGCGCAGCATCATACATAGTCATTACAAAGTAGTCAGTGTCGTTGCGATATAGTCAGAGTCGTTGCAAAGTATCAAAGTCATTGTAAAGTAGTCAAAGTCATTGCAGAGTAGTCAAAGTCATTACAAAATAGTCTAAGTCGTTGCAAAGTAGTCAATGGCATTGCAAAATAGTCAGAGTTGTGGCAAAGTAGTCAAATTCATTGCAAAATAGTCTCAAAATCATTGCAGAATAGGCAAAGTCGTTGCAAAGTGGTCAAAGTCATTGCACAATAGTCAAAGTTATTACAGAATAGTCACAGCCCTTGCAAAGTAGTCGAGGTAATTGCAAAGTAGTCAAAGTCGTTGCGAAATAGTCGAAGTCATTGCAAAGTAGTCAAAGTCGCCTCCATCCAACGTGCCTTTTCACTGCTGCAGATATCTTTGTTTGTAATATCAACTAAATATCGTCAGCAGGATGTATACGAACGACACTGCAATGGCCTCATTTACCGACTGTGTATTATCAAAGGCGCCACACTCATCCGGCGCCACACTCATCCGGCGCCACACTCATCCGGCGCCACATTCATCGAGCTTTGTGCCAGTTTTCCTTCTATCCGAATCATTCTTTCTCATTCTATATCTGTACAACGCATTTTGGAAAATAGCTCGCGAACGCAATAATAATAATAATAATAATAATAATAATAATAATAATAATAATAATGATAAATAGCACAATAAATAACTAAATGTTTTAGCGATTGGCTGGTCAGTTGCCGATAAGCATCAACAGTCCACAGTCGTTCATGAGTGGCCCGCTCAGGAGTGACTTCGTTCATGAGTGGCAAGCTCAGGAGTGACTTCGTTCATGAGTTGCCCGCTCAGGAGTGACTTCGTTCATGAGTTGCAAGCTCAGGAGTGACTTCGCTCATGAGTGGCCCTCTCAGGAGTGACTTCGTTCATGAGTGGCCCGCTCAGGAGTGATTTCGTTCGTGAGTGGCTCGCTCATGAGTGACTTCGTTCATGAGTGGCTCGCTCAGGAGTGACTTCATTCATGAGTGGCAAGCTCAGGAGTGACTTCGTTCATGAGTGGCCCGCTCAGGAGTGACTTCGTTCACGAGTAGCCCGCCTAGGAGTGACTTTATTCATGAGTGGCCCGCCTAGGAGTGACTTCATTATGAGTGACCCGCTCAGGAGTGACTTCGTTCATGAGTGGCCCGCTCAGGAGTGACTTCGTTCACGAGAAGCCCGCCTAGGAGTGACTTCATTCATGAGTGACCCGCCTAGGAGTGACTTCGTTCATGAGTGGCAAGCTCAGGAGTGACTTCGTTCATGAGTGACCCGCTCAGGAGTGACTTCATTCATGAGTGGCCCGTTCAGGAGTGACTTCGTTCATGAGTGGCCCGCTCAGGAGTGACTTCATTCATGAGTGGCCTGCTCAGGAGTGACTTCGTTCATGAGTGGCAAGCTCAGGAGTGACTTCGTTCATGAGTGGCCCGCTCAGGAGTGACTTCGTTCATGAGTGGCCCACCTAGGAGTGACTTCATTCATGAGTGGCCCGCTCAGGAGTGACTTCGTTCATGAGTGGCCCGCTCAGGAGTGACTTCGTTCATGAGTGGCCCACCTAGGAGTGACTTCATTCATGAGTGGCCCGCTCAGGAGTGACTTCGTTCATGAGTGGCAAGCTCAGGAGTGACTTCGTTTATGAGTGGCCCGCTCAGGAGTGACTTCATTCATGAGTGGCCCGCTCAGGAGCGACTTCGTTCATGAGTGGGAAGCTCAGGAGTGACTTCATTCGTGAGTGGCCCGCTCAGGAGTGACTTCGTTCATGAGTGGCAAGCTGAGGAGCGACTTCGTTCATGAGTGACCCGCTCAGGAGTGACTTCATTCATGAGTGGCCCGTTCAGGAGTGACTTCGTTCATGAGTGGCCCGCTCAGGAGTGACTTCATTTATGAGTGGCCCGCTCAGGAGTGACTTCGTTCATGAGTGGCCCGTTCAGGAGTGACTTCTTTCATGAGTGGCAAGCCCAGGAGTGACTTCGTTCATGAGTGGCCCGCTCAGGAGTGACTTCGTTCATGAGTGGCCCGCTCAGGAGTGACTTCGTTCATGAGTGGCCCGCTCAGGAGTGACTTCGTTCATGAGTGGCAAGCTCAGGAGTGACTTCGTTCATGAGTGGCCCGCTCAGGAGTGACTTCGTTCATGAGTTGCAAGCTCAGGAGTGACTTCATTCATGGGTGACCCGCTCAGGAGTGACTTCGTTCATGAGTGGCCCGCTCAGGAGTGACTTCGTTCATGAGTGGCAAGCTCAGGAGTGACTTCGTTCATGAGTGGCCCGCTCAGGAGTGACTTCGTTCATGAGTGGCAAGCTCAGGAGTGACTTCGTTCATGAGTGGCCCACTCTGGCGTGACTGCTTCCGTCGGTCGTGGAATACACGTGTAGCGAATGGGTCGTCAAAACCCCATGTCAATCAAGCAGTCCATTACCCAATCAAAGATCAATAATCGCCTTTTTGCAACGAGAATGACAGGTAGGGGTTTTTAGTGTGTTTGGAAATGAATTTGTTCTTGGACTTTGGCATGCAGCTCTAATTTGTTTCCATGATTACGTGGCCCGGATTAGCCGCCTGTGATGACGGATGGCTCTTTTATTGCGTTTGGTAGCTAGTACTCAGTCAAGGATCACTCAGACTGCTGTGTCGCTTGATGGATGGCTCGCTGCGTGGCCGTTGAGATTGCTGGGGGACATGCACTTCTGAAAATGCCGTGTTGGTTGTTGTTTTTTGTTGTCAACATGGGCGATAATTCCAGATACTATACCATCAGATCAAGAAATAAATATAAATTACTCTGTTTCGACATGTGTATCCGTTATTATTATCTTATGAGTTATTTGTACAATGCAGATTAACGTAGTAAACGGTAAAAACACAATCTTTTGAAGTCAAGGTATTATAGATAAAGATAAGAGGCAAAGCCTGAACATTGTGTTTATTTCTTTGAAGTGCGCAGAGGTATTTGGAGCATACATTATCTACTCAGCGGGAGTCGATGAGTACATGAATATAGAATGGCAGTGCGCAAAAGAAAGCATATTTCGTTTGGTGCCAGATTACGGTAGCCTGCAGAAGAGTGCACTGAAACATCACTAATTTAATAAAAATTGATTTTATGTAACTCGATTTTGTCAGATAAACGTGTAGTGGGGAGGGGGAGGGGGGGGGGGAGGTGTTAGTGTGCGTCTGATGGGGGCGCCTGGAGGACATGACCGCCATCAGACGGTCCCCATTTATTCCTGTCGTTCTTGGCGCTTATTGCCTGTCTATGACGTTGCAGCAGGGACGAACGTCTGCTGTGGGCGACATGTCCTCATTAGAGTTATTGGGGTGGGTCGCTGGGCGTAACTGCCATTCTGGCTTGTGTTCATAAGTAACACATGTGCTGGAGCTAGAATATCTGCCGCCCCGTTACCGGAATAAGACAAAACCCGGAATACTGTGAGTGGTCTGCGAAGACGATCTCTGAGGACTGGTGTGTCCATTTGATAATGGGGGGGGGGGGGGGGGGGGTGAGGGATATTTTGAAGTAATTTCAATCAAATACCTCCAGAAATGAACCTTTCAAATTTATATTGGTCAGGTGGGTCGATATAACACTAACTTATATTTTAGGTGGTGATTTCTTAGAAATCTCGACATGATCTCTCCAACTGTCTTTTAAGAACGTTTGTTAGGGTTTCGAGAGGTTAGTCTGACAAACAGTATTCTCAAAATCAAAAACCATATTCGTACTCGATCTACTGTCATGTAAAAATAATTCTTATACTTTAAAATGATTAATAAAATTAAACTAGAAGTGACAGAAAAGGAAAGTAGTGTGTGCAAGAAGAGGTGCTATTTATCTCACGCTATTTCTGCTGGTAAAAAAAAAACAGATGGAGTAAGTACGAAATGCTGTCCCGGTTTTTTTAATACACACGTCCAACCGGGATGCCGGATTTTTTATTAACATTTAATGGTGATCCTGATGTAGACCTGAGATAACGATATGGCCATTCGGGATCGCATTCTGAGGCTGATTCACGATTTCATTGGAATCACGAAATCTTACCGAGATCCCGATATGACCCATCGGGGATTCCATTATACCCGTTTCTTATATCATTGGGACCCGGAATGGTAAACAGGATACAGTCTTATCGTGATCCAGTCATCGGTTATCGGGATCCCTGTGTTTTCCTGTGAGGGCGTTTCATAGAATAACCAACAATTATGGGAACGTGTGCTTACGTTTATTACGTTTATGTTTTCATTACGTTCATGTTTTTAGCAGACTCGGTTGGCCAGTGCGTTTGTTGAGGTGACAGACAGAGCCACGATTGTCTCTGTCACTCTGACCATTTTGTCCCACTCTGGCCCATTTTCGCGCGAGTAGAACGAACGTGTGTGGCGTATGACGTCATCACGTAAAATATGTATATATTTTGAATAAGATCTTGTCTGCAAAATATCTCGATAAAGGAAAGTTGTATCGATTTCAAATTTTGTATGGATGTTCATTTGTTTGTTCTGTGAACTTTTGACGGATGTAGCGAAATTAAAAAAGGCGTGTGACGTCATTGCGTTGAAATGTTGCATGCAAGATTTCCCAGCCGCTGAACATCGGACAAAGTTGAAACTTGGTGTGAGTTTTGCATGCTATTTCCGGAAGATTTTTTTTTTCAAATTTTGTCGCGAGTAGAACGAACGAGTGCGGCGTATGACGTCACGTAAAAATGCATATAATTTGGACAAGATGTGTGGAAAATTTCTCGATAATGTATAAGGGAAGGTGATATCGACTTGCAATTTTATATGGGCATCATTAGGGGTGTTACGGTTCGTTCCGTAACCGAAAACCGACCGCGGTTCTTCGGTTCGGTGTGATAAAAAACCGAAAGAGAAAAATGGCGGTATTTTCGGGTTTTTTTTGTACTGATAGTAGATAGAAAATTTTTTAAAATTTATTTATATTTTCAATTTTTTCATATTTTTCTATTTATAACGCAAGAGAGTGAGTTGTTTATATAGTCTGCAACATAAAATGATGAGGTAATGAAAATAATTCGATTTCTGTGAAATTCGATTTATCGGTAGTCTATTCCATAATAGCCTACCAAAAAACATTTGGTTTCTTATTTGCTTCAGAATTCTTATTTTAAGTAATATGGTGTTTTCAATAGATTATTCAATACTGAACTACCTATATGTAATAAACAGCCAATGTAAACTCAGTTTTTTCAATATATTTACTTTTTCTTTCACTGAAAGATAAGAATTCACATTGTTCAACTTATTTTCACCCTTTGTTATAAGAAAAGAAAAGCGTTATTGATTTCGTTGACACTCGAATTATCGGTAGTCTATTTCGGAATAGCCTGCCAAAAAATATCTGTTTTCTTATTTGTTTCAGAATTCTTATTTTAAATAATACGGTGTTTTTAATTTAATTGTAAGTTCGGTGATCTGAAATGATATTTATATTGATTATTATTTGAGATATTTATGCTTAATTGTAGTTCCTGTGACTTTTTAAAAATTTAATGAGAATTCAGGGACATTTGTTGTTAAAAAATGAAGACCTTGTTATAAGCAAAACAAATTTATGATTGATAAAATAGTTATCAGGTCTCCCCCTTTTGGGAGACCTGTTTTAGTGCTTCGTCACCGAATAAATATTATAGGAGTGATGTATTTTATTTAAACGTCTCGGATTTATCCATTTGAGCGTTATAAATTTTATAAACTGGTGTTTGTGTTTCAAATCACGTGGCTAAAAGGCATTATTGACTGTTATACGATAAATATTTAGTTATTTTTGCAAAGTCGTACCTTAAAAAAACCGAACCGAGGCGAATAATTGAAGTATACCGAACCGAACCGTGGGCATGGCGTGCCGTCACACCCCTAGGCATCGTTACGTAAAAAATTATCTGTTGAGCAAAATATCTCGATAGCGGAAAGTCGGATCGACTTCAAACTTGATGTAGGTAAGTCCCATGGTTTTGGTTAAACTCGTATATAAAATTAGGAAAAGTGTATAACGTCAGCACCTTCCCCCCTCCCCCCGTCTCTCCATTTTGTCTGCTGCTTTGTTAATTAAGCATAGTTGGTAAGTACACTTGATTTCAGCGTTTTCCTGAAGATTCTCTGGTGTTCCTGCATTCTTTAGAACAGCAACAGCATTCCTGTCGGTCCATTACTATTTCTTATTGCCTAAAATTGAGCTTTTTGTGCTTTTCTCATTTACGGCTGTTACGTAACACGCCACTCAGTCGGGGGTCTGTGTCAGTTGTGGTGCATGATGAAGTCGTTATCTATGGAAATGGAATGCTACTGTCGTATTTATAGGTCTCAGCAGGTCTAGCTATTGTCTTTTTTTTCGCCGCATACTGTATTCATTTGCCAAGCTGTTCCATACACGGGAGCTGTTTTGTATCGGTTAGCATTACCTGGAAGCTTTGTTCGCTTTTAAAGTGGGCCATCTGATATCTTGTGTTATGACAAGCAGCTCACCATTTTGACACCGAAATGCCTCCCCCCTTCATCTGATGCCCAGTTAGGAAGAATGCCTTTCTAGTGCTTTTTGGCCGATGGGAATGTACGAAGACAACTGTTACTACACTTTGGGTATAAACCGTCAGCGTTACCTTGGGTAAAAGGGTTAGGTTTGCATTTACAGTCGTACCTACATTAGATGGCTTGGGAGGGGAGGATGACGGTTAACAAAAAAAAAATCCAGACAACCTTCAAGACCTCTATGAAAAGATGTAAAGTAAGAACTGTTTGTTGTGACTCCTTCCAGATTCGGATCAAAATGTAACGTACAATAAAACTATTGTAGTGACCGACCTCCAGATCTGGATAAAAAGGACCTACAGTTAAACCCGTTTTAGCGACCATCATCCAGGCTCGGATAAAAAAGACGTGCAGTAGTATCTGTTGTAGTAACTACCATCTGTTTTGTTTAATTTTTGAATTTTTGACAATTAATTGTGGTTATGTTTGCAGAATTGAACATTTTCTTTCAGTAATAAGAAAAATAAGAGAATGGTTTTTTTTTTGGGAAATTATGGATTTAGTCGGGGAAACATTTGTTTTTGTTCACAAAAAACAAGAAACTAAATAGGTGTCGATTGAAAGTGTGTAATATAAGCTTGTACTCTTATGTTTGTGTGCACTGGCCGCTCTAGTATATTGCCATCCTCGTGACCGACCTCCTCCCGAACCGCGCTAACGTGTTGTGTTCTTATTTGTCAACAAGTTTCCGATCCTTTGCCACAATAAGCCTGCAAAGGCTGACACAATGTTCGTGGTGTTGTGACGAGAAGCACCCCCCTCGTCCCTCCGCCCCCCTCCTCGCCCCCCCTCGCCCCCCTCCTGTCTCCTTCCTGCCCACTGTTCCACCAGTTGTTGCCCGGCACGCACAGGTCCTGCTGTGCTCGTGGTGACGCCCGTCGTGTGTGTGAGGTAATGACGCCCGTCGTGTGTGTGAGGTAATGACGCCCGTCGTGTGTGTGAGGTAATGACGTGAGGTAATGACGTGAGGTAATGACGATGTGACTTGACTGTCTGAGTTCCGGTCACGTGCGACGCCTCATTCCCACGCAGGAGGCCCTTGGGGTTTGGGGAGTAGGGGACCATTGATTCATACAGGAAATGTGGTCAGCTGAATTAGAACCGGACGCTCCTATCGGACGGACATATTAACCACTACAACAGGTGCGCTGGCAGAAGGAAACAATTTAGCAATCTCATTCTACACACTCCTAAAAACACGAACACTTACGACTCTGCCCTGAAGCCCTTGCGCTTTATTTGATCGTGTTCTGCCAAACAGTGACAGTTCATCTTTTCCTAAAAAGTGACGCACCTTGAGAGGTACTTGGGGAAATGCACACGTACTCAGCTGGTGGAACGTGCAGTCTTCTGCCTGTAGCTAATTCATAAATTTAAAAAGAAATTAAACAATGACAAATTGTAGAATAAAAGATCCAAGTTGCGTGACAGAAGGAAAAGGAACTGGAATCGAACCGCTTGAAGTTTTTGCCTGATTGTAAACGAACATTGAAGCAGTCATGATAAGCGTGTTACTCGTTCGTCTCCCCACTTATCGTATGTGCCAGATATACGACAGAAAGTCAAATGCATTGTATATCAGTAGAGAATTCTGTGGCCGCGAGCAGGCCGATTTTGGCGGCAAGCAGGCCGATTTTGTCCCGCCCGCAGGCCGATTTTGTCCCGCAAAGAGGCCGATTTTGTCCCGCAAGCAGGCTGATTTTGTCCCGCAAGCAGGCCGATTTTGTCCCGCAAGCAGGAGGAATTTGGCCGCGAGCAGGCCGATTATGTCCTGCAAGTAGGACGTTTTGGCCGCTACATCCAAGACATGCAAGATTCGAGATAACAGATGGTGACAAAATGATGTTTGTGATTTTTTGACTTGAAGAACAGTTTCGAAATAAACGTGTGTTCCAAGATAACGATGACTGCCCTATATATCATAGAGAGATAATTTGTAAAAAGAAATAGTTGCTGTGTGTGAATAATTCCGTAAAACACCCCCCCCCCCACCCCCCGATAAGTACAGGCTAGAGACTTCACGAAATTCTCAGCTTCTTCCTACACGCGTCCTGCTGTATAAAGTCAGTCGCCTTGCACAGAAGATGACCGCCCGACTCGTAGCATTCAGGAAATCAATCCCACCCTGGCAACCAACTCCAAACATTTGGTTGCCATGCTTGAACGCGACATCTGAAACCAAGCGTTTTCTTCTGCTGGATCTTTTTTTTTTCCTACCAGTGGCATAGATGACGCACAGATGACGCACACCCGATCTGTCAAATTCCGGAGAGAGGCCAGAATGGGTCGTGCGGTTTTCAGCGGAAGTCTTTTCGTTTCTTTTCTTTTGCTTGCAATTTCTCTGCTGCTGTCCAATGAAAGACTGGTAAATTTGCCCCTCCACCAAAAAAAAAAAAAAAAAAAAAGAAAAAAGTGTGGCAAATGACAACATGTTATTTAAAAATGTGCAAATTTGTATAATATTAAAATTAAGAGCGTATCGCAATAGTTCTGGATTGTTCATGCTCAGATTTACTGCACTTTTGGTGTGTTTTTAATTGAAAATTTCGAAGTTATCACTTTTTTTGGCGATTTTTTTTTCGTTTTATTTTTTAATTATAGGACACATTAGGAAATTTGAAACCTCAAAGTGTGTCTTCTGCTGTAGTTGCTACTGAATCGTGTGAACCTTCTCCGCTTTGTTCACGAGGATTATTCGCGCCTGTGCTAGTTGTACCTAAACACTGAATATACGGTACTGGTTTTGTTACCCGAAGAAAAAGTCGGAGACATACTGTAGGTGTGTGAGAAATGTTTGCGTTTCATTTATCACAAGTAAAAGGAGTAGGAAATTACTTGTTGTCAGTTTCCAATTGTTTCTGTTCATTTACCGTCAAAAGACTTTCGGCATTCTGTTATATCAGTAAGAACGAGGGAAAAAACTTATTTTATTTCATGTTTCTGCATTACGGTATCTGCACGGTATCTTATTAGTTATCATAAAGAGGAGGTGCCACAATATCAGATATCAGGTCTGTGAAATAGACCACAATGCAGATATCATGAACTGCCTTTACATGTACCGTGAAAACACCAGTCATCTCCTGCAATATGCGTTTTGTGCAAATCGTATTTAGAACAGAAATTAAATCCGGAGTGGGCAGTGGTGGGATGATATCGTACCCATGGCGACAAGACAACAAGCATTGACAACCTCAGCTGCCACTAGTTGCAAAGTAAAATCAGGAATTTGGTCATGTATTTTGTATTTCTCGAAAAAATTAAGAGGGTATTATTCCGTAGCTTTATTTGTTCTGAGAGTTATTATTCTGCAGTATATCCTGTGAAACGAGAGCTTTTGAGTTAAGTATGATCTGCAAGCGATGTAAAATGAACATTACACCGTGGACATGGTGGCTCCACAACAGTGGGCTCGTATTCAACACCGCCACTCTGGCCATTAAAAGACGTGACATCCACGGGCTCGTATTCAACACATACACACTGTCCATTAAGAAGGTGCACAGGCACGGGCTCGTTTTCGACACCACCACACCGCCCATTAAGAGAGAAGACACCCACAAGCTCGTTTTCCCCACAACCACACTGTCCACAAAAAAGCACCCCAACAGTGGGCTCGTATTCAACACCACCATACCGCCTATGAATAGAGAAGACATCCACGGGCTCGTATTCAACACAGCCACACTGCCCATTAAAAGACAAGACAGTCACGGGCCCGTATTCAACACAAACACACTGTGCATCGAGAAAGTACACAGGCACACAGGCACACAGAAAGTTCACATTCAACACAGCCAGTGTCCACATAGAAACAGTATAAGCCTGGACTCGTACTCAACACAACCACACTGTCCACAAAGAGATAACACGGCCGTGGGCTCGTATTCAACACAATCTCATTCACCGGAAAGAGATAACGCAGCCGTGGGCTGGTATTCAACACAATCTCACTCACCGGACAGAGATGACGCAGCCGTGGGCTCGTATTCAACACAATCTCACTCACCGGAAAGAGATAACGCAGCCGTGGGCTCGTATTCAACACAATCTCACTCACCGGAAAGAGATAACGCAGCCGTGGGCTCGTATTCAACACAGCAATCTTCACATCCATGTAATCAGCGCACCCATATAATCGAGACTGCCACAAAATATCGTGGAAAACAATACAACAACGGCTAGATGTCAATGTAACAAAGAATTTAAGCACTTTATTGTCAACATGAATAAATACAGCAGTGGAGTGAATCAAATGATTCAGCAGCACTATTAAATCACACAACTGCAAGCACACAACAAAACAACCTGTAAAGAGCGAAGATGCCCCCCCCAACTTTCCCCCCCCCCCGCCCTACCCCCCCTACCCCCCCCCCCAAAAAAAAAAAACAAAAACAAAAACAAAAAAAAACGGAGTATCATCGGAGGCTCCACTAACAAGTAAATGTCAAAGAAATATGATCTATTTAGTGTGACGTCACTCGACGCCGCACAGATAGTCCATATTTTCATCAAATCCCACAACGATTGTTAACGTGACCGGTCGTCTCCAATACCGCTCAAAGCACTGCGTTAATTCTACAACTTATTGTTATCGATGCTATTCTGTTCATTTTTCTCAATTAACCAATAGAAACGCGCGTAAAAAACACTAATGGCACGTCACAAAGGATAACATGAACAGACTGAGCAGTGTGCATACTCACTCGATTAATCGCACAGCAGTTAATCGCCTGAAGTGCTCGGGTGCCTGCTGTTCGACATTGTTTGCCCGCGCTTTTATTTCGTTTCCAAGATTAGCTCAGCAATTAAGCTAGTGTCAATGCACTACAGGGATAGATCATGGGACAGTCGTGATTTGCACTGGATTCTGGCGCGATAAGAAGGCCTGTGAATGCATTGTCACTCGGTACGTCTGAAGTATCATATAGAGGTCATACGTGATGAACTTAGTTCTCGTCGTTTCACAGCAGAAAGTTTTCAAATGATCCTGAAGGCGTAGAATGTCGAACCAACTAAAATGAATCAACCAACGTGGTTTTATTAAAGCAGTTGTGTTCAATGTTGTGGTGTTTCTGCATTATTGGTACATTTTTGGTAAATTTTTGGTACATTTTTGGTACATTCGCACGGACGATGTCGCCCATTTACATATAAAATACCATTATTAAAACCGTGCATTCTCCAGCTTCAGGGAAGTGCAAGACGTGAGGGGAAGGGGACTGTGCTTTCAGACTGAGACTTACGGCTTATTCTCAGCAGTTTTTCAATGAAAATGTAACATTGCCTTGTAAAAAAATAGTTTCCGTCTTAAACGCAACCATTGATCCGTAATAACCAGCCAATTAACGTTGATTTGATTTGGCAGTGATCAGCTTAAAACTCTCCTTTGGCTTATTTCAAGGCCGAGGCGATTGGTTAAGAGCGTAGGCTGTGGATCACGTGATGTTGGCCTTAGATCACGTGATGTTGGCCTTCACCGCTCCGCTGGCATGCGATTGGCTACCGCCGGGGACTAATTGCACGTATGGCTGTGGTTCTCGGCATTTGGATCTCCGCTCAACAGGCGCTCTGTCCCGGCTGGGTTTTCATCACCGGAATCGAGGAAATCCGTCGAACGGTGGAACGCGTTTCGTGTCACTTTAGGCGGCGCGTACGTGCCCGCTGCATTGGCCTGGCTTGATTTGAATGGATCTTGAGGCGCGGCAGGTGATTGGTGCGACGCGATCACGTGACTGCTGTGTGCGTTGGGGCTCACGTTCGTGACTTGGGTGCATGTGCTCGCTCTGCTTGGAAAGTTACGAACTTTAAGGTTGTAATTCCGAGTCGATGGGGCTGCTGCGACTAGGGAGTGATTCTGCGTACCGGAGACAGCTCTGTAAGTCCCGTCCGGTGTGCAGTGGCGGCAGAATGTATGCAAGAAGATGTTGCGGAACTTCTGTCCCAGTGCACAGTACAGCAGAAAGTTTATAGCACTGTTGAAACTGACGAGAAAGTTTCTAAAATGAGACAGTATTTTGTAGCTGTAGTCGGACTCGACGTGGTGGTCGTCTATGGCGAATGCTATGTTATAGACGAGCGCGGGGACTTGGCACGTGATGAACACGATGACGACGGAGACGAGCATGATTGTCACGTTGTTCTCACGTGACTGCTTCACGTTCATGGACTTGTGCTGCTTCTTGGAGCGTCGCACGGCTCGGATGAGAAAGAGGTTGAGGATGGAGAGGACGAGCAGCGGCACGATACACATGATTGGGACATAGAGCCAGGAGAAGTAGACCTGGCGGTAGACGGCGTTCTGGCTGAAGTCAGTCCGCACCGGGTCGGCACTGCTCGTGTTTGTCGTGAGATCGAAGCCGACGACGGGCTTGAAGTCGAACCAGCGTGGGATGTTGTATAAGGTAGAGCCGAAGGACACACCCAGGATGACGATCTTTGCGCGCGAAATAGTGCAGATGCTGGCGGCTTTGAGCGGGTGGCAGACGGCGATGTATCGCTCCGCCGTGAAGCTGACCGTCAGCCATATTGTAGCCGTCTGTGCGATCAGCGCTATTGGGTAGATATAGGCCACTATATAGGCGAATATATGCGAGCGGTAGTACTGCATTTGCGGTACGGCCGGTAGACCAATCAGAAGCGCCGTGCATATGAGAACGATGCTATCCCACACTGCAAGTGCACAGAGATAATAGTTGGTACTCGATCGCATAGCCCGCTTTGTTAAAATGACGATTGTTAACAGATTGCCTATTAAACCCAGTAGAACAACAGTATTTGTCGTAATACCATTTATCCAGAAATCTAACAACATAAGGTGTTGTTCTTGGCTTGTTGACTGTGTTTCGTTCACTTCCATTTTGGGTTAAAAACACTTTCATTTAACCGAAATGAAAGATTAATAGAAAAATGGTTAAACGTATTCTTTTTGGTAGCCGCAGTTATTTTAGGATCAGACGAAACTGCTTAATTGCAGTTAATGGCAATTTCATGTTTAAAAGATTAGCTTTGTTTAGTGTGCGGTGTAACGTTTTCTTTTTTTCACTTCTAACACACTATTATTTCTTCTTGCCTCACAAAGTTCGTTAATTGGGAGCGCCCCCCTTTTCCTCATACATTATCTTGTTGTTGAGTGTGACATGTTAGGGAAATTAACTGCGTTTAATTTGTCGCTGCTGGTTGATTATGAGCTACATAATCCCTTCCCCTCACCATATCCTCACTGATGTACTGCGGTCAAAGCTTTTGTTCGCGTGTGTGAGATTTGTCTTATTTTTTTATGAGGCTTGCGCACGATTCTGCTGCAGTCTTGAGGACAAATCACCTGTGACTACGCCTTCAAAAGTAGTCCGTCATGGGGATTGCCTGTTGTGTGGATGTGTCTTCAGGGTTCTTGTCATATATATGCCAGCTTATGGTCACGTGTTTGTTTTTGAGTGTGTGTTTGTGTTTACGTTTCGTGGTTGGCCCAGTGAGGTCTGGGTGGCGCTTATGCCTGGAGTTTGGGTTTTAGGCTGAAGTGACGTGAGAGTTTTGGGCTATAGCACAGGTAACGTGTCACTTCTGTTGTCACGTGTCACTTCTGTTGTCACGTGTGACTTCTGTTGTCATATGCCACTTCTGTAATCACGTGACTTCTGTTGTCACGTGCCACTTTTGTTCTCACGTGTGACTTCTGTTGTCACGTGCCGCTTCTGTAGTTACGTGTGACTTCTGTTGTCACGTGATTTCTACTGTCACGTGATTTCTACTGTCACGTGATTTCTACTTGCCATACGCTGCGTCTCTTGCTTATCTTAAGTGTGATTGGTTACATTAAAACACAAGAGGGTTTAAAACAACGCTTACTCTAAAAATAGACACGCTTCGAATCCAACTTAGCGCATCCGCAGGTTACTTGGAGCTTTCATTCAAACGATTTCAGTTTTTTACTTGGTTACTTTTCTTGCCAGCGCTAATCATGGGTGACAGCTAATGGGTGATGCATCAAATTTTCCACAATGTTAAATTGAGTCTGCTAAATCTTCTTCGATGTTTTTTTCCTCCCAAAATGTGCCCAGCTCCTTTACATTAAGCCGCAGTGATTAACTGTAATTTTTGGGGCGCTTTTTCGTTTTGCAGCGGCACTTAGTAGGCGTCGAGGCGTTTCTATGCGGTGCTGATTGGTTAAAGTTCTTTCTTGCTTCCAATTATGTCCTGAAACTGAAAAAAATGCTATTGCCGTAATGAGCACAGAATATTTGTAGCACTTTTTATAGCAACGACCCTTAGTAAGCATCCAGGCGATGCTGTTCACTTCAAATTTGCTAAAACGTCTTAAATATTCGGAACATTTTGGTTCGGATCAACGGGTTCTACTGTATCTGTAATTTCGATAAAAACACCGGTACATGCAACACTCCGTTATTTAGAATAAGAACATATAATGCAGATAAGAATTAACACATGTTTCCGTTTTTTTGTGTGATAAGGCCAAAGGTCAAAATTAGTCTAGTCCGGAATAGACTCAGGTTAAAGACAATTCAACTGCAAAGAGTCTATATATTTCAGTTAGATCAAGCCTTATGAGTCTATTCCGGTATGAACTCGCTTAGTCGGTAGTGCTGCGACAAACAAACAAACAAAAAACAAACAAAAAAAAAAAAAAAAAAAAAACAACAACAGGCTAGATTCTTATTTGCTTGGTGTATTCTCTTTTAAAATAATAGAGCGTTGGGTGTTTTATTTCCCATATCCAGGAATTTCAACATTTTTAAACCATTTGGTTTTGTCCCGTCACCTTTTGTTCGTCATCGGTGCTTATGTTCTGAAGGCTCTGTAGAAAAAGGAGAGAGAGAGAGAGAGAGAGAGAGAGAGAAAGAGAGAGAGAGAGAGAGAGAGAGAGAGAGAGAGAGAGAGAGAGAGAGAGAGAGAGAGAGAGAGAGAATGTGTGTGTGGGCGGAACTTTGAACTGGGGTACATTTGCATAAATTTGGATAATTGTAATTCGACTTTGAAAATGCTACTCGTCGTAATTTTTAAGGAACTATTAAGCAGGGTTAAGATACATTTTGCCAAAATTGCCAAAATGGCGGAACATGATTTTCTGGGGGTGGGGTGGTGATGGGTTGATGGGGAATTTGACAGGGCATAATTCGGGCCACTTGCTAATGCTACTTGTCTTCAAGTTTTTAGCAAATCATCCATAGGAATGTTCCGTGGGTGATCAAAGCAAAACTTGATTGGTTCGCCTCAAAGTACCAGCATTGCCGATCTTTTTCTTTTTTTAGCCCAGCTTACGTTACACGTAAGCTGGGGTATTCCTATCGGTTTGCGGGCGGTGTCCGTTAGTTAGTTAGTTAGTTAGTTAGTTAGTTAGTTAGTTAGTTAGTTAGTTAGTTAGTTAGTTAGTTGTTTATTTAGTAAACTTTGGTTCAAAATGCATCTCCTCCTACAATTTTGATCCGATGTCATTTATTTTTGGTGTGAGGCATCCCTAAGGGGTCGTGCATACGGCTTGTGCTTTTCTAGTCGATCGGGTGATTTTTGAATTTTTGGCGAATTTTTAAAGAAAAAATTTTAAAATGTATCTCCTCCTACATTTTTGACCCGATGTCATTTATTTTTGGTATGAGGCACCCCTAAAGGGTCGTGCATACGGCTTGTGCTTTTTTAGTCGATCGCGCAATTTTTGTATTTTTGGGGAATTTTTAAAGCAAAATTTTCGAAAATAATTCAAAATGCATCTACTCGTACAATTTTGATTCGATGTCATTTATTTTTGGTGTGAGGCATCCCTAAGGAGTCGTGCATACGGCTTGTGCTTTTTTAGTCGATCGGGTGATTTTTGAATTTTAGGGGAATTTTTGAAGAAAAAAATTTAAAATGTGTCTCCTCCTACATTTTTGACCCGATGTCATTTATTTTTGGTATGAGGCACCCCTAAAGTGTCGTGCATACGGCTTGTGCTTTTCTAGTCGATCGGGTGATTTTTTAATTTTTGGGGAATTTTTGAAGAAAAAAATTTAAAATGTATCTCGTCCTACATTTTTGATCCGATGTCTTTTTTTTTAGCCCAGTTGGCTTTTTAGCCAACAGGGCTATACAGATGGGGGCAAGTGTCGTCCGTCTGTCCGTCCGTCCGTCCGTCCCGCGACCGTTAAAAGTGGAATAACTTTTTTATTTTTTATCCGATTCTTACCAAATTTTAAACACCAGTTCCTAACCCTTTACTGCATTAGGAAATATTTTTATTTTTGCGGTTTAAACCATTTTTGGCGATTTTATTGCCAATTTGGGCGAAATACGAAAAAACCTATCTAGTCCCTCATTTTTCATCGGAAGATTCCGAAATTTTTTATGAAGAAACTAGGACTAAGGGGTAAAAAAAGTACTTTTTTCGATTTTTGTATTTCGCCTTATTTTTGAATCTACTGAGCTTCAAAGTTTGCAACTTCTAAAAATTGGCAAATTTCCAATTTTTTTTTCTTAACAAAGTAGTTAAAATGGAATATTTTTTTTTATCCGATTCGTACCAAATTTTTAACACGAGTTTTTAACCTTCCACTGCATTAGGAATTTTTTTATTTTTTGGTTTAAACCATTTTTGGCGATTTTATTGCCAATTTGGGCAAAATAGGAAAAACCTATCTAGTCCCTCATTTTTCATCGGAAGATTCCGAAATTTTTCATGAAGATACTAGAACTAAGGGGTGAAAAAAGAACTTTTTTCGATTTTTGAATTTCGCCTTATTTTTGAATCTACTGAGCTTCAAAGTTTGCAACTTCTAAAAATTGGCAAATTTCCATTTTTTTTTCTTAACAAAGTAGGTAAAGTGGAATATCTTTTTTATTTTTCATCCGATTCGTACCAAATTTTAAACGCGAGTTTTTAACCTTCTACTGCATTAGGAATTTTTTTTTTATTTTTTTGGTTAAACCATTTTTGGCGATTTTATTGCCAATTTGGGCAAAATACGAAAAAATCTGTCTAGTCCCTCATTTTTCATCGGAAGATTCCGAAATTTGTTATGAAGAAACTAGAACTAAGGGGTGAAAAAAGTACATTTTTCGATTTTTGAATTTCGCCTTATTTTTGAATCTACTGAGCTTCGAAGTTTGCAGCTTTTGAAAAAATGGAAATTTCCACTTTTCTTCTTAAAAAAGCAGTTTCAATTTGCAGAGGGGCACAATATGTTACATGCAAGTACTTTTGGTTGGACTTTTCAGTAATTTTGTTGTCAGTAGGTCATTTCTATGATATTTTCAAGTGGGCGATAATAGGGAACATTGGGCGATAAAGCAAGAAAGTTGTAATTTTCGCTTTAAAAGTGCAGGGATCAATTCTATGTCCCGAAAATATGATAAATATGATATTTTTCGGATGGGCGATAATAGGGAATATTGGTCGATACTGCAAGAAAGTTGTAATTTTCGCTTTGAATGTGCAGGAAACAATTCTAGGACCCGAAAATATGATAAATATAATATTTTTCGGGTGGGCGATAATAGGGAACCTTTTGCGATAATGCAAGAAAGTTGTAATTTTCGCTTTAAAAGAGCAGGAATCAATTCTATGACCCGAAAATATGATAAATATGATATTTTTCGTGTGGGCGATAATAGGGAACATTGGGCGATAATGCAAGAAAATTGTAATTTTCGCTTAAAAAGTGCAGGAATCAATTCTATGACCCGAAAATATGATAAATGTGATATTTTTCGGATGGGCGATAATAGGGAACATTGGGCGATAATGCAAGAAAGTTGTAATTTTCGCTTTTAAAGTGCAGGAATCAATTCCGTGACCCGAAAATATGATCAATGTGATATTTTACGGGTGGGCGATAACAGGGAATATTGGGCGATAAAGCAAGAAAGTTGTAATTTTTGCTTTGAAAGTGCAGGAAACAATTCTAGGACCCGAAAATATGATAAATATAATATTTTTCGTGTGGGCGATAATAGGGTACATTGGGCGATAATGTACGAAAGTTGTAATTTTCGCTTTAAAAGAGCAGGAATCAATTCCATAACCCGAAAATATGATAAATATAATATTTTTCGGATGGGCGATAATAGGGAACATTTTGCGATAATGCAAGAAAATTGTAATTTTCGCTTTAAAAGAGCAAGAATTAATTCTATGACCCGAAAATATGATAAATATGATGTTTTTCGTGTAGTCGATAATAGGGAGCATTGGGCGATAATGCAAGAAAGTTGTAATTTTCGCTTTAAAAGTGCAGGGATCAATTCTATGACCCGAAAATATGATAAATGTGATATTTTTCGGGTAGGCGATAATAGGGAATATTGGGCGATAATGCAAGAAAATTGTAATTTTCGCTTTAAAAGTGCAGGAATCAATTTTATGACCCGATAATAAGATCAATGTGATATTTTACGGGTGGGCGATAACAGGGAATATTGGGCGATAAAGCAAGATAATTGTAATTTTCGCTTTAAAAGAGCATTAATCAATTCTATAACCCGAAAATATGATAAATATAATATTTTTCGGATGGGCGATAATAGGGAATATTGGGCGATAATGCAAGAAAGTTGTAATTTTCGCTTTAAAAATGCAGGGATCAATTCTATGTCCCGAAAATATGATAAATATGATATTTTCTGGATGGGCGATAATAGGGAACATTGGGCGATAATGCAAGAAAGTTGTAATTTTCGCTTTAAAAGTGCAGGAATCAATTCTATAACCCGAAAATATGATAAATGTGATATTTTTCGTGTGGGCGATAATAGGGAACATTGGGCGATAATGCAAGAAAGTTGTAATTTTCGCTTTAAAAGTGCAGGAATCAATTCTGTGACCCGAAAATATGATCAATGTGATATTTTACGGGTGGGCGATAACAGGGAATATTGGGCGATAAAGCAAGAAAGTTGTAATTTTCGCTTTATAAGTGCAGGAAACAATTCTAGGACCCGAAAATATGATAAATATAATATTTTTCGTGTGGGCGATAATAGGGAACATTGGGCGATAATGTACGAAAGTTGTAATTTTCGCTTTAAGAGTGCAATAATCAATTCTATGACCCGAAAATATGATAAATATGATATTTTTCGTGTGGGCGATAATAGGTAACATTGGGCGATAATGTACGAAAGTTGTAATTTTCGCTTTAAAAGAGCAGGAATCAATTCTATAACCCGAAAATATGATAAATGTGATATTTTTCGGATGGGCGATAATAGGGAACATTGGGCGATAATGCAAGAAAATTGTAATTTTCGCTTAAAAAGTGCAGGAAACAATTGTAGGACCCGAAAATATGATAAATATAAAATTTTCGTGTGGGCGATAATGGGAACATTGGGCGATAATGTAAGAAAGTTGTCATTTTCGCTTTAAAAGAGCAGGAATCAACTCTATAACCCGAAAATATGATAAATATGATATTTTTCGGATGGGCGATAATAGGATATATTGGGCGATAATGCAAGAAAGTTGTAATTTTCGCTTTAAAAGTGCAGGGATCAATTCTATGTCCCGAATATATGATAAATATGATATTTTTTGGATGGCCAATAATAGGGAACATTGGGCCATAATGCAAGAAAGTTGTAATTTTCGCTTTAAAAGTGCAGGAATCAATTCTATGACCCGAAAATATGATAAATGTGATATTTTTCGTGTGGGCGATAATAGGGAACATTGGGCGATAATGCAAGAAAGTTGTAATTTTCGCTTTAAAAGTGCAGGAATAAATTCTGTGAGCCGAAAATATGATCAATGTGATATTTTACGGGTGGGCGATAACAGGGAATATTGGGCGATAAAGCAAGATAATTGTAATTTTCGCTTTAAAAGAGTATTAATCAATTCTATAACCCGAAAATATGATAAATATAATATTTTTCGGATGGGCGATAATAGGGAATATTGGGCGATAATGCAAGAAAGTTGTAATTTTCGCTTTAAAAGTGCAGGGATCAATTCTATGTCCCGAAAATATGATAAATATGATATTTTCTGGATGGGCGATAATAGGGAACATTGGGCGATAATGCAAGAAAGTTGTAATTTTCGCTTTAAAAGTGCAGGAATCAATTCTATAACCCGAAAATATGATAAATGTGATATTTTTCGTGTGGGCGATAATAGGGAACATTGGGCGACAATGCAAGAAAGTTGTAATTTTCGCTTTAAAAGTGCAGGAATCAATTCTGTGACCCGAAAATATGATCAATGTGATATTTTACGGGTGGGCGATAACAGGGAATATTGGGCGATAAAGCAAGAAAGTTGTAATTTTCGCTTTATAAGTGCAGGAAACAATTCTAGGACCCGAAAATATGATAAATATAATATTTTTCGTGTGGGCGATAATAGGGAACATTGGGCGATAATGTACGAAAGTTGTAATTTTCGCTTTAAGAGTGCAATAATCAATTCTATGACCCGAAAATATGATAAATATGATATTTTTCGTGTGGGCGATAATAGGTAACATTGGGCGATAATGTACGAAAGTTGTAATTTTCGCTTTAAAAGAGCAGGAATCAATTCTATAACCCGAAAATATGATAAATGTGATATTTTTCGGATGGGCGATAATAGGGAACATTGGGCGATAATGCAAGAAAGTTGTAATTTTCGCTTAAAAAGTGCAGGAAACAATTGTAGGACCCGAAAATATGATAAATATAAAATTTTCGTGTGGGCGATAATGGGAACATTGGGCGATAATGTAAGAAAGTTGTCATTTTCGCTTTAAAAGAGCAGGAATCAACTCTATAACCCGAAAATATGATAAATATGATATTTTTCGGATGGGCGATAATAGGATATATTGGGCGATAATGCAAGAAAGTTGTAATTTTCGCTTTAAAAGTGCAGGGATCAATTCTATGTCCCGAATATATGATAAATATGATATTTTTTGGATGGGCGATAATCGGGAACATTGGGCCATAATGCAAGAAAGTTGTAATTTTCGCTTTAAAAGTGCAGGAATCAATTCTATGACCCGAAAATATGATAAATGTGATATTTTTCGTGTGGGCGATAATAGGGAACATTGGGCGATAATGCAAGAAAGTTGTAATTTTCGCTTTAAAAGTGCAGGAATAAATTCTGTGAGCCGAAAATATGATCAATGTGATATTTTACGGGTGGGCGATAACAGGGAATATTGGGTGATAAAGCAAGAAAGTTGTATTTTTCGCTTTAAAAGTGCAGGAAACAATTCTAGGACCCGAAAATATGATAAATATAATATTTTTCGTGTGGGCGATAATGGGAACATTGGGCGATAATGTAAGAAAGTTATAATTTTCGCTTTAAAAGAGCAGAATACAACTCTATAACCCGAAAATATGATAAATATGATATTTTTCGGATGGGCGATAATAGGGAACATTCGGCGATAATGCAAGAAAGTTGTAATTTTCGCTTTAAAAGTGCAGGGATCAATTCTATGTCCCGAAAATATGATAAATATGATATTTTTTGGATGGGCGTTAATAGGGAACATTGGGCGATAATGCAAGAAAGTTGTAATTTTCGCTTTAAAAGTGCAGGAATCAATTCTATGACCCGAAAATATGATAAATGTGATATTTTTCGTGTGGGCGATAATAGGTAACATTGGGCGATAATGTACGAAAGTTGTAATTTTCGCTTTAAAAGTGCAGAAATCGATTCTGTGAGCCGAAAATATGATCAATGTGATATTTTACGGGTGGGCGATAACAGGGAATATTGGGCGATAAAGCAAGAAAGTTGTAATTTTCGCTTTAAAAGTGCAGGAAACAATTCTAGGACCCGAAAATATGATAAATATAATGTTTTTCGTGTGGGCGATAATAGGTAACATTGGGCGATAATGTAAGAAAGTTGTAATTTTCGCTTTAAAAGAGCAGGAATCAATTCTATAACCCGAAAATATGATAAATATGATATTTTTCGGATGGGCGATAATAGGGAACATTGGGCGATAATGCAAGAAAGTTGTAATTTTCGCTTTAAAAGTGCAGGAATCAATTCTATGACCCGAAAATATGATAAATGTGATATTTTTCGGGTGGGCGATAATAGGGAATATTGGGCGATAATGTAAGAAAGTTGTAATTTTCGCTTTAAAAGTGCAGGAATCAATTCTGTGACCCGAAAATATGATATATATGATATTTTTCGGGTGGTCGATAATAGGGAACATTGGGCGATAGTGCAAGAAAGTTGTAATTTTCGCTTTAAAAGTGCAGGAAACAATTCTATTACCCGAAAATATGATAAATGTGATATTTTTCGTGTGGGCGATAATAGGGAACATTGGGCGATAATGTAAGAAAGTTGTAATTTTTGCTTTAAAAGTGCAGGAATCAATTCTATGACCCGAAAATATGATAAATATCATATTTTTCGTGTCGGCGATAATAGGGAACATTGGGCGATAATGCAAGAAATTTGTAATTTTCGCTTTAAAAGTGCAGGAATCAATTCTATGACCCGAAAATATGATAAATGTGATATTTTTCGGGTGGGCGATAATAGGGAATATTGGGCGATAATGTAAGAAAATTGTAATTTTCGCTTTAAAAGTGCAGGAATCAATTCTGTGACCCGAAAATATGATAAATATGATATTTTTCGGGTGGTCGATAATAGGGAACATTGGGCGATAGTGCAAGAAAGTTGTAATTTTCGCTTTAAAAGTGCAGGAAACAATTCTATGACCCGAAAATATGATAAATGTGATATTTTTCGTGTGGGCGATAATAGGGAACATTGGGCGATAATGTAAGAAAGTTGTAATTTTTGCTTTAAAAGTGCAGGAATCAATTCTATGACCCGAAAATATGATAAATATGATATTTTTCGTGTCGGCGATAATAGGGAACATTGGGCGATAATGCAAGAAAGTTGTAATTTTCGCTTTAAAAGTGCAGGAATCAATTCTATGACCCGAAAATATGATAAATGTGATATTTTTCGGGTAAGCGATAATAGGGAATTTTGGGCGATAATGCAAGAAAGTTGTAATTTTCGCTTTAAAAGTGCAGGAAACAATTCTAGGACCCGATAATATGATAAATATAATATTTTTCGTGTGGGCGATAATAGGGAACATTGGGCGATAATGTACGAAAGTTGTGACCCGCGCATCAAGACAACCTAAGGAAACTTGTGCACTTGTCCAAAATAAGTACGAAAGTAAAGTAAACATGCGCATTGGTCTGGAATAAGAACCGCGCATTAATCTTTATTAAGTTAAATAAACATGTGCACTGTTCCAAAATGAGAGCCGCGCATCAACGCAAATTAAATAAACATGCGCACTTGTCTGAATTAGAACCGCGCATCGAGGCAAGTTACATAAATATGCGTACTGGTCCGAAATGCGAGCGTTGTTTGAAGGCATCTATGGCAAACTATCCGGTCTACCAGATATACAAAAAATCTGTTCCCCATTTTTCTGGGAAAGTAATCTTTGTATGCATTTATCGGTCTATGTTCTGGTCCGGTGCTAAATTAATTATTGAGCTAGCTCTTTGCCGTCTCATCTTTTGAAGCTTGATATTTCAGGGAAATTCCTTCGCTCATGCACGCTGGAATCGGTCTTATTGCTTTTCGTAAGCTGGGACTTTGTCCTTGGACAAACTTGTTTATATTTACTTTCTTTAACCAGTGACGTAAGGAGCTGTAACTCAGTCAAGCTTCACTTATGTTCAAGCCGATTATTTCCATACTTCGCCAGAATATTCTACCCTCCCCCCCTAAAAATGCGACAGTAACACAAGAAAAAGAGGTAAAATTACTGCTAGCTTTGATTTTTCGGTACATAGAGAAGCCTTCGAAATGCCACAGGTCCCGTTGTCTCAGTTGATACTTTGAATGCCACACCAATTGTAAAATGACAGCCGGGAAAGTACTGGCTGTGTCCCCTCAACCCCCACCCCCACCCCCTCGAAAAAATGGCATAATGTCACAGCAATTGCAAAATGACAACTGGGGAAATTACTGGCTGTCTCCCCAGCTCCCCCCTTCTCCCCCCCCCCCACCGAAAAAAATAACAGAATGTGCATTCCCCACATTTTGCTTTGTTATGTCAAGAACTGGAAGATCTGTTTGGCCGCCTTCTCGGACGGTTAAGATAGTGTTTCATGTTTCTAAATGTATGCGCTCTGCAGAGCTTCTACTGTATATCTCATAATCTGTTTCAAAGATATATTTCAGACTTATTGCGTCATCTGTCACCCCGTGTCTCGTTCTTCCTCTGTGAAGAAAAAAAAAAGAAAATAGCCCCGTGTTCAGAACAAGCCTCTTCCAAGAAATTAAGACTCCCTTTTAAAGCTTGATGGAGAATTTATTTGAAAACGTGAATTTTCCAGTCTCGTTTCACCCAAAGTCGGTAATTGAATGGAGTGAGTTTTTTTTTATCATCGACGTTTTAAGAGTGTTCATTCATATCATTAATTTAAACTTTAGAAATAAAAAGTTTTCAGTAAATCTGCAGGGATTTTTTTTTTTTACTCTGCTTCCTTCTTCCAGGAAGCATTGATTTTGCCCAGGAAGAATTGCTTTCAGCATGAATGCGTCCGCTTGGACGCATCATTTTGTTATATGTTGCGTCCAATTATAAAATCAATATTCGATAAGCATATCAGTATTTTTGGTGGAATATTTACTAGTCGCATTACAAAGGTTGAATTGAAATTTGTGTATAGTGTTTGAATTTAACTGTGGCCTAACTTAATATTCTAAATACCATTATTCCCACCATATAAGCCGCCCGGGACAAGTGGCAGCACTCATCCAAAATAACCCATCCAAAAAAAAAAAAAAGAAAAAAAATCGATTTCGTCGACCATACTATAAACCGCACCCTGGTCGAATTTAAACTATACAAGTCTTGATCATTTAGTACATTGAATAGATATAAACTCTCAGTTAGCTCAACTGAAATACTCCTGCATTTATGTTTATAACGGACGAAGGGAAAATGATAGATAAAAGCACTAAAAATAGCTTGTTTATTTTTGCTATTGGAAATATGGCTTCTTAAAGATTTTATCAACAGTGTCTGGACCATAATTAACCCCACCGGACTATAAGCCGCAGAGGGGGTTTTTATGTAAAATCGGATTATAAAACGTGGTTATAGTCCGAGAATTACTGTATACGTGAACTTTGCTACCTGGTGCATTGATCGCGTCATGGGCGCATTGAAGTTCTCGTGTAAGCAATGCTTCGATCGTCACTGCGTCCACGGAAGCATTGGTTAACAGAGCAAGGAAAATCCCTGAATCTGGTGTCTTTTTTTAAGAACACACATGCGGAAAAAGTTATTTACGTGATGTAATGGCGTTTATCTCGGTGCAGACTGTGTGCTTGTTTTGTTTTCTGATATGCAGTGTTGCGATTGTAAGATTTCAGGCTTCTTTGGGGTGTAGAATTTAGGGTGTCTGTTGTCGATTACCGTTAGTAAATCATCTTGATTATCTAAGTCCATTCAGCTGTTTGCATGCAGAAGCTAGTGATGGCGTGTTGTGACTAACACATTGCTGTTCATGCTTCCCGCCCCCCTCCTTCCTCCTCCCCCCTTTCGCTAGTACTAAGCATACAGATGCTTAGTTCTAGTGTAGATTCTATTGGTTCGGCAAAATCCCACATTTTAACACAAGACTATTGCTGTATAGAAAGCTTGAATATTAGAATCAGTTATTGTGATCATTTTTGGCATATTCGGCGCTCACTCTGTTTTGGTAGAATATATTTCTATTTATATTTGGAATCCCGATGGAATCCGGGGTAAATTTTGAAGATAGCGTTCACATTCCCGGATCCGCTAGATCCACGCAAAGACTCGAAAATTCCGAGCTACTACTGAAACAAAAAGCTTCCGATCAGCATTCCGTCGATATCCCGGATGTGTGTATCGTGCTTGCGGGATCCTGATCATTGTACTCGGAAACCGAACACTAGTCGGAACATCAGTATAACACTAGTCGGAACATCAGTATAACACTAGTCGGAACATCAGTATAACACTAGTCGGAACACCAGTATAACACCAGTCAGAACACCAGTATAGCACCAGTCGGAAGACCAGCATAAAACCAGTCGGAACACCAGTATAACACCAGTCGGAACACCAGTATAAAACCAGTCGGAACACCAGTATAGCACCAGTCGGAACACCAGTATAAAACCAGTCGGAACACCAGTATAGCACCAGTCGGAACACCAGTATAAAACCAGTCGGAACACCAGTATAGCACCAGTCGGAACACCAGTATAACACCAGTCGGAACACCAGTATAACACCAGTCGGAACACCAGTATAGCACCAGTCGGAACACCAGTAAGTAAGGCACCAGTCGGAACGCCAGTTGGAACACCAGTCGGAACACCAGTATAACAACAGTCGGAACACCCGTATAACACCAGTCCGAACACCAGTATAACACCAGTCGGAACACCAGACGATCACCAGTCGAACACCAGTCGGAACACCAGTAAGGCACCAGTCGGAACACCAGTGAAATTTGAGGATTTTGCAGTATCAGCTTGCAATCGCGCCATATTGGAAAAAATTACTCGGGATGACATCGGGATCGCGCCCTAAATGAACGGCATCGCGGAATGTTCCGAGATCCCGCCTGGATCACGTGATATTTAGCGGGTTCGAATCCGGATCCCGATTGTCTTGTCTCTGGGGTATACTTTAATTTTCACATAGTGCTGAGCTTAAACGTTTCAGTTAGTTCTGTGATATGTGTTTTAAGTTGGAAATACGCCCTCCACGGCTCACTAAAACCAAAGACCTTCACTGCATACAACCACTGCATGTCGTATTCCCCTAGCGTTTTATATGTATTCCATACATGCTTATTCTCCATACACACCACGTACTGCTTTTCTTATCACCGAAGGTATTTTAATGTATGCCATGTCACTAAACTGAAAGGGTTATTGTTGTTATTATTTATCTGTTTGTCTTATTCGAACAAGTTGCGAAAAAATTAACTACGCACAGACAGTTAAATATCGATTTTATTTGGTATTTGTCTGCTTGGCTTTTGTATGCTTTCGGGGGTTGCTCTGATGCTCTTCTCGCCTTTGTCATTTCCGGACTTCTAAAGAAACGGGTACCCATAATGTGCAGTGTAATGTGCAGCGACGTGGCCACTGAGAAAACGGAGCAATCCTTCCAACTTCCGGCCAAAAAAAACAAAAAAAACAAAAAAAAAAAAACAACAACAACACCAACAGACTTCCAGATGCAACGTACTTAACATTTTTTTCTGGCTGGAATAAACCTAGAGGAGCAAATGTGCAGAGAATTATACTGAAAAATGTGGTCAATATTTACGTTGTGTGTAGGTAAGGTTTCGACCGGAACTTGTCATGTCTGTAGTCAGCAAATATCGGTCGACACAAATGTTGAAATTGTGACAAACAAAAACAAAAAAAACCAAACAAAAAAAAAAAAACAAACAAACAAAAAAAAAAAAAAAAAAACCAAAAAAAAAACACCGGGATATGCATCAGAATGTTCCATCGAAATAATTCTTTTGTCAGACAAACATGATTGTTATTTCAAGATATTTTGGTGTGTGGCAGGTGACCCCCTCCCCACGCCTCCAAAAAAAATAGTAATAATAATCAAAAGTACAACTATGAATGAAGGTGGCGGTTTCAGTCTCCTCAGATTGGTCGGAATGTTACCCCACGTGTTGGTTTTCACAAAAAAGGCCACATTTTGACCATATCTTATGGTATAAAAAAATTTGGACTTGGAACACACAAACTGTTCTTGTCCAGTCGCTGTCAGATGTGTCAGAAATGTCCAGGAGGCCGTCAGCCGAGGTTGTATTTATTTTGGCGAAATGACAGACAATTGATCCAAAATCGACGCTTTCTACAGTGTAGCCAAAAGCACCTTGATGTAACGACATCGAATCTGACGTCATACATCTTATGACGACATAATTATCTGGGCGCTTGTAACTTTTTTCACTCTTTACAACTATCGGTTATAACGACGTATAGGTTATAGCGACAGACTCCGTCGGTCTCAGCCATGTCGCTGTAACGATGTTGCGCTGTGTTCGTATTTTCATGTTCTGCCGTGTTCTTGACATCGGTATGGCGGTATCAGGGACTTGGCAGAATGTCAGTGGCCCCATTATCTTGTTATAGGACTCCCTCCATTCATATTAATTACTCACTTCGACACCCTACTAATACCCATTACAGACAGAATCGTGTTGTTATTAAAACCTTGTCCAAAACGCGCTCGTTGCTACTTTGAAGCAGGCCGGACTGCCCAGTGGTTAGCCGGTATCATTATTGGTTAATTGATTCGTAAGGATGAGCACTCGAGTTATTCTTGCCTCGATCAGTTCATCAAACTGATCAATCGAATTTCACGCTCTAACGGAGAAACCTAAATGAGAATAAAGTAACTATCCCGGAAACCGAATCAGATCAAAATAAAGGAAATAAAAAAAAAGTAGTCCCTCTTTGCTCGATGTTGTTACATTTTCTATCCACCGTGAAACGGAGGGATATAGTTATGATGCTTGTCCGTCCGTCCGTCTGTCCGCATGCGAGTCCGGGCTTTATCTTCGAATCTTTTGGTCGGATTGTTTTGTAATTTCGCACGCGGACAGAGCACAGAAAAGATTGAAAGTTTCCAATGTCGTATTTTTGTTCAGAATCATACAATATTGTCAAAATGACAGTATTTTGAAATTTTTGTAAAAATTAGCATTCATAAAATTTTATCCGAAAAAAAATGGGCTGTATCTCCAAAACTATAGGTCGGGTTGTTTTGAAATCATGACAAAATAAATGTGTTGTTTTTTTTTTCGATTATTGAAAAATGACACATATGCACATATTGCAGGTGTGCTACGTCATATTTGTGTTTAGATTCATGAAAAATTGTCAAAATTACAGTATTTTGAAGTTTAAAAACTTCGCATTTTTTCATAACTTTGTCTGCGTAACTGAATGTGCCGTCCAGGCTGTGTCTCCAAAACTAGTCTTCTGATTTTTTTTTTCAAATTTCACACCCGGATAAAAAAGATATTGAAAATTGCCAAAATAACTTTTTTAGATATAAAATTGAGCTTTTTTTTGCAAAATTGTTAGAATTGTGAAACAACGTGATAGAAGTGGCAGTAGTATGGCACTTTGCAAACCGACCTTGGCATCGATTTCATAGGTCACACGGGAGATCGGATAACCGCAGTATCAGATAAGTGAACATTGTCAAATGTGTAATTTATATATATACATATACAAACACACAGAAAGCAAAACAAAACAAAACAAAACTTTTTCGCATGTCGGATTATCAGGAACAAACAAAAATATAAAATATCTATGCGAGTGGGGGGGAGACCGAGTGTTCGAGTGAATCGGCGAAGCCAGCGGCTGCACCGGGTCACTGAAATTTTCAACGAGTCGATTACGCCGTGGTGTTTACAGCGGATCAGATTGTGTTGTTTACAGCGGATCAGATTGTGTTGTTTGCACAGGATCAGATCGTGTTGTTTACAGCGGATCAAAATGTATTGTTTACAGCGGATCAGAATGTGTTGTTTACAGAGGATCAGATTGTGTTGTTTGCACAGGATCAGATCGTGTGGTTTACAGCGGATGAGATCGTGTTGTTTACAGTGGATGAGATCGCGTTGTTTGCAATGGATCAGATCGTGTTGTTTACAATGGATCAGATCGTGTTGTTTGTAGGGGATCAGATCGTGTTGTTTACAGTAGATCAGATCTTGTTGTTTACAGTGGATCAGATCGTGTCGTTTACAGCGGATCAGATCGTGTTGTTTACAGTGGATCAGATCGTGTTGTTTACAGTGGATCAGATCGTGTTGTTTACAGTGGATCAGATCGTGTTGTTTACAGTGGATCAGATCGTGTTGTTTACAGCGGATCAGATTTTGTTGTTTACAGCGGATCAGATCGCGTTGTTTACAGTGGATGAGATCGTGTTGTTTACAGTGGATGAGATCGCGTTGTTTGCAATAGATCAGATCGTGTTGTTTACAATGGATCAGATCGTGTTGTTTGTAGCGGATCAGAATGTGTTGTTTACAGTAGATCAGATCTTGTTGTTTACAGTGGATTAGATCGTGTTGTTTACAGTGGATGAGATCGCGATGTTTGCAATAGATCAGATCGTGTTGTTTACAATGGATCAGATCGTGTTGTTTGTAGCGGATCAGAATGTGTTGTTTACAGTAGATCAGATCGCGTTGTTTACAGTGGATGAGATCGTGTTGTTTACAGTGGATGAGATCGCGTTGTTTGCAATAGATCAGATCGTGTTGTTTACAATGGATCAGCTCGTGTTGTTTGTAGCGGATCAGAATGTGTTGTTTATAGTAGATCAGATCGTGTTGTTTACAGTGGATTAGATCGTGTTGTTTACAGTGGATCAGATCGTGTTGTTTACAGTAGATCAGATCTTGTTGTTTACAGTGGATCAGATCGTGTCGTTTACAGCGGATCAGATCGTGTTGTTTACATTGGATCAGATCGTGTTGTTTACAGTGGATCAGATCGTGTTGTTTACAGTGGATCAGATCGTGTTGTTTACAGTGGATCAGATCGTGTTGTTTACAGCGGATCAGATTTTGTTGTTTACAGCGGATCAGATCGTGTTGTTTACAGTGGATCAGATCGTGTTGTTTACAGTGGATCAGATCGTGTTGTTTACAGTGGATCAGATCGTGTTGTTTACAGTGGATCAGATCGTGTTGTTTACAGTGGATGAGATCGCGTTGTTTGCAATAGATCAGATCGTGTTGTTTACAATGGATCAGATCGTGTTGTTTGTAGCGGATCAGAATGTGTTGTTTACAGTAGATCAGATCGCGTTGTTTACAGTGGATGAGATCGTGTTGTTTACAGTGGATGAGATCGCGTTGTTTGCAATAGATCAGATCGTGTTGTTTACAATGGATCAGCTCGTGTTGTTTGTAGCGGATCAGAATGTGTTGTTTACAGTAGATCAGATCGTGTTGTTTACAGCGGATTAGATCGTGTTGTTTACAGTGGATCAGATCGTGTTGTTTACAGTAGATCAGATCTTGTTGTTTACAGTGGATCAGATCGTGTCGTTTACAGCGGATCAGATCGTGTTGTTTACAGTGGATCAGATCGTGTTGTTTACAGTGGATCAGATCGTGTTGTTTACAGTGGATCAGATCGTGTTGTTTACAGTGGATCAGATCGTGTTGTTTACAGCAGATCAGATTTTGTTGTTTACAGCGGATCAGATCGCGTTGTTTACAGTGGATTAGATCGTGTTGTTTACAGTGGATGAGATCGCGTTGTTTGCAATAGATCAGATCGTGTTGTTTACAATGGATCAGATCGTGTTGTTTGTAGCGGATCAGAATGTGTTGTTTACAGTAGATCAGATCTTGTTGTTTACAGTGGATTAGATCGTGTTGTTTACAGTGGATGAGATCGCGATGTTTGCAATAGATCAGATCGTGTTGTTTACAATGGATCAGATCGTGTTGTTTGTAGCGGATCAGAATGTGTTGTTTACAGTAGATCAGATCGCGTTGTTTACAGTGGATGAGATCGTGTTGTTTACAGTGGATGAGATCGCGTTGTTTGCAATAGATCAGATCGTGTTGTTTACAATGGATCAGCTCGTGTTGTTTGTAGCGGATCAGAATGTGTTGTTTACAGTAGATCAGATCGTGTTGTTTACAGTGGATTAGATCGTGTTGTTTACAGTGGATCAGATCGTGTTGTTTACAGTAGATCAGATCTTGTTGTTTACAGTGGATCAGATCGTGTCGTTTACAGCGGATCAGATCGTGTTGTTTACAGTGGATGAGATCGTGTTGTTTACAGTGGATCAGATCGTGTTGTTTACAGCGGATCAGATTTTGTTGTTTACAGCGGATCAGATCGTGTTGTTTACAGCGGATCAGATTTTGTTGTTTACAGCGGATCAGATCGTGTTGTTTACAATGGATCAGATCGTGTTGTTTGTAGCGGATCAGAATGTGTTGTTTACAGTAGATCAGATCGCGTTGTTTACAGTGGATGAGATCGTGTTGTTTACAGTGGATGAGATCGCGTTGTTTGCAATAGATCAGATCGTGTTGTTTACAATGGATCAGCTCGTGTTGTTTGTAGCGGATCAGAATGTGTTGTTTACAGTAGATCAGATCGTGTTGTTTACAGTAGATCAGATCGTGTTGTTTACAGCGGATTAGATCGTGTTGTTTACAGTGGATCAGATCGTGTTGTTTACAGTAGATCAGATCTTGTTGTTTACAGTCGATCAGATCGTGTCGTTTACAGCGGATCAGATCGTGTTGTTTACAGTGGATCAGATCTTGTTGTTTACAGTGGATCAGATCGTGTTGTTTACAGTGGATCAGATCGTGTTGTTTACAGTTGATCAGATCGTGTTGTTTACAGCGGATCAGATTTTGTTGTTTACAGCGGATCAGATCGCGTTGTTTACAGTGGATGAGATCGTGTTGTTTACAGTGGATGAGATCGCGTTGTTTGCAATAGATCAGATCGTGTTGTTTACAATGGATCAGATCGTGTTGTTTGTAGCGGATCAGAATGTGTTGTTTACAGTAGATCAGATCTTGTTGTTTACAGTGGATTAGATCGTGTTGTTTACAGTGGATGAGATCGCGATGTTTGCAATAGATCAGATCGTGTTGTTTACAATGGATCAGATCGTGTTGTTTGTAGCGGATCAGAATGTGTTGTTTACAGTAGATCAGATCGCGTTGTTTACAGTGGATGAGATCGTGTTGTTTACAGTGGATGAGATCGCGTTGTTTGCAATAGATCAGATCGTGTTGTTTACAATGGATCAGCTCGTGTTGTTTGTAGCGGATCAGAATGTGTTGTTTACAGTAGATCAGATCGTGTTGTTTACAGTGGATTAGATCGTGTTGTTTACAGTGGATCAGATCGTGTTGTTTACAGTAGATCAGATCTTGTTGTTTACAGTGGATCAGATCGTGTCGTTTACAGCGGATCAGATCGTGTTGTTTACAGTGGATGAGATCGTGTTGTTTACAGTGGATCAGATCGTGTTGTTTACAGTGGATCAGATCGTGTTGTTTACAATGGATCAGATCGTGTTGTTTACAGCGGATCAGATTTTGTTGTTTACAGCGGATCAGATCGTGTTGTTTACAGTGGATCAGATCGTGTTGTTTACAGTGGATCAGATCGTGTTGTTTACAGTGGATCAGATCGTGTTGTTTACAGTGGATGAGATCGTGTTGTTTACAGTGGATGAGATCGCGTTGTTTGCAATAGATCAGATCGTGTTGTTTACAATGGATCAGATCGTGTTGTTTGTAGCGGATCAGAATGTGTTGTTTACAGTAGATCAGATCGCGTTGTTTACAGTGGATGAGATCGTGTTGTTTACAGTGGATGAGATCGCGTTGTTTGCAATAGATCAGATCGTGTTGTTTACAATGGATCAGCTCGTGTTGTTTGTAGCGGATCAGAATGTGTTGTTTACAGTAGATCAGATCGTGTTGTTTACAGCGGATTAGATCGTGTTGTTTACAGTGGATCAGATCGTGTTGTTTACAGTAGATCAGATCTTGTTGTTTACAGTGGATCAGATCGTGTCGTTTACACCGGATCAGATCGTGTTGTTTACAGTGGATCAGATCGTGTTGTTTACAGTGGATCAGATCGTGTTGTTTACAGTGGATCAGATCGTGTTGTTTACAGTGGATCAGATCGTGTTGTTTACAGCGGATCAGATTTTGTTGTTTACAGCGGATCAGATCGTGTTGTTTACAGTGGATCAGATCGTGTTGTTTACAGTGGATCAGATCGTGTTGTTTACAGTGGATCAGATCGTGTTGTTTACAGTGGATCAGATTGTGTTGTTTGCACAGGATCAGATCGTGTCGTTTACAGTGGATCAGATCGGGTTGTTTACAGCGGATCAGAATGTGTTGTTTGCACAGGATCAGATCGTGTTGTTTGCAATGGATCAGATCGTGTTGTTTGCAGCGGATCAGAATGTGTTGTTTGCACAGGATCAGATCGTGTTGTTTGCAATGGATCAGATCGTGTTGTTTACAGTGGATTAGATTGTGTTGTTTGCACAGGATCAGATCGTGTTGTTTACAGTGGACCAGATCGTGTTGTTTGCACAGGATCAGATCGTGTTGTTTACAGTGGATTAGATCGTGTTGTTTACAGTGGATTAGATCGTGTTGTTTACAGTGGATCAGATCGTGTTGTTTACAGCGGATCAGAATGTGTTGTTTGCACAGGATCAGATCGTGTTGTTTGCACAGGATCAGATCGTGTTGTTTACAGTGGATTAGATCGTGTTGTTTACAGTGGATCAGATCGGGTTGTTTACAGTGGACCAGATCGTGTTGTTTGCAATGGATCAGATCGTGTTGTTTACAGTGAATTAGATCGTGTTGTTTACAGTGGATCAGATCGGGTTGTTTACAGCGGACCAGATCGTGTTGTTTGCACAGGATCAGATCGTGTTGTTTACAGTGGATTAGATCGTGTTGTTTACAGTGGATCAGATCGGGTTGTTTACAGTGGATCAGATCGTGTTGTTTACAGTGGATCAGATCGTGTTGTTTACAGTGGATGAGATCGTGTTGTTTGCAATGGATCAGATCGTGTTGTTTGCACAGGATCAGATCGTGTTGTTTACAGTGGATTAGATCGTGTTGTTTACAGTGGATTAGATCGTGTTGTTTACAGTGGATCAGATCGTGTTGTTTACAGCGGATCAGAATGTGTTGTTTGCACAGGATCAGATCGTGTTGTTTGCAATGGATCAGATCGTGTTGTTTACAGTGGATCAGATCGTGTTGTTTACAGTGGATCAGATCGGGTTGTTTACAGTGGGTCAGGTCCATAAAATAGGTCTGTGGGAGTTTGCAGAATTGTAGATTTATGATTTGAAGTAGTATGGGTCCATCCTTTGCTCATTTTACGATTTCTGTTCTGTTGTTGGAAAAAAGCAAGAAAAAAAGCAAAGAAAAAAAAAAAAAAAAAAACAGAAAAAAATAAGTGAAAAAAGTAAACAAAAAGGGAGATGCAGCGCTTTACACGCAGTACCACATATGTGCAAAATTTGGGTGGTCCTTAGACCAGTATGGTCAGAGGAGTGGTAAAGACAAAAAGACGGACCATTGTTAAAAATAAAGACGCAAGAAGGACCCGCACGATTTCAGTGTGCTATTGCAAGTCATTGACTTATCAAATGGTAATAATACAAAGAACTGAATATCCTGTCTGGTAGGACTTGCTTACAAACCCTCTGCGTTATTAAGCTGTGTGGCGGATATTTGTAGTTAAGAAGAATATTTACTAAAACGTTTAGAACTGTCTGGTACTTTATTATTGCCATTTTCTGAAAACTGTTCAGCCAAATGTTTCATTTCCCATAAGCTTTCCTAATTTGATACCTAGATCCTGGTTACTGAGAATTTCCGTGACTTTGTCAAGTCACTTATTTGACAGATTCACTGTGACGTATGGTCTCCCAAGTCACTTATTTGACAGATTCACTGTGACGTATGGTCTCCCAAGTCACTTATTTGACAGATTCACTGTGACGTATGGTCTCCCATGGGCACGTGCTTGTTGTATGTCGAAAGTTGCACATATATGTCATGGGTGCTGCTTGAAGGAACGGCTTGAATGTCGTGTAGATGACGCGTAGATGGCGTGTAGGTGGCGTGTAGATGGCGTGTGGATGGCGTGTGGATGACGTGTGGATGACGTGTGGATGATGTGTAGATGTCGTGTAGGAGACGTGTGGATGACGTGTAGGAGACGTGTGGATGTCGTGTAGGAGACGTGTGGATGACGTGTGGATGACGTGTAGATGTCGTGTAGGAGACGTGTGGATGACGTGTAGGAGACGTGTGGATGACGTGTGGGAGACGTGTGGATGACGTGTGGATGACGTGTAGATGTCGTGTAGGAGACGTGTGGATGACGTGTAGGAGACGTGTGGATGTCGTGTAGGAGACGTGTGGATGACGTGTAGATGGCGTGTAGATGACGTGTGGATGGCGTGTAGATGTCGTGTAGGAGACGCGTGGATGACGTGTGGATGACGTGTAGATGGCGTGTAGATGGCGTGTAGATGACGTGTGGATGGCGTGTAGATGTCGTGTAGGAGACGTGTGGATGACGTGTGGATGACGTGTAGATGGCGTGTAGATGGCGTGTAGATGACGTGTGGATGGCGTGTAGATGTCGTGTAGGAGACGTGTGGATGACGTGTGGATGACGTGTAGATGGCGTGTAGATGGCGTGTGGATGACGTGTAGATGTCGTGTAGGAGACGTGTGGATGACGTGTAGGAGACGTGTGGATGTCGTGTAGGAGACGTGTGGATGACGTGTAGATGGCGTGTAGATGACGTGTGGATGGCGTGTAGATGTCGTGTAGGAGACGTGTGGATGACGTGTGGATGACGTGTAGATGGCGTGTAGATGGCGTGTAGATGACGTGTGGATGGCGTGTAGATGTCGTGTAGGAGACGTGTGGATGACGTGTAGATGGCGTGTAGATGGCGTGTAGATGACGTGTGGATGGCGTGTAGATGTCGTGTAGGAGACGCGTGGATGATGTGTAGATGACGGAACACAAATTCAGGCGTCCTGTCGACCCTCCAAGGGTTTTCTACGCGTTTCTGATTTTTTATGGGTGTGTGCAGCTCAGGATGGGGGAAGGGGGCTACTTGGTATGTATGTGTTACCATGTGGGTACGAAAAAAAAAACAAAGACGGAGAAAGGTTGTGATTTTGAGGTCAGACGCGGTTCGCGCGAAAGCTAATTTTCTTAAAAAGAGAGCAATGCTCATTACGTGCTCCGAATTTCCCACAAAAAAGAGGGTTTCAAAGTCAGCACTCCACATATTGGGATAGTCTTAAAAAGTCATGGACATGCATGGTAACCAGTTGTTACATGAGTGCCCCCCACCCAACCCCCGGCCCCCGGGCAGTGTAGTGTTAAGTTATACGTATGCTAATCCTTACGTAAGGAATGGCTGGGCTGCTGTGGTTACCACAACCTGTAAATTACGCCAGGCCACCGCCTGGGAAGTTTTTTTGCCTTCTTTCAAACCAAATAAATAAATTTAAAAATTGAAAAATTGTGTCCATCTAATAGCCCTACTCTTATGACGTCAGTGGATAGCGCGCGGTTATCAAACACTATCCGGGGCTCGAATCTCATTCTCGTTCTCCGCAGAAGAAGGACAGACCCGAAGGCTGGCTTCAACTTGCTTTTTTTTTCTTTACCTCAATTTGCAATGAGATGTCGAGAGCCAGTGAAAGTGAATTGAACATCTTTCTCTGTGTGCAGTTAACGTTACTTTCTGAATGGGTTGACGCCATGCGTTGATTTTGCGCTGCACTCAAACTGGGATTGCCTTGAATAAGAGCATATCAGTAGACCAGGCTGATATCGATAGGTTTGCTTTTCTATCAAGTTTCTGATAGCGCGGCAATCTGAATGCAGCTCTTTCACATGCTAAAAAATATATCCAGAAAATAATCCGGTTTGAGTTTGAACATGATCCAGTTTTTCTTTCACTATACGAGAGCTTATGGGGCAATAAAAATGTGTGTGGGCTTGTATTTTTATTTGTTCAGCATTGAAAATAACGGGCCTTCCAGCGGAACCTATTAAACCTATTAAAACCTATTAAATCTATTTTTTTTTCAAAATGGACCTTTTTTTCAAAAATGACCTATTAACTCCATTAAACGGCCAATTAATTTGTTGTTGCCTGTTTATTTTTCTGAATGTTATTTTTCTTCCACAAAATATTACCCCCCAAAAAAGCTCACATTTTTAGACCAGCCGACTATAAGCTGACTGTCGGGCTGGTCTTATCACGTCAATAGAGGGGTATTCGCCGTCTGTATGTACGTATGTACGTGTGTTCGTATGTAAACGTTTGCTTAAATGCTTCTTCAATTTTGATCGAATTCCTTTCAAATTTTGTACGAATGTTCTCTGCGTAGGCTTCTCTTGAAAAATTACTTTTTTGGCGATCCGCCAATAATTGGCTAAATGGGGGCATTTCGGATCTCTTGGTTGAAATTTTCAAAATGCTTCTTTTCCAACAATGTGGATCGGATTCGTTTCCAATTTTGTACGATTGTTCTCTGGGTAAGCCTCTCTTGAAAATTGACCTTTTTGGCGATCCACCAAAAATTCGCTAAATGGGGGAGGGGGTGGGCATTTTATTTTTTTTTCGTAACCAATTTTTCAAAGCTTTTTTTTTTTCTTCCAAAATGCCTTCAAATTTTGCATGAATGTTCACCAGCCTGCCATCTCTTCCAAGCTACTTTTCTGGCAATCCATCAAAAATTGGCCAAATGGGGAGGGGGGGGGGGGGGGGTTCGGTGGCCAACTTTCAAAGCCTTTCAAAATCTTCCATAATTTTGATCGAATTGTCTTCAGATTTTTCATAATTGTTCATTAGGCGGTCCTCTTTTGAAAAGTTAATTTTCTGGCGATCCGCCAAATATTGGCTAAATGGGGGGCATTTAAAAATATTTAGTAGCCAATTTTCAAAATGCTTCTTCCACCACAATTTTTACCGGATTCCTTTATAAATTTGTACAGATTTTCATACGTGATTTACCAGATCACAGCTGGTCACACTGTCCCTGGGCATTCTTGTTACAATATCTGTATTGTTTAAATTAATATAGTTATTTTATATAAATTATAACTGTTAAAATAAGAAAAAAACTACAACATGTGTTTAAAAATCCTTAAACCTATTTAAACTAGTATTTTTGGACGTCAAAGCTCATAAAAAGTTACTTTTTGGTCAACCCAACAACCTAATAAAACCTACTTTTATGCAAAAAATCTATAAAAACCTATTTTTTAACTAAGGGCCTATAAAAAATAACCTATTTTTTCCTGAGGAGCTCTGGAAGTTCTAAAATAACCCGGATAGAATGTAAAACAATATTGCAGCCTGCCGGTCGATAGTTACATACAAGAACAACATCGAATAATTCACGTGGTTTGATAAAAAAAATTGTTACTGAAAAGGAGAAATAAAAAAAGTGAAAATTTATAAAGGGTTAAAACTGTTTAAACTTCACATATAGACTGACGTGAGAGCGAGTGTCTTAAGGCAGCAGTAATCCCTGGTTGGGAGTCCTGGGTAGATGGGGGCGGGTGTCGTGAGGGAGTGATGATCCCTGGGTGATCGGCCTCGGTAGGTGGGGGCGGGTGTCGTGAGGGAGTGATGATCCCTGGGTAGGTGGGGGCGGGTGTCGTGAGGGAGTGATGGTCCCTGGGTAGGTGGGGGCGGGTGTCGTGAGGGAGTGATGATCCCTGGGTAGGTGGGGGCGGGTGTCTTGAGGGAGTGATGATCCCTGGGTAGGTGGGGGCGGGTGTCGTGAGGGAGTGATGATCCCTGGGTAGGAGGGGGCGTGTGGTGGAGCAGTGATCCCTGGGTGGAACTCCAATGTAGGGGAGGGGGCTGTCGTAAGGGATTCTTTTATCTTTGGTCATTTCACACAGTGTAAATAACAATGTACCTAATACAATAAACATTTGTAACCATTTAACAAATGGTAGCTAAAAATGACCATCATACTCTAGTGTGATTTAAACTGTTAGGAGAATGTACAGCAATTACACAAATCCATAAAATGTGCGACTTCATGGACTGCTCGGTGCGTGACCCAAAGCAGACGACTTGTCTTCTGCACACAATGAAGTCGCGCCGGATTTATTATCGTCTCATTTATCGTTGCCTAATCGCAGTATAGCATGGTGTCGAGAAATAAATGTTATCAATCACCGTAATTTACCGAGTGATCTTAAAACACGGAAAATAATAAAGTCAAATAATAATATTGTGAAATGAGTTTGCTGTGGTTTTCACAGTAGCTCTTATCCGTGGACAAATGATCGCAGACTGGTGTACGATTCCACGAGCGAATTCACACGAACCACACTAAGCAGACTGGTGTACGATTCCATGAGCGAATTCACACGAACCACACTAAGCAGACTGGTGTACGATTCCATGAGCGAATTCACACGAACCACACTGGGCAGACTGGTGTACGATTCCACGAGCGAATTCACACGAACCACACTAAGCAGACTGGTGTACGATTCCATGAGCGAATTCACACGAACCACACTGGGCAGACTGGTGTACGATTCCACGACCGAATTCACACGGACCACACTAGGCAGACTGGTGTGCGGTTCCACGACCGAATTCACACGAACCACACTAGGTAGACTGGTGTACGATTCCATAAGCGAATTCACACGAACCACACTAGGCAGACTGGTGTACGATTCCACGACCGAATTCACACGGACCACAATAAGCAGACTGGTGTACGATTCCACGATCGAATTCACCTGAACCACACTAACGCTACCCTTCATTTATTTTCAGTACTTTTAATCTTCGAAATTCTTTGAATTGTTTTGTTGTGTCAGCTTTGAATTTGTGTCTGACAGACTGTGTTTATGTGTGTTGTTTGTTTGTTTGTTTTGTTGTGTTTTGTTTTTGGAAAATTGGCCTTATGTTGGTTATTACGTGTTCGAATCAACGGCAGTTTTATATACAGCATTTTCTAATTTAATTTTTTGTTAGATAATTAAAATTTACTAACCTTTCATAGTGGTCCATTGTTAAATTTCCCAGAAACTTGTCATACATAATCCACTCGTACATTTTAAAACTTATAACAGTAATGTTTACAACATTAAACATTAACGATGTTGTTGTTTATAAAATATATAATAATGTACATGTTTTATGCACGCAGCGTACGCAAAAAATAAAGCTGTTTTGAACGTATCCGTTTGCTTGAGAAAAGCTTCATCAAAATTATATGTCTTGATTGATGTTAGCAGTTTGTTTTTTAAACGATTAGCGTTTTAGCTGTCAAAAAGTATGACATTATCGAAATACTATGTTCCGTGCTAAAGAAATATTTTTTTATCCTTGACTCTTACATATGAAACCTTGACACTTGCTTTTTAATCCTTCCAGCTATAAGGTGTAATAGATGATGCTTAGAATTAGACTGCAATTTAAAGACACGTTTTGCTTTTTTTTTTTTTCAAAACACTGATTGTGTTGCTGTTAGAGGCGTTGTGAGGCTGCGCTGCTGGTGAGGGACAAATCGAGGACGGTTTTTATACGCAATGCTGGCGACACCGCTACGAGCGTTCTGCCCTCTGCTTTCCCTCTCTCTCTCCTTCTCTCCTTAAGGAGAAAGTTATGTTGCGACGAGCTGCCGTTGCTTGGAACTGGGGCGGGGAAAAACAAAGGGTCCAGCGTGTGACTGAGAACTTTCTGGTCGAGTGCAGCTAACTCATGGGCAGCGCTGTCGCAGCATATGTGCTTCCAGAAACCTTCAGCGCAGTCTCGCTCACACTGGCGCGGTTCTCACTGCAAAGTTATTACATGAGCCAAGTAGTCATACTCTTACCAACCGGCTTGGCAAATCGGAGACAACTTTTTATACAAATGCACACTTATTTACCTGCACAGTAGAACCTGCGAAACACCACAGTTTATAATGATCAACCTCCAATAAGGAACAGTAGTTACCTGTTGTTGTATAAAGACCGTTTTGTTTTGTATATGAACATTCCACTCAGTTGATCAGTACGTTGCTCTCTAAATTTTGGAGTTATTTTAAATTTTACAATTAAACATTTTACCCCGTTATCCCGAACTGTGTTTTAACTTTTCTTACGTTTTGCTTGCATGTCCCATCGTATCTAAATCCCACTTTTCTCCTGCTTATTTCGATTTAAAAGGTAAATGTATAAATCCTGTGACTAGTTTTTTTTTTAGAACAGTCGACTTCGTCGGGCTCGTCTTATTATCACATCAATAGAGGGGCATCCGTCGCCTGTATGTGCGTATGTAAACTTTTACTTAAAATGCTTCTTTGTTAGTTTTGATCCGATCCCTGTCAAGTTTTGTACGACCAGGTGGGCCTGTCTTGAGAAATTACTTTTTGTGGCAATCAGCCAAAAATTGGCCAGGTGGGGGCCATTTCAAATTTGTTGGTTGCCATTTTTCAGAATGCTTGTTCTCCCACAATTTTGATCAGAATGTCTCCAAATTTTGCACAAGTGTTTGCCAGAAAGGCCTGTCGTGAAAATCTTTTTCGGCGATATACCAAAAATTGACCAAATGGGAGGGGGAGCATTTTTTAATTTATTAGTAGCCAATTTTCAAAATGCTTCCTCGTCCGCAATTTAGACCGGATTACCATCCAATTTTGCATAAATGTTCACCAGGCTTTATTCTCGTGACAAACTACTTTTTTGGCGATCCAAAAGAAAATTGGCTGAATGGGGGCATTTTAATTTTTTTGGGGAACCAGTTTTCAAAATACTTCTACTCATTCCTTTTAAATTTTGTAACGAATATTTACTGGATGGACGTGTGTTCTTGCAATTTATTCGGCAATCCACCAAAAGTTGACGAAGTAGGGGCATTTAAAAAATTTTCGTGGACAATAGAAACATTTGTGTTTCTGTGGTCCGTCCGGCGATAGCCGGAGAACCATAGCAATTGAATTGTCCGTGCGTGCCTGCGTGACCACAATAGAAATTTCAGGTAATGCCAGGAAACGTGTTTCTTTGATGAGATAAGGTGATTTTGAGGAAAAGAATTTTCGCTGTTGTGCGTACGTGCATGCACACTGATAGACTGACTTATTTTGTAGACTGAACTTGTCCTTGGGTTTTGCTTCGATCAACCTGGCACCTATACAGATTGAAAGCTTATGGGACCTAGTTGTGCACCTTCCCTTGGGGCCGGCGTCGTTTCTACTCAGTTACTTAAATCTAACTTTCCGAACAACGTCGATTCACAGTTATGGCGTAATAGGAGCCTTAAAGAAAGCACGGCCATCGTCTTAACCTGAATGTGTGAGAGTCAACTCAACCTTCTTGTTTGTTATCCTTGGTTATAAGAAACAAGTAGTCAAATTGTCATTTGATTCAATTAAGGCTAGTCCCGCCGTGCGCGATTTCGAGGTTATTTCAGAGACTGCGTAAAAAGAACAAGCGCGCGCTAAACGTTATCGCGTAATGCTGCGGGAGTCGCACATCCACTCCTTCCGAAGGCTCCAAAGGGTGAATGCCACAAAATGCATTATTGAGGTAATCTGTATGTCACAGCTGTCATTGTAATAGTGTGGTAGTAGGTGTCATAGTGTGACAAGAGGTCTGATGGTGTGACAGGGGGTGTAACAGATGATAGGAGGTGTAATAGTGTGACAGGAGGTGCAATAGTGTGACAGGAGGTGTAATGGTGTGATAGGCGGTGTAACAGTGGTAGGAGGTGTAACAGTGTGATAGGCGGTGTAACAGTGGTAGGAGGTGTAACAGTGTGATAGGCGGTGTAACAGTGGTAGGAGGTGTAACAGTGTGAGAGGAGGTGTAATAGTGTGACAGGTGGTGTAATAGTGTGACAAGAGGTATGATAGTGTGGCAGGAGGTGTAACAGGTGACAGGAGATGTAACAGTGTGACAGGAGGTGTAATGGTGTGATAGGAGGTGTAACAGTGTGATAGGAGGTGTAACAGTGTGATAGGAGGTGTAACAGTGTGATAGGCTGTGTAACAGTGTGATAGGCTGTGTAACAGTGTGATAGGAGGTGTAACAGTGTGACATGAGGTGTATTAGTGTGATAGGAGGTGTAATAGTCTGATAGAAGGTGTAATAGTATGAGAGGAGGTGTAATAGTGTGATAGGAGGTGTAATAGTCTGATAGAAGGTGTAATAGTATGAGAGGAGGTGTGATAGTGTGACAGGAGGTGTGATAGTGTGGCAGGAGGTGTGATAGTGTGACAGAAGGTGTAGTAGTGTGCTGGGAGGTGTAACAGTGTGACAGGAGGTGTGATAGTGTGATAGGAGGTGTAAGTGAAAATTTATTTGGACAGATACGGACAGTACAATTAACGGCAGCAATGCTGATAATTATTTGAGGTGGCCATATTATAGCTGCCCTCATATAACGATGTTAATTCGATAACATAGAAACTAGCTTCATAACATATAATATATTAAATGACAATGAATGGCAGTGCCCGCGTTATCACGTGATCACCAATGTTCAACACCGTTTTCTGCGGCCAGCCTCCCCCTGCAGGCACCGGGGGTTAAAATCTGCCGGTGATCGAGCCTTTCAGAGCTACGCCCTCAACCCTCCCCCCCTCCCCCCTCCCCCACCCTGCGCCGCTGAAGCCACTGTCTGATTATCTAAAAAATCTGTGAAACTCTGTCATATTAAAACTAGTTCTTTTTAAAGAGCGTTTTAGCCAAGGCATGATTTAGTATGATTTTATCTGCCTGGATTTGAAGTTGTGCTATACAACGCTCTGAACCCAATGTTGATATTAAGCGAATGAAATATTTGAAATAAAAATAGAAACCAATCGAACCAGCGGACTTTTAGATGTGCATGTGTCTATCCAAAGTTAATGATGTTTCACTCGAGTTTACCAAATAATGCAGGCAGTGGGGCGTCAATTTTAAGGGCTGTTTGTACACATGTAAGATTATCACTTTCTAGCTGTGAACAAATTTAGGGAAAATGATAGATCGGTGTTGCAGTTCATGTTAAATAGTCAAAATGGCATCGAAACCTTTTTACATGACACATCGTGACATTGCTTGTATGTGTTTAACATGCATGTCACATTTCTCTTTCCCTGTTGGGACTATTGGATCGAATTCTGTCTGTTTGTTTGTTCGTCACTTCATAGAATTATCGATAACATAGCTTATGTGTAGTGTAGTGGAGGTTATTCAAGTTCTAATATTAAAATATATGCTGCATATGTATATTGCAGATGTGCACTGTCGAATTAATTTTGAAATCGGTAATAAAGTTTCTATATTGAAGTTTAGAAAACTTCATGATTTTCTTTGCCAGAAGTGTCACATTTAATATCTTCGTCGCCGCTGTGTCTCAAATGTACTTTAGTTTTGGACATTTTGTCCGGAGATTACATATATTAATTGTAGGCTCATTTCCCGCGATTACTGGGCCGAGTTTACAAGCCAGAAGGTCTGGTGCAATTACTGCGTCTAGTGGTTATAGCGAAACTGTTATAACTTAACTGGGGAGATTTCAGGCATTTTTTTCTGTTTTCACCCCCATTTGAATTGATCATCTTCATATGTATGTAATGACTGATAATACATACAATATGTAGCATTTGAATAGGAAATTTAACTTTTGGACAATTTCACTTTTGTTTGTCCATACTTTGGATAAAATCACTTTTGTTTTGTCCATACTTTTGATAATGTCACTTTTGTTTTGTCCATACTTCGGATAATATCACATTTGTTGTGTCCATACTTAGGATAATATCACTTTTGTTTGTCCATAGTTTGGATGATGAGGAGACTATCTCGGTTCATCCGTCTCGCTCTGATGAGGGATGATTCAATCAAGTCAAGTGGATAACCTCATTCTAGAAAAGATTTCCCTATGTCTACTGAATTTCGATCAAAACTATTTAAGTCTGAACAGATACGTCGTACCCTTAAGAACTGGCTGTACGGGATGCCATTTTTACACGACTATTCATGTAGTAGACTATTTTAGTCTGAACCCCTCTAAAGACGCTGCCAAGGATCTTAGATTGAAAATAGAATTGAACTGGATTCAGCGCTTGAGGACCGCTTTTCCAAGTGGGCTCAATCATTGTGGGTATTAAAATGCTTAGCCTCGTCAATCATATGAATCTACCGCATTTTCTACCCATGGTTCTTCACCTTCAGGCTTAAAGCTTGGTTGGTGTAGTACTTAGAACACTGAGAACTGTTCGACTTAAGGTTGATGCCTAGAAGCGCTATCTCCCTGTTGGACACATTGTGACTAATGTGACAATTAGTTACGAGAAAATCGTTTAACATTGATTTTAAGACTCTATGAGTCAAGACCGCCAATACAAATCCCTATTCACTAAGCCTGATACGAACATACGAAACCGCTCTCTGGCACAGTAATATAAATTGATTGCAGTATAAACCGCATTCAAAATATTAATCAGTTTGAATATTGTTGGTACTAATTACCAAGACTGATCGAACAATAGCCTTGTGACGTTTTACGTAAGTCTACGTCACCACGTAAACAAACTGTGCTACGTACTAGGCAACGTTCTCAACGAACGAGATCGTATTCGCATCTCGAGCGGTCTCTGTGATAAGTACGATCCAAATAGATCTTAGCCTCGTCCGATTTTTATTATTATTTTTTTTGAAATGTGGTACAGAAGTTGGTTACAAAATATTGCGTGTAGTAAAAAATTAACCTGTATACTGCAGACTTGCAGCTTTCTGTCAATGGCAAATTATGGCATTTGTGACACATTATCTCGTTAAATCATGTCTATGATACCGCGAGGTAACACACTGTTCGTTAATAAAGGTGATAATTTCATTTCTCGATATTTCCGCATCTCTGAATTTAGCTTTTCCTTCTGCAGTAGGATCTCGAAGAGTTTAAAAGACTAAGTGTGCATTAGGAAGAATGTAAATGGTTGAGAAATGTCACATGGTGCAAATGTTTAGAGTGACGGAAGAACTAGAGTAGTTATAAGTAACTTCTTCTTGAGGAGAAGAAGAAGAAGAAGAAGAAGAAGAAGAAGAAGAAGAAGAAGAAAAAGAAGAAGAAGAAAACGAAGAAGAAAACTTAAATAAGTAAAATTTACTGCAATTTTCAAACCTCTTCTATCCCGGGTACGAAGCCTCTTATAAGGGTTACATTCCAATTCAAGTGCAACAATTTATTAGTTAGGATTTTAAGATATTATCTCATCTATGACTAGTTTTTTTTACTAGCTAAAAAGTTGCTGTGACAAAGTACAGCAATAAGTCGTTTTGTGAAATATGATAGATGTGGTACGAGACAAAGGTAGAAATACGCGAAGTTTCTGTTCTTTTTTTTTTTTCGAGTGTTTTAAACATTAGATATAGTGCATTTGCCTTATTTGAAAGCCTTCGACAAACGCGGAATTCCTTTGAAATATTTTTATCTGTTATAGCTAGTGCTGTGTAGAACCGGCAGGAGTTGTATTCAGTGGGCTCGGCATATTTCCAAGAGTACTTCCCGCGAATGGACATTTAAAAGATAGCTGCTCCTCTGCAGTAATGGGGTTGTATCAGAATATAAATGCAGTTCCGTAGACACGTGGTCATCATTCCATACTGTGTAATGTTCATGTTCCGTGTCGATTGATTGCTTTTACAGGCTTGACGCTAACTTCTTTTATTCCCCACTGGTAGAACGTGTGGGGAATATATGCGATCGACCGCGTGTCGGTCTGTCGGTCGGTCTGCAAGGATTTTCATGAAACTTGGTATGTAGCTTCTATGGGAGCAAACACAGATCGGTATTGTAAATGGGCCAGGTTCGTCCAAGGAAAATGGACCAGCTGGACTTAGAAAATTTCAGCTCTCGATTGACTGTTGTGTGAGCTTGTTAACACGATAACTTAAAAACTTCTGAAAGGATTTTCATGAAACGTAGCATGTAGCTTCTATGGAAACAAACATAGATCGGTATTGTTAATGGGCCTGGTTCGTGCAAGGAAAAGGGACCAGCTGGACTTAGAAAATTTCAGCTCTTGATCGACTATTGTTAACACGATATCTCAAGAACAACTGGAAGGATTTTCATGAAACTTGGTGTATATCCTCTGTGGGCACTAACAAGGATTGGTATTGTCATTGGCTTAGGTTGGCCCAAGGAAAATGAGCCAAATCCACTTTGGAAATTATTCAGCATCGGAATGAGGTTAAAACGATATCTCAAGAGCAACTGGAAGGATTTTAATGAAACTTGGTGTGTATCTTCTGTGGGCACTAATAAGGATCGGTATTGTCAATGGGTTAGGTTGGCCAAGGAAAAAGAGCCAAATGCACTTTGAAATTTATTCCAAAATTTATTCAGCATCGGAATGAGTTTGTTAACACGATATCTCAAGAGGAACTGCAGGGATTTTAATGAAACTTGGTATGTAGCTTCCATGAAAGCAAGCACAGATCGGTATTGTAAATGGTCCAGGTTCGTTCAAGGAAAATGCACCAGCTGGACTTTGAAAATTTCAGCTCTTGATTGACTATTGATGGCCGTGTTTAACTGATGAGGGCCCTATGGGGAATATATGGGCTATGCACACTGCTCTGGTTTGACACTTGCGATCTGGCAGGTAGACCTCTTTACTTGATCGATCACCAATTTCCTCGATTCCAAGCCTGCCCCACCCCACCCCCTTTAGTTTAATTATAATCACATGGAAAGTAACCTTAAAGTTAAATAAGTTAAAACACACGTTTGCTTAAATAAAAGCTTTTGTTCTTCGCGAAACGTCACCGACTCTGCGTACTGTACATAGACACTGCATCATCTCGTTCATCCAATCCAGCACCCTGCCACCCATCGGGAAGGCAAGGGCCCATAACTACCTGCCCGACCTGAGAGTTTATCTGCTCGGGCAGGTCGGGCAGTCGTTAATGTAAAACCTGGATTTTAGAAGAAGAGCCGTACTTAGCATTAATTGTCACGTAACATTTGTTTTGATGATCTGTCAGTATCGTGTAACTTGCAAAGGTAAGAAATGTGTTTTTCCGTTATCAATCATTTATTTACCTGGTGTTTTCCATCAGCTGCTGATGTCCAGCTGGTCTGTAGCTCATCATTTTAGTCAATTTCAATCTGATAAATCGTGCTTTTAAATGAAAAGTGGACAAAAGAACGTTTAATTATATATAATTACATTGTATCTGAAAGTTGAAACGGCAGTGAAAAGAAGTATTTTCAGCATAGGAACCTGTTCGGTAGTTCATACTGGTTGACATTTTAGACAGGTCATATGTACATTCTGCCCTTTATATGCAGTTTGTGTTCCTGTACATTTTAGTAATTTATTGTGAACTGGCCTAAAATGTAGTGCAATAGCGAAACTCCACCCAAGTATTTCGTAAAACGGGTTTTATTTTCTACACAATTGAAATATATACATTTTTCATAAATAGAGGACTGTATAAAAAATAGCGCATTTTCTTTCAAAAACTGACTTCATGTGATCATGTGTTAGAATTGATCGTGGTGATTTTTGTCACAGCTCAAGGGATATTGTGGTCTGTGACCAGTCACACCTCGCGGGACATATTGCGGTCTGTGACCAGTCACAGTTCACGGGAGATATTGCGGTCTCTTACCAATCACAGCTCACGGGGGATATTGCGTCTGTGACAAGTCACAGCTCACGGGGGGATATTGCGGTCTGTTATCAATTACAGCTAATGGGGGATATTGCGGTCTGTGACCAATCACAGCTCAAGGGGGATAATTAAGTCTGCGACACTTCAACAACTGGGGCACATTGTCTCTTAATACAAGGGCTTTCCCAACATCATGCTTCTATTTGCTTATTTTCCATGTAGTTTTTGATAGTGAATGATACGCTCACCTATTTATAATATCCTGTTGTTGAAATAGGAAACTATCAAATACAAAAGAAGGGATTATGCCTATTTCATTATGCCACCTTGGAAAAGAGCGTTGAGATACCCACAAGTTGAGCTACGTACCTTGCCCCCCCCCCTTCCACAAAGGTGTTGCTCAACCCGATTTCTGTGCATGTGAGATATAGTTAGTCGAATGCATTGGTATTTTTTTATTTTTTGACAATGAATTGTGATTGTGTTTGCAGTAATGAATCTTTTATTTAAGTAAAAAAGGTTATTGGGGAATTATAGGATTTAGTAGGGGAGACATTTGTTTTTGTTTGCAAAACAAGAAACTAAATAGGTGTCGATTGCAAAGGTGTGATATAAGCCTGTACTCGTGTTTTGTGTTTATTGGCCGCTCTTGTTTTCGTGGGGTTTGGTTATTTATGAATAGAACTAACTGCTATAACTTCACTCTGATGCAGTCTATGCGTGCGTATTTTAAACACTGGTCCGTGATTTTATCCTTTCTTCTGCTCTGACCATACTTGCTATAGGAGCCCAAATTTTGCATATATGTAAAGTTGTGCATCTCGCTTTTTGTTTTCGCCTTTTTTTCAGTTACATGATCAATACCCGAAGCAAAACGATGATTTTTTTTATCAAAAATGCAATGCGTAAAGGCTGCAGCCAGGGCTTTACATTAACGACTGCCCCATCTGCCAGGGCAGGTGAAAGGCCTGGTGGGGCAGGTAGACTCGCTCAGTTAGCTGCCCCACCTGGCAGGTAGATCCGTTCGGGGGAAGGGGGCGCTGCGTGACATAATACCCTAACAACATACTTGTCAAGAAGGCGACTGAAGTTATTTCAAAGACTGAAAAGGAGAAAACATATTCCGAAGAAGGTGCTGAAGAAGAAACTTCTGATACCAAAGCCAGCAAATACGTTAAATACGATATCAAGCGGTCACGACACTTCGTGGAAAGATGGAAAGTTGATTTTCCTGGACTGTTTGAGAAAGGTGGAAAACTTTATCGTGATACATGTATCAAATATGGACCTGGAGCTACAGTAAAATCTAGCTTTGCTCTTGGAATTGAATCTTTTAGACATTCAAATATTAAGAGTCACTTTGTCTCCAACGAACACAGGTTGGCCCGCTGTGTTTTTGACCTACTGGAATGCTCTGATGATAGAGAAAACCTGGCCCGACACGGCACAGCAAATTTAGAATTGCTCTCAATTTGACAAATCATTTTGAACCACTGCTTAGAAAGTTGGACAAAGAAGATCTTTTTCATGGGTATACTACGTTCACAGTGTTAGGCAGTCGGGCTAAGCTAGTCCTGGGATTTAAATGCGCCGACTTTCATGCTTCCACTTTTCAACAACACGCGAACGAGTTGCAGAACATTTGAAAAATTTTAGAATGTATAAACCCATATCAACCGCGGAATGTGAGCGAGATTTCTCTGCAGTGAAACGTGTTAAAAGCGACTGGTGCGCCAGCTTAGAACCTGAAATGCTGTCGGTTTTACTTCTGATATCAATTGAAGGACCGTCGTTTGAAGATTATCAAGCACACACAACACTATAGCGCTGGATAATGGGAGGCTAGGGCAAGAAAAGACCCAAATTTTTAATAGCTGCCGCCAGTGCTCCCGAAGAACATGCTTAAGATTTAAGACTTTTTTTAGGACATCTGCGTTTTGACGTTTACTCAGGAACTGTTATATTTGGTAAACAGCTTCTATACATTGATGCATGCTATATAAGTGGAATGTTTAAGAGTGTTGCGGAGGGGGGAGGGGGGAAGGGGCGGGAAGAGGGGGTGACCAACAGAAGAGACAAAAGGTGGGGCAGGTAAGAGTGCTGGTGGGGAAGGTAGATTTAAAATCTATTTGCCCCACCGGGAAGGTGCCGAAAAAAGTTAACGTAAAGCCCTGGCTGCAGCCACTTTCGCACAAGCATGTGCAAACAGCCACACTGTTCATTACATGGATGATCCTTAATTTGCACAAGCCAAATACGCTGAGCATAGTGAAATACACTGTATGATCATATAAATTGTCAACTTCTGTCACGCACTATTTTTTGTGAGGGTCGGGGAATGTCGTTTTATAGAGTAAGTAGCAAAACTATGTTTTTTTTCTAGAAAGGTTTCGAACTGGCAAAAAGGTTTCTGAAAAAGCTTTCGGAATCCGAAAAAATATTTTGTCGGTAACTGAAAAGCAGGCAAAAGTCAGGCAGAAAATCTTTGTATAATAAAAGAAAATGGAGAAAGTGATTTTAAAAATATTATTCTTTTTGGCTAAGCATTTAATATTTCGCCCTGTTCGAGAAATAGGTTCTCGTTCTTGTATAACCATAACCTTATATAAGCTAAACCATACATTTACATTTACGTTAAATCGGCGTATTTCGTGTAAAATATTTATCTTTTCTGTCGAATTAACAGCTTTTGTGATTTTCAGTTTACTGGTTCCGATAAGTCGCAAGTGCTTACCACTTTTGTGCAACCATTTCCACGATACTGAGAATGAGTATCTAGTCTTCTTTTTCATTATCTATTACCCTATACTGTCTTGGTGAACATTTTTATGTTGCGCGTTTTTAACCAAGCCGACTGTCGTCGGTGGGCTTATACTCATCACTCATCGTCGTCCGTTACGTGTGTGAGTAAACAATTTTCAAGGGGATTCTCTTCCTATATTTCTGGTCCTATTCTTTTGAGTTGTGGCAGGAATGTACCCAAGACAATTCTCCACACAGCTTATATTTCTTGGCGATCTGGCCAAAATTTGCCAAGATATTGGCCAAGTTTAAGGAAACACAAAAATGTATTCTTCCTACAAATCGGGTCCGATTACGTTGAAATTTGACAGGAATGTTCTCGTGAACTTCCTGCATCGGGTATAAATTTTCGTTGCCTATTTGACCAAAAAAATTGGTCAAAATACTGACTAAAACGGTCAAATTGCAAAAGTAACACAAGGCACTCCTTGATGCTTCACTTTTCGCCCAACCACTTGCCTCGATAGCTGAAGTTGTAAGGCGTTGGACTGATAATCGGGACCAACGGAAGACAAACACTTTTTGCGTTCTGTTTTTGTGTGTATGTGTGTGTGTGTACATGTGTGTGTGCTTGTGAGTCTGTGTCAGTCTGTTGTGAACAAAAGTTTGTTTGCAAGATACCTCGAGAACGAAAAGTCGGATCAAGGTCAAACGTTCTATTTATTTTTACTCCCCCTGTGGGGTGGGGGGAAGGATCTTAAGAATACACAAACTGCGTTCTGTTCCGTGCATGGCGTGAGAGGCGACTAACGGAATTTCTTTCCTACTGGCCTTTTAGTATTTCTTCATTCTTCCTTCTTTTTCTCCCACTTGTTTCTTTACCCTGTGCGTCCTAATATACCCATTCTAGTTAGTGAACGCAACGTTAAACACCGAACATACAAACAAATTTTGCGTAACGACGCCTTTCTTAACTTTACTACTCGCGTCAAAAATTCAAACAGCTGTCTGACTGACCCTATTTATGTCTTGGTTAGCTTGGATGGTGCTTTCCACTTTTGACTTAGGTTGCTTCGTTAGGGCAGGAGCATGACATCATTACGTTAAAAACGTGTGTGTGAAATTTTTCAGCCGCTAGTTATCGGAGAAAGTTGAAATTTGGTGGGATTATTGCTTGGTAGGTCCGAAAGAGTGTGTCGATTTTGTCGGGAGTAGAGCGAAAGAGTGCCGCATATAACGTCATCATATATATATGTATATATTTTAAACAAGATCTTTTGTGCAAAATATCTCGATAACGGAAAGTCATATCGACTTCAAATTTTATATGGGTATTCCTTGGGTCAGTCAGACGGCTGTTTGAACTTTTGACGCGTGTAGTGAAGTTATGAAAGGTATCGTTACATAAAAATTCATCTGTTTGCGAAGCAAAACTTCTCGTTGGTGGAAAGTCGGATCGACTTCAAACTGGATATAGTTAGTCCTTCAGTTTGATCTATATTAGTCGCACAGTTTTTATTAAACACTAAGCTCGTATATAAAAGTAAGAAAGTTGTATGACGTCACCACCACCCTTTTCTCTGCTCCCCACGTTTTACTTTTTTTGTGCGTTGCTCATCTACCGCTAATACTTGACTCACTCAGGTGTCAGTGTCAGTTGTGGTGCATTGTGAATTCGAATCCACCAAAAGTGATACATAATACCCTAGAACTAATTCCAAAAAAAATGCATCTTAGTAGTAAACATGCGGTAATGTCACTCTTTTATCTTGAATGAAATGAAATGTACATTAGTACTTAAAATATCACACAAATACTAAGGCTTATGGCTGTTGATTTTTTTTTTATTAAAATAGGCCCGAAATGAAAAATTGGGGTCTAAATTTTGGGACGAATTAAGCGAGCACTCATTAAATCGTACTTTTCCATTGGAGTCAGTAGGTCCCCAATTCGAGACTGGCGAAAATGTTACGAATTAACTGAGGCCGAATTAACGAAGAGCTGCTGTATTCGGGGTTGTCCGTCCGTCTCTCTGTCTCCGGTATGTCATTTTGTGTACTTTGTATCTCAGACACCGGGGGTTGGGGGGAGGGAGGGGGGGGGGGCGCGATTACAGCTGCTGTGCCTATACTAAAGTGTTCCCAGCCTTTTTGTAGATATACAAGAAGTATTTTGCGTGTCGATATTTTGTGTACTATGTATCTATGTATCTCAGACACCGGGGGTTGGGGGAGGGAGGGGGGGGGGGCGCGATTACAGCTGCTGTGCCTATACTAAAGTGTTCCCAGCCTTTTTGTAGATATACAAGAAGTATTTTGCGTGTCGATATTTTGTGTACTATGTATCTATGTATCTCAGACACCGGGGGTTGGGGGGCGGGGGGGGGGGGGCGCGATTACAGCTGCTGTGCCTATACTAAAGTGTTCCCAGCCTTTTTGTAGATATACAAGAAGTATTTTGCGTGTCGATATTTTGTGTACTATGTATCTATGTATCTCAGACACCGGGGGTTGGGGGGAGGGGGGGGGCGCGATTACAGCTGCTGTGCCTATACTAAAGTGTTCCCAGCCTTTTTGTAGATATACAAGAAGTATTTTGCGTGTCGATATTTTGTGTACTATGTATCTATGTATCTCAGACACCGGGGGTTGGGGGGAGGGGGGGGGGCGCGATTACAGCTGCTGTGCCTATACTAAAGTGTTCCCAGCCTTTTTGTAGATATACAAGAAGTATTTTGCGTGTCGATATTTTGTGTACTATGTATCTATGTATCTCAGACACCGGGGGTTGGGGGGAGGGGGGGGGGGCGAATACAGCTGCTGTGCGTATGCTAAAATGTTCCCAAACTTTTTGCAGATGTGCAAGAAGTATTTTGCAATAACAATATGTCAACATGCCGATGTTTATAGTTGAGCGCGAAGCATTACCTTATTTAATAGTTGTCCGCTATCAGTGAATAAATTTAAATACAATAAAAAAAACCAAAAAAAAAACCAAACAAACAAACAAACAAAAACAGAAAACAAACGAAAAAAGGAAAAACATTAACCGAAAAACAGTGGTTTGTTTTCGATTATGGTACAAGCCGTAACACCCCTAGTGACCACCATCTAGTTTTGTTTATTTTTTAATTGTTGACAATGAGTTCTGCTTATATTTGCGGAAATGAGATCAGAAATATGAAAAAAGGAAAATGGTTATTGAGGAATTAAGGAGTTAATCTGTGGGACATTTGTTTTTGTTTACAAAAACAATAAGTGAATAGGTGTCGATTGAAAGTGTGTAATATCAGCTTATGTTTTGTCTGCACTGGCCGCTCTAGTTTCTTTGTTTTTCTGCTTTCTTTTCTTCTTTCCCAACCTGCAATGATTCCAGGTAGATCTTCAATGGAGTTTTAGTATTTAGTATTTTTGTTATCCGTAATCCAAAAAGTGCCCGGATAAACGGATATCTTTAAGCGAGACACAAAAAAACTGCTTTTCGTCCCACGGATTCTCGCTTTTTGAGGCTGGGCACAGTGTCCACGGACATTCTTGTTTTTTTTCGCTTTTGATTAAAATCGACTTGAAAATCGGGCCTGTTTCATTGTTATGCGTTTTGTCCGCATTAATATTAATAAACAGAATAAATTTGCAAAAGACATTTGTTATAAAAATAGCTTTGAAAGCCTGTGATTGATGTATTTTATCTTTGTGTTGAGCAATTCCTCTTGGGTTGTTTTTCCAGCCCATTAGACCGATGCGTTTATAAGAAAGTGCTATTTATATCACAGACCTTTCTTTATTTCTTATTAAAGACATATTTACCCTTGTTACGTGCCGCTCAGTAGATAAAATGTTCCGGTTTCTGTCATGCAACTTGGGAATGGATGTCAATCGGTCATTTCAAGAGCTGTTCGCAGTGAGAGAGAGAGCGAGAGAGAGAGAGAGAGAGAGAGAGAGAGCGTGAGAGAGAGAGAGAGAGAGAGAGAGAGAGAGAGAGAGAGAGAGAGAGAGAGAGAGAGAGAGAGGAGAGAGAGAGAGAAAGAGAGAGAGAGAGAGAGAGAGAGAGAGAGAGAGAGAGAATGTGCGGACTGTGTTTAAAACAGAAGGAACGGTTGTTGCAAATTTATAATTCAAAGTAGCGCATAAGTTTCTGATGTGTCGCAAAACTACTACTCTTGGGAATCTGCTGCTGTTAGGCCGTTATACGTAATCCAATCCAAGGGGGCCAGAAAATCGCATATTTGGCGCCGAATAATTACAGTGAAACCCCGCTATTAGGGACAAAAAGTGACTGAAAAACTTTGTCCCTAATGGCGGGGTGTCCCTAATTTCGAGGTCCTGTTCTGTCTGACAACTACAACTAATATCTTTGGCTATTTTTACACTTTTTCCATCACTAGCTTTGATTATTTAACTTTATCAGATAGCGAAAGTTCGTTCCGTTTTCTTTTCACATCACCGATATTCATACTTAACACCTTGTATAACATCTTAACTGAGTATAAAGACAATGAATTACTTGTTCTTGTATACGAATTTTAAAAGACGGAGCACATGTCAATAGGGTTTAGTAGTATAAAGCTTCCCTCTTAAGCACACATCTTTTGTAATATGCCCTGTTGTCTTTACATGCACTGTGTTCAATATAATGTACTCAAAACCCACAGATAACAATAGCGAAAAAAAACAAAACAAACACAACCGAGTAAGAAGCTGATAGGGGTTGTTTACACAACGTACAACATATGGACAGCAATTTGACTGTCCACAATAGGGGGTTATTTTAAATGCGTAACTGTACTTACGGGGTAAAAAGAGTGTCCCTAATTCTGAATAGTGGGGTGTCCACAATAGAGGGGTCTAGATATAACAGAACTCTATGGCGTTTTAAAACAGACTGAAAATTGCTGTCCATAATTCAGGGGTGTCCATAATAGAGGGGTGTCCATATCCGGGGTTTTACTGTATTCTTTTATAAAGCCCCTGCCGACTTCGGTCGGTTTGCTATGGCCAGCACTTGTGGCATATCCAGTGTCGTTGTGTGTTAGCCCTCCCAGACGTCAGCCACTTCCTGTCAGCGTGTGGCATAGGATGACTATGTCTCAATGAGGCACACTAATTAAAACATAGCCGGATATGTTCTCATCTGCAATCCCTGTGTGCTTTAGTGGACCTCGTCATAACAACACAAGACACAGAGCTCATTAGCGTATTCCTTCCAAGTTTCCTGGTATGTGTGTGATTGACACTCGGCAGCTTTGTTGTGGACTGTCCACCGGAAGTGGATGTCATGACGAAGTTTCTTGTTAAGCGAACAAGAGTTTCAACCCCTTTATTTCGATTTTAACTTCTTGAAAAATCGTCAAGGTGAGAAATAAAGTGCCGGTAAAATGGGAAAACTTCGAGGGTTGTTATGCGGTGTCATGTATCAAGGTAGACTGAGGTCATCCAGGCTAGCTGGTGATAGGCTGAGATCATCCAGACTAACTGATGGTAGACTGAAGTCATCCAGGCTAGCTGGTGATAGGCTGAGGTCATCCCGACTGGCTGATGGTAGACTGAGGTAATCCCGACTAGCTGATGGTAAGCTAAGATCATCCAGACTAGCTGATGATAGGCTGAGGTCATCCAGACTAACTGATGGTAGACTGAAGTCATCCAGACTAGCTGATGGTAGGCTGAGGTCATCCAGACTAGCTATGGGTAGGCTGAGATCATCCAGACTAGCTGATGGTAGGCTGAGATCATCCAGACTAGCTGATGGTAGGCTGAGATCATCCAGACTAGCTGATGGTAGGCTGAGGTCATCCAGACTAGCTGATGGTAGGCTGAGGTCATCCAGACTAGCTGATGGTAGGCTGAGATCATCCAGACTAGCTGATGGTAGGCTGAGATCATCCAGACTAGCTGATGATAGGCTGAGGTCATCCAGGCTAGCTGATGGTAGGCTGAGGTCATCCAGACTAGCTGATAGTAGACTGAGGTCATCCAGACTAGCTGATGGTAGGCTAAGATCATCCAGACTAGCTGATGGTAGGCTGAGATCATCCAGACTAGCTGATGGTAGGCTGAGGTCATCCAGACTAGCTATGGGTAGGCTGAGATCATCCAGACTAGCTGATGGTAGGCTGAGATCATCCAGACTAGCTGATGGTAGGCTGAGATCATCCAGACTAACTGATGGTAGACTGAAGTCATCCAGACTAGCTGATGGTACGCTGAGATCATCCAGACTAGCTGATGATAGGCTGAGATCATCCAGACTAGCTGATGGTAGACTGAGGTCATCCAGACTAGCTGATGGTAGGCTGAGATCATCCAGACTAGCTGATGGTAGGCTGAGATCATCCAGACTAACTGATGGTAGGCTGAGGTCATCCAGACTAGCTGATGGTAGTCTCAGATCATCCAGACTAGCTAATGGTAGGCTAAGATCACCCAGACTAGCCGATGGTAGGCTTAGATCATCAAGACTAGTTGGTGGTAGGCTAAGATCATCCAGACTTGCTGATCGTTGGCTCAGGTCATCCAAACTTGCTGATGGTAGGCTGAGTTGATCCAGACTAGGTGATGGTGAAGTTAAGAAAGGCGTCATTACGTAAAAATTTACCTGTGGTTGGGCAAAATAGCTGGATGGCTGAAAGTGAAGTCAGCTTCATACTCTGTTTAGTTTTTTGTTGCACAAGTTACGGTTTTTGTCAAACATTAACTCGTGTAGAAAATTAAGAACGGTGTTTGACGTCCCTCCGCTCCTCCCCTCTCCTCTCCCACCGATGTGAGTCATCTGTTGCACAGTTATGAAGAATGCCTTTCTGGTTCTTTTGGTAAATAGGAATATACAAATACGGGAATCGGTCCAAAGGTCACCTCCTTGCCACCCGGAATTGGTCACAGGTCACATCCATGGCTCCCGGGTTTGTTCCAAGGTCAAATCTATGCCACCCGGAATCGGTCAAACGTCACATCCATGGCTCCCGGGTTTGGTCGAAAGTCCAATCCATGCCACCCAGAATTGGTCAAAGGTTTCCAGGTTGCCCACACAAAGTTCGAATTCCAAATAAAGTGAAACAACATTTGGCGTTTGTGATTTTATATAAATATTTCAGTCGAGTTTAGTGTTGGATACGAGTGAGATTATGGATTCGAACAAATGGAAAAATTGCACGACGAAATCCAGTTGAGCCCCATGTGATGTCTTGTCGGATTTTTTAAGTAAATAAAATCAACTTTTATGTTACATCTGATTATTACGTCTGGGAAGACAAAATTATGTCGGTAACAGTCAAGACACCGTAAAAGCAGACAAAGTAGTCGATTATTATCCTGAACTGTATAGCAAAGTATCCGAAGTACCTGCAGACTCGCCATCGACTGTGTTGACTGACCTGGGCTTGGAACAAGGAACCAGACTTGCTTATAGTTTATAGCAAAATCTGCGAGCCCCTCCCCCACCATCCCTGGTCAGCAAGGAGTAGATGCCAAACAGCTTCCACATGAGGCGTCTGTGCCACAACCCGTATATTAGATGGCAAGAATAAAGTAACAGCCCAAGGGGTTCCATGACAGAGAGCTGGTCTTGTAAGCATTTTGCCAAGATTACCGAAACAATAACTATGTCTGCATTCTTTCTTCCTTTCTCCCACTTGCTTCTTTAGTAAGTGCTCCCCCCCCCCCAAAAAAAAAAAAAAAAAACAAAAAAAAAAAAAAAAAAACAAAAGAAAAACAAAAAAAAATAATAACAATAATAATAAAATAATGAAAAAAAAAAAAAAAAAAGGAACTGAAACAACAGCTGCACTGGCGTGGTCACGCCCCAAGCATGGTGACTTATCGTATGGCTAAGCAAACAGAGTACGGCGAAATAGGCAAAGCAAAGAGAATTGAAGGGTTGTCGGAACTCGCGTTAGAGGGCACATGCAGACGAGACATGAAGTCCCTCGATATAGCGTGGGCAACAAGTCTCTGGATATACCGTGGGCATGGAGTCCCGCGATATACGGTGGGCGGAATGGGGATGTCCCGCCTACCAGCGTCCGTGTTGGCATCAAACGCCACGCCACAAAATGGTGCGAAAACCTGAAGACGGAACAGTCGAGCAGGGCTTTACATTAATGACTGCTCAAGCTGCTCGGGCAGGTAATATCTGGGGTGGGGCAGGTAGCTTCGATACCCTTATCTTTCCGACTGGCAGGTAGCTTAATGGGAGGATGGAGGGGAGGGGGGGGGGGTGTGTTCTAGGGGGTGTAAGAGATGGCGAGGCGAAAGATGCCGCATTGGCATACTATGTCTATGCGCGGTATGGAGCCGTGGTGGCGTTTTCGTGAAAGATTAAGAAATAAAAACACCATACTATTTAAAATAAGAATCTGAATAGACGACCGATAATTCGAATGTCAAAAACGTAATGTCAAATCAATCAATAATGCTTCATTGTTCTTATACGAAAGAGTGAAATTAAGATGAACCATGTAAATTCTTTGAGTGAAAATAAAATAAAAAAATTGGAAAATAGAATTGATATTTGGTTGTTTATTAAAATGTCAGTGGTTTAATTTTTAATAACCTATCATAATTTTGAATTTCTAGAAGATCATTTTTATTTTCAATTATTTCATGTTTTCTATTTCAAGCGTAAGAAAATAATTTGTTTTTATAGTCTTTAACTTAAATGAGGAAATACTGAAGAAGTCGACATTTCTGTGGCATTCGATTTATCGCTAGTCTTTTCCGGAATAAACTACCAAGAAATATCTGGTTTCTTATCTGCTTCAGAATTCTTATTTTAAATAATAGATGTTAAAGGCTATTATTTAAGCTTAATGTTGTTTATTCCTCACAGGGGGAATATATGCGATCGACCGCGTGTCGGTCTGTCATCAAGAGCTTGTTAACACGATAACTTAAAAACTGCTGCAAGGATTTTAATGAAACTTGGTATGTAGCTTGTATGGGAACAAACACAGATCGGTATTGTAAATGGGCCAGGTTCGTCCAAGGAAAATGGACCAGCTGGACTTAGAAAATTTCAGCCCTTGACTATTGATGGCCGTGTTTAACTGATGGGCGCCTGTGGAGAATATGTGGGCTGTGCACACTGCTCTAGTTTTAAATAACTTCAGTTTCAGCTTACATGAAATGGGTGGATGGGTTTTAGTGGTCGGGCACGCAAATCGCTTAACCTGCCCTGCCAAACGGGCAGGTGTCAAAAAAATTAACTTAAAGCCCTGGAGACGACACTTCACTCATCAAGGGCACGCCTAGACGAATCAAAACGCGTTCATTCACATTTCTGTAGATGTCCCACATCTCTGACACGACGATGGATGCTAATAGCGATACCCGACTGACCAATGTGGAAAAAAAGCTGAGGCAAAAAAAAAAAAATGTAGTTTTTAATCATATTGGCTATGTCAGCGCTGCTTGAGTTAGAAAGGCTAATAAATGGCACTTGTTTGTCTTTGTTTACAATGGCCACCAAAACTCTCGGCCGGACTGGCAGCGGGTCATTTCACTCGTAACATTTTATTATTAAAGTAAGAATGTATGAAGCAAATAAGAAGTTAGATATTTTTTATCCTGACAAGTCGATTGTCTCATGGCAAGTCGATTGTTGTTGTTTACTTAATGTAGGTCCTGAAAAGTTCAAAGGGAAATACAAACGTGCCGAAGTTTGCAGTGACACTTATTACCCGCCTCCAGTAGAAGGCGTTGTGAGGTGTTGTGAGGGGATCGGGAGTCTGTGTTGTTAGCCCCAAATTGGTATCAAATGGATGATAGAAACTGGACACATTGTGCTGGTTTAACAGTCACTTCAAAATTTTGTCCTGTACATTACAAGAAATTTAAGGTTAGCTTTTGTGCAAATTATTATTATTATTACATCATTGTTATATCATCATCATCATCATCATCATCATCATCATCATCATCATCATCATCATCATCATCATCATCATCATCATCATCATCATCAGTATTATTATTATTATTATTATTATTATTATTATTATTATTATTATTATTATTATTATTATTATTATTATTATTATTATTATTGCAGGCTTTCAAGAGAGTAACGGAACAGATTTTACGGAGAAAAGGTGACGACCCAATCACAGAAACGACACCAAAGGTGGCAGTACATCAAATGCTCTTCTTAATTGAATGTGTTTTTTATCCCCTGCCGTACTACCTTAGGCGGGGGATATAGAAACGCCTCGTGTCCGTCCGTCCGTCCGTCCGTCCGCAACTCTGATGTGCCCCCTTTTTGTCTGGGCCACTTTGTTTACTTGCCTTGGACGCACAGCTTTGAAACTTCACACACTTATATAAGTCTTATAATCCTCGCTTATCTCGAACTATTTTTATCTCGAACACATTTTGACCCCCCAAAATTTCAAATTTTGTCTCAGACCCACAGTTTGCATTCATGATTATTGTTCAAAAACATCATAGGACATCAATGGAAAGTAAGCCTTTTCATGCTTGTTATGATCATGAATTGGCGTTCACAATGTAGCACCATTGACTCCGGTTGAGATGAACACAGTTGAGAACTTGTCAAACCTATTGTGTCTTTAATACAATAGATCAGTAGGTTGTTAGACGATACAAGTCATGACTTAAGAACATCAATGGAACTTATGCCCTTTCAACTTAATCCGGCTAATTGGTCAAATCAACGATGATGGCATTATGGACTCTGGTCTGCTGGGTAGCGTTGATTAGTTGTCAAACTGAATTGCAATTGGAACATTACCCCTTCCCTTTCATGTGTATCAGATGAAAGATGAGGTCTTTAGTGTTATGATACATGTAACAATTTTGTTTGGTTTATATACAGGACACTGTGTACTAGATCTGTGTTAAATACCCGCATGATTTGTTTTGTGATTGTGTTCAAGAACCATAGACTTTAGCAAATAAAATTCTTAAATAAGAATTCGTTTCATTTTTTGTTCATATAAATTAAAAAGTTTGAATTTCTAGTCCTTTTAAACAAATAAGAAACCATTTTATAACTATAAACCTATATATAACACATACAATATCATACAAGTACATTATATGTCTATATTTATGCTCGAGCTCGAGACCCTCGGATATCTCGAACTTCGGTTATCTCGAACAAATCTCCACGGTCCCGACCTGTTCGAGATAAGCGGGGTCTACTGTATACAGCTGTATTGTAGATTTACATCGTCTTGGTTTCAGTCTGATCGACTAGAATTATGGCCCTCTGACCTTTGGTAATTTTTTCTTCTTCTCAGTCCGTGTGGGGGGTGTTTTGTCCGGGTCACTTTGTTAACTTTCCCTGGTTGCACAGTTTTGAAACTTCACACAGTGAAATAATATATATTGTAGATTTCCAACGTCTTGCTTTCAGTCTGAGCGACCAGTAATGTACAAAATTGCAGCTACCTGAACTTAGGTTAGTTATTTTTGCCATTCTGAGTCTTGCAGGGTTATTTGAGCAGGACACAAAAAAATTATTTCTGTATATCGGTAAGGTTTCACTGAATTGCAAAAGCTCGAGCACAGTACTGCTCGGTGGGGGATGTGCAATCCACGATTGTCTTGTTAATTCATATTTTGTTTCACTTGTTCAAAGAGAGTCAGTCAGCTCCTGCCTTCTGGACAGAGAAATCAACATCTTGTCATCAGCGTCATTAAGCACTGTCTCCTCCTCATTAACAGTGGATTAGCATGCTACTGCTCAGGCCACGGGCATGCTGCAAACAAAGTCGTCGCCATTTAAAAGGGGGCGGGGCACTCGATTGGAAAATGCGTTTAATTGGCAAAAGAAGATTACGTTAGTTCTTGCCCCGCTTTGTGTGTATGATTGGTACTAATGACGTCAAAGTATGGTGTATCGTAGCAGAATTCTTACCTGTGCGAGAAATTGTGACGAAGCAGTGCAGGGTCTTGACAGAACGAGACCACTGGAAAGGGCTTGTCTGCACGTCTGTCTCCACGGACGGCACGTGGCACGTGTCTTGTCTCCACGGACAGCATGTGGCACGTGTCTTGTCTGCACGTCTGTCTCCACGGACGGCACGTGGCACGTGTCTTGTCTGCACGTCTGTCTCCACGGACAGCATGTAGCATGTGTCTTGTCTGCACGTCTGTCTCCACGGACAGCATGTGAGACATGTCTTGTCTGCACGTCTGTCTCCATGGACAGCACGTGGCACGTGTCTTGTCTCCACGGACAGCATGTGGCACGTGTCTTGTCTGCACGTCTGTCTCCACGGACGGCACGTGGCACGTGTCTTGTCGGCACGTCTGTCTCCACGGACAGCATGTAGCATGTGTCTTGTCTGCACGTCTGTCTCCACGGACAGCATGTGAGACATGTCTTGTCTGCACGTCTGTCTCCATGGACAGCACGTGGCACGTGTCTTGTCTCCACGGACAGCATGTGGCACGTGTCTTGTCTGCACGTCTGTCTCCACGGACAGCACTTGGCACGTGTCTTGTCTGCACGTCTGTCTCCACGGACACCATGTGGCACGTGTCTTGTCTGCAAGTCTGTCTCCACGGACAGCATGTAGCATGTGTCTTGTCTGCACGTCTGTCTCCACGGACAGCATGTGAGACATGTCTTGTCTGCACGTCTGTCTCCACGCACAGCACGTGACACGTGTCTTGTCTGCACGTCTGTTTCCACGTATACCATGTGGCACGTGCCTTGTCTGCACGTCTGTCTCCACGGACACCATGTGGCACGTGTCTTGTCTGCAAGTCTGTCTCCACGGACAGCATGTAGCATGTGTCTTGTCTGCACGTCTGTCTCCACGGACAGCATGTGGCACGTGTCTTGTCTACACGTCTGTCTCCACGAACACCATGTGGCACGTGTCTTGTCTACACGTCGTCTCTACGAACACCATGTGGCACGTGTCTTGTCTGCAAGTCTGTCTCAACGGACACCATGTGGCACGTGTCTTGTCTGCAAGTCTGTGTCCACGGACACCATGTGACATGTGTCTTGTCTGCACGTCTGTCTCCACGGACAACATGTGACACATGTCTTGTCTGCACGTCTGTCTTCATGGACAGCACGTGGCACGTGTCTTGTCTCCACGGACAATATTTGGCACGTGTCTTGTCTGCACGTCTGTCTCCACGGACAGCATGCGGCACGTGTCTTGTCAGTACAGTCAGAACTGAAAACTGATCACCGTAAAGAAATGATGGTTTTATGTTTCTGGTCGACAATGAAAAAAAGTATCATCTTTCCAGCTGCTATCCAAACAAAAACAAAACTGTGATTTCCTAAAAAATTTTATTAATATAAAACGGTTCTTTTATTAGCCCAGCTTACGTTACACGTAAGCTGGGGTATTCCTATCGGTTTGCGGATGGCGTCCGTTAGTTAATTAGTTAGTTGGTTATTTAGTAAACTTTGTTTCAAAATGCATCTCCTCCTACAATTTTGATCCGATGTCATTCATTTAGGGTGCGAGGCATCCCTAAGGGGTCGTGCATATGGCTTGTACTTTTCTAGTCGATCGGGTGATTTTTGAAATTTTGGGGAATTTTTGAAGGAAAAAATTTAAAATGTATCTCCTCCTACATTTTTTACCAGATGTCATTTATTTTTGGTATGAGGCATCCCTAAGCGGTCGTGCAAACGGCTTGTGTTTTTTTTAGTCGATCGGGTGATTTTTTAATTTTTGGGGAATTTTGAAGAAAAAAAAAATCTAAAATGTATCTCCTCCTACATTTTTGATCCGATGTCATTTATTTTTGGTATGAGGCACCCCTAATGGGTCGTGCATACGGGAAAAATTGCTGCACTTTTTGTGCCCGTTTTGACCCATTTTTAAAATGCTACACCTACAGTTTTACTCCAATCGTTTACCTGTTAGGCACTGATGTTTCCCAGAGGTTCGCCTACGAGGCTGTTATTTTATTTTTTTGCGGTTCACCAAAATCTGCCGAAATGGCGGAACTTTGAAGTTTGGCAAAAACTGGAATAAATAGTAGTAAATAACTGAATTGACAAATCATTCATTTCTCTCAGTCTTTTTCAAATAGTTATAAAATTTTAATCCATAGTTTCTCTTAGGTGCTTCTCCACCTGGACTTTGCTTTTTTTTCGCAAATGACAAAAAAAAAAAAAAAAAAATGCCGAAATGGTGGAATTTTAAAAATTTTGTAAAATTGTGTAAATGTCGGTAAATACGTGAATCGTCAGAGCCCAACCTCTCCAACGTCCCTTTTCGGGTAGCTTGCATCCAGGAAAACTCGTTTTTGTGTATTAAAATTATGAAAAAATTACGTTCAGAAACAAAGTTCTTCATTTTTGGCCTAATAGTGTTCGTTTCAGAGTTTTTCTCTCTTTTCTTGTTTGGTAACTCGGCTGGGTCATGTCCTTGGACATGCTTGTTGCAAACCATAAAATCACGACAAGATGTGGTATTGCCGCGTAACGCTAAGCGCGCTACGCTCATGTTCGCGTGGCGACATTTGCAAAGCATGGGGTTAAAAAAACTCAGAAGTAACGAGTAACTTTGTCGACGCAGTTTCTTCCATTTCTTTTTAAATGGAGAAAAATTCCACTTTCCGGCTTGTTAGAATATAATGAAAATTCAAACGTCTCGGTGTCAATATCCTCCCAGTAAATCGCAGCTTGAGAGTGGGCCACCTCTGAAATAAATAGAAGCTTGAGAGAGAGGGCCACTTCGCAAATAAATAGAAGCTTGAGAGTGGGCCACCTCGCAAATAAATAGAAGCTTGAGAGAGAGGGCCACTTCGCAAATAGATAGAAGCTTGAGAGTGGGCCACCTCTCAAATATATAGAAGGTTGAGAGAGGGGGCCACCTCGCGAATAAATAGAAGCTTGAGAGAGTGGGCCACCTCGCAAATAAATAGAAGCTTGATAGGTGCCACCTCGCAAATAAATAGAAGCTTGATAGGGGCCACCTCGCAAATAAATAGAAGCTTGAGAGAGAGGGTCACCTCACAAATAAACAGAAGCTTGAGAGGGGGCCACCTCGCAAATAAATAGAAGCTTGAGAGTGGGCCACCTCGGAAATAAATAGAAGGTTGGGAGAGAGGGCCACCTCGCAAATAAATAGAAGCTGGAGAGAGTGGGCCACCTCACAAATAAATAGAAGCTTGAGAGTGGGCCACATTGCAAATAAATAAAAGGTTGAGAGTGGGCCACCTCGCAAATAAATAGAAGCTTGAGAGAGAGGGCCACCTCTCAAATAAATAGGAGGTTGAGAGGGAGGGCCACTTCGCAAATAAATAGAAGGTTGAGAGTGGGCCACCTCGCAAATAAATAGAAGCTTGAGAGAGAGGGCCACTTCGCAAATAGATAGAAGCTTGAGAGTGGGCCACCTCGCAAATAGATAGAAGCTTGAGAGAGAGGGCCACTTCGCAAATAAATAGAAGCTTGAGAGTGGGCCACCTCGCAAATATGTAGAAGCTTGAGAGTGGGCCACTTCGCAAATAAATAGAAGCTTGAGAGAGAGGGCTACCTCGCAAATAGATAGAAGATTGAGAGTGGGCCACCTCGCAAATAAATAGAAGGTTGGGAGAGAGGGCCACCTCGCAAATAAATAGAAGCTTGAGAGAGAGGGCCACTTCGCAAATGAATAGAAGCTTGAGAAAGGGCCACCTTGCAAATAAATAGAAGCTTGAGAGAGAGGGCCACTTCGCAAATAAATAGAAGCTTGAGAGAGAGGGCCACTTCGCAAATAAATAGAAGCTTGAGAAAGGGCCACCTTGCAAATAAATAGAAGCTTGAGAGAGAGGGCCACTTCGCAAATAAATAGAAGGTTGAGAGAGAGGGCCACTTCGCAAATGGATAGAAGCTTGAGAGTGGGCCACCTCGCAAATAGATAGAAGCTTGAGAGAGAGGGCCACTTCGCAAATAAATAGAAGCTTGAGAGTGGGCCACCTCGCAAATATATAGAAGCTTGAGAGTGGGCCACTTCGCAAATAAATAGAAGCTTGAGAGAGAGGGTCACCTCACAAATAAACAGAAGCTTGAGAAAGGGCCACCTTGCAAATAAATAGAAGCTTCAGAGAGAGGGCCACTTCGCAAATAAATAGAAGCTTGAGAGAGGGCCACCTTGCAAATAAATAGAAGCTTGAGAGAGAGGGCCACTTCGCAAATAAATAGAAGGTTGAGAGTGGGCCACCTCGGAAATAAATAGGAGGTTGGGAGAGAGGGCCACTTCGCAAATAAATAGAAGCTTGAGAGAGGGGGCCACCTCGCGAATAAATAGAAGCTTGAGAGAGTGGGCCACCTCGCAAATAAATAGGAGGTTGAGTGTGGGCCACCTCGCAAATAAATAGAAGCTTGATAGGGGCCACCTCGCAAATAAATAGAAGCTTGAGAGAGAGGGCCACCTCACAAATAAACAGAAGCTTGAGAGGGGGCCACCTCGCAAATAAATAGAAGCTTGAGAGTGGGCCAACTCGGAAATAAATAGAAGGTTGGGAGAGAGGGCCACCTCGCAAATAAATAGAAGCTTGAGAGGGGGCCACCTCGCAAATAAATAGAAGCTTGATAGGGGCCACCTCGCAAATAAGTAGAAGCTTGAGAGAGAGGGCCACCTCGCAAATAAATAGAAGCTTGAGAGAGAGGGCTACCTCGCAAATAAATAGAAGCTTGAGAGGGGGCCACCTCGCAAATAAATAGAAGCTTGAGAGAGAGGGCCACCTCACAAATAAACAGAAGCTTGAGAGGGGGCCACCTTGCAAATAAATAGAAGCTTGAGAGAGAGGGCCACCTCGCAAATAAATAGAAGCTTGAGAGAGAGGGCTACCTCGCAAATAAATAGAAGCTTGAGAGGGGTCCACCTCGCAAATAAATAGAAGCTTGAGAGAGAGGGCCACCTCGCAAATAAATAGAAGCTTGAGAGAGAGGGCTACCTCGCAAATAAATAGAAGCTTGAGAGGGGGCGACCTCGCAAATAAATAGAAGCTTGATAGGGGCCACCTCGCAAATAAATAGAAGGTTGAGAGAGAGGGCCACTTCGCAAATAAATAGAAGCTTGAGAGAGAGGGCCACCTCGCAAAAAAATAGAAGCTTGATAGGGGCCACCTCGCAAATAAGTAGAAGCTTGAGAGAGAGGGCCACTTCACAAATAAACAGAAGCTTGAGAGGGGGCCACCTCGCAAATAAATAGAAGCTTGAGAGAGAGGGCCACCTTGCAAATAAATAGAAGCTTGAGAGAGAGGGCTACCTCGCAAATAAATAGAAGCTTGAGAGTGGGCCACCTCACAAATAAATAGAAGCTTGAGAGTGGGCCACCTTGCAAATAAATAGAAGCTTGATAGGGGCCACCTCGCAAATAAGTAGAAGCTTGAGAGAGAGGGCCACCTCACAAATAAATAGAAGCTTGAGAGTGGGCCACCTTGCAAATAAAAAGAAGCTTGATAGGGGCCACCTCGCAAATAGATAGAAGCTTGGGAGAGAGGGCCGTCTGGCAAATAAATAGAAGCTTGAGAGTAGGCCACCTCGCAAATAAATAGAAGCTTTAGAGAGAACAATCTGGCGAATAAATCGAGGCTTGAGAGATATCACTTGGCGAATGAATAGAAGCTTGAGAGAGGGCCACCTGGCGAATAAATTGAAACGTGACAGAGGGCCGCCTCGCGAATACATACAAGCATGAGAGAGGGCTGCCTGGTGAATAAAAAGAAGCTGGAGAGGGGTTCGCCTTACGAGTAAATAGAAGCGTGAGAGAAGACAACCTGCGAATGAATTGAAGCTTGAGAAAAGTTACTTTTCGAATGAAGAGAAGCTAGAGAGTGGCCCACCTGGCGAGATAATATCAGCATGAGAGATTGCCACCTGGGGAATAAATAGAAGCTTGAGAGAGGGCCACCTCGTGAATAAATAGAAGAGAGAGAGAGAGAGAGAGAGAGAGAGAGAGAGAGAGAGAGAGAGAGAGAGAGAGAGAGAGAGATCCACGGCGCAGATAAATAGAACTTTGAGAGAGGGGCCACCTCGCGAATAAAAAGCGGATAAATAGAAGCTTGAGAGACGGCCACCTTGCGAGTAAATACGTAGAAGCTTGAGAGAGGGCCACCTCTCAAAGATTTTCTTCAAACTTCCAGCCGAAGTTCATGAAGGAATAGCTACAACTTCTGTCTTCAAAATTTTGAGGCTTTTGAGCTAATAGCACAGTGCAAGCAACTGGGGCCAGGATTCGCAGTCTCGGTCTTTGGGCACTTATATAAACGCATTGAAACTATATGAATATGCGACCGAAGATTGAGAAGAACCCCTTGATTTTCAAAATTAACCGACTTCAAGGGGGTTGAATGTTAATTAACACCGACGAATATAACCAGAACTCATCCGTGTTTGTGTTATTAATATTAATAGATGTTGTGACGTCAGACAGGAACAAGCTCTAATGAACAAACGGCATTCGCACAGATCACTTCGCCCTACATCAGCTGCAGTTTTGTTTCAACTTTTTACTTTCAGGCGCAGTTTTTCTGATTGTTCTTTCCTAATTTACACATCTTATTTTACAACTGAAAAAAGCTGCACAGACACATCTAATGGTTTTTAGCTCCAGCTTCTTACAGAAGCAGGGGCTACAGCAGTCGTTGAAAGTATGTGCGTATGCTTTTAAGTTGAAAACAAGATGGTATCTCCTCCTGGGTTTTTAGCCTTAATGTCTTGAGATTGTAGAAGATGGTAGCGGGCATAAGTACCTACCTGGCTATTACTTTTTTTTTTTGGCAATTCGCCAAGAATTTGCGAAAATGTTGTCCTTGAAATTTTAAGTAAAGGTAGCTGGCATTATTACATACCTGGTTGTTATAATTGTTGGTGATTGGTCAAAATTGGCGGAAATTTTGGTGAAAAAAAAAAACGTCAGTAAAATCTTAACTAACGCCAGAAAAACAGTCGTGCTGTCTTGAAATTTTAAGTAGATGTAACAGGCGTGACTGCCTACCTCGCTGTTACTTTTTGTTGTGATTGGCGGACACAGTGGCAAAAAACTGAAAAACAAAAATTATTAGTAAAATCTTAACTCATGCTAGAGAAATGCCCTTACTGTCTTGGAATTTTTCAAAATTTTAAAAATTTCAACTTTCAGAATGCTTGTTTTCTTTTGATAAGATATTAAAAATTTGTTGCACAAATGTAATATGTGTCTGCCTTTCTTGAAAAAAAAAAACAACACTTTTTTGGCGATCCGCCAAAAATTGACTAATTGGGGATAAGTGGGGGGGGGGGGGGGGGGGGGGGTAGCAATTTTGCACGATTATTATCTTGTTGATTCTGCCTTGAAAAATTACTTTTTCCGGAGATCCGCCAAACATTTTGATCGCACGACCTTCTAATTTTGAATAAAAGTTCACCAGGCTTTCTTCTTTTAAAAAGCTACGTATGGTAACCAGAATTAACGCTTTATTAAGCTTTACCCCGACCATAGAGTACGTGGCCATGATGTCCCCGGCCGTAATGTTTCCAAATGAATCTTGTCCCAAAACGTCCCCAAAACAAAACTGGTCGTGGAATCTAGGAGAAAATATCCCCAACCATAAGATCGCCGGCCATAAGGTCCCCAAATGAATTTAATGCTAGTACGTCCCAAAAACAAAATTTGTCGTGGAATCCAGGACAGATGCCCCCGGCAATGAAGTACCCATATGAATTTAGGGAGAAAAATTCCCAAAGCAAAAAAAAAAAAAAAAAAAAAAAAAAAAACAATAAAAAAACGTATGATGACATGAATTAACGCTTTATTAAACCTTACTCCAGCCATAAGGTCCCCGGCCTTATGTTCAGTTGCGCGGTGTGTGTGTGTCCACATCACTTCGCATATAGCCATTTGTCGTAGGAGCCTGCAACCTTGCCCAGGGAAAATATATATATTGTAGATGTACATCATCATAGTATTTTATTTTTGAAATTGGTGAAAAGGTGATTGGGGGAATTTTGAACCGAGATAACTCGTCCATTATAGGTGTTCACTATTGGGAGGTGTTCAGTAATGGAGGTTTTACTGTATATAATATACCTTACACGGGGGATCCTGTCTCACTGACACTCTAGTTTCGGGGCATTTTAAAAGTTTTTCGTAACTAATTTTCCAAAGGTTTTTTCTTCTACATTTTTGATCGGATTACCTCCCAATTGTACATTAATATTCACCAGGCTTTTTTCCCTTAAGAAATTTTTTTGGCGATTTAAAAAAATGGACTAAATGACTAATTTTTGGAGGCCAATTTTTAAAGTGCCTCTACTCCCACGGTCTGGGTCGCATTCCTGGGTAGGCCTCTCTTGAAAGTTTTCTGCGATCTACAAAACTGGTCAAATAGGAGGGGGGGGGGGGATTGGGGGGGGGGGGCATTTTGTAAATTTTTTTGGTAGCCAATTTTTTTTCAAAGGTTTTGCCCCACAATTTGGATCGGATTTTCTTCAAATTTTGCATAAATGGTCACTAGGCGGTCTTCTTTTGAAAGGTACTTTTTGGCGATCTGCCAAATATTGACTAAAAGGGTCATTTAAAAATATTTAGTAACCAGTTTTCAAACTATTTTTTCTACCACAATTTCGATCAGATTTCGTTCCAGTGTTGAACCGCTGTTCCCCAGACAGTTTTCTCTTGAAAATTTACTTTTTATGTCGATCCGCCAAAGAGTTGGCACTTTGAAAATTTTCTTAGTGTTTACTAGTCTGCCGTCTCTTGAAAAGTTACTTTTCTGGCGATGAACCAAAAATTGACTAAGTTGGGGGGGGGGGGGGTTGGATATATACCGGTTACCAATTTAAAGAGCTTCTTCAACAGGTTTGATCGGATTGCCTAGTATTTTTCATAAATGTTCACTGGGCGGTCCTAATTTGAAAAGTAAATTTTCTCACGATCCGCTAAAAATTGCCATGTAAAATTTTAATTTTCCAAATGTTTTTGTTCTCCCACAATTTTGATCGGATTGCGTTCAAATTCTGCATAAATGTTCACTAAGCGGTACTGTCTTGAAAAGTTGCTTTTTTTGGGTGATCTACTAAGCTTGGCCAAATCAGGGGCAGGGGGTGGCATTTTTCGGTAGCCAACTTTCAAAGCCCTTCTTCCACGGTTATAATCGGAGTGTCTTCAAATTTTTCATAAATGCTCATCATTTGGTTCTCTTTTGAAAATTTACATTTCTGACGATCCGCCAAAATTTGGCTAAATGGAGGAGCATTTAAAAGTATGAAGTGGCCAATTTTCAAAATGTTTCTTCTCCCACAATTTGGACCGGATTCTTTAATAAATTTGTAAGAATTTTCTACAAACGGGTTTAACAATATGAGAAGCACTTTTTGTCGACCATACAAGCCTGTTGATATGTGATTTACTGTATCTCGGCTGGTCACAATGTCCCAGAACATTCTTGTTTGGTGATTCGCCAGAAACGTTATTGAAAACGCAACTTGCCCTAGATATATGGCCTTAGTCTCTTGAAATTTTGATTACAGGTGGCAGGCATTGGTACCCACCTGGTTATTAACTTTTTATGATTCACATAAAAGTGGCGGAAATATTAGCCAAAAACCAATTTTCATAAAAACGTATCTCCTCGTAGGATTTAAGCGGAAACGCCCTCAAATTTTGATGTAAGGTAAGCAGTGTATGTGTCCGCCTGGCTCTTAAAGAAATAGCAGAAATACTGCCGAAAACCAACGAACAATTTTTCAGTAAAATCCTAAATGTCGAGGGAGAAATAGTCGTGCCGATTTGAAATTTTAGTTAAAAATAGCGGTCATTGGTTCTTACCCGGCTGTCAGAAAAAAATTAGCTGAAATATGAATAATAACCCAAATTCCTTTCGTAAAATGTTAACTGACGTCAGAAGATTAGCCTTATTCATTTGAAATTTTAAGTAAAGCTACCAGGCATTACTACCTTCCTTACTAATATTCATTTTTTCATTCGCGAAAATAATTTAATAAAAAAAAGTAAAATCTGAAGTGATGCCAAGGAAACAGTGCTACTGTCTTGAAATATTGCATAAGTCACATATTCTTGAAAACATGTCGTCTCCTGGGTTATTTGTGGAAACGTGATAAAATTTTGTTAGAATGTGTATGAGTGCGTGGGAGAAGGTGGGGGGGGGGGGGGGGGTAGGTGTGTATAAAAAGTACAAGTAAAAACCATTTTTATATATCTCCCCCTCGGGGAGGCATATATTGTTTTTGGTCTGTCTGTCCGTCTGTCTGTCCGCAAAAAGTACTAAGTTTTGTCCGGCCGACGTCTCATAGAAGGGTATGTCAAACGAACCCGAAACCTTGCATGGTGAAAATATGTGTATTGAAGATGTGCAACGTGGCATTATTGTCAAAATCGGCAAAACAAAATTGACGTCGTGGGAAATTGTCAAAAATGGTGAATCTTTGGCTTGAATTTATCCGTGAGACGATGTTCTGTCGGGCCGGCTTCTCATGGAAGAGATTGTCGTAGGAACCTGAAATCTTGCATGGTGAATATATATATATATATATATATATATATATATATATATATATATATATATATATATATATATATATATATATATTCACCATGCAAGATTTCAGGTTCCTTGTCAAAATCGGCAAAAAATTGACGTCGTGGGAAACTGTCAAATATGGTGAATTTTTGGCTTGAATTTATCCGTGAGACGATGTTTTGTCCGGCCGACTTCTCACAGAAGGGATTGTCGTGGAAACTTGAAATCTTGCATGGTAAATATATATTTATTGAAGATGTGCAACGTGACATTATTGTCAAAATCGGCAAAAAAATTGACGTCGTGGGAAATTATCAAAAATGGTGAATTTTTTGCTTGAACTTAGCCATGACACGATGTTTGTGTGGCCGTTACTATGTGGTATTTACATTTCTGCATTCGACGTTTGTTTCAGAAATACATGGGACTATTTTTCAACGTTAATTTTTACCTGTAACTTTTTAACCCAGCCGATATTGTCGGACTGGGTTAGTCATATCACTATAGGGGGCTTGAATGTATCTGCGTATGTTAAACTTTTTCTTTAAAATGCTACTCCTCCTACAGTTTTACTCCAATCGCTTAGATGTTCCCCAGAGGTTCGCCTACCAGGCTTTTATTTTTTCGCGGTTCGCTAAAAACTGCCGAAATGACGGAACTTTGAGGTTTGGCAAAAACTGGAATAAATTTTAGTAAATAGCTTAATTGTGAAACCATTCATTTCTCTCAGTCTTTTTTAAATAGTTGTAAAATTTTAATCGCAAGTTTCTTAGGTGCTTCTCCACCTGGACTTTGCTTTTTTCGCAAATGACAAAAAAGAAAAAAAAAACGCCGAAATGGTGGAATTTTAAAAATTTTGTAAAATTATGTAAATGTCGGTAAATAAGTGAATGGTCAAAACGCTACCGCTCCAACATCCCTTTTCGGGTAGCTTCCACCCGGGAAAACTCGTTTTGTGTATTAAAATTATGAAAAAATTACGTTCAGAAACAAAGTTCTTCATTTTTTCTCCTAACAGTATTCGTTTCAGAGTTTTTCTCTCTTTCCTTGTTTGGTAACTCGACTGGGTCATGTCTTTGGACATGCTTGTTCATGCATTTTACGTTTACTGCTTCACAGGGGATCCTGCCTTACTGATGCTCTAGTTTATTTTGATTTTTTTTTTTACGATGAATTATGGTTATTTTTGCAGAAATGAATATTTCATTTCAGTAATTGAAAAAAAGAGAAGTGTTTTCTTTTTTGGAGGAGGTTAGGGGGGGGATGGGGTGGGAGAATTATGGGTTTAGTCGCGGAGACATTTGTTTTTGTTTACAAAAACAAGAAACTAAGTAGGTATCGATTGAAAGTGTAATATGGGCCTGTACTCTTATGTTCTGTGTGCACTGGCCTCTCTAGTTATAATAAATAATAATGATAATAATAATAATAATAATAATAATAATAATAATAATAATAATAATACATTAAAAATATGGTGATGCGCTTGTTCTTGATATTTGCTTACTGGTTGCCTGAGCGCGTGCCTCGATAGCTCAAGCGGTAAGGCGTTGGATGGTAATCACGGGGTCGTGGGTTCAAGCCCCGCTTAAGGTGAAGTTTTTCAGTGTCTTCCTTTATCGATTTTATGTGCAATAACGGTGGTTTACGTTGTCAGTAAGGAATCGATTTATTTTGTGTGTGTGTTTTGCTTGCCTGCAATATCTTTAGTGTTGCTCAAGGTGCATAAGAATATTTAATACATTTATTACAGCAATGGAGTTGTGGTATTTTGTTGTCGATTTGACAAAAACTAGCCAGATAAACTGATAGCTATAAGACAAATTAAAAAAATGTTGTTCCTCCCACATATCCTGTATGATTACTTTTGATAGCAGTGTTGTTCATGAAGCCTTCTACCAAATGTAAATTTTGGTCAAAATTAGTCGGTTTCTCCTTTCACCTTTGTAATGTCTTCGCTTTGACAGCGGGGCGCAATGTCCACGGACATACTTGTTATTTTGCTAAGAAGCTGTACAGAAGCGTTCATTAATGGAAATCCTGACTCGTTACTCCGCGTGCGTGTCACTGCTGCTTTGTTTAGGTGATAACTGAAATCCTGACTCGTTACTCCGCGTGCATGTCACTGCTGCTTTGTTTAGGTGATAACTGAAATCCTGACTCGTTACTCCGCGTGCGTGTCACTGCTGCTTTGTTTAGGTGATAACTGAAATCCTGACTCGTTACTCCGCGTGGGTGTCACTGCTGCTTTGTTTAGGTGATAACTGAAATCCTGACTCGTTACTCCGCGTGCGTGTCACTGCTGCTTTGTTTAGGTGATAACTGAAATCCTGACTCGTTACTCCGCGTGCGTGTCACTGCTGCTTTGTTTAGGTGATAACTGAAATCCTGACTCGTTACTCCGCGTGCGTGTCACTGCTGCTTTGTTTAGGTGATAACTGAAATCCTGACTCGTTACTCCGCGTGCGTGTCACTGCTGCTTTGTTTAGGTGATAACTGAAATCCTGACTCGTTACTCCGCGTGGGTGTCACTGCTGCTTTGTTTAGGTGATAACTGAAATCCTGACTCGTTACTCCGCGTGCGTGTCACTGCTGCTTTGTTTAGGTGATAACTGAAATCCTTACTCGTTACTCCGCGTGCGTGTCACTGCTGCTTTGTTTAGGTGATAACTGAAATCCTGACTCGTTACTCCGCGTGCGTGTCACTGCTGCTTTGTTTAGGTGATAACTGAAATCCTGACTCGTTACTCCGCGTGCGTGTCACTGCTGCTTTGTTTAGGTGATAACTGAAATCCTGACTCGTTACTCCGCGTGGGTGTCACTGCTGCTTTGTTTAGGTGATAACTGAAATCCTGACTCGTTACTCCGCGTGCGTGTCACTGCTGCTTTGTTTAGGTGATAACTGAAATCCTTACTCGTTACTCCGCGTGCGTGTCACTGCTGCTGTGTTCAAGTGATAACTAGAATCATAAAAAGGAGAAGTTAAAGTATGCCTTCTGACGCTTCGCAGGGGAATTGACCTTCGTTCCAACTACCCCAGTTAGGCGAATGAGTCAGATCACCTGTCACGGAATTCAAAGTTATCACCCGTTGCGTCTTTCGGGCATCGCTTCTGATCATTGTGACGGCATATGATCGAATTGTTGACAGCACTGGCTTGGCCCTCACGACATCGCTTCTGATCATTGTGACGTCATATGATCGAATTGTTGACAACCCTGCCTTGGCCCTCACGACATCGCTTCTGATCATTGTTTCGTCATATGATCGACATCTTGCCAACACTGCCTTGGCCCTCACGACATCGCTTCTGATCATTGTGTCGTCATATGATCGAATTGTTGACAGCCCTGCCGTGGCCCTCACGACATCGCTTCTGATCACTGTGACGTCATATGATCGAATTGTTGACAGCCCTGCCGTGGCCCTCACGACATCGCTTCTGATCATTGTGACGTCATATGATCGAATTGTTGACAGCACTGGCTTGGCCCTCACGACATCGCTTCTGATCATTGTGACGTCATATGATCGAATTGTTGACAGCCCTGCCGTGGCCCTCACGACATCGCTTCTGATCATTGTGACGTCATATGATCGAATTGTTGACAGCCCTGCCTTGGCCCTCACGACATCGCCTCTGATCATTGTGACGTCATATGATCGAATTGTTGACAGCCCTGCCGTGGCCCTCACGACATCGCTTCTGATCATTGTGACGTCATATGATCGAATTGTTGACAGCACTGGCTTGGCCCTCACGACATAGCTTCTGATCATTGTGACGTCATATGATCGAATTGTTGACAGCTCTGCCTTGGCCCTCACGACATCGCTTCTGATCATTGTGACGTCATATGATCGAATTGTTGACAGCCCTGCCGTGGCCCTCACGACATCGCTTCTGATCATTGTGAGGTCATATGATCGAATTGTTGACAGCACTGGCTTGGCCCTCACGACATCGCTTCTGATCATTGTGACGTCATATGATCGAATTGTTGACAGCCCTGCCTTGGCCCTCACGACATCGCTTCTGATCATTGTGACGTCATATGATCGAATTGTTGACAGCCCTGCCTTGGCCCTCACGACATCGCTTCTGATCATTGTGACGTCATATGATCGAATTGTTGGCAGCCCTGCCTTGGCCCTCACGACATCGCTTCTGATCATTGTGACGTCATATGATCGAATTGTTGACAGCCCTGCCGTGGCCATCATGAATCATAAGGAGAAATTCTCACATCTAGAGCACAGTAGAGCTTGAGAACCATGTCACAGAGTGAAATCTCACGTATATTTGTGAATAAAAAGGTAGTGGTTTGAAGTCTGAACCATAAACTAAGAGCTTGGTGTGAAGGCGGAGGAGGGTGTAATTGAGATAGGCCTAACCAGCCGTTATTTAGCAGGAAATGAGGCGGGATTTTACATAATACCGGACAATTAATCACTGATTGTTGTATGGTGGGGAGACGTGTGGGTGACACCGAGAAGGTAGAGAGTAAGCAAGAAATGTTGTGGCGAGCAGTCTACTTTCCTTTGTGATATGTAGTATTTTTTTTCTGTGCGTGGGCGGGAGTTGGGCGGGGGAAGGAGGGGTACGTCAGTGTAGGATTTTATCTTCTGTTTGCGTTCATTGTTGATTTCAATTTGCTTGAAGCCGTTTGCCTTGACATTGATAATTAAAACTCTGATATCGTGGGATTGATTAGGCTTAGCTTTTGTGTTTATTTATTGCTTATTTCAATGGGTTCGCCTTCGCATACAACATCTGTGTGTGGTGGCGTGAATGCTAACGCTGTTGCTCTGTGCGTGGTGGCGTGAGTGCTAACGCTGTTACTCTGTGCGTGGTGGCGTGAATGCTGACGCTGTTGCTCTGTGCGTGGTGGCGTGAATGCTAACGCTGTTGCTCTGTGCGTGGTGGCGTGAATGCTAACGCTGTTACACTGTGTGTGGTGGCGTGAATGCTAACGCTGTTGCTCTGTGCTTGGTGGCGTGAATGCTAACGCTGTTACACTGTGTGTGGTGGCGTGAGTGCTAACGCTCTTACTCTATGCGTGGTGGCGTGAATGCTAACGCTGTTACACTGTGCGTGGTGGCGTGAATGCTAACGCTGTTACACTGTGCGTGGTGGCGTGGATGCTGACGCTGTTACTCTGTGCGTGGTGGCGTGAGTGCTAACGCTGTTACTCTGTGCGTGGTGGCGTGAATGCTAACGCTGTTACACTGTGTGTGGTGGCGTGAATGCTAACGCTGTTGCTCTGTGCGTGGTGGCGTGAATGCTAACGCTGTTACACTGTGTGTGGTGGCGTGAATGCTAACGCTGTTGCTCTGTGCGTGGTGGCGTGAATGCTAACGCTGTTACTCTGTGCGTGGTGGCGTGAATGCTGACGCTGTTGCTCTGTGCGTGGTGGCGTGAATGCTAACGCTGTTTCGGTCTGCCATATAAGAATATACAATCAACAATATACAGAAGATAAACTGGTGATAACTTTGTGATTTGGACCGCGGTCTTGTGGTTGGTTTCCCGCCAAATAAGCTAACAACATGGAGGACAGCGGCGTTGTGACCGCGTTGTCAACTGCGACATTTAGGCCTCGTTTTAACACTGTTTTTGTGAATTCTTGGTCAACATGTGCATAAATAGTAAACACAATTTCTGAAAATTATTTTTATTGCAATTAAGCAATAACAGATAAGAGATAACAATGGCAGATGTCTTGATCAATCACGAAGGTAGTTTCATACATAGCGGCAATTATGTTAGTAGCATTTCGGAGCTAACCCAATAATACGGGCGCGGGGCTCTACCGATATCTCGAAATTAATACCCCAAAGACGCAAGTACACATTACAGGGGCCCCTCGTTAATTCGTACTCCTCGGGACCAAGGGAAAAAGTACAAATTAACCGAGGGTACCAATTAACCGGGGGTCAAATTTTCGAATGGACAAAAACAACAATGAACCTTCAAGCCTTGCAGGCTTTCGAGCAGGCTCAAATTGGCTGATTTCAACACCATTGATTATTTTATCCTTATTGTTTATCCATGAAGCAAGTGTATTTTTAGGTACCCCGTACTCCGTCATTATTTCAGTTCTGGTTTTTGAGCCATTCATTATTTGCTTTAACACTTTGAACTTAAGATTCATTGTGTAATCATTGTGTTTTCGCTTTGATGCCATTTTGCAAGTTGAAATGCATGACCACTGTTCACAATTTATATACACACTCCGGAGCGCGAAGTGTCCACAGAAGACAAACGGCATCTTAAGCTGCATAGTACGTGACAGACGATGCTCCGGATTAGTGGCCAGTGAAAACGCTGTGCACACTAAGACACTCGGTGTATTGAGAAGACCATGTCAATCATAATCCCTAAACCCCCATCATTACTGCCCCACAATGCGCATTGTGCAACCCCTTCATCTCGTTACACAAGATGCCTGAGTAACGTGTTGTTTTAACTGTGTGGCATGCCTAATCTGTATGGCTCTGCATTGTTAAAAGACCAGAATAGAAAAATATTGAGGGTAAATTTTGGGACGAATTATCCGAGTCCTCGTTAATTCGTACTTTTACATAGAAGTGAATGGGTCCCAAAATCGGGACAGACGGAATTGGTACGAATTAGCCGAGGGACCGAATTAACCGGGGACGAATTAACGAGGGGCCCCTGTATATATTTTACAAGTAAATGCAATGAAAGTGCGTTATGGCTTGCTCCAGTTTCTTTTGTAATTTTGTAATGTATGATATTTATAATGAGTGAAATGTTTCTGTATCTCATTGTGGAGCAAAGTTTAGAAAATTAACGGTTGTATTTGAATTTGAAAAATTATAACTGAGCCTGAATGTCGCATTTGACAACGTGGCCATAATGTCGCTGGCGTAAATGTCGTGTTCTAAATGTCGCTGGCGTAAATGTCGTGTTCTAAATGTCGCTGGCCTAAATCCCGTGTTGTAAATTTCGCTTGCCTAAACGTCGTGTTCTAAATGTCGCTTGCCTAAATGCCCCGTGTTGTAAATGGCCTATATTTCGGATATTCCTTGTGTATCTGGGCCAGGGTAGTGAGTACCGCCCGTATCTCGTCGGAAGAAGGGGGACCCAAGCTTCGTTTTCGGACTCCGCCACGGCTACGGACTTGCTTTTTTTTTAATCAAAACTCTATGCCGTATAGGATACAGGTTCAGTTCGTGATATCTGCCGCTTCCTTGACGGTATTGTGTCACAGTGGAAGTGTGTATGTTTCGCTACGCATTAGCGAACTGCACTCTAGTTCAGATTCGGTAATGTCATATTTGTTTTGTTTTTGAAAGTATGAGGCTCTCACGGGGAGTCACGTGGAGTCCCGGGGAGTCATTAGGAGTCCCGAGGAGTCACGAGGAATCACGAGGACTGCGTTCAACCACTGCATCCTCCGCTCGGGCATTATGGGAAAATTTCAGCGGCCCACTGTTTATGTTGACAGTAAGCCTGTGACATGTGTACACTGAATACAAATTGGACCCTCCCTTCTCCCTTCACCCACCACCTGAATTAGATTGGATTTAGATATAACCCATATATGTAGAATACTGATGGGTGAGATTCCAGTTCTATATGTCCGATGGGGGAAGTCTGTTCTGAACAGAGGACCGATGTAGGAGGTTTTATTATTATGCGAATAGCTGGGTGAATGTTCTCTCTTCTTATTAGTGTCATGGAGGAGCATACTAAAAAAAGCATCAAGGAATCAAAGATCGTAGTCTGATAGATCGAGCACTTCAGTCAATTGGCAACGAAGTTTTAATGTGCTGCTTGTTCCGACTGGCCTTTCTGTTTTCATGACAACGCATATTTACGTAGCATCTGGCACGGGCTCCAGGCATAGAATTATGGGTGAGGTGGGGTGCTGTATTTGACTGTTGACTGCCTCCTACCCCCCACCCCCACCCCCCCTCCTTACCCCGATCCCGAGAAAAGAAGTCGGAGTGCCGGCTAAGTATCGGTGTACCGGTGTATCCTGTTTTGGTCGTCATGGAATGCCGAGATCCAGACGTGTTTCTGGGTTTTCACCTCGATCTTTCCACATCAATCCTGATGGGATCCGGCTGAGAGCCAGCGTTATTGACCCCAGTTGAAAAATTGTATCTCCTCCTAGGTTTTCAGCCTGAATGTCTTGAAATAATCTAGTTTGACGGTAGCGGATAAAAGTACCCACCTGGCTATTACGTTTTTAGCAGTTCGCCAAAAAATTCGTGGAAATATTGGCCAAAAAACTGATTTTCTTTGAAACATATCATATAAAACATGTTCTAAAATTTTGGTGGAAGGTAGGGGGCAGAAGTGTACCTGGCTATTACTTTTTCTGTATGGAGAATATTGGCGAAAAACCAATTTTTCTCGTAAAATCTTAACTGACTCTACGAAAATAGTCCTCTAGGAAAAGAGTCTAACTGCCTTGAAATTTTAAGTAAAGGTGGGAGGATTACTACCTACCTGGCCATACCATTTTTTTGGCCATTGGCCCAACAATTGGCGGAAATTTTGCCGAAAAACGAAAACAAAAAGAAAAGTTCAGAAATATCTTAACTTACTCCAGAGAAATAGCCTTTCTCCTTGGGCATTAGTACTTTTTGCTGTTTTCGTAATTCTGCAAAAATTGGCGGAAATATTGGTGAAAATTCCATTTCTTTCTAAAATCTTGAGTAGCGCGTGATAAGTCATAATTTCCGCCTTAAAATTTTGAATTAGTTGGGCGGCCTTACTGTCATTAAGATGTTGTATAATCTATCTGTTACTGCTTGGTGAATCGCCAAATATAAGCAATAAATGTTGACTAAAATCCAGTCTTTGCTAAAAATGTTTCTCCTCCTGGGAATTTAATGAAAAGTCTTAGAAGTGTGATCGACAGCAGGGAGCATAAATATATAATGGCTACATGTTTTGTCGAATTGCTTGAAATTAGCGAAAATTTTGACATAAAACCAATGTTCGTCAAAACGCAAAGACGTCCTCTTAGTTAGCATTTAGTGAAAAATCTCACAAAATGGTGATTGAAAGTAGTTTTAACAAGTGTCCACCCAGCTGTTATTATTATTTTATTTGGCGGTTTTTACCAAAAAATAATGGAGAAATTTACGAAAACCGCTTTCTTAGTGAGATCTTCACTGAAGCAAGGACGTGATCTTGTTGTCTTCACGTACAGTGGCGATGAACCATTTTTGTGTCACCATCTTGACTGACGCCGGGTTCACAGCCATGTTATCTTGAAATTTTGGTTACAGGTTATACTTATATTAATAAATCTTGACATTAGCATTCGTGAGCTGGGGCATATGTTGGCGAAAAACTTTGAAAAGCCAAGGAAAATATTCTTAATGTCCTAAATTTTAGGTAAAGGCAGCAGGCATTACTACATGTATGGTTTTTTCCTCACCCGACCAAGGGGGAAACATATAGTGTTTGTACGTTCTGTGTATGTATGTGTGTGTCTGTGTATGTGTGTGTGTGTGTCTGTGTATGTGCCAGTCTGTTGTGAACAAAATGTTGTGTGCAAGATACCTCCAGAACGAAAAGTCGGATAAAGCGTTGTTTTATTTCTGAATTTTTGACAATGAATTATGATTATGTTTGCAGAAAGTAATTCTTTCTTTCAGAATTAAAAAAAAAACAAGAAAATGTTTATTAGGGAATTACGCGTTTAGTCCGGGTGATATTTTTTTGTTTACAAAAACAAGAACCTAAATAGGTGTCGATTGAAAGTGTATACTATAAGCGTGTACTCACGCTTTGGGTGCACTGGCCGCTCTTCTTATTATCCCTTTATTGGTACGAATTACCCTCCTTACCCGTTCTCTGCTTTTTGGACATTAATGGTAACATGGTATGAAGTACCTTCCCCAACCCCCCCCCCCCCCACCACCACCACCACCAAAGAAAACTTGTCGTTGGCGGATGAAAACTTGACGTTCCGACGTACATTAATGTTACACGTTACGAAAGCCCTGATTTACAAGTTTACAGTTAAGTTTTAGGTAAGAATCTCGTTCATTTGCCTTGATTGAACATGAGATGGCGACAAAGTTGATTAAGCTCCATCTTGTCGTGCATCGTCATAAAGCCACAAAAAAAGACACGGCGCATCACAATAAGCACATCGAAAAGTGACTACAGAGTACAGGTTGCGGGTCGTGGTTCTTTGCTTAAAAATTACCGCAACATTTTCCGTCCCATCGGGTTCGGTACGACGAGGTTATACTACTACTACTACTACTACTACTGCTACTGCTACTACTACTGCTACTACTACTACTACTACTACTACTACTACTACTACTACTACTACTACTACTACTACTAATACTACTAATACTACTAATACTAATACTACTAATACTACTAATAATACGAAGAAATCGACGTATATAAAAATGCATTTTTAAAAATTTTTTTTTTAGTCTAAGACTAAGTAGTGGCCGTGCATCTTCTATGATACTCTGTATGTATGAGTTTTCAGAGATCGGTTTTTCTACTACCACTTTTTGGTGACCATACAAGTCTGTTGATACTTGATTTACCAGATCTCGGCTGTCACAATGTCCCTGGGCATTCTTGTTGAAGTTAATATTAGTATAATCGCACTGGGCTTCTATTTATGTAAAATCGTATAAATCACGGGTTATGCTCCGAACATTACGCTGCTTGCTAACCCCACATATTAAACCTGACGGAGATGTGACGCGTGCGGTTACAGATCGCGGAGTATGAGTTTCTGTGGGAGAAGTGCGGCGACGCGGACTTGAGTGTGTGCCATGGCGCTTGCCGATCTCTCCAGCTGCTGGTCACCCACCACCGCTGTGCGGATTACCACTACACGCTGCGCCGTCTGCTTAATGCCGCCCCAAGTGCTCAGTATGTGCATTATACCTCACCCATCACCCTCCCCCCTACTGTCTCCCCCTCCCCCGTTATATACTCCCCGCCATGTGTTATATCATCACCTCAGTATGTGACGGGTGTATTATACTGTACCCATCCCCTCACCCCCTTCCCCCCCCTCCCCACTCCCCTCTCCCCCTCCCCCCTTATTAGCCCAGCTTACGTTACACGTAAGCTGGGGTATTCCTATCGGTCTGCGGATGGCGTCAGTTAGTTAGTTAGTTAGTTAGTTAGTTCGCTGTAAACTTTGTTTCAGAATGCATCTAATCCTACAATTTTGATTCGATATCATTTATTTTTGGTGTGAGGATTTCCTAAGTGGTCGTGCATACGGCTTGTGCTTTTTTAGTCGATCGGGTGATTTTTGAATTTTTGGGGATTTTTTAAAGAAATTTTAAAATTTATCTCCTCTTACATTTTTGACCCGGTGTCATTTATTTTTGGTATGAGGCACCCCTAAAGGGTCGTGCATACGGCTTGTGCTTTTTTAGTTTGTATTTTTGGGGAATTTTTAAAGCAAAAATTTCGAAAATAATTCAAAATGCATATAACCCTACAATTTTGATTCGATGTCATTTATTTTTGGTGTTAGTGCATACAGTTTGTGCTTTTTAGTCGATCGGGCAATTTTTGTATTTTTAGGGAGTTTTTGAAGAAAAAAACTTCAAAATGCATTTCCCCTTACAGTTTTGAACCTTTTTTTTTTTTTTTTGGTTTGACTTGCGCTTTTTAGCGCAAGTCAAACCAAATTTCTGTATTTTTTGGGAATTTTGGAAGAAAAACTTCAAAATGCATTTCCTCCTACAGTTTTTATCCGATTTCATTTATTTTTTGCTATGAGTCATCCTTAGGTAGGTCTCGCATACGGCTTGTGCTATTTGACTCGACTTGGGAATTTTTGATTTCGGGGGGAATTTTTGATGAAAATACCTCAAAATGCATTTTCTCCTGCAGTTTTGATCAAACATCATTTATTTTGGGGCTGGGCCATGCTTAGGGTGTCGTGAATATGGCCTGTCTTTTTCAGTCGATGAGAGAATTTTTGAAGAAAAAAATTCAAAATGCATTACCTCCTACAGTTTTTATCAGATTTCATTTATTTTCGATATGAGCCGTCTCTAAGGGGTCATGCATACGGCTTGTGCTTTTTGAGTGAATTGGAAAACTTTTGAATTTTTTTTTTCGGAATTTTTGAGAAAAACATTAAATGAATCTCCTCCTACTGCGCATAAACGCAAGTTAAATGAACTTGCGCAGTAGTCAGATTTAACAACCGCACATCGACGCAAGTTAAATAAACATTCGCAGTAGTCCAAATTAAGTACTCCGCATCGATGCAAGTTAAATAAATATGCGCATTGGTCCGAAATGTAAACTGCGCATCGACGGAAGATAAATAAAGATGCGAACTGGTCCAAAATAAGCACCGCGCATCAACGCAGGTTAAATAAACATGCGCACTGGTCCGAAAAAAAGAACTACGCTTCGACGTAAGTTGAATAGACATGCGCAGTGGTCTGAAATGCGAACCGCGCATCAATGCAGCCTAAAGAAACAGGCGCACTGGTCCGAAATGCGAACCGCACTTCGAGGCAAATTAAATAAACATGCGCAGTGGTCCGAAATGCGAACCGCGCATCAACACAAGTTAAATCAACATGCGCAATGGCCTGAAATGCGAACCGCGCATCGACGGAAGTTAAATGAACATGCGATCCGGTCCAAAATAAGCACCGCACATCAACGCAATTTAAACAAACATGCGCACTTGTCCGAAAAAAAAGTACCACGCATCGACGCAAGTTGAATAGACATGCGCAGTGGTCTGAAATGAGAACCGTGCATCAACGCAAGTTAAATAAACATGCGCAGTGGTCCGAAGAAGGAACCATGAATCGGCGCAAGTTGAATAGACATAAGAGTCGGGCATCGACGGGACTTAAATAAACATGCGTTCTGGTCCGAAACGCAAATCGCGCGTCAAAGCAAGTTAAATGAACCTGCTCACTTGTCCCATAATGCGAACTGCGCATCAATGCAACCTAAATAAACAGGTATACTGGTCCGAAATGCGAACCGGATATCAACGCAAATTAAATAAACATGCACACTGGTCCGAATTGTGAACTGCACATAAGCGTAAGTTAAATAAACATTTGCACCGGTCCAAACTAAGTACCGATCATCAACACAAGTTAAATAAATATGCGCAATGGTCCAAAATGCGAACCACGCATCAACACAAGTTAAAAAAAAAACATGCGCGATGGTCCAAAATGCGAACCGCACAGCAACACAAGCTAAATAAGCAAGCACACTGGACCAAAATAAGCACCTTGCATCAACGCAAGTTAAATAAACATGCGCACTATTTCGAAATGCGAACTGCCCATTAACGCAACTTAAATAACATGCGCACTATTCAAAATAAGAACTGCGCATCAACGCAACTTAAATAAACATGCGCACTGGTCCAGAATAAGAACCGCGCATCAACTCAAGTTAAAGAAATATGCGCATTGGCCTGAAATAAGAACCGCGCATCGACGCACGTTAAATAAACATACGCAGTGGTTCGAAATGCGAACCACGCGCCAACGCAAGTTAAATAAACATGCGCACTTCTCCGAGATTCGAACCGCGCATCAACGCAAGTTAAATAAACATGCGCAGTGGTTCGAAATGCGAACCACGCTCCAATGTAAGTGAAATAAACATTTGCACTGGTCCAAAATAAGCACTGCGCATCAACGCAAGTTAAATAAACATGCGCACTGGTCCGAAATTCGAACCGCGCATTAACGCAAGTTAAATAAACATGCGTAATGATCCGAAATTCGAACTGCTCATCAACGCAAGTTAAATAAACATGCACACTGGTCCAAAATGCAAACCGCGCACCAACGCAAGTTAAATAAACATAGGCACACGTCCAAAATAAGCACCGTGCATCAACGCAAGTTAAATAAACATGCAAACTGGTCCGAAATGCGAACCTCGTATCAAGGCAACCTAAGGAAACTTGGGCTGTGCGAAATAAGTACCGATCATCAACGTAAGTAAAACAAACATGCGCATTGGTGTGGAATAAGAACCGCCCATCAAAATAGGTAAATAAACATGCGCACTGATCTGGAATAAGAACCGCACATCAACACAAGGTAAATAAACATGCGCACTGATCCGAAATTAGAACCGCCCATCAACACAATGTAAATAAAGATGCGCATTGATCCGAAATAAGAACCGCACATCAACACAAGGTAAATAAACGTGCGCACTGATCCGAAATAAGAACCGCACATCCACAAAAGGTAAAAAAAACATGGGCGCTCATTAGAAATGCGAACCGCACATCAACGCAAGTTAAATAAACATGCGCACTGTTCCAAAATGGGAGCCGCGCATCTACGCAAAATTAAATAAACGTGCGCACTTGTCTGAATAAGAACCGCGCATCAAGGCAAGTTACATAAATATGCGCACTGGTCCGAAATGCGAGCGTTGTTTTAAGGTATCTATGGCAGACTATCCAGTCTACCAGAGACACAAAAAAATCTGTTTCCCATTTTTCTGGGAAAGAAATCTTTGTCTGCAATTATCGGTCTATGTTCTGGTCCGGTGCTAAATTAATTAGTGGGCTAGCTCTTTGCCGTCTCATCTTTTGAAGCCCAATTTTTCAGGAAAATTCCCTTGCTCATGCACGCTGGATTTGGTCTCATTACTTTTCGTAAGCTGGGACTTTGTCCTTGGACAAACTTGTATACTTTCCGCCATGCGTTACATCACCACCTCTCAGCATAAACAGTCGAACGATCAAGCAGAACTTGAGTAAGTCGAATAGTAGCTTTATCATCATTTGAAATCCAATATGGCTGCCAAACGGCCATTTTGATTTTTTTTGAAGACGCCTGATTTTCTTGATTTGATAAAGGTATAACACAGTCTTTGGTCAGATTGAGCTCATCTTGTCTATACGTTTTTTGGGTGTCTGTGCGTAATTATGATTTCCGATCTTTACACAGCCAGATCGGTAGAGTAGTTACGTGTGGAGTGTCTGGCTTGGTCTGAAAATCTCTTTGCTTATTCGGTCTAAAACGCTCTTGGTGTTCAACTAGCCTATTTAAACGACGGCAAGACTAATTTAAAAAGTCCTTTAAAAGAACGGCTGCTTGTCACAAGATACCCACACGGTATTGTTTTGAAGGAGTTATAACTGTTAAAAAAAAAGAAACAATTCAGTGCGAGTTTTAATTCTTTAATGGCTGTGTGTGAGGGGAGTTTTGGGCTGGATCCACGAAATGGTACAATTTCTGACATTTTAGTGGGAAATACAAAGCGCATGGTTAATTCGTGTCCCCCCTCCCCCCCCTTTCGGCGTAACGGTTGTTCTGCCAGTAATTAGGTTGGGCCCCTCGTGTCCGAGACAATTGCACGATCAGCGTGTTGCGTGCCAGCTTTTTCCCACTAGTTTCAGCTACGACGCGATTGTCTTTTTTAGCCCAGCTTACGTTACACGTAAGCTGGGGTATTCCTATCGGTTTGCGGGCGGTGTCCGTTAGTTAGTTAGTTAGTTAGTTAGTTAGTTAGTTAGTTAGTTGTTTATTTAGTAAACTTTGGTTCAAAATGCATCTCCTCCTACAATTTTGATCCGATGTCATTTATTTTTGGTGTGAGGTATCCCTAAGGGGTCGTGCATACGGCTTGTGCTTTTCTAGTCGATCGGGTGATTTTTGAATTTTTGGCGAATTTTTAAAGAAAAAATTTTAAAATGTATCTCCTCCTACATTTTTGACCCGATGTCATTTATTTTTGGTATGAGGCACCCCCAAAGGGTCGTGCATACGGCTTGTGCTTTTTTAGTCGATCGCGCAATTTTTGTATTTTTGGGGAATTTTTAAAGCAAAATTTTCGAAAATAATTCAAAATGCATCTACTCCTACAATTTTGATTCGATGTCATTTATTTTTGGTGTGAGGCATCCCTAAGGAGTCGTGCATACGGCTTGTGCTTTTTTAGTCGATCGGGTGATTTTTGAATTTTAGGGGAATTTTTAAAGAAAAAAATTTAAAATGTGTCTCCTCCTACATTTTTGACCCGATGTGATTTATTTTTGGTATGAGGCATCCCTAAAGTGTCGTGCATACGGCTTGTGCTTTTCTAGTCGATCGGGTGATTTTTTAATTTTTGGGGAATTTTTGAAGAGAAAAATTTTTATTTTTTATCCGATTCTTACCAAATTTTAAACACGAGTTCCAAACCCTTTACTGCATTAGGAAATATTTTTATTTTTGCGGTTTAAACCATTTTTGGTGATTTTATTGCCAATTTGGGCAAAATACGAAAAAACCTATCTAGTCCCTCATTTTTCATCGGAAGATTCCGAAATTTTTTATGAAGAAACTAGGACTAAGGGGTAAAAAAGTACTTTTTTCGATTTTTGAATTTCGCCTTATTTTTGAATCTACTGAGCTTCAAAGTTTGCAACTTCTAAAAATTGACAAATTTCCAATTTTTTTTTCTGAACAAAGTAGTTAAAGTGGAATATCGTTTTTATTTTTTATCCGATTCGTACCAAATTTTTTACACGAGTTTTTAACCTTCTACTGCATTAGGATTTTTTTTATTTTTTGGTTTAAACCATTTTTGGCGATTTTATTGCCAATTTGGGCAAAATACGAAAAAACCTATCTAGTCCCTCATTTTTCATCGGAAGATTCCGAAATTTTTCATGAAGAAACTAGAACTAAGGGGTGAAAAAAGTTCTTTTTTCGATTTTTGAATTTCGCCTTATTTTTGGAATCTACTGAGCTTCAAAGTTTGCAACTTCTAAAAATTGGCAAATTTCCATTTTTTTTTCTTAACAAAGTAGTTAAAGTGGAATATCTTTTTTATTTTTCATCCGATTCGTACCAAATTTTAAACGCGAGTTTTTAACCTTCTACTGCATTAGGCATTTTTTTTTATTTTTTGGTTTAAACCATTTTTGGCGATTTTATTGCCGATTTGGGCAAAATACGAAAAAATCTATCTAGTCCCTCATTTTTCATCGGAAGATTCCGAAATTTGTTATGAAGAAACTAGAACTAAGGGGTGAAAAAAGTACATTTTTCGATTTTTGAATTTCGCCTTATTTTTGAATCCACTGAGCTTCGAAGTTTGCAGCTTTTGAAAAATTGGAAATTTCCATTTTTCTTCTTAAAAAAGCAAAGTTTCAATTTGCAGAGGGGCACAATATGTTACATGCAAGTACTTTTGGTTGGACTTTTCAGTAATTTTGTTGTCAGTAGGTCATTTCTATGATATTTTCAAGTGGGCGATAATAGGGAACATTGGGCGATAAAGCAAGAAAGTTGTAATTTTCGCTTTAAAAGTGCAGGGATCAATTCTATGTCCCGAAATTATGATAAATATGATATTTTTCGGATAGGCGATAATAGGGAATATTGGTCGATACTGCAAGAAAGTTGTAATTTTCGCTTTTAATGTGCAGGAAACAATTCTAGGACGCGAAAATATGATAAATATAATATTTTTCGGGTGGGCGATAATAGGGAACATTGTGCGATAATGCAAGAAAGTTGTAATTTTCGCTTTAAAAGAGCAGGAATCAATTCTATGACCCGAAAATATGATAAATGTGATATTTTTGGTGTGGGCGATAATAGGGAGCATTGGGCGATAATGCAAGAAAGTTGTAATTTTCGCTTTAAAAGTGCAGGGATCAATTCTATGACCCGAAAATATGATAAATGTGATATTTTTCGGGTAGGCGATAATAGGCAATATTGGGCGATAATGTAAAAAATATTGTAATTTTCGCTTTAAAAGTGCAGGAATCAATTCTATGACCCGAAAATATGATAAATGTGATATTTTTCGTGTTGGCGATAATAGGGAACATTGGGCGATAATGCAAGAAAGTTGTAATTTTCGCTTTAAAAGTGCAGGAATCAATTCTGTGACCCGAAAATATGATAAATGTGATATTTTACGGGTGGGCGATAACAGGGAATATTGGGCGATAAAGCAAGAAAGTTGTAATTTTCGCTTTAAAAGTGCAGGAAACAATTCTAGGACCCGAAAATATGATAAATATAATATTTTTCGTGTGGGCGATAATAGGGAACATTGGGCGATAATGTAAGAAAGTTGTAATTTTCGCTTTAAAAGAGCAGGAATCAATTCTATGACCCGAAAATATGATAAATATGATATTTTTCGTGTGGGCGATAATAGGGAACATTGGGCGATAATGCAAGAAAGTTGTAATTTTCGCTTTAAAAGTGCAGGAATCAATTCTGTGACCCGAAAATATGATCAATGTGATATTTTACGGGTGGGCGATAACAGGGAATATTGGGCGATAAAGCAAGAAAGTTGTAATTTTCGCTTTAAAAGTGCAGGAAACAATTCTAGGACCCGAAAATATGATAAATATAATATTTTTCGTGTGGGCGATAATAGGGAACATTGGGCGATAATGTAAGAAAGTTGTAATTTTCGCTTTAAAAGAGCAGGAATCAATTCTATAACCCGAAAATATGATAAATATGATATTTTTCGGATGGGCGATAATAGGGAATATTGGGCGATAATGCAAGAAAGTTGTAATTTTCGTTTTAAAAGTGCAGGGATCAATTATATGTCCCGAAAATATGAAAAATATGATATTTTTTGGATGGGCGATAATAGGGAACATTGGGCGATAATGCAAGAAAGTTGTAATTTTCGCTTTAAAAGTGCAGGAATCAATTCTATGACCCGAAAATATGATAAATGTGATATTTTTCGTGTGGGCGATAATAGGGAGCATTGGGCGATAATGCAAGAAAGTTGTAATTTTCGCTTTTAAAGTGCAGGAATCAATTCTGTGACCCGAAAATATGATCAATGTGATATTTTACGGGTGGGCGATAACAGGGAATATTGGGCGATAAAGCAAGAAAGTTGTAATTTTCGCTTTAAAAGTGCAGGAAACAATTCTAGGACCCGAAAATATCATAAATATAATATTTTTCGTGTGGGCGATAATAGGTAACATTGGGCGATAATGTAAGAAAGTTGTAATTTTCGCTTTAAAAGAGCAGGAATCAATTCTATAACCCGAAAATATGATAAATGTGATATTTTTCGGATGGGCGATAATAGGGAACATTGGGCGATAATGCAAGAAAATTGTAATTTTCGCTTTAAAAGTGCAGGAATCAATTCTATGACCCGAAAATATGATAAATGTGATATTTTTCGGGTGGGCGATAATAGGGAACATTGGGCGATAATGTAAGAAAATTGTAATTTTCGCTTTAAAAGTGCAGGAATCAATTCTGTGACCCGAAAATATGATAAATATGATATTTTTCGGATGGTCGATAATAGGGAACATTGGGCGATAGTGCAAGAAAGTTGTAATTTTCGCTTTAAAAGTGCAGGAATCAATTCTGTGACCCGAAAATATGATCAGTGTGATATTTTACGGGTGGGCGATAACAGGGAATATTGGGCGATAAAGCAAGAAAGTTGTAATTTTCGCTTTAAAAGTGCAGGAAACAATTCTAGGACCCGAAAATATGATAAATATAATATTTTTCGTGTGGGCGATAATAGGGAACATTGGGCGATAATGTAAGAAAGTTGTAATTTTCGCTTTAAAAGAGCAGGAATCAATTCTATGACCCGAAAATATGATATATGTGATATTTTTCGTGTGGGCGATAATAGGGAACCTTGGGCGATAATGCAAGAAAGTTGTAATTTTCGCTTTAAAAGTGCAGGAATCAATTCTGTGACCCGAAAATATGATCAATGTGATATTTTACGGGTGGGCGATAACAGGGAATATTGGGCGATAAAGCAAGAAAGTTGTAATTTTCGCTTTAAAAGTGCAGGAAACAATTCTAGGACCCGAAAATATGATAAATATAATATTTTTCGTGTGGGCGATAATAGGGAACATTGGGCGATAATGTAAGAAAGTTGTAATTTTCGCTTTAAAAGCGCAGGAATCAATTCTATAACCCGAAAATATGATAAATATGATATTTTTTGGATGGGCGATAATAGGGAACATTGGGCGATAATGCAAGAAAGTTGTAATTTTCGCTTTAAAAGTGCAGGAATCAATTCTATGACCCGAAAATATGATAAATGTGATATTTTTCGTGTGGGCGATAATAGGGAGCATTGGGCGATAATGCAAGAAAGTTGTAATTTTCGCTTTTAAAGTGCAGGAATCAATTCTGTGACCCAAAAATATGATCAATGTGATATTTTACGGGTGGGCGATAACAGGGAATATTGGGCGATAAAGCAAGAAAGTTGTAATTTTCGCTTTAAAAGTGCAGGAAACAATTCTAGGACCCGAAAATATCATAAATATAATATTTTTCGTGTGGGCGATAATAGGTAACATTGGGCGATAATGTAAGAAAGTTGTAATTTTCGCTTTAAAAGAGCAGGAATCAATTCTATAACCCGAAAATATGATAAATGTGATATTTTTCGGATGGGCGATAATAGGGAACATTGGGCGATAATGCAAGAAAGTTGTAATTTTCGCTTTAAAAGTGCAGGAATCAATTCTATGACCCGAAAATATGATAAATGTGATATTTTTCGGGTGGGCGATAATAGGGAATATTGGGCGATAATGTAAGAAAGTTGTAATTTTCGCTTTAAAAGTGCAGGAATCAATTCTGTGACCCGAAAATATGATAAATATGATATTTTTCGAATGGTCGATAATAGGGAACATTGGGCGATAGTGCAAGAAAGTTGTAATTTTCGCTTTAAAAGTGCAGGAAACAATTCTATGACCCGAAAATATGATAAATGTGATATTTTTCGTGTGGGCGATAATAGGGAACATTGGGCGATAATGTAAGAAAGTTGTGATTTTCGCTTTAAAAGTGCAATAATCAATTCTATGACCCGAAAATATGATAAATATGATATTTTTCGTGTCGGCGATAATAGGGAACATTGGGCGAAAATGCAAGAAAGTTGTAATTTTCGCTTTAAAAGTGCAGGAATCAATTCTATGACCCGAAAATATGATAAATGTGATATTTTTCGTGTGGGCGATAATAGGGAATATTGGGCGATAATGCAAGAAAGTTGTAATTTTCGCTTTAAAAGTGCAGGAAACAATTCTAGGACCCGAAAATATGATAAATATAATATTTTTCGGGTGGGCGATAATAGGGAACATTGGGCGATAATGTACGAATGTTGTGACCCGCGCATCAAGACAACCTAAGGAAACTTGTGCACTTGTCCAAAATAAGTACGAAAGTAAAATAAACATGCGCATTGGTCTGGAATAAGAACCGCGCATTAATCTTTATTAAGTTAAATAAACATGTGCACTGTTCCAAAATGAGAGCCGCGCATCAACGCAAATTAAATAAACATGCGCACTTGTCTGAATTAGAACCGCGCATCGAGGCAAGTTACATAAATATGCGCACTGGTCCGAAATGCGAGCGTTGTTTGAAGGTATCTATGGCAATCTATCCAGTCTACCAGATATACAAAAAATCTGTTCCCAATTTTTCTTGGAAAGAAATCTTTGTATGCATTTATCGGTCTATGTTCTGGTCCGGTGCTAAATTAATTATTGAGCTAGCTCTTTGCCGTCTCATCTTTTGAAGCTTGATATTTCAGGGAAATTCCTTCGCTCATGCACGCTGGAATGGGTCTTATTGCTTTTCGTAAGCTGGGACTTTGTCCTTGGACAAACTTGTTTTTTTCACTTTCAGTTCCAGTGTATATATTTCTGAAGAAACTAGAATTGGTTTTCGTATCTGGTTTGAAGTGAAAGTGACATGTGCAAAACAAACACAAAAAAGATGAGGCAGGAAATAATTAAAAAATTATATCGTACGTCGGGGGGGGGGGGGAGGGGGGGGGGGGAGAAGAGAAGGCATCGTTCCATCAACAAATGTTGACGAGCAGCCTGCAGCACCATTTTCTGCAGATGAGTCGAATTTAATCACCGCTGTTGACGATCTGCGAGTAGTTTGTGTACACAAGTAAACGTCCACACTCCACGCCTAAAGCGATCAACCACCTCCGAAACGATCTGCAAGCAGTGTACACAAGTATACCGAGCACACTCCGTGCCACAGTAGTTTGTGTACACAAGTATAACGAGCACACTCCGTGCCACAGTAGTTTGTGTACACAAGTATAACGAGCACACTCCGTGTCAGGGCAGTTTGTGTACACAAGTATAACGAGCACACTCCGTGCCACAGTAGTTTGTGTACACAAGTGTAACGAGCACACTCCGTGCCACAGTAGTTTGTGTAAACAAGTATAACGAGCACACTATGTGCCACAGTAGTTTGTGTACACAAGTATAACGAGCACACTCCGTGCCACAGTAGTTTGTGTACACAAGTATAACGAGCACACTCCGTGCCAGAGTAGTTTGTGTACACAAGTATAACGAGCACACTCCGTGCCAGAGTAGTTTGTGTACACAAGTATAACGAGCACACTGTGCCACAGTAGTTTGTGTACACAAGTATAACGAGCACACTCCGTGCCACAGTAGTTTGTGTACACAAGTATACCGAGCACACTCCGTGCCAGAGTAGTTTGTGTACACAAGTATAACGAGCACACTCCGTGCCACAGTAGTTTGTGTACACAAGTATAACGAGCACACTCCGTGCCACAGTAGTTTGTGTACACAAGTGTAACGAGCACACTCCGTGCCAGAGTAGTTTGTGTACATAAGTATATCGTGCACACTCCGTCCCAGAGCAGTTTGTGTACACAAGTATAACGAGCACACTCCGTCCCAGAGCAGTTTGTGTACACAAGTATAACGAGCACACTCCGTCCCAGAGCAGTTTGTGTACACAAGTATAACGAGCACACTCCGTCCCAGAGCAGTTTGTGTACACAAGTATAACGAGCACACTCCGTAGCAGAGTAGTTTGTGTACTCAAGTATAACGAGCACACTCCGTGCCACAGTAGTTTGTGTACACAAGTATAACGAGCACACTCCGTCCCAGAGCAGTTTGTGTACACAAGTATAACGAGCACACTCCGTCCCAGAGCAGTTTGTGTACACAAGTATAACGAGCACACTCCGTGCCAGAGTAGTTTGTGTACACAAGTATAACGAGCACACTCCGTAGCAGAGCAGTTTGTGTACACAAGTATAACGAGCACACTCCGTGCCAGAGTAGTTTGTGTACACAAGTATAACGAGCACACTCCGTAGCAGAGCAGTTTGTGTACACAAGTATAACGAGCACACTCCGTGCCACAGTAGTTTGTGTACACAAGTATAACGAGCACACTCCGTGCCACAGTAGTTTGTGTACACAAGTATAACGAGCACACTCCGTGCCACAGTAGTTTGTGTACACAAGTATAACGAGCAAACTCCGTGCCAGAGTAGTTTGTGTACACAAGTATAACGAGCACACTCCGTGCCACAGTAGTTTGTGTACACAAGTATAACGAGCACACTCCGTAGCAGAGTAGTTTGTGTACACAAGTATACCGAGCACACTCCGTAGCAGAGTAGTTTGTTTACACAAGTATACCGAGCACACTCCGTGCCAGAGTAGTTTGTGTACACAAGTATAACGAGCACACTCCGTCCCAGAGCAGTTTGTGTACACAAGTATAACGAGCACACTCCGTGCCAGAGTAGTTTGTGTACACAAGTATAACGAGCACACTCCGTGCCAGAGTAGTTTGTGTACACAAGTATAACGAGCACACTCCGTGCCACAGTAGTTTATGTACACAAGTAAAACGAGCACACTCCGTGCCAGAGTAGTTTGTGTACACAAGTATAACGAGCACACTCCGTGCCACAGTAGTTTGTGTACACAAGTATAACGAGCACACTCCGTGCCAGAGTAGTTTGTGTACACAAGTATAACGAGCACACTCCGTGCCACAGTAGTTTGTGTACACAAGTATACCGAGCACACTCCGTGCCAGAGTAGTTTGTGTACACAAGTATAACGAGCACACTCCGTGCCAGAGTAGTTTGTGTACACAAGTATAACGAGCACACTCCGTGCCACAGTAGTTTGTGTACACAAGTATATTGAGCACACTCCGTGCCAGAGTAGTTTGTGTACACAAGTATAACGAGCACACTCCGTGCCACAGTAGTTTGTGTACACAAGTATAACGAGCACACTCCGTGCCACAGTAGTTTGTGTACACAAGTATAACGAGCACACTCCGTGCCAGAGTAGTTTGTGTACACAAGTATAACGAGCACACTCCGTGCCAGAGTAGTTTGTGTACACAAGTATAACGAGCACACTCCGTGCCACAGTAGTTTGTGTACACAAGTATAACGAGCACACTCCGTGCCACAGTAGTTTGTGTACACAAGTATAACGAGCACACTCCGTGTCAGGGCAGTTTATGTACACAAGTATAACGAGCACACTCCGTGCCAGAGTAGTTTGTGTACACAAGTATAACGAGCACACTCCGTGCCAGAGTAGTTTGTGTACACAAGTATAACGAGCACACTCCGTGCCAGAGTAGTTTGTGTACACAAGTATAACGAGCACACTCCGTGCCACAGTAGTTTGTGTACACAAGTATATTGAGCACACTCCGTGCCACAGTAGTTTGTGTACACAAGTATAACGAGCACACTCCGTGCCACAGTAGTTTGTGTACACAAGTATAACGAGCACACTCCGTGCCAGAGTAGTTTGTGTACACAAGTATAACGAGCACACTCCGTGCCACAGTAGTTTGTGTACACAAGTATAACGAGCACACTCCGTGCTTAAAGTGACCCATGCCTCTAAAACACAAGCACAATTTGGTGCTCTCTCTGGGCAGTTCTTTATCAGTGGTTAAATAAAAATACACGAAATTTATCAATGTAAATATCAACAAATAATTAGAATGAAACACAAAAGAAGAAAACTGGCCTAATTTAGCTAAAATGTATTGCATTTTATTTATGTGCTAAATCAAGAATTAGCCTGTAACATTTGTCTGTGTCATCACTCACAAGGAGTTTGGCTATTCACAGGCAGGATACGCGATATCTTACAAGTGCTTTGTAGTGGCTCATCAGAGTTAATGTGAGTCAGATGACTGTGCGATCAGGATGTGATACCGAGCAAGGAGGCTGTCATTTGCAAGGGAAATGTAATAACGTGGCGTATTAGACGGAAAATGTTCTTGCGCAACATATAAATGATAGAAAAGGAGCTGTTGGCTGGGAACGGGAGCAGGGGAACGGGAGAGGGGGAGCGGGGCAGGGGACTGGGGGGGGGGGGCAGGGGAACGAATGGGCAGGAGAACCGGGTCGGGGGGGGGCGGTAGCAGGGGAATGGGGGTGGGAGAACGGGAGCAGGGGAACGGATGGGCAGGGGAAAGGGGGTTGGAGACCGGGGACAGGGAAACGAGGGCGGGAGCAGGGGAACGGGGGCAGGGGAACGGGACAGGCGGAACAGGGGTGGGGGACCGGGGATAGGGAAACGAGGGTGGGTGCAGGAGCAGGGAAACGGGGGCAGGGTAACGGGGGTGGGGACTGGGGGCAGGGGAACGAGGGCGGGGGGGGGGGGGAGCGTGAGCAGGGGAACCGGGGCAGAGGAACGGGAGTAGTCGAACGGGGTTGGGGGAACGGGGCAAGCGATGTATGGACTGGGCGCTGTTAGCGACTTTAATCAAACAAGAAGTGTCGGTGTAATCGCAAGTTAGCTAAATATCTTCTCTCCTGCCGGCAAGTCGTATCTTCTGCCCTGCCGGCAAGTCAGATCTTCTCTCTGCCGGCAGGTCATATCTTCTCCTCTGTCTATAAATCATATCTTTTCCCCGGCCGACAAACCATATCTTCTCCCGTGCCGGCAAGTCATATCTTCTCCCCTACTGGCAAGTCAGATCTTCTCCCCTGCTGGCAAGTTACATGTTCTCCCCTGCCGGCAAGTCATATCTTCTCTCTGTCGGCAAGTCATATCTTCTCCGATGCCGGCAAATCATATTTTCTCCCCTGCCGGCAAGTCATATCTTCTTCCCTGTCGGGAGGTCATATCTTCTCCCCTACTGGCAAGTCATATCTTCTCCCCTGCCGGCCAGTTATATGTTCTCCCCCGCCGACAAATCATATCTTCTCCCCTGCCGGCAAGTCGCATCTTCTCTCTGCCGGCAAGTCATATCTTCTTCCCTTCCGGCAAGTCATATTTTCTCCCTGCCGGCAAGTCACATCCTCTCTCTGCCGCCAAGTCATATCTTCTTCCCTTCCGGCAAGTCATATTTTCTCCCTGCCGGCAAGTCACATATTTTTCCCTTCCGACAAGTCATATTTTCTCCCTGCCGGCAAGTCATGGCTTCTCCCCTGCCGGCAAGTCATGTGTTCTCCCCTGCCGGTAAGTCATGTCTTCTCCCCTGCCGGCGAGTCATGTCTTCTCCCCTGCCAGCAAGTCATGTCCTTTCCCCTGCCGGCAAGTCATGTCTTCTCCCCTGTCGGCAAGTCATGTCTTCTTCCCTGCCGGCAAGTCATATCTTCTTCCCTTCCGGCTTGTCATGTCTTCTCCCCTGCCGGCAAGTCATATATTCTCCCCTGCCGTCAAGTTATATCTTCTCTCTGTCGGCAAGTCATATCTTCTCCCCTGTCGGCAAGTCATGTCTTCTTCCCTGCCGGCAAGTCATATCTTCTTCCCTTCCGGCTTGTCATGTCTTCTCCCCTGCCGGCAAGTCATATATTCTCCCCTGCCGTCAAGTTATATCTTCTCTCTGTCGGCAAGTCATATCGTCTCTCCTGCCGGCAAGTCATATTTTCTCCCTTCTGGCAAGTCATGTCTTCTCCCCTGCCGTCAGGTTATATCTTCTCTCTGTCGGCAAGTCATATCTTCTCCCCTGCCGGCAAGTCATGTCTTCTCCCCTGCCGTTAAGTTCTATCTTCTCTCTGTCGGCAAGTCATATCGTCTCTCCTGCCGGCAAGTCATATTTTCTCCCTTCTGGCAAGTCATGTCTTCTTCCCTGAGGTCAAGTTATATCTTCTCTCTGTCGGCAAGTCATATCTTCTCCCTGCCGTCAAGTTATGTCTTCTCTCTGTCGGCAAGTCATATCTTCTCTCCTGTCGGCAAGTCATATTTTCTCCCTTCCGGCAAGTCATGTCTTCTCCTCTGCCGTCAGGTTATATCTTCTCTCTGTCGGCAAGTCATATCTTCTCTCCTGCCGGCAAGTCATAATTTCTCCCTGCCGTCAAGTCATATTTTCTCCCTGCCGTCAAGTCATGTCTTCTCCCCTGAGGTCAAGTTATATCTTCTCTCTGTCGGCAAGTCATATCTTCTCCCTGCCGTCAAGTCATATCTTCTCTCCTGCCGGCAAGTCATAATTTCTCCCTGCCGTCAAGTCATATTTTCTCCCTGCCGTCAAGTCATGTCTTCTCCCCTGCCGTAAAGTTATATCTTCTCTCTGTCGGCAAGCCATATCTTCTCCCTGCCGTCAAGTTATATCTTCTCTCTGTCGGCAAGCCATATCTTCTCCCCTGCCGTCAAGTTATATCTTCTTTCTGTCGGCAAGTCATATCTTCTGCCCTGCCGTCAAGTTATATCTTCTCTCTGTCGGCAAGTCATATCTTCTTCCCTGCCGTCAGGTTATATCTTCTCTCTGTCGGCAAGTCATAGCTTCTCCCCTGCCGTTAAGTTATATCTTCTCTCTGTCGGCAAGTCATATCTTCTCCCCTGCCGTCAAGTTATATCTTCTCTCTGTCGGCAAGTCATATCTTCTCCCCTGCCGTCAAGTTATATCTTCTCTCTGTCGGCAAGTCATATTTTCTCCCTTGCCGTCAAGTTATATCTACTTCGAATCGACTAAAGATCCAACAAGAAAATTCGGTTGCTTTCGTGGGTCTTGTTGGCTTGCCGGACAAATCGTAACGCTGCGCTAGCGGAGAAACTGTCTGTCAGCGGACATTTACATGAAAGGTTCGAACAATTACATTATTATATCTCCCCAACCGAGGGGAGACATACAGTGGTTGCACGTTCTCTGTGTGCGGGCGCGCGCGTGTGTGTGTGTGTGTGTCAATCTGTTGCGGACAAAAGCTGTCTGCAAGATATCTCAAGAACGAAAAGCGGGATCGACTTCAAACTTGATATCTTTATTCCTTGGTGAGGTGAAGCGGTTCTGACAACTTTTGGCACGTGTGAGGTTTTTTGGAAGGCGTACGACGCCATTGCGTAAAAATCTTGTTCAAACTTGGTTGGATTGTTGCGTTTGGAAAGCAATGTGTGGATACCGGAAAGTCGGATCGACTTCAAACGTGGTGTAGTTATTCCTTGAAAAAGTCGCATTCCTTGAAACACCCCTCCCCATCCCCAGGCTGTTTTGTTAAATAACTTGTGTAACGACAAGCAGCTTTGCCCTCAAAATGCAAAAAGCCCCCCCCCCCCCCACCCCCTTCCTGCCATCGAGTTGCGTTATCTATTACACAGTTATGAAGAATGCTTTTCTAGTGTTTTCTGTCGATGGCAATGCAGGAAGACAATGTAGTCATAAATCATGCCTATAACCACACTTAGGGTACAGCCCCTTGCCACAACTTTGGGTAAAAGGGATAGGGTTGCGTTTAGACTCGTACCTACATAAGGTGGGGGGGGGGGGTGACGGTCAGCAAATAAAAAAAAAAACACTAATGGAGTTGGGAATAGATGATGTGGCGACCACCTTCCAGGCCCGGACAACTACTCTGTGGAAAAACCTAACTACCACCTTGACAACCACCTTGACGACCGGATCCCCGTGTGGGTTGGGTGGGGGGCGGGAAACTTTAGAATACGACCACTGCTTTCAATTCCGTGCATGGCGTAAGAGGCGACTAGTCGGAATTGCTTTCTTTCTGAGTTTTCTTTTACTATTTTTTTTTTTCATTTTTCCTGCTTTTCTCCCCACTTGTTCCTTTAGCCATAATAATCTGTTAACAGGACGATAAACACGAAACAAACAAACAAACAAACAAACAGACGATCCGGATGAGAAGACGTAAAGTAAAACCTATTTGCAGTGACCATCTTCCAGGTTCACATAAAAAGACGTGCGGTAAAATCTGCCTGTTTTGTCGGGGTTCCAGGCCCGGATAAAAAAGTACGTACAGTAAATCCTGTTTGTTGTACCACCACCCGGGCCCATACAAAAAAAAAAAAAAAAAAGAAAAAAAAAGACGTACAATAAAACCTCTTTTAGTAACCACCTTCATGATCTGGATAAGAAGGCGTACGGTAGATATGTCTGTAGTGGCCACCTTCCAGGCCCAGATAAAACACACGTAGGTGGACGTATATAGAAAAAGGGGATGAGATACCTACACGTCATGTTATATACCCCACCCCCCCCCCCCTTCATCTTAAAAAACAGACAAAGGTGATGCGCAACCCGACTTCTTGACACATGAGATATGCTTATTCAGATAAATTTATATAAGGAAAAAAAGGCTTATTATTCTGAAAAGTACACACTTGTTCAAATAGAACTTTGTGAAACGGCTGTTGAAGGAAAGTTTTGTTTTTGCTTACAAAAACAAAAAGCAACGGCTGGTAAATAAAAGTGTTAAGGTATACTGTTGTTGGTGAGCACTGGCTGCTCTAGTTTTGTTTATTTTTTATTTTATTTTTGACAGTGAATTATGATTATGATTGCAGAAATGACTCTTTTATTTCAGTAATATGAAAAAGGAAAATGGTCATAGAGGACTGCAGGGTTCGCGCTGGGTTCTCAGGAAAGTGAGTCAAAAAAGGAATGTGTGACTCAGTTGGGTCCAAAAAAACTCGGTGGGTTCCGAAAAAGTGAGTCATTTCATAAAAAAAAATGCCCAAAAAGTGGACAAAAAACCCGCCAACGCGAACCCTGGAGAATTAATGTGTTTATTCGGGAGACATTCGATTTTGTCTACAAAAACAAGAAACTAAATAGGTGTCGATTGAAAGTGTGACATAAGTTTGTTTCTTTGATCAATAATAATGTAAATTTTACTTAGCCACCACGCGTTTTGTTTCGGAATAAGAAATGAGATAAATACAACCAGGCCTCTTTCTGAAATGTCAGGGCCCATTTCGTAATGAAGTGACCAATCTGAAGGTACTAAATTTCTTGTTGAAGTTCTTGCTGTACAATAAGGGTGAACGAGTTTACGGCCTCTTTGGAAGCGGTTTATTCCCGGTTAGGGTAAGAGAAGAAAAACGATGGGTAAGAAACTTGGACGAAGAAATCTGCAGTCCTTGGGAAAAGCGCTGCTGGCCCCATTCACCAGGTGTCTCACTCTACGTGCACTGAATCAAAGTACTATTTTAGTAAAACTGCCATATATTTTTTTCAGTTTTGCACGTTAATAAAGAGAGGGAAAATACATTATCAAATACTGAAAGGTTGCGATTTTTATAGCACGAGTAAATCAACGGGAAATTATGAAAAACCCTCATTTTGTGGCCCATCTGCCCGAGCTCACTTCTGTTTACATCCTCATTTACCGCCAGCTTGTTGTTGTTATTATTATTGTTACTACTATTCTTCTTCTTCTTCTTCTTCTTCTTCTTCTTCTTCTTCTTCTTCTTCTTCTTCTTCTTATTATTATTATTATTATTATTATTATTATTATTATTATTATTATTATTATTATTACATGGAGATCACACGTTTTGCTTTCAGAAACGCAAGTGGCATTGTCAAGGCGGTGACGGATCTGTTGGTTTTTGAGGTGCTGGTGACGTCACGCGAGAGTCAGTGCTACGCATCTCCTTATTCCATCCGGTAGGCCGTGACGTAAATGGGAGGGAGGCGGAACAGGGTGGAGGGAAGCGGGGGTTCTGGTGCGCTGATGTTGGTGTTAGAAGTACTGGTGGCGTCCAGTGAGAATCAGTGGTGGGAGGCGGGGGAAGGGGGGGGGGAGGGGGGAGGGGTTGTTATGGTGAGCTAATGCTGTAAGATGCTTTAATTAGTACTATCGTACAAGAGTGAGATTCAACACTGCGATGTTCTTCTCGTGGCTGTTAGCCTTAGCTCTTGGCCATTGAGTTTTCACCTTTGTGACGTCATGCAGGGAAAGAAAATGCATTGCAATCGTCCTTTTGTCGTGGTTTTATCGAGTGTGACTAAAAATTAATGAAAATGTTGTATATAGACTCCCATATGGCGTACTTTGTCTGCGCCTATTTGCCATGAAGTTTTCTCCCTTTAATGTTGTAACTTCACGTAGCTAAAGAATATATATTATAATATATATATAAATATATGTATTTATATTCATATATTTATATAATATATATTTCCATTATATTTATATATTTATATAATGTATATTTCCGTTATAAGTCCACTGTAGCCACGTATCGCGGAGCTGAGAACTATAGTTTTTGGGTCTGGCCGTCCGTTGGTCAGCCTAGACTTCGTCCGTCCGTCCGTTCCCCTGTCTAGCCTTTGTCCGTCTGTCTGCCTGCCCAACGGTCGACACTTTTTGTTAACACGCTCAAGCCTTCATGTCTGAATGGATTGTTGATAACTAACAAGGGTTGGCATTTTAATTGAGCCAGGTCGGCCCAAGGACAGTAGCCCAGTTGAACTTGAAAATTTACGCACTTGAGCCCTTCATTGAGTTTGGCGTCAAGCCTGCACTTCTTAATCGACTGTTAAAACGATTTCAGCACAGGTAGTTGGTGACCTAAGTAGGACATGGTTCCCCAATCTCAGTGGCAGTTTGTTTACATGTGATTTACGTTTTTTATGAACAGTATACTGCTTTTCATTTCGGGTATACACCTCCAGCTGAGGGCTTTGCGTCTCAGAGCACTATGTTTATCATTTACTCGCGAACTTCCTGACTATTTCAGGGCCCTGTTTCTTCTATGTTCGAACCCCCGTGCCTCGTTGATTGACGGAAAAATTCGCGTCTCTTTTTTTTTGTATATTTATTTTGTTGACTGGCTGAACAGAGTCGCGTGTCCACGTGAAGACGAAGTCTTGTCTGCCGAGTTTGTGGATGAAAATATAACTGTCCGAAGAGCCATCTAGTGTTAGAATGGTTCAATGGCTGCCAAACTTTTTTTCTGCGGTGTAAAGATATCAGTCAGCCCTCCGGAGCAAGAGATAAATATCGCCGGCTGTTTCTATTATTATTTCATTGTAATTTGCAGAAGACTGGAGATGTTGGTTAGCAAACAAAGTCCTATGTGATTAAAAATCAATGATAATGATAATAGGAATAATAATGATAAGTCTTTCTCTTAAAACACGTGTACGACATCGTATTGAATAAAATGAAAATAAATTGTGTGATTGTGAAGATGCTGAAATTCCCCTTTCGTGATTTTTTTAAGGTTTTCATTAACTAATTTGAAAATACCTTAGTTCAGCTGATGCGCTTTCCAAGTAGATTAGTTCTGTGTTCACTTGTTAAGTACCTTCGTTGTACTTAGTCACTGTAGTAAGTAATCAACTAGAGGTAAGGTACTTACAAAGTATAAATCATCCCATCTGAGTGGCTGTTTGTTCTAGTTTTATCAGCACGGAAATATCCGAAAATTTCCGGAGTTCCCATTTTTAGCCCTCAGCCATAAAATGGCTAAGGGCTATTGCTATGGCCGTGTCCGTCCGTTTGTCCGTCCATCCGTTAACATTTGGCTTGTGAACATTCGCTAGCCTACAGTTCTTTTGCAATCGCTAAGATATTTCAGGCATAGCTAGTATATAGACTAATAAAAATCGGTCTTGTATATGAGCCATATCCGCCCATGGACAGTGGCTCAGCTGGACTTTATATATACCCACTTTGGTTAGTAGCACAAATAGTGCATTAGCCATATGCCGCCCATGGTCAGTGGCTCATGGTAAATGTTTTTTTTTTTCATCTTACAGAACTGTCATCCTATTTAAGGTGCTCTAAGTACTTGATGCATTTTTATCATAGGTTTATTGCACTGATTGGTCCCTTCCAGTTTTACTCTTTCTTTTTTCGAGTATGTTCCCCATGGCTGAGAGCTTTGCATCTCTGATGCCTATGTTTTTCAGTTTTGATGGGAAGTTGTTTGGGTCTCAGTGGCTAAAGGCGGACCTTCTATCTACGTCGTCTCCCGCTCTGTTGACGTCGGCTCCCCTACTCTTGACGTCGGCTCTTGTTCTATTGACGTCGGCTCATGTTCTGTTGACGTCGGTTTATGTTCTATTGACGTCGACTCCCGTTCTGTGAACGTCGGCTGCCGTACTATTGACGTCCGCTCTCGTTCTATTGACTTCGGCTCCCGTTCTGTTGACGTGGGCTCTCGTTCTATTGACTTCGGTTTATGTTCTATTGACATCGGCTCCCCGTTCTGTTGACATCGGCTCCCGTTCTGTTGGCGTCGGCTCCCGTTCTATTTACCCGGCTCCCGTTCGTTGCTACTGTGTGAGGCTGCCTGGAAACACCTTTATAACTGTCGGAACTGAAGCGATGTTGCACCTTTCGGAGTTTGCCAAATATGGGTTCTTGGAACTATGAAAACGAGTCTCTTTGCGAGTGTAGAATTCCACCGACTGCAAATCGAGTTTGCTCAAAACACGGTCCTGCACTGACGTGTTGTATCAGAGATTCTTCTGACGAGGAACATGGCGAATATTTAACGTCGTATTATTTAAATAAGAATTCTAAGAAAGAAACCAGGTATTTTTGGTAGGGTTTTTCCGAATAGATAATTCAAATGTCGCATACATCAAAAATGCTTTATTTATCTTATATCAAAGTGTGAAGATAAGATAAACAAAGTAAATTCTCATAAAAGACAAGAAAATAATGTATAGAAAATAATGAACTAAGTTGTTTCTGTAGATTACAACCTAAACAGATGAAATAGTGAAAAAGTTTCGAGTTCTGTGCAAAATCTTACCTGGTCATTTTAAATACACCGAATGTTAAATAATTTTATCAGCTTCAGTTATGCACTATTCTAGGTGAAGGTCAGCGGGGGGCGGGGGGAGGGGGTGGGGGAGGGAGGCATTTCACGGTGTGAGTAGCAAAGCTGTTGTTTTTTTTTTTCAGAATTTTTTCGAACTTGCAGAAGAGTTTCTTAGGAATCTGAGAGAAATGCAGTAGTTTTTCTGCAGATGAAAAACAAACCACAAACAGGCTGAAAAGTTTTAAAATTCTACTCGAAGAGAGGAAGTGATCGCCTTTGAGAAATAGGTTCTCGTTTTAATTGGGGTCTGTTCAGTGTGCAAAATTTCTGCCGACCTTACAAGAGGATCTGATCCTTCCGTATAACTAAAGAGAAACACACGGTACTGTAATGACCTTTGTGACTGCGACCTCAAACTGTGCGTTCGAAACAGTGGTTTCAATAAGCCTTTGCTTCCCGTCGTGACCCCCTCCCCCCTCCCCCCCCCCCCCCCATCCCAATGCCTGCTCCAGTGTTAGCATTCACGAGAACAGCGAAGGTAGCACATAAGGGAGACTGTAAATGCAGCTCATTTCAGTCCGCTTACTTTATTTTCGTGGCTCCCACGTTTCTGGGACACGTTTCATGGTTCGTCATTTCACTCCCGAGGAGAGAGAATGACCGTCGTGCCTTGCTGGTCAAAGTGACAAAATGTCACGCTTTTCACGGTAAATACCGTAATTAGTAACAATCATGTTAAGCTCGGACACAGAGGCCAAAAAAAGACGACCTTTGCAGGTGAAACGCCACATTCGCAGCTCTGGTAACCCTTATGTGCCATAGAAATTAATGATGTCAGGACTCCGGATCTGTTTATGGGGAAAAAGTGTGCATTTTTGGACTATTTGGACCCATTTGAAGTCTGTTTAAAATGACATGTTCAGTGAAATAACCAGCACAGGCGTGTCGCCTTCAAGCTGTTGGATTCGTGTTTCTTGGCATTATGCACTGAGTTCCTAACATTTTCTTGATTTTTCTGTGCAAGGAGCAGTGTTGGTGGTAGGTGTGGGGGGTGGGGTTGGCGGGGGGCGAGTGGGCTTTTTGTGCCGTGGCATCGGCAAGTAACGGACGGGAACGAGACTGATCTGGGTGGTGGGTTGGGGGGGGGGGGTGGGCGCCCGGGGGGTGGTGGTGAGTGGGATTTCTCTGCCACAGCATCGGCAAATGACTGATGGGAACGAGGCAGATATTGGGTGGTGGGTGTGGAGAAGGGAGGGGGGTGGGGGTGGGGGGCGAGTGGGGTTTTTGTGCCGTGACATCGGTAAATGACTGACGGGAACGAGACATGAAATACGCTTGTGCGGAGGGGACTGAGGCCATGTGGGAGACGGGGATTTTTATGCCTCCAGCAGCAATAACTGGGCGAGGAACACATTCGTCTTTGACACACACTGTTTTCCTCCTGGGACGGGGTGGAGGAGGGGGTGGGGGAGACGGGATTTATGTGCGGCACTTTGGAGACGGTTTAGGAGATGATAGAGACAGAGAGAGGGCAGGCATCTTGCCTGCCGTGCATGCAGCCATTACATACTGTGATAAAACCACACGAGCGGTCGGACAGGCCCGTAAAACCGTCCCGGAGCCTGTAGCAGCGCAAGCCACGAAGGCGAATACGAACAGTGCGCAAGGCTAAGGGGTGGGGTTTTGGATTAGCCCATAGGCGAGTGTGGTTTCAGTTTTTATTTCATGATTGTTTGTTAAAAATATATTCTCTTATGAGTTAGATTTTTCTTGCAGTCCTGTGCGATGATATCCGTCGCTTATTTACGTCATTATGACGACATTAAGAACACACTGTCTGTCATATATACGCACTGCAAAAATACAACTGTTTCCTTTGTACGCACACTGTACGCACTGTCCGCGCTTTGTACGCATACTGTACTACTGTACACACACGGTTCACACACTGTACACACTTTGTACGCGCACTGGCAATCATGAAATAAGGTTTTACTGTGTGACTGCCAGTGCGGGCTGACAGACACGCCCGGTAGATACCGACAGCCGTACCTGCCGATTTTTCAGTATCGAAAACGTCATTCGAATGCTTAGCCATTGTTCACACTCGCCTTCAAGGTTTCGGGAGGGGGAGGGGGGTATGAGCTCGAATCTGTCCACCCGGTCGTGTGCTCCAGGCTCGTGTAATCAGTGCTACAAGGGGAGGGGGAGTGGTGAGGGGTGTGGGGTTCGGATCAGTCTACCCGCTCGTGTTGTCCAGGCTCGTCTAATCAGTGCTACAGGCTGCGGAGGGAGGGAGGGAAGAAGGATGGGGGTTCGGTCAGTCCACCTGCTCATATGTTTCTGGCTCGTGCCACCAGTGGTACAGGGGGGGGGGGGTGGTGAGGGGTGTGGGGTTCGGATCAGTCCACCCGCTCGTGTAGTTCAGGCTCGTGCTACCAGTGCTACAGGGGGAGGTGGAGTGGTGAGGGGTGTGGGGTTCGGATCAGTCCACCCGCTCGTGTGGTTCAGGCTCGTGCCACCAGTGCTACAAGGGGAGGTGGAGGGTGAGGGGTGTGGGGTTCGGATTTGTCCACCCGCTCGTGTGGTTCAGGCTCGTGCTACGAGTGCTACAGGGGGAGGTGGGGTGGTGAGGGGTGTGGGGTTCGGATCAGTCCACCCGCTCGTGTGGTTCAGGCTCGTGCTACGAGTGCTACAGGGGGAGGTGGGGTGGTGAGGGGTGTGGGGTTCGGATCAGTCCACCCGCTCGTGTGGTTCAGGCTCGTGCTACGAGTGCTACAGGGGGAGGTGGGGTGGTGAGGGGTGTGGGGTTCGGATCAGTCCACCCGCTCGTGTGGTTCAGGCTCGTGCCACCAGTGCTACAAGGGGAGGTGGAGGGTGAGGGGTGTGGGGTTCGGATTTGTCCACCCGCTCGTGTGGTTCAGGCTCGTGCTACCAGTACTACACGCTGCGGGAGAGCATTTGTTGGGCCTGTATAACGGTGAAGTTATACCAAGTCGCGGTGACCGCGCTAGTGGGCACCATCCTGCCCCCCTCTACCGCCACCATCACACGCGCACGCGCACACCTAATTTCTCCGACATCCTCTTTTCGGCCCCCACCCTGCTTTGAAGAATGTGCGCCCTGTGAAGAATCGTGCAAAAGGGTGTGTGAAAATCCAATCAGTCATCAAATTGATCATACAAGCATGTTCCTTATCTCCACCATATGTTACACCATATGTTACACATCTCCACCATATGTTACATATCTACACCATGTTTTGATTCGTATTTTCTTTTTTTTTTTTTGTATATTTTACTTTAAAGCAACCAAGTCCCTGTGACTGAGTAATGATGAAAAAAGAGACAATTTTACTGCCAGAAAAGTAACAGCGAGCACTGAATATTGAGTGATAAGCCGTTAGTTTAATAGCCAGTCAAGTCAGCCAAAACATATAAATAAAGTACAATGTTTTTACTTATTTTCTTTTAAGAAACCTAATGTTAGCATGAGTTACTTTGAACAAAAGACAATTTGCATATTGAGCAATCCAGGACCGCTGATAAGCTTGCACCAGACTGCTAGGACTTCATCAACCAATCACAACCGAGGCCCCCGAGGAGGAGATACGGTTTCCGTGGATTGTGAGGGGGCGATTCCATGGGTATTCTGCAGATGAATTTGGCGATAATGTGTGTAGATGAGAAGCCTTTGGGGAGATTGGGGGGGGGGGGGTTGTGGGAGGGGGAGAGGGGGGGGCACACCCACTTATGTTTCTCGTCCCATGCATCATCATCTATATTGCAGTCGTCTTGATTTTAATGAACTTTCTAAACAAACTTTGCTTTTTATTTGGGGGTGGGGGGGGGGGATGGGGAGGGAGGAGTGGTGATATGGGGTGGAGGGTATTAGTAAGGGACCTCCGTGACAACTACGTCAGATTCTCTCTCTCTCTCTGGGTTTGTTTGTATAACAACTTGTATAACGCCGGATTACGGAGATTAACGGGGCATGTGGAACTCAACCTTATGACACTCATTGACAGAGAGGGGATTAGCGCAACATCTCTTTGATGCAAATGAGCACTTTTTGGAAATTTTTCTTACGGAACCTCGAACTCCTAGATTTATAAGGTTATGTATATCTGAAAGTTGGTCAAATATCAGTTTTTAAATTAAGCGGTTGGTCAAATTGCAGTTGGTCAAATTTCTGTTGGTCAAATTGTGGTTGGTCAAATTGCGGTTGGTCAAATTGCATGTACCCCATGCAAGTCAGCGTCCTGATGACTTTGGGAAGACATTTGATTGAGCAGTAGGCGCTGCCGAAGCTCTCGGCGGCTGATTGGTGTTGTCGGTTTATGCACACTGTGGACCCGCTCGCACTGTTTAGACGCTCGCACTGTGGACCCGCTCGCATTTCCCGTCTCACACTTGTTAATTGTACTAATAATTAATTGGAACCGTTTTGCCAATCAGCTTAACCAGCTTCTGCTGCCATGAAATCCAACACTCGTATTCCGGTGAGGTGATCACATGACACATGCGCGTGGTCATGGATGCGGTAATTGGTTTCATATTCCTTCTCACCCCTCCTACCCTCATATTTCAAATACTGCCCAAGAAATGAAGAAAACCCTTTTCTTTTATACATATACACATACCCCTCTGCCTCCTGCCCTCCCCTCCCCTCACCCACCCACCCATCGCCTTCCCCCCCCCCCGACCCCACCCCCCCCGAAAAAATCGTAAAGGAAAAAAAAATATAGTGTGAAAAAAGCTGGGCAGCTCAAAATGTCGTCATACCAGGAAAAAATAGAGCTTGATTTCTCGTGATTGCACTTGAATATGCAGCTGATTATTTCTTAATGCAATTTCGCCAGAGATCTAATTTTAAAATTGAGAATGGCGTGATGATTCGCTTCCGAATGTCATTAGTTATGTGGCAGTGTTAGAAATCCACGTGAAAGAAAAGCGAAAGAACTCATACTACACGGGAATTACGGACCTCATGCTACACGGGAATTACGGACCTTATGGTACACGGGAATTATGGACCTCGTGCTACAAAGTAATTACGGATCTCATGCTGTTCGACAATTACGGACCTCATGCTATACGAGAATTACGAACCTTATGCTACACGGGAATTACTGACATCATGTTAGATGTGAATTAGCAACCTTATGCTACTCATGAATTGCCGACCTCATGCTACACGAGAATTATGGACCTCATGCTACACGAGAATTATGGACCTCATGCTACACGGGAATAACGGACCTTATGATACACGGGAATTACGTACGTTATGTAACACGGCAATTACGGACCTCGTGCTACACGGGAATTACGGACCTCATGCTACACGAGAATTACGCGTGAATTACTGACCTCATTCTACACCTGAATTACTGACCTCATCCCACACGTGAATTGCCAACCCTATTCCACTCATGAATTACCGACCTCGTGCTACGCGTGAAGTATCAGTTATAAATGCATCAGTTAAAAGTGCACTTCCGTGGTGTCTAGGGAAGGGGTGGCTGAATCCGAGCAATGCATTGTTTGGCTGCAAATTGTAGCCATTAGTAAGACTTTGGCAAGGAGCAACCTTCTCATCTTAGGGTCTGTTCATTTGGGTGATGATGTCTAATGTTGTCCAGTCAGATTTGTTAAAATTTTGTCTCGGACATTCTGTATTTGTGTAATTAATCATGTTTCGGAATCCCTTGTACACACGTGTAATATGCTTCATCCACATTTGAATTAGAAAGCTTAGCTCTAAATTATACTAATAAATACCTCGTCAGTTTACATCTTTTCGACTGATCAAAACACAGCTTCGATTTATGTTCAGCTTTGGGCAGTCTTTTCAAACAAATAGCAAAACATTTATTTGGTGTTATTGAAAATAAATTTTACTTTTTGCAATACGTTTCTTGCCAAAAGATTCATTCATTTCAGAAGTCTTTTGGACGTGAAAAATTAAAAGTTAGCTTCTAGCGAAAGATCTTTTTGTTTGTGTGACGATACTTTGGCTCAGTCGCTTGTGTGTGTGTGTGTGTGTGTGTGTTTGAACAAAATGTTGGGTGCAAGATGTCTCGACAACGGAAAGTCGGATTCACTTCAGACTTGGCCTGTTTAACCCTTTGGTAGGTGGGGTGGTTTTGACGCATGCTATGTTGTTAAGGCATTCGTATGACGTCATTACGTAAAAATCTTAAATGCGAAATTTCTCAGCAGTTGATAATCGGAGAAAGTTCAAGCTTGGTGGGATTGTTGCTTGGCATGTCCAAAACATTCTGTCAAATTTTTGTCATGAGTAGAACGAACGTGCGGCGTATGACGTCATCATGTCAAGCTATTTTGAACACGATCGTGTGTTCAAAAAGTCCCGATAGCAACTGTCGTATCGACTTAAGATTTTATACGGGTATTTCTTGGATCAATCCGACGGTTCTGTCAACTTTTAAGAAAGGCGTATGACGCCACTACGTTAAGATCTTGTTTGTAAGCATTCTCAGTCGCTGAACGTCGAAAACAGTTCAAATTTAGTGGAATCGTTGCTTGGTAAATCCGAAAGATTCGTTCAAATTTTATCTCGAGTAGAAGAAACGAGTGCGACGTATGACGGCATCACGTGAAATATATATATATATGATTTTGTGTGCAAAATATCCCGAAAACGAAAATTGTTTCGACTTCAAATTTTATGTGGGTGTGCCTGGGCCCAGTCGGACGGCTGTGTCAACTTTTAATGGATGTGGCGATATTAAGAAAGGCGTATTGCGTCGTCACATTAAAATCTTATATGTAAAGTTTCCTAGTCGCTGAATATCGGAGAAAGTTCAAACTTAGTAGGTTTCTTGCTTGGTAGGTCCAAACGATTCTATCAAATTTTGTCGCGAGTAGAACGAACGAGAACGGCACATGACGTCATCCCCTCTACGCTTAGCATGGTTGTTAAGTACGCTGAGGATTTCAGCGTTTTCCAGAAGATTCTCGGGTGTATATTGTTTGAAAACAATATCAACATTACTATCGATCCATGGCTGTTTCTTACATTGCCTGTAATTGGCTGAATCAGGCGTCAGTTTCACCTGTGGTGCATTTTGAAGTCGTTATCCTCCTCTCTCCCAATGAGGTGAGTCATCTCGTGCGCAGTTATGAAGAATGCCTGTCTAGTGCTTTTTGACCGATGATAATGTACGAAGACAAGGTAATGTATCATGACTATAGCTTCACTTAGGGTACAGACCGTCACCGTTCCCGTACCGTACGAGTCGCACCTACATCAGATGCCTGGCTTGTGGGGGGGGGGGGGGTGGGGTTGGGAGTGGGATGGGGGATGCAGCAAGGAACTATATAAATAAAAAACTTAAGCAATGAAGTAGGGATGATGATGACATTGCGAGCAGCTTCCAGACCCAGATAAGAAAGATTGTTAAAAACCTATTTGTAACGACCACCTTCAAGAACCGGATAAAAAGATGTAAAGTAAAATCTGTTGGTGGTGTCCTCCTTCAGATTCCGATAAAAAGATGTACGATAAAACCTACCTGTCTTGACCAACCTCCAGACCCGGATACAAAAGACGTACAGAAAACCCCGTTTTAGCGACCAGCTTCCGGAGTAGGATAAAAAAAATGCACGGTAGAATCTGTTTTGGTTACCACCATCTAGTTTTGTTTATTTTCGAACTTTGACAGGAATTATGACTATATTTGCCGAAATGAATTTTTTTTCAGTGATAAGAAAAATAGAGGAAAATGGTTATTGGGGAATTATGGGTTTAGTTGGGATGACATTTGTTTTTGTTTACAAAAAGAAGAAACAAAGTAGGTTTTGATTGAAAGCATGTTATATAAGCCTGTACCCGTATGTTTACTTGCATTGGCCGCTCTAGTTTGACGCTGGACAAATTTGCGTGGATTCATCATCACACTATTCGTTGTAGAATTCGTGCTTTATCATTTCCAAATCTTGTGGGTTCGTTCCCAGGTGGCTGCTTCTCCAAGATCCCATTTATTTTGGCAGCATGCCACGAAATGGGCCAAATTAAGGCCACTAATTGCCAAATTTTGAAGTAGTATACGATTTCATTGTATATGAAGTGCGATTTGCTATTCCTGCTCTGTAGGCTTTAATTAATGTCTTAGTACATGAGGCTGAGTACCGTGTAGTGCACGAGGCCGCGTGCCATGTAGTGCATAAAGCTGCGTACCATGTAGTACGAGGCGGGTGCCATGTAGTGCACAAAGCTGGGTGCCTTGTAGTGCATGAAGCTGGGTACCATGTAGTGCACGAGGCCGGATGCCATGTAGTGCATGAGGCTTGGTGCCATGTAGTGCAAGAGGCTTGGTGTCATGGAGTGCATGAAGCTGGGTGCCATATAATGCATGAGGCTGCGTACCATGTAGTGCATGAGGCTTGATGCCATGTAGTGCACGAGACTGGGTGTCATGTAGTGCACAAGGATGGATGCCATCTAATTCATAAGGCTGGGTACGATGTAGTGCATGAGGCTTGGTGCCATGTAGTGCACGAGACTGGGTGTCATGTAGTGCACAAGGATGGATGCCATCTAATTCATAAGGCTGGGTGCGATGTAGTGCATGAGGCTTGGCGCCATGTAGTGCACGAGACTGGGTGTCTTGTAGTGCACAAGGATGGATGCCATCTAATTCATAAGGCTGGGTGCGATGTAGTGCATGAGGCTTGGCGCCATGTAGTGCACGAGACTGGGTGTCTTGTAGTGCACAAGGATGGATGCCATCTAATTCATAAGGCTGGGTGCGATGTAGTGCATGAGGCTTGGTGCCATGTAGTGCACGAGATTGGGTGACATGTAGTGCACAAGGCTGGATGCCATCTAATTCATAAGGCTGAGTACGATGTAGTGCATGAGGCTTGGTGCCATGTAGTGCACGAGACTGGGTGTCATGTAGTGCAGAAGGCTGGATGCCATCTAATTCATAAGGCTGGGTGCGATGTAGTGCATGAGGCTTGGTGCCATGTAGTGCACGAGACTGGGTGTCATGTAGTGCACAAGGCTGGATGCCATCTAATTCATAAGGCTGGGTGCGATGTAGTGCATGAGGCTTGGCGCCATGTAGTGCACGAGACTGGGTGTCATGTGGTGCACAAGGCTGGATGCCATCTAATTCATAAGGCTGGGTGCGATGTAGTGCATGAGGCTTGGTGCCATGTAGTGCATGAGGCTGGATGCCATGTAATGCATAAGGATGGGTACCATGTAGTGCATGAAGCTGGGTGCCATTATTATTATTATTATTATTTATTATTATTTGATACATTTTTAGAGCGCTTAATCTTGAATAAGCTCTTAGCGCTTTTCAAGTTGTAACATAATGCTGTTAAGCACAGATAATTAAAGCGGGAGCATGGGTTAAAACAATAAAAAGTAAATACTGAACGTAAGATAGCACCATTAACAATATAAATGCAGAGTACATATGGATTAACAATTACCGTAAGCTACTTTAAAAAGAGAAGTTTTTAACAACTTCTTAAAACTGTGAATACTTGTACAACTCCTGATATACTTTGGCAAAATGTTCCATATTGTAGGGGCAAAGTTGACAAATGTTCTGTCTCCAAACTTGTTGAATGATCTATTTACTTTCAATAAATATAGGTTTAAGGATCTGAGGTCTCGACCACTCTTATACGATTTCACAGGTCCACTAGGCATTCCGAAGCTGAATTTGTGATGCCAGAAAATACAGAAACTAAGCATTTTAACAGTATACGCTGTCCAACTGGTAACCAGTGTAATCCAATCAATGCTGGTGTTATATGGTCTGACTTCCGAGTGTTGGTGATAAGGCGAGCAGCGCAGTTTTGGACTAATTGTAGTTTTCTTATAAGTTCTTTGTCGATGCCGCATAGGAGAGAATTAGAATAATCTAAACGAGACATGGCGTATGCATACACCAATAGTTTTGTTGCTTCTGGTGTTAGATAGCGACGGATACCAGATATATTTCGAAGATAGAATAATGCTGAAGAAACTTTACAATTAACAAGACTTATCCATAATAGTGGCAAGATATTTCACTTGTGAAGATGGTGAAGTTAAAGTTGCTGCACTATTTATAACAATCTGAGGTATTCGTAACAAGTTGTACCTTGAACCAAATAGAATCAATTCAGTTTTATCATCATTCATCTTTAGGAAATTGGCCACCATCCACTGCCTAAAAGCCAGAATGCATTCTTCCAAGTGGTGTAACACATCCAAGATATCTCCTTTTGGTCATATATTTGTGGGTCGTCGGCATAAAAATGATAATTGACATTGAAACGCTTCGCGATGTCGGCCAGCGGGGATATTTATATGCTAAATAAAATAGGGCCGAGGACCGAGTTTTGTGGAAGTCCTTGATTTGGGGTCGCTTTGCGTGGCAAATGTGCATGGATCACTACTGATTGGGTTTGGTCGCTATGATGCGATCTACTTAAGCGCATTTCCTGAAACCCCAAAGCGAGACTCCAAACACAACAGCAAGATAGAATGCGCTATCGTATCAAAAGCCGCACTGAAGTCTAGTAATGCTAGCGCCACCATCGATTTTTTGTTCAGCGAGTCCATTATGTCACTTTGCATACGGAGGAGGGCGGTTTCCGTAGAACAGAACTTGCGATAAGCCGATTGAAATTTAGCTAGGATCTTGTGTATCAAATGATCATGAAGGCGTGAAGCTACTACACGCTCGATAAGTTTTGACAAGTAACTGAGGTTAGACACAGGTCGATAATTTTGGAGAATATCGGAATCCAAATTTGCCTTTTTAAGTAAGGGTTTAACTATAGCATGCTTTGAACTTTCTGGAACTTTTGCCTGATTAAGGGAAAGATTGATAATTTGAACTAATACATCCAGAAATTCATTCCTGCACGCTTTGAGAAGCCAGGATGGAAGAGTATTCATTTTGCATATTGATGGAGAAGATTTACTAATAATGGTTGGGGGTTACTGGTTTAAAAATTGTTAATTGGGTTCCTATGAAACTGTTTTCATCACGGAATATTTGAAAGATATGTTCTCTCTCCTCATGAGATATATCATTTCAGATCTTAACAATTTTGTCTAGGAAGAACTCACAAAAAATATCGGGCAGTAACTCGCTGTATTGGTTGGTAGAGACGGCGAAGCTGGCCATCCTAGCAGTTCTTTTGTAATATTGAAGAGTTTTTTTCTGATCACTCTGAGTTTCTAAAATTTTAGGTGAGAACTCATTTGACTTTGCTGCGCCTAATAATTGATTTACATAGTGGCACTGGGCACGATACTTTGCTTTGTCAACATCCGATTTTGATTTGTTACTCCGTCTTTCAAGTCGTCCACGAATGACCTTTTGCTGACGAATAAAGAGCTATACCATTGTGTATTTGGGCAAATGATTACTGTTTTATCAATTTCTGGTGCATGAGTGTTGTGTTATAATCGTCAACAGCTTGGTCGATAGAAGAATCAGGAGATATTGAAATATTTGCTACGTTACGATGCATTACAATGTAGTGCATGAGGCTAACTGCTATGTAGTGCACGAGACTGGGTGCCATGTGGTGCATGAGGCTGGGTGCCATGTCTACGTGCATTCTTGATTTATTTGACCAAAAAATGCGAATTAAATATAAAAGAGAAATCATTTGCAGATATTAATAAATTCCAAACAGTTTCGTGATGTAGTTACCTCTCTGTCGCTTGGCGTTCTTTATGTTCTGTTCTGTCTGTAAACGTGTTGTCTGTGGTCCTGTCTGGAAACTGCCAATACCTGAAAGACAACACCGCCTAGAAAATTATATCCATGGGTGGCACGAGCACACTTAAGGAGAGATTCGATGGCAGACTTTATTTTTAATTTATTCCACTTTCACTGCCGATGATTACCCGAGGAGAGGGCGACCTGAGGCTAACTGTAGTGCGTCTGTTGCTGATTGTTTAATTTGTTTCTGTTAAAATGTTGACAACCGTGAAAAGAATGCCATTAGATGTCAGATGGCTGTCAAATTTGTTTGTCATATCGACTTCTAATTTGTCGGACGATATTTTTTTAATTGTTATAATCTGGGTAAGTGCTGCAATCTGATTGTTTGGTTATTAAGTCATCAGTTATTCAACATTGACCAGAACGCAGAGGCCGGTGAATATTCCTGTTATTTGTAACGGAAAGTTAGTTACACCTTACAACATAACGTGTATTTACTTATTATCAGTCAGCATGAAGATTATTGACCAGTTACGACAGATGGTCAACATTTTCTTACTGCTCAGTCATACCTATGTTGAGTCAAAATGAGTGAATATCTGCTAATTGTTAACACCACTCGAGCCCAGATGCGCAGTAACTGGCAGGGATGGGGATGAATTTTTTAGCCTGTATTCTTTTTCGTGATAAAGATTCTGGATGTGATTGCTGTCAATATTTGTCAAGTCTCATGAGGCAGTCATCGCTGAAGGTCGGATTGATTTCAGAGCCGTAACGTTATCTAAAATACATCAAAATCCAGTATTTTTGGGCTCAGGAGACAGTAGCATAGGTGCTAGGAGAGTGTAGCATAGGTGCCAGGAGTCAGTAGTATAGGTGCCAGAAGACAGAGTATAGGCACCAGAAGATAGTAGCATAGGTGCGAGGAGACAGTAGCATAGGTGCCGGGAGACAGTAGCATAGGCGCCAGGAGACAGAAGCATAGGTGCGAGGAGACAGTAGCATAGGTGGCAGGAGACAGTAGCATAGGTGCCAGGAGACAGTAGCATAGGTGCCAGGAGACAGTAGCATAGGCGCCAGGAGACAGTAGCATATTCGCCAGGAGACAGTAGCATAGGTAACAGAAGACAGCATAGATACGAGGAGACAGTAGCCGAGGGGCCAGGGGACAGTAGCATAGGTGGCAGGAGACAGTAGCAGAGGTTGCAGGAGGCAGTAGCATAGGTGGTAGAAGACAGTAGCATAGATACCAGGAGACAGTAGCATAGGCGCCAGGAGACAGTAGCACAGGTGGCAGGAGACAGTAGCATAGGTGCCAGGAGACAGTAGCATAGGCGCCAGGAGACAGTAGCATATTCGCCAGGAGACAGTAGCATAGGTGGCAGAAGACAGCATAGATACGAGGAGACAGTAGCCGAGGGGCCAGGGGACAGTAGCATAGGTGGCAGGAGACAGTAGCAGAGGTGGCAGGAGACAGTAGCATAGGTGGTAGAAGACAGTAGCATAGATACCAGGAGACAGTAGCATAGGCGCAGGAGACAGTAGCACAGGTGGCAGGAGACAGTAGCATAGGTGCCAGGAGACAGTAGCATAGGAGCCAGGAGACAGTAGCATAGGTGCCAGGAGACAGCATAGGAGACAGGAGACAGTAGCATAGGTGCCAGGAAACAGTAGCATTAGTGCGAGGAGACAGAGGATGGGTGCCTTCCGACCCCCTTCTCTTACGCGAGCTCCCGATGGACAATTTTAACTTTAACCAAGTCTAGTGTATGCTGTGTGATGCCACTGCTCGAACGAAAAAGAATGCCTGATTTGTAGCTGTTAATTGTAACTAATTTACAGTTATAAAGTGGTTTTGCAAAATTTCAGAAATTTACACATAATTATGTCTCCCCGACGAAGGGGAGACATATAGTGTTTGTACGTTCTGTGTGTGTGTCAATCTGTTGTGAGCAATGTTGTGTGCAAGATATCTCGAGAACGAAAGGCCGGATAGATTTCAAACTTGACCTGTTCATTTCTTGGGTAGATCGGACGGTCCTGTCAACTTTGACGGACGTTACATTATAATTACGTAAAAATCTTGTGTGCGAAATTTCTCAGCCTCTGAACATCGAATAAAGTTGAAACTTGGTGGGAATGTTGCTTGGTAGGTCCGAGCGATTCTGTCAAATGTACCCGGACGTCGTTGGGTAAAAATGTCTCGGTAGCTGAAAATCCGATCGACTTTCCGCTCGACCCCTCTCTCCACCCCCACCCGACCCTCACCCCGCTGCCCCCTTTTCCTGGCTGTTTTGTTAATTGAGGATAGTTATTAACTACGCGTGGGATTTTAGCGTTTTCCAGAGGAGTCTCCAATCCTCCTGCAATCTTTAGACATACTTGAAAACATATGCTGCACAATTATCGATCGCTTTCGTGTGATTGGCCTTTTTGTGTGTTACAGCTATTAGCTATTAGTACCTACAGCTATTAGCGTGTTTTCATTTGGCTGCCAAGCTGTTCCACATATGGAAGTAATTTCGTAACAGTTCGCAATGTTTGTGCATTACCTGGAACTAGCTTTCACTTTTAAAGTGGGTCATCTAATACATTGTGTTATGACAAGCAGCGAACTATTTTGACACCAAAATGCCTTCCCCCACTGTCAAACCGAGTTGGGTCTTGTGTGGCACAGTTATGAAGAATGTCTTTCTAGTACTTTTTGACCGATGGGAGTGTACGGATACAAGGTATACGTTATGGCTATAACTACACTTAGTGTACAAACCCTTACCATACCGTTGGCTAAAATGGCTTTAGAGTTGTAACTGAATCAGATGGTTGGGGGACGGGGTTGGTTAAGGCTCCACCTCCCCCCCCCCCCCCCAACAAAAATAAGCTTTTTCGGTAAACTTTTTTTGTAACTGCCACATTCAAGATCCGGATAAAAAGACGTAAAGTAAATCCTGTTTGTAGTGACCAACTTCCAGTTTCGGATAACAAGACGTACGGTAAGACCCGCGTTCTTGACCACCTTTCAAAGTACGTACAGTAAAATTACTGTACTGGAATGACCAACTTCAGTACCGGGATAAAAAGGACGTTCAGTAAAACCTGTTTTAGCGACCACCATCTGGAACCGGAAAAAAAGATGTACAGTGAAACCTGTTGAACATCTCCTAGACCAAGATAAAACACCTGAGCCTAACCTGAAATACTGAGGACTGAAATATCCAAAAAGCAAGTTACGTACCCCACCCAGCTCCAAAAATTGGATAAAGGTGATACACGACCTGACTACTGGACACATGGGATTGGTAAAATTTCTTACTATTCTGAAAATAGCACCCACTTGTTGTGGTTACACTATGTGAGAGGGCTGTCGGGGGTATGTTTTGTGCGCAGTGGCCGCTCTAGTTTGAAATCGTAATTGTACCTATAATTTCTAACTAAAATATATTTACAAATTAGTCATGAAATTTATCATTAATTTATGCCTAAAAAATAATCAGAATTCATACCTAATTTCTAACTGTTTAGAGGCTTTACCTTGTAGTCAGTTCAAACTGATAAATTTATCTCATGTGCCAAAATCTGCTATTCTCGCCCTTTCAAAATCAAAATTTTGATAAATTAGCACGCTCAGAATTACTAAAAACATGATTGAATATTCCCAGCTGACAATTGCCCTGATAACAAGTATAAATAAGTTCAATTCACTTGGAAGTTTTGCAGATAAGATTTTAAATGCTCCCCGTGTGAATTTATTGGTGTTTTTAAAACTGAACCGCAACAACACAAAACGGCCAGAATTTTAGGGGTTGAGGAGAAGACTGACAGGTGAGTTAACCAAGATTCCACTAGTGATGTCTGTCGGGATTGGAAACACATCCGGTTTGAGATCCCGATTTTCTTTGTCCTCTGACATCCGACATCTTTTAGGTGGCTTCTGCAGTTTTTCTACTTCGCTCAATGCACTATCGTGCAACAGGACGTGAAAGCTGGCACGTTCTGCCCCGGGAGTTCAGGAAAAGTCCTGCTCCACACCAATGACGCACTGTCGTCCTGTGATCGATAACCTCTTTCCTGTTTATACCAAGATGAAATGGTTTCCGGTTTTCTATTTTTGTGTCGTGATATTTCTGTTATCAAAACTTGTTTTTTTTTTATTGTTGTCGATGCGCCAAATGCGGGACGTGAAAGTGTTTCTGTGTTGGTCACGAAATCCGGAGCTATAAGAGTGAGATGAAAGCCCATCTCCACCCCGTCCCCTCCACCCTTTCTCGTCCACCCCTTCCTCCGCCCCACCCACACCCAGATATCAACGCTACGCGCGTGTCTTTGCACTTTTCTGTAGAAAGTCTTGTTATTCTTTTGTATGGCTTCAGGTTCACTTTCTTGTAGTTATACTGGCCCGGTCATTTTTATTTTTTTCAGTATTATACCGACCCGGTCTGGTTCACTTTTTGGTGGTTATATCGGCTGTGTCTGATTAACGTTTTTGTGGTTATACCGGCCCGGTCTGGTTCACTTTTTTAACCCAGCCGACTTTGTCGGACTGGGTTAGTCGTATCACTATAGGGGGCTTGAATGTATGTGCGTATGTTAAACTTGTTTCTTTAAAATGCTACTCCTCCTACAGTTTTGTTCCAATCGTTTTGATATTATGAAGGAATGTTCCCTGGGTTGTCCCCCACCTGGCTATTACTTTTTGTGACGATCGACGAAAAACTGACAAAATGGTGGCACTTTTTGTGCCCGTTTTGACCCATTTTTAAAATGCTACTCCTCCTACAGGTTTACCTACAATCGTTTAGATGTTACGCAGGGATGTTCCCCAGGGGTTCGCCAACTGGGCTATTGTTTTTTTTTTCGCGGTTCGCCAAAAACTGCCGAAATGGCGGAACTTTGAAGTTTGGCAAAAACTGGAATAAATGGTAGTAAATAACTGAATTGTCAAACCATTTCCCTCAGTAGTTATAAAATTTTCTTCAGTGCTTTTCCACCTGAACTTTGCTTTTTTTCGCAAATGACAAAAAATGCCGAAATGGTGGAATTTTAAAAATTTTGCAAAATTGTGTCAATGTCGGTAAATACGTGAATCGTCAAAACCCAACCTCTCCCACACCCCTTTTCGGGTAGCTTCCAAATTCGAATTAAATGCATAGTACGTACTTCATTTTTTGGCCTAACAGTATTCGTTTTATAGTTTTTCTCTCTTTCCTTGTTTGGTAACTCGGCTGGGTCATGTCCTTGGACATGCTTGTTATTTTATACCTCTCCTGTCTGGCTCACTTTTTGTGCTTATACTGGCCCGGTCTGGTCCACTAATTTGTGCTTATACTGGCCCGTCTTGTTCACTAGTTTGTGCTTATACTGGTCCGGTCTTGTTCACTAGTTTGTGCTTATACTGGCCCGGTCTTGTTCACTAGTTTGTGCTTATACTGGCCCGGTCCTGTTCACTCTTTGTGCTTATGTTGGCCCGGTCTTGTTCACTTTTTGTGGTTATACTGGCCCAGTCTTGTTCACTTTTTGTGCTTATACTGGCCCAGCCTTGTTCACTAGTTTGTGCTTATACTGGCCCGGCCTTGTTCACTAGTTTGTGCTTATACTGGCCCGGCCTTGTTCACTAGTTTGTGCTTATACTGGCCCGGTCTTGTTCACTTTTTGTGCTTATACTGGCCCGGTCTTGTTCACTTTTTGTGCTTATACTGACCCGGTCTTGTTAACTTTTTGTGCTCATACTCGCCCAGTCTTGTTCACTTTTTTGTGCTTATACTGGCCCGGTCTTGTTCACTTTTTTGTGCTTATAGTGGGCCGTTCTTGTTCACTTTTTGTGCTTATTGTGTCCCGATCAGGTTCAATTTTTCAGTGCTTATTGTGGCGCGATCAGGTTCACTTTTTGTGCCTATACTGGCCCGGTCTTGTTCACTAGTTTGTGCTTATTGTGGCCCAGTCTGGTTTGCTTTTTTTAGTTATACCGACCCGGTCTAGTTTAACTTTTTGTGTTTATACCGACCCGGTCAGGTCCCCTTTGTTGTGCTTATGCCGGCCCGGTCAGACAGACAGGCTAATATATCTGCTAGCCCAACCATACTCGACCATCCCAACTATAAAATTGCCGTTTGAATAAAGCAGACAATTTCATTTCGCCAATTACGCTTGAGCTATGTCTGGTGACTCACTAAAATGAACGAAGACAGCCGCATAGCCAAGTTATTAGTTTTCTAAATTCAGTCTGTGAAACAAGCATGACCATCAAAAAAAAAAAAGAAAAAAAAAAAAAAAAAAAAAAAAAAAAAAAAAAAGAAAACCCGTCTGAGCGGACTTTCAAGACTTTACTCATGATTAACATTGTCTCGGACAGAAATCTTCACGAAACAGACAACATACATTTTTCTTTTAAGTTTGATTTTATGTGTGTGTGATTTTTTTTTTTAAATTATTTTCGAGTTCAGTGACCCAGACGTAGGAAGAAAAAAAGTTATTTTTTTTAAGTAGGGCTTCATTATAGCAGTGGTACAATTAAGTAATCGTGGCTAGTTGAAGGATCTCGACATCACAGCGCGCGCTCTAAGCAACATTGTCACCTACGCTGGGTGTTTAAGAAGCGGGATCTTAAATGGAAAACCCGCGGTGTAATTGTAACCCACGTAACAGAATGTTTTGTGGGATCCATATGGATTTTATCTGGATCACACTGGAAACTCTTTCCTGTCTGTAAATCTAGAGATACATTCCTTGGTAAAGTCGGTGTCGTCACCCTGTCCCATGTACGTCATATCGGCTGAGGAATTTTCCATGACGTCGACAGCTGTCCTGCCATTGGTCGGCGTTCCGGGTTAAAGTCACTGAGTTCTATTAATGGTAAGTAACGCTTCCTTTGAAATGGTAGAAATTTATTCAGATGCGTGAAATCTCTATCAATGAAGCTTCGTGGCAGGACGCCTCAGGCAGCTCATGTCAAGGGCTACTAAGTCGTGAAATGACTGTCAAGTGCCGCGATGTGCTTCCAGAATCCTGGCTGCTGGCTGTCGTTTATTGCGAGCCTCAGCGCTTATTGAATGGCAAATTGAGCCTTTGGAGGTTTCCACAACTGGCAGATGCCGGACTTACTGCAACATTGACGCACATGTTCTTCAAATTTAATTGTGATATTTATTGAAAACTATAGGAGGTCGGAGAATGTCGCCAGTAGCGTTTTGGAGGAACCCCCTCCCCCCCCCTCCCCACACCCTCCCCCCTCCCCCCACCCTCACTCCACATATTGCGGGTCCGACCGCGGGGAATATGCGCCCGTCTATTAGAGGGGCGTGAACTCATTGGAGACTCTCCCTTCTCCCCCCCCCCCCCTCCCTCCCCCGATTCCACATATTGTGGGACGAACCACGGGGAATATACGCCCGTCTGTTACAGGGGCGGGAAATCTTTGGAGACTATTTCCAAGTATTACAGTATATTAGAGTATTACACTGTTACAATGTGCTACAGTATCAAAAGTATTGCAGTATTACGAGTATTACATATTAAGTAACCATTCTTTGGTGCCTGAAATGTACTGGATAGTCCCAGGAGTCGTCTATCAGTGTGTTGTTATTGGTCAACATTTGGCTAACAATGGGCTAATTTGTGACACTTTGGACTGGAAACAAATCGCTCGCGGTTCCTCCCACAAATCGTATTCGATCACTTTCACGCTGGTGGGCCCGGGCCTCAGGTGATTATTTTGGCAGTGTCACGAACTTGACTCAGTTAGGGCCATTAATTGTCCAGTTTTGAAAGTAGTCTATTCCGGAATAGCCTAACAAAAATATCTGGTTTCTTAATTTTTTTCAGAATTTCTATTTTAAATAATAGAGTGGTTTACACTCATGTTGAAAAACCAGTTTTTCCTTAAAATCTTCACCAACGCTTCGAATGTAATCTTATTGTCTTAAAACTTCAGTGACGGCTGCGGACCTTGGTACCTACGTGGCTTTATGTTTTGGCGATTCGCCGAAAATTGGCGTAAATGTTGGTGATAAATCATGTTTGTATTAAAACCTTGACTGACTCCAGGTATTTAGGCTCAGTGTCTTGAAATTTTGGTTAAAGGTTAATCACGTATATATCTATGGCTGTATGTATGTATATAATCAAATATACATGTATATCATAGATCCTGACATCAGTATTCGTGAGCTGGGGCATTGCCCGTGGACATTCTTGTTTTCTTTCTGCAACGTCAGAGTTCATTATGATCTGTGATAAAGGAGTTCATTTCCTCACATCGCCCGACTCTTGCTGTCCACGTTTTACACTGATTAATCTCTTAGGCAGACTCTTAAGTGAGGATTGGAACCCACACACGTGCGATAAGTGACTCGTGGGCTGTTCTATGTGTTGTTGTTCACTGGTGACTGAATGAATGCGAGGCGGTTAGATTGTGGTGCGATGTAAAGATGGAGAGGTGGGTGTGGAGGGTGGGAGCTGGGGGTTGGTAGGGGGGGGGCGTGAGACTTCCGCCGCTTTCCTCTCGATTACGATGTCAAGGGAGTCCGAATTGCGGTAACAAGAAGCAGTGCCTTTGTCTCTCAACACAGTCCGATGTTCGCTGTGATTATTCCACTGTCACCCACGTCACTCTTTCGGTTATATTATAATCGCACGGGATCCTGATGCTATCCAGACCTTTTCCCGGTGACTGGGATCGCTGTAACAATTGATATTTCGTGCAGATCACGGTCACGCGTGTTAATTGGCATTTTTTTTTTTTTGGGGGGGGGGGAGTCTATATTTGGATTGACCTGTGCCTGTGGCGCTCATAGTCAGTGGCGCTGCAAATCACACAAAACGAGGCTCAAATATGTGTTTTTTTGTTAAATTATTGTTGGCAGGTGATGTATTTTGTCATAATGCCTGGTTGGCTGCCGAAGGGAACTGTCACACACTTGACATTAATGTGAACCGTAAAGAACTAGTTTGCTACTAATACGCCGGGGTCACGTGACTTCACGTTTGTTACATTTCATAAATGTTTAATTAAATCGCGGCCAGAAAATGATGTGTTAAAAAGAGAAGCAAACAGAAGAGATTTTTTCGGGTGGCTGTGGCCTAACAGAATTAAGTGTGACGTCAGAATATGTCCGGAGGCAAGAGATCCCAAACACGGCATTGAAGCGAATCAATTACCCAATGCCAGTGATGCAAGATATTTGGCCTAAGGAGGCTCAAGCAAAAGTCTTTTCAGTGTTGGATGCTAACGGTGGGTTCTGTCACGTGACGGTGGTTGGATGGCAGCGATGGGTTCCGTCACGTGACGGTGGTTGGATGCTAACGATGGATTCCGTCATGTGACGGTGGTTGGATGCTAACGGTGGGTTCCGTCACGTAAAGGTGATTGGATGGTAGCGATGGGTTCCGTCACGTGACGGTGGTTGGATGGCAGCGGTGGGTTCCGTCACGGGAATGTGGTTGGATGAAGAATACAGCTATCTGACGGCGGTGAAGACTCAACGACACAAATAAATGACACATATAGATGGCTGCACGTACCATTTGGGAGACACTGAATCAACACCTGAAGAGTATCAGCACTGCAAGTATCAAGAGTATCAAGCACAGGAGGGTCCTCGGGATATCGGTGATTGCAGATGCTGTAGAAGAAATTTTCGCGAGGAATTTATCTTCACCATTTTCGCGAGACACGTCCATCCGCGTAAATAAATTCTCGGGGAAATTTAATTCCAAAATTAAAGTACAAAAATGAGGAAGATCTGATTGTGCGACAAGGATGCACGCAGTGAACAGATAAGACTTGTGGTTCATTTGCATTGTTTTATACAGACATGGGGTTTTGCAAATAGGGCAGTGTGCTCCAAATAAGCGCTTGTCATTGGTGTACTCAGTATGTTTACACTTGTAACCGTTTACAATTTATAGCATGCTTTATTTTTATTTGCATATTTAAAAAAACAAACCTCGGCTTTTTCACACTTGTGTGAGGTATTCATTTTGGCGAGGTAAGTCCATTCTCGAAAATAAATTCTCGCGAAAATGCCCCAGGCCGGCGATTCTCGAAATTTCTCCTTCTACGTAACATCGTTTCGATGGGGTGTGGTGAAATATTAAGTAAAGGTAGCATGAATTACTGCATCCCTGCCCTTTACTTTTTTGTGATTTTTGGCCAAAATTAGCGGAAACAAAAAAAATGTCAAAGAAAATAGTCTTACTGTCGTGCAAGTTTAAGTAAAGATAGCAGGCATTTCGAAATTGGCAAGAGAATAACAGGCCGTCCAGCGGAACTTATTAAGCCTATTAAAACCTGTTAAACCTATTTTTTTTCAAAATGGACCTATTTTGGGCGAAAATGACCTATTAAACCTCTTAAAACCAATTTTTTAAAACTGCTAATTATTTTTTTTTTGCCTATTTTTTTCTTAATATTATCCATTTTTTACACAAAATATTACCAAAGAACTCATATTTTTAGAATATCTGTATTGTTTAAATTAATATATTTATTGTATATAAATTATAACTATGAAAATCGAAAAACTTATTAAAATATTTTTTAAAACCCATAAACCTATTAAAACTATTATTTTAGAATGTCGAACCTTATAAAATGTTACTTTTTTGGACACCCCAACAACCTTTTAAAACCTTTTTTTTAGCTATAGACCTATTAAAATAGCCTATTTTTTTTTCCTGAGGAGCGCTGGAAGGCCTGAAATAATTCTTTTTAGTTAAATCTTAACCGAAACCAGAATAATTTTTAGGTTAAGATAGCGGTCATTGCTAATTAAGTTGCTGTGACTGTTTTCTTTTTTTGTGATTCGGAAAAAAGTGGCAGAAATTTGGAACAAAAACCAATTTCTTAACAAGCACCAGGGATATAATCTCACTGTCAGAACATTTTGAAGAATGGAAGCGGAGAGTAGTATTTACCAGGCTACTATTTTTTGTTCGTGTTGGCGAAAAATGATTTTGCTTGTTCAGTCGTAAGGGACGCCAGGTGTAAGGTCTTACTCTGTTGTACGTTTGAATAGAGGTAGTATATATGGCTGTATGTATAATGTGTTTTTGATTCGCCAGAAATTGGCACAAGAATAGGCGAAAAAAATCAAGTTCTTAAGGAAATAGTCTTGCTGTTTCGAAATGTTGAATAAAGGTAGCAGAATTTACTGGCAGCCTGGCATTCACTTTTGTTCGCGATCTGCTAAAACTACCGGAAATGTTGGTCTAAACTAAATTTTCCTAGAAACATATCGTCTCCTAGGATCTTTGTGGAAACGTCTGTGTGGGGTGGGGGGAGTATAAGGGGTGTAAGTAAACAAAAAAAAATTATTAAAATCTAAACCTACGCAGATTAGGCCCAACTGTCCCAAGAATGTAGTCTAATCTTACTGTTACTGTTTGGTGAATCGCCAAAAATTAACATAAAGTCCAATTTTTTACTAAAAATGTATCTCCAGCTGGGAATTTATTGAAAAGTCTTAAAATGTTGAGTGAAGGCAGGGAGCATAAAAACGTGAAGACGTCCTATTAGAATTAGTGAAAACATCATCAAATGTTGATTGAATGTACCCTGAGCAAGCGTTCACCTGGCTGTTATTATTTTCGGTAGTTGGCCAAAAAGTAATGGAAATATTGGTCAAAAACCACTTTCTTATCGAGACTTTAACAGAAGCAAGTATATGGTCTTATTGTCATTTTGTTTAAAGGCAACGGACATTATTACCTACTTGGCTGTTACTCTTTTTGGCGAATCGCCAGGTCCGTAGTCGTACTCTCTTGAAATTTTCGTTACAGGTAATATAGATGAAATCACTTAATCGCATACCGGTTTAACGCATAAATCGGTTAACTGCATATTATTCGCAAATCCCAAACCATTTTCAATGCTATCTTTTGGAAATTTAACCGGATAATTGCATACCGCGTAATCGCATAAACTGGCTAAACGCATAGCTTTTTCACGTTAAAATGGGAAGCACACCGGTTAATTGCATAATTCTGGTTGACTATCAAAACAGTGCCACACTTAAAGCAAACTAAGGGAGTGAGCTGCCCCTCGTTTATTTATCTAATGCATTGTTTTCTGTTTGCTTGACCCATTGTGTACATGTACCAACCCGATTCGCAGTTGTTAACAGTAAGTCTCGAACTCTTAATCACCGCACTCTCTCAGCTCTCACTAGATAATAACCTTTATCCTTAATCCCCGCACTGCCTTAGCTGACGCTAGATAATGGCCTGCAACTCCTAATCCCCACCCTGCCCGAGCTCTCACTAAATAATGGCCTGAAACCCTTAATCCCCACGCTGCCTCAGATAACCGTGAGCGCAAAGTCATCATTTAAGTACTCAACCAAGAAGAAATTTTACCATTTATAGTTCGAAACTGTATCGGTTATGGTTAATTCGTCAAAATGGTAGAAAGTAAATCAAAACGAAAAGATCTAAGTCTCTCGGATAAAATACTAGTAATAAAAGAACTGAATAACAAAATTTCTCAACTGCGGGGATAAGGAGGGGCGGGGTGCATGTCTAATAACTACCGCAAATGAAAAAATAGGCACGGCAAGAGTACTCCTGATAAACGCATATATCGGATAAACGCATAACAGGGCTTGGCAAATTGGCTATGCGATTAACCGGTTTCGTCTGTACTTCTATGTCATGAAACTTGACATCAGCATTCGTGAGCTGGGGCATTGTCCATGGACATTCTTGTTTATGTGTTCATACTTATGTCAAAAGTCACGTGTGAAAGCATACAAAAACATACCTAACCCGTCTCACATGTTATTCGATTATTTCAACACTGATTTTGATCTATATACAAGTGATTTTTCTCCGTGTTGTTGGTAGTGTTGGTGCTACTGTTGTGGCCTTGCACGTGCTCTCACAACGGCGATTACCAAGGCCTGAAGTTTTCAATTTTGCTGATGCTATGGTAACTACAAACTCGTAGTTGGTTCTCTGCAAATAAAATTGTACGAGTTCACACAATAACTGATGAAAACATACTAAAGAAAAGAAAAGGATGTTTCGGTAAAACCTAAAAATACTAATAATAAATAAATAGAAAACAGGGTGAAATCGGGGCGTTGCGTTGGGAGGGGGTGGGGGGGGGGGCTATTTCAATCAGGGCTTTTTCTGCAGGGGTGGCGAAATCAGGGCGTTTTGGTAAAATCAATGCGTTTCGTGGAGGGGGGGGGGAGCTTGTGGAATCAGTCGTTTTGTGCGGGGGTGGCGAAATCAGGGCGTTTCGTGCGGGGGCTGGTGAAATCAGGGCGTTTTGGTAAAATCAATGCGTTTCGTGGAGGGGGGGGGGGGAGCTGGTGGAATCAGGGCGTTTTGTGGGGGGGGGGGGGTTGGAAGCTGGTGGAATCAGGGCGTTCGTGTAGGAGCTGGTGAAATCGGGGCGTTTCATGCGGTGTGGGGAGGGGGGGGGGGCGGGTCGGGGCTGGTGAAATCAGGGCTTTTCGGGGGGAGGAGCTGCTGAAACCAAAAGGGCCTTCGTCCTTTGACATTCTCATTAAAAAAAGATGCAAGCAAGATAGTTAAGTGGGCAGCTGATTTTTTTGCAAGCCACTTTTCTTGCGGTACATTTGTGATCCGGAAATTTAAAAAACAGAAGAAGAAGAAAAAAGAGAAAATAGAGCATCCCAGCAGCCAGACGCTATTTCCGTGCAGCGTTCGAGCAAAAGGAGGACATCTGATTCAAGTTCTTTCTCAATAAATGAATCCTCTTCCATTTGGACATCTTAATAAAATCTTGCACCTTTTATCTGTTATTGATGCGAATAACTTAGTTCCTTTATAAAGCAGCAAAATCCCTTCAATCTTATTGAAAGGAGTCACATTCGACAGGAGAATTGATTTCCTTTTGAATATATTATTACTTTTATTTCAGTTGTTCAATTTAGTTACAGTTTTGTAAAGGTTATTTAATTAACATTGTGTTATTTAATATAAGAACTCTGAATCAAATTAGAAACCAGTTATTGTTTGGTAGGCTTTTCCGGAATAGACTACCGATAATTCAAATATCATACAAATCAAGAATGCTTCATTTTTCTTAAACCAAAGAGTGAGAATAAGTGGAACAATGTAAATTGTTATCTTTTTGCGAAAGGAAACTAAAATTGTTGGAAAATTAAATGTATATTTGGCTGTTTATTAAAATGTCCGTTAGTTCAATATTGAATAAGCTATCGAAGTTTTTGGAATTTTCAAAATTTATTTTTATTTCAATTTTGTTCATGTTTTAATATCAAGTTGTTTATATGCTCTACAACCTGAAATGATGAAATAGTGAAAAAGTTCGATTTTTGTGACATTCGATTGATCGGTAGTCTAAGCCGGAGCAGTCTACCACAAGATATCTGGTTTCTTATTTACTCCAGAATTCTTATTTTAAGCAACACGGTATTTAATTGTATAAAACACAGCGAATTGGCCTCGAAATAAAAGCGGTATAGTGCATAGAATCAAAATATGAACGCTAAAGTGCATAGAATTGAAATGGGATCACTAGAGTGCATAGAAGCGAAATTAAGAACACAAAAGTGACAGAATCGACTCGACGAAGGGCCTTATTCAAAATGTATGAAATATTATTGGCAGTCTTTTAGTGGTATTGGTATTGCAGCTTTTTAATTTAAAGTATGACACATACCCTGACTCAATTATTGTAGCAATTATTGGGGGCATAAAACTATGGAGTGGCGTTTTCAAACTTATTGTGAAGTTTTAGATATCAGTTATTGTTATGAGATAACTTAAATTCGATTTTAGATATCAAGAATTAATTCTTGATATAAAGATTAATTGTAGATATCTGAATTATATTTTTGATATCCAAAATGAATTTTTTTAATAAATACAATTTTAAAGATAATTCTATGATATTGGTAATTCTACTTAAGATATCACAAATTCAATTTTAGGTATCTTAAATTCCAGGTTAAATAGCAAAAATTAATTTTAAGTACCAATACCACATTTTGATGTCGAATCGCAAGCAACAAATGCTTTAGGTGAAATAATAAATGGTCTCGAATATTCCCCAGAGTGTCTTTGCAGAAATTTAAATAGAGCTGTTTCATGAATATAACTAGATTTTCCGTCTGTATTAATTACGTATTCCTCTGTTTATCTACTATCAGGAAAGCATAGTTACGTCATTGCCTTTCAGCTATTCATAAACAACAGAGCCGTGCCTTAAGATGTATCGTGATAGAATGAATCCATGCCCAATACATCAAATGTATGCACGTCAATCGCACAACACACACACACACACATACACACACACACACACACAAACGTACACACGTACACACGAAAGGCACGAACAAATGTTATCACCAACAAGTGTTCAAAATCAGAATCAGAATCATGTTTATTGGAACTCATTGCAACCTTTAGGTTGAAAAATTATGGCATGTACATTAATACATACTTGCTGTTAACATGCATGCAAAAACATTCAGAAATGCTTAAATTAAAAAAGAAAGTTTGTTATAAGTTATATAATTATTTCAGACTCCTAGATTTCATTGCATATTTCAGTTTTAGTACTGTATTCTAATTGTTATTAGTTTATCTTAGTTTATCTTAGTTTAACTTTGTAAATTAACTAAGCAGTATGGTATGAAAGAATTTGGCATTTGGCGGTTCTTATTTGTGGTAAAGGAAGTTTATTAGCTGATCGTAGAGAATGGTTCATATTTCGAGGTTTTGGAAGGAGACCGTGCAAATTGTTATTTGGGTCTTGTATTTGTATAAAGAACTTCTGGCATTGTTGGAGTCTTCTGTCCTTTAGAGGTGTTAGGTTACTTTTTGTCATTGCATCTTCGTAGTTTAATTCTGGGGAGACTATTTTAAGGGCCCTCTACTGCACTGCTTCTAGTTCTTGTGTGATAGCTGTACTGCATTCCTGTACCGCATACTCTAGTTTGGTGCGTTCGGTGGCTTTGTAAAACATAGTTAAGTCGGTTTCATTGATTTTTGCTCGTTTTAGTTGTCTCAAGTAGTATAGTTTTGATGGTGGGCTTGAAATTATGTTTTGCACGTGGATATCCCGCTTTAAATTGCTTTGGATTGTGAGGCCTAGCAGTTTACTCGAAGTAGTTGATTAATTTCAACGTTATTTAGTTTTATCGCTTTGATTGGTGTTTCCACTGGGGTTGTTTAAATAATCATCTCAATCGTTTTAAGGGGATTCAGGTCCATATCATTATTTTCACTCGAGATCACTATTTGGTCTGCATTTGCTTGTAGTTTGCTTAATCTTTTGATTTCTAATCTGTCCATAATTTCATCAGTAGTTGTGTGGTCAGCGTATTTGTAGATGTGCTTCCAGGTCATCAATACATATGATAAAACCTTCTATACCAAACAGAGCTCCTTGTGGTACGGCTCCACGTAGTTTTCTAGCGACTGATTGATGTTGTTTAACTTTTGTCTTTATTGATCTTTCTTCCACAAATGAGGCGAACCAGTTAATTAATATATGGGGAACTTCCAATTTTTATAGTTTGTCTAATAGGATGTTATGGTTGATTTTGTCGGATGCTTTGGAGTAGTCGAGGAGCAAGACTCTCACTATTTTATTTGAATCCAGAACAAAGTTTCATTTGTGCAATAACTCAACCAACAAGTATTGTCAACATCTCTTTTTATTTCCATATTGTGTTGTCTTCAGTTTTTTATCGGCATATTGTTTTCAAATGTTTTTTTTTTTTTTTTTTTTTTTGCATGCCCATCCCGAAACTCTCCTTACTTTTTTGTCCATCAATATTTTAACACCAAATAACTGACGAACACTTTTGCTAGTTTATCTTGATACAGGCAAAGGAGCTGCTGGAGGCGGGGAGGGGGTAGATGTTTACCAGGAAGCTGGTAGAGGGGGGAGGGGGTGGATGTTTACTTGGAAGGTCGCTCTTGAAAATGTACTTTTCTTTTTGGCGATCCACCAAAATTGACTAAATGGGGGAGGGGGGGGGCATTGTTTAATTCATTGAAAGCCAATTTTCAAAGTGCTTCTTCTCCACAATTTGGATCGGATTTCTTTCCAATGTGGTACTATTGTTTCTTAGACAGGGTCCATTTGTAATCTTTGTTAAGCCAATTTTCAAAATGCTTCTTCCACAATTTTGACCCGATTACGTTTAAATTTTGCATAAATGTTCACTAGGTTTCCTCTCTTGAAATATTGTTTTTTTTTTTTGGCGATCCGCAAAAAGTTGCTAAATGGAGTGCACTTTTAATTTTTTAGGAGCCAATTTACAAAATGCTTCTGCTCTTACAATTTGGATCGGATTCCTTTCAAATTTTGTACGAATGTTTTCTGGATAGGCCTGTCTTAAAATTTGGTGATCGGCCAAAAAATTGGCCAAATTGGGGATGGGGGGAATTTTAAAAAAATGTTGGTAGCCAATTTTTCAAAGGTTTTCTTTCTTCCACACTTTTGATCGAATTGGCTAAATGAGGGCATTTTCAGTAGCTAATTTTCCAAATACTTCTTCTAACACAATTTGGATCAGATTGACTTGAAATTTCGCATAAATGGTCACTAGGCTGTCCTGTTTTGGAAAATTACTTTTCGGGGGGGGGGGGGGGCATTTTTCAGTGGTCAATTTTCTGAATGCTTCTCCAATAATTTGGATCAGCTTGCCTTCAAATTTTGCATAGGCAGTTTTCTTTTGGAAAGTTACTTTTTTGGAGCTCCGCCAAATAGGGGCAGGGTGGGCGTTTAAACAAAATTTAGTAGCCAATTTTCAAAGTCCTGCTTCTCCCACAATTTGGACCGGCTTGGTTTAAAATTTTGTACGAATGTTCCCTGGATGTTTCTTTTTCGAAAAATTAGTTTTTTTAGTCAATTGGCGGCATATTAAATATTTTTGTTTTCCAAAATGCGTTGCCTATGCAGTTCAATTGGATTTATTTTAAATTTTACTTTTCATGTGATGTTTCCTGTAAAAATTCTTTTTTTTTTCGCACCTGCAAAAATTGGTCTCATGCCGCCGTTTAAATGTTTTGGGGATCACGTTTTTGAAAATAGTTCTTCTGCAAGTAATTTTAGTGATATTATTGCTTGCATTTTTAGATATGCAATCCGCGATTGTTTTGTTTATTATAGGGGGATGTGCTAAAAATGGGCTAGTCTAATACTGCTCATGAGGAAAGTGTTCTGATGTACAGTGCGGGTTGTTTTGCGTGCTGCTTTCCAATGAATGCTTTAATCTTACTCAGAACTGCGTTTAATCCAGCCAACTCGTTTTTCTTTTCAAATGAAGGACGGACTTCAGTTGGAGTTAAGGAATGTAGTAACTAAAACCTTGGGTCTCGTCAAACCTTCGGGCAAGCAAATTAAGCTGGAAGTCGTAGTCCGAGGGTCATCAATAAAAACTGACACTCCAAGAAGACGAATTCAACCTGTTCATAGGTGTGAAGTCAAACGGGTGGCGACTCTAGTCCTCCCGCCCCAGTCCTCCCGCCCCAGTTAAAAAAATGTGCTTTTTTCTGGGGTTAGGTGGGTGGATGGGTGGGGATGGCTGGGGTAGGCGAAGTGTTATTCAGTGGGCGAACTATCTCAGCCGAGTTGTCTGGGATTAAAGAAAGTGGTATTTGTTTATTTTTCCTGAGCTGTGTAAATAAGTTACGAGGGAAGCAGCGGCATAATATTTCCGATGGGAGGTCGTTGCCCTCCAGAAGAGCTTTCACTATTGTTTATTGCACAGATAACTGTGTCAGCTTGCCTTGAGAGGCTGTTTTTCGGCGGCTGGTTTTATTGTAGAACACACGGTTTATAATGCAGGAGGAAGCAGGAGGACTCAAACCATCATGTGACTGGTCTGACTTATGGCGGCGTGACCAAAATATCTGTCCGAAATCGGGGTCTTTCAATGTGTTATAAATAAAACATAGAGGACCTATTTTTTCGTGATCTGTTAATGCCTAATTTGTAATTTTTCGATTTAAAAATAGCTGAACAAGCAGTTGGTTATATAATGTTGTGTGCTACAGTTTAATAGTTCACAATAAATCGAATGTTTTTTTTTTATTTTCCCAGATTTTCTCAATAATGTTTGGAGTTGAACGAATTATTTAATATACTTCTCAAAAGTCTCCTGCCTTCTCAAATATGGTCACAACATGGCCAGATTGCTGTTGATCAAGGCAGCTGTTGAGCCAGACAGCTGTTGAGCCAGACAGCTGTTGAGCCAGACAGCTGTTGAGCCAGACAGTTGCGCGCCACCAGGTCCTCGTTTTGAAGGCGTTGTTTAGAAGTCGCCGTTGTTTGGTTTCAGGGCGCATGCGCACCCGTTCATCACGCTGGTGACACACAGGGCGGACTGCTGGCCGCTGCTCCTCGCCCACGCCAACCGCGTCCTCACGTGGGCCGACGCGACGTAAGTGTGCAAGGGTTGTGTTCTAAATATGTCTCCTGTGAAGGCGCAGGAAAAGTGTTTGCTTCAAGTTAATATCTTCGTTTTTTTCAAATAATAATAATAATAATAATAATAATAATAATAATAATAATGTTCAACGTTCATATAAAAGACTTCAACAAAACTGAAGCACACTGTGCACTTTTTTCAAAATTGTGTTTCTTGCGTGGGATGATTGCAGTAGGTTGCAATCTTACCCTCTGTACCACTGTTACTCCCCCCCCCCCTCCCCTCCTCCCTCATCTCCCACCTCACTGCATCCCTCACTCGACTGGCAATCATACTTGACCTCAATTTTGTTCATAGAAAAAATGTCAAGTAAAATCTGAACAGCTGTAATCTATTCCGCAATGGAGTGACGTCATGTACAGTGTTGATGACTATTAATGCATCTCGATTCTTATTTGTGTGACTTATAACACGATCCTGTTACGGACCACCGCGTAAATTGGGCTAATTTGGTCTATGTGACATGTCCTAAGTTACGTGCATACATCTCGCTGTTTATTAGATTTACCTCGAGAATTAACCTATTATATGTGAGTGAGACTTGCTGTGGTATAATAACCAGGCTGGTATCGGCTGCGGTGCAGTGACGCACCTCTTGTTTCCTGGTAGTCAGCCCGCCCCTCCGACGACCCCCCGCTCCCCCCTCCTCCCCCCGTTCCCTACCCCCTCCCCCCGCTCCCCACCTCACTCCGTCGGAGTATAATTGAAATTCATGACACGTCACATCCATGCGGAAGTCCATCAACTGCACGTCACGACACCACTGACTTCCATTGCGACATGAGGTCACAGCGAATGAGGTCACAGTGACATTGTCTCGCCGGTGTTTGTGGACGTGCGTCTTTCGGCTGCTGATTTCTGCACAATCAGTTCGGCGTGTAAAAGTCTGATTGAACAATTCGCAGATTAAATAAACGCATGTTGACGATGTGCACCTGCCGCTGATTCACGCCGGTGTCACGTGTCACTGTGTCACGTGTCATTGTGTCACGTGTCACTGTGTCACGTGTCACTGGCTGTCACGTGAGGCTTTATAATGTCTTCGCTTTTACGGCTGGGCACAATGTCAGTTTACATTCTTCTTGCATTGCTAGGTTCAAATGCCATTGGACAAAAAAGCCACCCAGACTAAACGCCACATTTAATCAAGTGATCCTATCTGCCCCCATCCCCGACCCACACCAAATTTTAGCTTTTTTTTCTTTCTTTGAAGGAAACTTTAAAAGATAAGACAAAAACATATTTAATAAAAAATTACATGAAAGGTAGTTGACTCAAACAATTAGCCTCACTTGCAAATAACTTTGTGCGTCATAATTCCACAATCTCTTTTCCGAGTTGAGTTCCCTGAGTAGAAAGTAGCCATAAATCTCTAGATCACAAACATACTTAAAGTTGCACTGACGATGTTAGAATAATTAAAACACAGAATCATTTTATTAAGTGTGGCATTGATTCCGGGTGCCATTTTAATACTACTTAGCGAAAAGGTGTGGCATCTGGTGTGGGTGGCATTTGCTCTGGGATTGGATTTGGGCTGGCTGGCATTTGCTCTGGGTGGCATTTGGGCATGGATTGGATTTGGGCTGGGTAGCATTTGCTCTGGGTGGGATTTGGGCTGGCAGGCATTTGCTCTGGGTGGGATTTGGGCTGGCTGGCATTTGCTCTGGGTGGGATTTGGGCTGGCTGGCATTTGCTCTGGGTGGAATTTAGGCTGGCTGGCATTTGCTCTGGGTGGCATTTGGGCTGGGGGCATTTGGGCTGGCTGCCATTTAGACTGTATTGCATTTCCTCTGGGTGGGATTTGGGCTGGCAGGCATTTGCTCTTGGTCGGATTTGGGCTGGCTGGCATTTGCTCTGGGTGGTATTTGGGCTGGCTGGCATTTGCTCTGGGTGGGATTTGGGCTGGCTGGCATTTGCTCTGGGTGGGATTTGGGCTGGCTGGCATTTAGACTGTATTGCATTTGCTCTGGGTGGGATTTAGGCTGGCTGGCATTTGCTCTGGGTGGCATTTGGACAGGGGGCATTTGCTCTGGGGGGGGGGGGCATTTGGGCTACTTTCATGACGAAGAATTCAGTAGGATGAACCTATTGTTCAATTTGCGTAAACTAATGTAGTGCACTGGTTTAAAAACTCCAGGGTTCGCGCGGCCCTGGAATATCCTGGAAATTGAAAATGTAATTAGTTAAAATTACATACAGGAACATTGTTTTTACAGCAACAAAATAACGAAACAACAAATTAATTTTTAAAAAAAATTATAAATTCAACCTTTTTAAGAGAAAGAAAAAAAAAGCCAGTGCAGCTTATCCGTTATCTCGCCCTGCCTTTCTTAACCCCGCCTATTTCTGCGTCTTCCTGGACCCCGCCTATTTCTGCATCTTCCTGGACCCCGCCTATTTCTGCATCGTCCTGGACCCCGCCTATTTCTGCATCTTCCTGGACCCCGCCTTTTTCTGTATCTTCCTGGACCCCGCCTATTTCTGCATCTTCCTGGACCCCGCCTATTTCTGCATCTTCCTGGACCTCGCCTATTTCTGCATCTTCCTGGACCCCGGCTATTTCTGTATCTTACTGCACCCCACATATTTCTGTATCTTTTGGCCAAAGGTCGCTTTTAAAACAGCTGAGCCGACGGGAAGGCTGACGGTTACGGGGACAACGGGTCAGCGTTGTTTCGGACACGGGAGGGGGAGGGGGCAGGGGGAGGGGGTAGGTGATAGTTTAGTGACTCTTCTGGGGCCCTCGTCATATATTCAAGCGGATTGAATATATGACCGAGGGCCCCAGAAGAAATAAAGAAATAACCTCTTTTTTAGTTATTTCTTAAAATCGTGTGTAGCAGGAAGTGGTCTTGACGTCTGCAAATCGTGCGGTTACGTCATGTTGAAGACGCTGTGAATGCGTCGCATCGTGTGTGACGTCAGTCTTCATTACAAAGCGTGGCGTCTTTGCTATTCGGATTAAGCACAAGTTCCGGTTCAGCCAATGGCAGAGTTAACACAATATTTTTGCATCGGTTTTAACGAAATAACTTTATGGTCCCAGCTAAGTGTTTGCTTTTGAAATACATAAGTTATAACGTTATAAAGTTATAGTGGATTCTCAGTCCCTGCCATGTTGTTATAATGTGGTTGTAATGTACTCAGTGTTCATGAATTAGTTGAACATATTATTTTATTTTTATTTTTATCCAAATTGGTGGTGAAGTTAGCTCAGTTGAGTTAGAACGCTGTTCTGGTAAACCGAAGTGATAAGCAGGAGAGTGACGTTTACTCCATTTGCCTTAGCTAAATGAATGCAGTGGTTTAGATCAGCTATCATGGAATGCAAAATTAACCCCCATGGAAAGTTCCAATTGTCCCTTTGAATAAAATTATGTAAATTGACTTACAACCTGTGAAAGGGATGATAGCAAGGAAGGAGATATTGTAGGCCGTATGAAGTGTCGTGTCAACATTCTGTTTATTACGGATTTAGAGCTGCTGGGTCAGTAGATCATTTTGTGGAGGGCATTTTTATGGTTGCAGCGTGCGGGAGAATGCCATTGAGCTACTGGAACCTTTCTTCAAGTTTGTCTTGCTGGAGCCCAACCAATCCATGCAGTTCTCGCAGCTCCGCAGTTCATTGGTCGGTTCCACGCTGCAGGTGACGTCACGTGATGCACAAACGCAGCACTGCCTCATCACGTGGTACCTTCGTCACGTGCCCTTGTTGCAGGTGCGTCTAGTCAATTTGATCAATTGCCCTTTCCTGTTTTTTTTTCTTTTCCTCTTCTTTTCTTCTTCTTTTCCTCTTCTTTTTGCCTTCTTTTTCCTCTTCTTTTCCTCTTCTTTTTCCTCTTCTTTTCTTCTTTTCGTCTTATTTTCCTCTTCTTTTTCCTTTTCTTTTCCTCTTCTTTTCCACTTCTTTTCCTCTTCTTTTTCCTATTCTTTTCCTCTTCTTTTCTTATTTTCCTCTTCTTTTCCTTTTCTTTTCCTCTTCTTTTCCACTTCTTTTCCGTTTCTTTTCTTTTCCACTTCTTTTCCTCTTCTTTTTCCTCTTCTTCTCTTCCTCCTCTTTTACTTTGCTCGGTGCGGCTATTCACACTCGAGAACTCATATTACACGTGAGCTCAGTAATATCCACAAAATATGCTTCTAACAGTAAAGGACTTTGACGTCTTACTCCTACCTTTTTCATAGCAATTGGAACTTTATAAAACGTGCAGATCTAATCCAAGCCAAAACAACTACATTAGGAACAAACATGTTGCTTTTGTCGTTTGTTGAAAGCAAACTTTTTCATTCTTTTCTTTTTTGTGATTTGTTCACAGTTCCGTTACAATCACTTGAACAGCTTTTTACTGTTTCTATGTTTCGTAATTTCATTTATAAAGGAAACAACTTTTATCAGTCTGTGCTCGCTGGGCCTTGTCGCATTTCGCGCCTTCCCTCAGTTTTCAGTGTCTCTAAGATGGAGGGTTGTTGTTCTCTACCAGCATGAAATGAGTGATAAACGAGAAACCGGTTTCGCCAGAGCGAAATGTTAAACACTTTGCTAAAATGAAAAAAAAAACTCTTTTTTCGGTAGCCTATTTACTTTGAAGTCGGATTTTTGTTACGATTTTTATATAGACACGCCGATTTTGACAGTAACATCCCTTTGTTTGTGCCGGTAAAGTAAAAACTCCCGACCCACTGTTTTACGCCATGTGCTGTCAATTTAATTAATCAAACCGAAAATAGGGCTGTGTTCCGTGAAGTTATCCGGACCCGACCACGGATCCAGAGCGTCCAACTACGGATATTTCGCGGTAGAAGTGTACGAAATGTATAGTTGTATACAGATCAAGTGTTCTCCGGTTTGCACAGGAATATACTCGCTATATCTATCGGTCTTATTTCGTTCAGGGCAAAGGATGTCAAGAATTTGTATTTGCTTGATACATGCGTATTTTAAGTAGTAAAGTGTGAGAAATGTTCGGCAGTTCAGGTCATATATTTCTTTGCCTGTTTGGCTGGACCCAGAAATTCAGATCATATATTTCTTTGCCTATCTGGCTCGACCCAGCAACTCGGGTCATATATTTCTTTAAAGTCACTCTGGCGCGGCCCACCTTGGCCCGCCCCATTTGGCGTGAGTCTGGTTCCGCCCTTGCTGAAGCATGCACGGAGCAGCATATCCCATATTTAACCTCAAATGATCGCTGCTTTATCAAATAAACCTCTTAGATACTTCAACATGCCCTAAGTTCTTCTGAAAACTTCCATTTTTGTTGCGACACAAACCCACATGATATGAATCACAGCTGGTACAAGTCATATGCAGATCTCATGTATCAGATATGAACGAGTTGTTTGCTTTTTTGCGATTATAAAATTTCCTCCGTACTCAGCAGTTCTGTCTGCGCAAGTGCGGCGTTGCGCATGCGCGTACAAGTTTTCACTGTGTCTGCCTTGTGTGGTCGCCACGGAAGTGAAGACTTGTGTTAAAAAACAAAAATGGAAGAGTGAACAGTTCTACGCCATGTGCTAGCACAGCGTATGCGAAAGCGAGGCATCCGCAAGACATACAATAAAGGGGGGAAACTGAGACCACTGACGAATATTACGGTTCGGAATATTTAAAAATTCAGAATTCTTTAAAAATCATTGTTAAAAGTTATGCCAAATGGCCAGTTACATCAAACTGCACATAACACAGTTTTTGAAATATGACAGTAAACATTCTGACGTTTATAAAACGTCGATTTTGAGGTGGTTTCAGTGAGCCCGACCAAATCGCAATTAAATTTGGTTGTAATTTTGCTTTGATTGGTCCTGCCATTGATCAACGTTTTTGATACAACGTTATAATACAGACGTTGATTTACTCACAAAAATACTTTAGCAACGTAAATCTGTTTGTAATTGTGATTTATAGCGCCCATAGACCAACGCCTACGCAACGTCTTTAACATCTCTTGAACAGACGTTGGGTTAAAACACTCTTAAGACGCGACGTTGCTTTTCGTTACGGAAAACACAACTTTTCCCGACGCTTAATTTACGTCTTTGATGTAACGTTGAATATATTTCGGTAAAAATCGACGATTTGCTTAGACGTTGCAAAATCGTCGTCGCAAAGATGGTCAGGTAACAACAATAAATGTAGGCATACCCGGATTTTTGCCAAGTGGTTTTCAATATTCAGTGTATGCCGGACGTTGATGAAACGTCAACATGTTTAAATTATAATAGCGTCATAAGCCTTAATGCTACGTCATGTCGCAACAATCTTGTGGCAAGTAGACGGATCATTCTTCGCACGAATTCAGTAAATTATGGGGACTGAAAATCCCTAAGTGTAAAAAAAGAAAAAAAAAAAAAAAAAGAAGAAAAAAACGTCGCGACTCTGGCAGTTTCATTATACTATTTGGAAGTCATAGACTTGTCAACTTCCTCTCACTCGCACTAAGCGGTAGCGTAGGAATACAGAAGTTTTATGTCATCAGACCGAGGTAGCTGACAGGGTAGATTGGAGATATTACCTCAGGCTCTAACAGTTTTAGCAGAATTCTTGTCGTTGGCCGCAGACAGCCATTAATGCTTCGCTATGTAATTCGCTCAGATCATCTCAGTAATATTACCTGATGCTGAGACCAATAACAAGACTTGTGTTCGTGTTATGCAATTAGAATTCATTGAGTTGGTGAAACAGTAAATCTGTTCTCATTTTTTTTCAAGCGGTGTTGTTTTATTGCTCAAGAACCTGTGCGGACACAAGAGCAAATGGCCTTGTATAGTTGAAGGGAGTTAGTTTTGTATGGAGATCTCGCCTTGAGCTGTCGGGCTGATGCTCATCACTTGTGATGCTTAAAGTGCTTTGAATTGGCACCGGATCGGAAATAAGTAACATTCACTTGCTGCAGGGTCCAGGGTGGCCATGATAAAGGTCAGATTTTTCAGCGCGGTGGATCTGGGTCACGTGGAGGTCAAGTGATGACCTTGTTGCGTGGCAACAAAGAGGTCACGCGAGAGACGAGATAACATGAGAAAACACGTCATGGCACGTGAATTCTCGTGGCCGGCTCGGAGGCGGGATCGCTTCAAGAATTAGTTAGTTGGTCGAACTGTGCCAAACCATGAAATCAAAAAAGAAAAATAATAATAATAATAAAAAACAGACAAAAAATAAATAAAGATGTCATTATAATTTGCCAAGCTTTGCCATTCTGAAGATATTATTTAATTGCATTTCTTATGTGGGTGGGACATAACAGTCTGTTCCAACCTGATATATCATAAATCGTAATACTTTGGCGAAAAAAAGACAGGTGAAATAAAAGTTCAGTCAGCAGAGAGTAATAACTCCCCCTCCCCTGGCAAGTCCCAGTATAAAAAGTACTGCGGGCCTTGTTTAGATTCACTGTGGGCCTTGTTGAGATTTACTGCGGGTCTTGTTGAGATTTACTGCGGGCCTTGTTGAGATTTACTGCGGGTCTTGTTGAGATTTACTGCGGGCCTTGTTGTGATTTACTGCGGGTCTTGTTGAGATTTGCTGCGGGTCTTGTTGAGATTTACTGTGGGCCTTGTTGAGATTTACTGCGGGTCTTGGTGAGATTTACTGCGGGTCTTGTTGATATTTACTGCGGGCCTCGTTGAGATCTTCCATTGAATTCTCTTTTGCTTCTTCTACCAATGGTGGCGATTTTTCTTTTTTGTTTACGATAAAAGCTGTGAAACAGGAGTGCTCGGCTTTTAGGACTTTTGAAGGTGTTCCCTCAGCAGTCAGTCACCGCGTAGTTTGTGAGTGGCCTTGTGTCGCGTTTAATCCCACTAAGTGTCATTTGTGACATTCGCTTACTTCTGTGACGACGCGACCTTCGCCTTTTTACACCAGCAATGCAACTATTTGGTCCCATTTTTACAGGAGAGAGGTAAAAGCCGAATAATCCTCATACGGTTTTTTATGTTTTCTTTTTGTGAGCACCAAAAACATTTCAAATCTTAGAACAAAGACAAAGAGCACTGTGAAAAGCTGATGCCTGGTTAAGGGACCTTATAAGTGATGGGTTAACCATATGGCTGCACAAAATATGTGTTAATTAACAGAGTGGTAAACAAAGCTTGGCAGCGATAACACACTGTATGGGGTGCAGGCATGAGTAGCTTCCTTACCCAGCAAACAACCGACGTCTGTTTTTTTTTGTTGAAAAAAGGTTGGATTTTGGTCGCAACCAATCCACAACCATATTCTGAATAAAATAAGGTTGTAAAATGGGTAGAATTACGTCACGACCTATTTCCACAAAACCCGACTTTATTCTGACGTCGAGGGAATGTCGGTTTTCTGACGTCATTCCGACGTTGCAAAAACAACCAAAAGCGATGAACATTTGTTATCGCTCACCGGAAATGGAAGTCATTTTGAAAAAGAGGAAGAAAAAACGTAATTTGTACATGAAAATTTTAGAATTTTGATGGCGCGTCGGTATTTTTCTTGCTAGATTGTAAAAATTTACATGGAAAATGCTTTCGTATGTATTTCACAACAGCAGTTGAATGAGTAATTATGTATTAATTATATAACTCTAGACTATTTTTGTAAGACGTGTCTAAGACTGGTCGTTTCAAGGTGGTAAACCCGACGTCAGTTTCAGGTCGGAACCCGACGTCATTCTGACGTTGAAAACCCGACGTCGGTTCCATTTCATATACAACCAAAACCGGCACGTCAGTCCGACGTCGATCCGACGTCATTCTGGTCGTCTTGGGCCCATTTCGTCAGAAGTAACAGATCTTTGAAGTATTGTATAATTTACCGATTATTAATCGTCACAGTAGACGAACCCCTTGGGATCGGTTGGAATGTTTCAAATTGGCCAATTGCTGGAATAGTTCGTGTGGGAACAGACTGAAAAGTACGGAGAAGGCTGTGGATGAATAGAGAGTAGACTGAAAAATGAACTACTACAGTCTGGCCGTCGCTATCCGTGTATTAAATTGAAATTAGAGAAATATTTGATGGCGTTTTTTGTTTAATTTAGAATTCCTGGCAGCTCTTTGTCGATCACCAAAAAGTCACATTTAGTCAGCGTCGTTCGGAACCAAGTAGGTAGGAAACGACAGTTCTACCACACTTTGTGACGTCATACTGTCTGGAAGTGACGTCATCATGTCTGGACCGGAAGTGACGTCATAGGCGTAGTCATGGCAACGTGTTTTTGTGATGGCAACGAAGTGCTTGGAAGCCAAGCCTAGCCCTAGAAAGTAAGGACATACTATGTACCGACCCCCCCCCCCCCCTAAGACATAGTACGTACCGACCCCCCCCCCCTAGCACATACAAAGTACCGACCCCCCCCCCCCCCCCCCCCCAGGATCGTGATATGGCTACCTTCAAGAATGTATAACTTTAAAACTACTTGGTTGATTTATATGAAAATTTCACTGTTTGATTCAGTTTTATGTAAAGTTTTGTTATAAAGTGGTCACATGCTATTTGCGCAGCTGGCTGTATGCATTTTTGTAACATGCCGCCATTTTAATTTTGTAAAAAGTGAAAAAATGAGATAACTTTCGCTATACTTGGTCGATTTGTATGAAAATTTCACTGTTTGATTCAGTTTTATGTAGAGTTTTGTTATAAAGTGGTCACAGGCTATTTGCGCAGCTGGCTGTATGCATTTTTGTAACATGCCGCCATTTTCATTTTGTAAAAAGTGAAAAAGTGGGATAACTTTCGCTATAGTTGGTCGATTTGCATGAAAATTTCACTATTTGATTTAGTTTTATGTAAAGTTTTGCTATAAAGTGGTCACAGGCTATTTACGCCGTTGGCTGTATGCATAATGTGACATGCCGCCATTTTAACTCTGTAAAAAGTGAAAAAATGAGATAGCTTTCGTTATGGTTGGCCGATTTGCATGAAAATTTTACCGTTTGATTCAGTTTTATATCTAGTTTTAACATTAAGTAGACATAGGCTATTTACGCCGTTGGCTGTATGCATAATGTGACATGCCGTCATTTTGACTTTGTAAAAAGTGAAAAAATGAGATAGCTTTCGCTGTAGTTGATCGATTTGCATAAAAATTTTACCGTTTGATTCAGTTTTATATCTAGTTTTAACATTAAGTAGACATAGGCTATTTACGCCGTTGGCTGTATGCATAATGTGACATGCCGCCATTTCAACTTTGTAAAAAGTGAAAAAATGAGATAACTTTCGCTGTATTTGATCGATTTGCATGAAAATTTCACTATTTGATTCAGTTTTATGTAAAGTTTTGATATAAAGTGGTCACAGACTATTTGCGCAGCTGGCTGTATGCATAATGTGACATGCCGCCATTTTGACTTTGTAAAAAGTGAAAAAATGAGATAACTTTCGTTATGGTTGGCCGATTTGCATGAAAATTTTACCGTTTGATTCAGTTTTATATCTAGTTTTAACATTAAGTAGACATAGGCTATTTACGCCGTTGGCTGTATGCATTATGTGTCATGCCGCCATTTTAACTTTGGAAAAAGTGAAAAAATGAGATAACTTTCGCTGTAGTTGATCGATTTGCATAAAAATTTTACCGTTCGATTCAGTTTTATATCTAGTTTTAACATTAAGTAGACATAGGCTATTTACGTCGTTGGCTGTATGCATAATGTGACATGCCGCCATTTTGACTTTGTAAAAAGTGAAAAAATGAGATAACTTTCGCTGTAGTTGATCGATTTGCATGAAAATTTTACCGTTTGATTCAGTTTTATATTTAGTTTTAACATTAAGTAGTCATGGGCTATTTGAAGCGGTGGCTGTATGCATCATGGATTCACCTTAAAATTTTTAAACTTAAAAGTGAGATAACTTTCGTTATGGTTGGCCGATTTGAATGAAAATTTCACCAATGGATTCAGCTTGATGTCTTAGTTTACAGTACTTTGCATAGGTGGGTTGTTAGAATGGCGCGCGCCACCATTCAAACATGTGTTTGAATTATTTTTACGTCAAACTATTGTTCAACAAGTTGTTTAGCAATTGTACAACAATTGTTCAACAAGCTGTTGTTCAACATGTTCAACATGTTGTTGAACATGTTCCACATGTTCAATATGTTCAACAACATGTTCAACAAGTTGAATATGTTCAACATGTTCAACATGTGCAACAACATGTTCAACATGTTCAACATGTTGTTGCACAAGTTGAACATGTTCAACATGTTGAACATGTTCAACTTGTTCAACAACATGCTGTTTAACAAGTTGTTGTTCAACAAGTTACAGTTCAAGCAAAGGAAAAACAAGACATATGTTGAATAGGTTTATTAATACACTTAAATACACTTAAACACACTTAAATACATACAGCTTATATCTATAACAATGTTACAATATTTGTTGATTTACAAAGTCTTTATTATAAAGTTTAGTCAAATAAGTCTATTTTTCTTCATCTGCTTCACTGTCATCCATATCACTTTCTTCGTCGCTGCTTTCATCTTCTTCCTCCTCATCTAGAAGCTCTTCAAAGAATGAATCGTTTCTTCTTATAGCCGCCTTTAGTGCCTTTGAATACTTGTAATGTTTTTCATCAACAAAGTAATTAAAGTCTTCTAAAATGGTTTGATAATGTTCGTTTTGTTCTAGACGTTGGGTATATTTGAATAGTCTCATAAACAGTTGTTTAAGTCCACGCTTATAAATGGGTCGAAAGTCATCACTTGCTATTTCACGCGCATCTTCAAGCCCTTCTTCTTCATATTCTGAAACCTTTTCTTGATATTTGGTATCATATTCATCGTAGACTTCTTGAACCATATCATACCAAACAGAGTCTGTTTCTGACTCACTTTCAGAGTCTGTTTCTGATTCACTTTCAGAGCTGCTGTCATCATCACCCTCACCACAATTTTCCATATGTTTGAACAAAGCTTCTTGACTGTTGTATAACGCACAACATTCTGTACAAGCATGTGCATTCTTTTCAGTCATGTTGACGCTTTGACTTTCCATAGAAGACTCATCTAAAGTTTCAGTGATAGGTGGTTTTACAGGGTTTTCCATATCTATGTCCAATTCTTCTTCCTCTGAAGTGTAAGCATCCTTTAAGTGCCTTTTCAGACTTTGTGGCCAATTGTAATATTTCAAACAAATGTTGCATTTATACATCCTTTCGGTTCAACATACACTTTTCAAATGATGAAAAAGCCTTTAAACATAGCCTTATATACAACTTGTTGAACAACATGTTGAACATGTTCAACTTGTTGAACAACATGTTGAAGAACATATTGAACAACATGTTCAACAAGTTCAACATGTTCAACATGTTGTTGAACATGTTGTCTACGCGTAGGGTTAGGGTTATGCTGCTTAGGGAAGTCTAACGTCATGGCGCCTTTATGGCGTCATCATGACGTAGTATAGAAAGAGCAGTTCTGCGTCAATCAATCATCAGTCACGTGACCAGTTAAGCCCCGCCCATCAATTAAAGCTGTCAATCACGTGATCATTTACGCCCCGCCCATCAATTAAAGCTGTCAATCAAATAAGTGACAGTGCTTAAGTTTTTTGGGGGATAAGGCGCGCGCCTTAACTTGTTATACAGCATGTTGTTGCACAAGTTGAACATGTTCAACATGTTCAACATGTTCAACATGTTGTTGCACAAGTTGAACATGTTCAACATGTTGAACATGTTCAACTTGTGCAACAACATGCTGAACATGTTGAACATGTTGAACATGTTCAACTTGTTGAACATGTTGTTGAACATGTTGAACATGTTCAACTTGTTGAACATGTTGTTGAACATGTTGAACACGTTGAACATGTTGAACATGTTGAACATGTTGAACATGTTCAACAACATGTTGAACATGTTGAACAACAGCTTATTGAACAACTGTTGTACAATTGCTAAACAACTTGTTGAACAATAGTTTGACGTAAAAATAATTCAAACACATGTTTGAATGGTGGGCGCGCGCCATTCTAACAACCCACCTATGCAAACTAATGTAAACTAAGACATCAAGCTGAATCCAATGGTAAAATTTTCATTCAAATCGGCCAACCATAACGAAAGTTATCTCACTTTTAAGTTTAAAAATTTTAAGGTGAATCCACGATGCATACAGCCACCGCTTCAAATAGCCCATGACTACTTAATGTTAAAACTAGATATAAAACTGAATCAAACGGTAAAATTTTCATGCAAATCGATCAACTACAGCGAAAGTTATCTCATTTTTTCACTTTTTACAAAGTCAAAATGGCGGCATGTCACATTATGCATACAGCCAACGGCGTAAATAGCCTATGTCTACTTAATGTTAAAACTAGATATAAAACTGAATCAAACGGTAAAATTTTCATGCAAATCGGCCAACCATAACGAAAGTTATCTCATTTCTTCACTTTTTACAAAGTTAAAATGGCGGCATGTCACATTATGCATACAGCCATCTGCGCAAATAGCCTGTGACCACTTTATAACAAAACTTTACATAAAACTGAATCAAACAGTGAAATTTTCATATAAATCAACCAAGTAGTTTTAAAGTTATACACTCTTGAAGGTAGCCATATCACGATCCTTGGGGGGGGGGGGGTGGGGGTCGGTACTTTGTATGTGGTAGGGGGGGGTCGGTACTTTGTATGTGCTAGGGGGGGGGGGGGTCGGTACGTGCTATGTCTTAGGGGGGGGGGGGGTCGGTACATAGTATGTCCTTACTTTCTAGAGCTAGGCTTGGCTTCCAAGCACTTCGTTGCCATCACAACAACACGTTGCCATGACTACGCCTATGACCTCACTTCCGGTCCAGACATGATGACGTCACTTCCAGACATGATGACATCACTTTCAGACAGTATGACGTCACAAAGTGTGGTAGAACTGTCGTTTCTCAACTACTGAACCATATATAATCTACGATTTTCGGACAAAATCTCTTGAAGCTATCCGAGATTTTACAGTTTTTTTAATCAGCCCCACTCATTTCCTTTATTGTTTTCACTAGTGGTGTGATTCGAACCCTAAAACGGGGTTCGAATATTCGAAAACATTTTCGAATATTATTCGAATATTATTCGAATATTTGCATGTTTTTGCAAATTGCTGCTTACTTCTACGAAAAATATTTACAGATGATGTTTTATTGTGAAACGTCTTTTATTTATTCTAAAAGTCATACATTTGATAAATTTCCTTGCAATTTCAACAATTCTTAGCTATTTTTATTCCGTAATTTACCAAACGTACAAGCATTATACTTGAATATTATGTGAAACCTAAAACAACAAATTTCTATATATATATAATTGTAATACTATCTGTTTATTTGCTTTTTTACTTTCATAATGGCACATTCAATGAGTCTGTTTTTGTTCAAATGTAGAGAAAAAATGAAAATCTTGCTGTGTCAATCAACACCTACATTTAAAACGACTAACAAAAATTCAGTTGCAAGTAATTCTTAATGTTACATATCCGGATTCTGCAGAGTTATTCAGAAACATAAAATTATTTTGATTAACTATCTTAAAATGAATGAATTTCTTGTTTTTAATGCGTCAGGCAATTTTAAGCTTGTCTTTGCTTGTCTTTGACGATATAGCACATAATATCTCTACTATAATTTGTTTTAAACAAAACTCCGAATATAATCCTGCGAACTTTTCAACTTTGTAAGTAGCAGTGCTCTTAACTAGGATTTGATAAACTGCCATTGTTAATGAATATTTCGTTTGCACCAGGAAGGCTGTTGCGCGAGACCAAGATACGTATTTGTATACGCTTTCTATGTATTCTTGTTCAAGAACATGAATAAATTCACATTCTCAGGTTTCAGTTGTGATCTCTTTTTTGTGACGATGCTTCCTGCCAGGCTAAATATTCTTTCAGCAGGCACTGATGTTGCAGGTATGGCTAGTAGTTTCTTTGCAGCAGTCGATATCAATGGGTATTTTGTATGATTTTCACGCCACCCCGTCAGAGGACATAAGTTAGTATCTGTCTGTGCTTCAGAAAAGTATCGTGCTGTTTCAATTTCAATTATTTCGCTTTTAGTAGGCGACTGGTCAGAGCATTGAATGATGTCATCAAACATGTCAGTTTTACGTGCTTTCGGTTCTGGAGCAGCTAGTTCAGCGCTGCCTCATCCGGGAGGCATTGAAAAGGTGGCGCATTTGTTTCGACTTGAGGTTTTGGAGTTCGAGCTCTGTTCTGTCCAGCTCGTGTGTAATGTCACATTGCTCTTTCAATGCGTTGGTAGCCTTATCCCTTCTGCAGTTAAGAATAAAAGGCGTTTTGTTCTCGGGTCAACTAAAGATAACGCGTACATTGCAAACTTGTTTTTTTGGTTATCGAGATTCGATAACATTGAGCGTTTCAGTTTCGGGACAGTTGAAGGGTCATCATCGTTCTGATCCAGTAGATTTTTAAGTTTCATCAGCACAGGAAGTACCATTGAAATGGTTGGGGACTTGTCCGTTGACAACTTCTCAGTGGCAAACTTGAAAGGGCGAAGAAGATTCACCATTGCGTCAACAACTATTTGCTCATCGTACGTATAGAGTTTTGCCCATCGTACGTATAGAGTTCTGCCCTTACAGAAGCTTGAAATTCTGGTCAGCAGCCACTGCATGCAATGCCAGTGTTTCTCAATTATGCGCGCAAGCATCTCAACTGTGCTATTCCATCCTTGTTTCGACGTCAGCGATGAGCTTGTGGTTATGTAACTCGTTAGTTAAAAGAAGCCTGTGCTCCTATGCGTGTGAGCTGTGATGAAAAAATGTTACTAAATTCCGACCTTTTTTAACTAGCCGTAGCACTTCCTGGAGGCCATGTCGAACAACTAAAGTCACGTTATTTCCCATACAGCTGAGACGTGTCCATTCAAGAAGTCGGAAAGCTTTTACCTCATTCGTGGCGTTATCTGTCACAGCAGCAGGTATGATTAATCCCCAGGCATCCTTTGTCCGTTCGAGAGCCTGGGCTATAATATAAAATATAAAATATTTAAAAAAAAAAAAAAACGATTATATATCCAAAAATGTAGCAACTCTTGCAAACGTACTGATTTTTCATCTACAGCCATCCCCCCCCTCCCATCTTCGACCCTGTTAAAATATAGTCATAATGACCGCAATGCAAATATATAATACTTATCTAGTTAGTTCAGGTGACTGGCGGGAAGGAGAGTTCGCGGGAGGGGGGGGGGGGGGGTCAGACAGGAGGGATGGTTAGCCATCAAAAGTTATTTAATCTGTCTATTTAAGAGTTTGGATACTTTTTTGAGGGCATCGATGTGAGGGTATTGTCGTATGGAGAGCAAATTTATGTGTCCAGTTATCTTGGATTAAAAACTCAAAGAAAACTGGTCAAGTAGTGAGTTGAAGAACGATTAGCTATTTAGCGAAGATCATTAATAAACTCTTAAAGTTGACTTTAAATAAACCTTTACAATTTTGAACCGTCAAACTTGCGAAAATATTACGAGAAACTGAAGCTGAGACATTAGAAATATTAGGCTATTTGATGCTACATACCATTATCTATAAAAAAATATAAAAACTTTACCTCTTTGCGAGATAGTTTGGTTGAAATATTCAATAAATCCAACTTTTTTCATTTATCTTCTTACTTGTTTTTTACAAAATGGCTGCCACTTGTAGAATCTACGCATGCATAATTAATGAGCGTAAGAGCAATCTCATTGGCTTAGAGAGATCACGTAATACATCGCGAGACTTCGCGTCTCTTTCTCGTTTATAGCGTGTGTCGATCGTGGCAATAACAAGTTCTATAGAGCTCACTGGGAAACGCACCGTATGTTCCGCGAACATAGGGTTTAAAATGCTTTACTGTATGCTGTCCTTGCAGATCTCAAGGCATCCTCTTGGATATTTTTATTTTCCTATGAAATAGTTCTTTGTAGATAAAACTCGATTCCAAGCATGCATTACCGTATGCATGCATGCGTGGCATAATGTGTACATATATGATTCGTTTGTTGAAAAGATTTAATTTTTGCATAGCTTCAAAATGAATTGACTTCACTGGTTTGGTCAAATAGTAAAGAAAACTAAGTACTTAAAGTTTTCGAATATTCGAACCCTATTTTAGGGTTCGAACCCTGTCAAAACGAATCGAATATTCGAATATTCGAATATAAGGCACACCACTAGTTTTCACATACGCGTATATTATAGTAGAACGCAAGGCGGTGATGGAGGACAATTTATGGGCACCGGTTTACAACTGTAACGGTAATGAACAGATAATTCATTTTCATTTAAGACAGTCTACAAGACTTATTACTAGCAAAATACAACAGAAGAAAATCCACGCAACGACAGTTTTTTTCATTAAGTAATCGGGTCAGCAATCTGTAGCCTGCAATAAGTCTGGCCCAAAATCCGTCATAAGGAGCGAATTAAAGAGATTGAGAGCCTAATAAAATTCCACGGCTTTTCTTCACAGGGAAATACAAGTCTTTCTCTTTGTTCTTCTTCTTCTTTTTTTTCCCTCGTGATTTCTTGTAATTGTTTGCCACCTTGACCTGCTAATCTAGTGTCTGCCGCCAAGGTCACACTTAATGCTTCCTTAAGTTTGATATAGTGCCCTTATAAATTGTGATATATTTCACATAATCCTTTTGTTTTTCAACTTCGCAGCTGTAATTTACGGGGTTTTCTGTGGGATGGACTTGGTTCTGTAAGGTGCCAGGGTGAGGGGTGGTTGGGGGGGGGGGCTGCCTCCCCCCTGCCGCCCATACACATGCATATGCACCCAGCCCAACTATGGGAGTCTTTTCTTGCCCCCCCTGCCGCCCATACACATGTATATACACCCAACCCAACTTTGGGAGTCTTCTCCTTCACCCCCCCCCCCCCCCCCCCCCCCCTGCCGCCCATACACATGCATATGCATCCAGCCCAACCTTGGGAGTCATCTCCTGCCCCGCCGCCCATACATACCCATGAACAGCCAACCTAACTATAGGAGTCTTCTCTTGCCCCTCCCCATGGCAACTGCTCTAGAGAATAAGTGTTAGAATAGGTGTAAGGTCCCCGGATCCCCTGTAGGCACCGCCCCCCCTAATCCCCCCTCTCCCCACCCGAAAAAAACGGCTCTAAAATTGATACAAGTTATGGGAAATCAGAAAACCAAGTTAGGCATTGACGGGTATCTCAGTTGTTAAGAGTGTTGGTTTAGTTTACACCTACTCCCAGCACCCTACACCTGCAGACGCTGCAGGGCCAGCGAACAGCGAACCTTCTTAACTCCCTTTAAGGGGGTAACCATATTTTGTCGATTGTTTGCTTACAGTTGAAAAACAGCAGCAGTGTAGGTGAGGCTACGCTCTGTCTGCAAACGCTGGCCCACCATATCCCAGGCCAGGGCGGGTTCCATGATGGCCTGGCCTCGCGTCTCGTCCTCGGCGCGTTTGACATCTGCCAGGCGTGCTTACGTCAAGACGTTGACATGACCGCTGTCGTGCACATCATTGACGTCATCGGTAGCTGCCATCCAGAAGTGGGTATATTTTTGTAGTATGTGTTTTATTTCGTCGTGGTTTTAGCAAGCTTTTTCACAACTATGTCAGGAGCAGCTACACCAATAACTATGTTTCCTTGTAGAAAAGTAAACCTCGCGAGTTTCTGGTGAGGTTGTAAGTTACAATGCGCCGACTGCGGGAGGCAGCATGAGCCGCTGTTTATAATAGTGTGCACGCACCGGTGTGGGCGGCGGGGGAGGGGGGGGGGATGTTCGCGGCTGCGGCAGTTGGAGGCAGCATGAGCCACGCAAAGCCGTTGGCGGCGCTGGAGGGGGAGGGGGGGGGGGCATGTTCGCGGGCTGCGGCAGTGGGAGGCAGTTTGAGATGCTGTCTTTAGTGTGTACGCGCGGGGTGAGGCAGCGGGAGGGGGGGGGAGTGGAGGTGGGAGCTGAGGGGCGGAGGTGGAGGGGCGGAGGTGGAGGGCGGAGGTGGAGGGGCGGATGTGGGAGCTGGAGGGGCGGAGGTGGAGGGGCAGAGGTGAGAGGCGGAGGGGCGGATGTGGGAGCTGGAGGGGCGGAGGTGGAGGGGCGGAGGTGGAGGGCGGAGGTGGAGGGGCGGAGGTGGATGGTGGAGGGGCGGAGGGGCAGAGGTGAGAGGCGGAGGGGCGGATGTGGGAGCTGGAGGGGCGGAGGTGGAGGGGGGAGGTGGAGGGCGGAGGTGGGTGGTGGAGGGGCGGAGGGGCAGAGGTGGGAGGCGGAGGGGCGGATGTGGGAGCTGGAGGGGCGGAGGTGGAGGGGCGGAGGTGGGAGGTGGAGGGGCGGATGTGGGAGCTGGAGGGGCGGAGGTGGAGGGCGGAGGTGGAGGGGCGGAGGTGGATGGTGGAGGGGCGGAGGGGCAGAGGTGAGAGGCGGAGGGGCGGAGGTGGGAGGTGGAGGGGCGGAGGTGGAGGGGCGGAGGTGGGTGATTCGCGGCAGACCTCTATCTCCTCCCTTCCTCAGCGGCTCATTTGCTCTCACAGAATGTGATCCCCGTCCAGTCACCGACATTATCCAACCACCGAAGCCTTGATCTCCCTCGTCCCGTTTTGCCTCCAACCATCCCCCTTCAGTGACTGTCATGGCGCACAATGCGCCCAAAATAGGCCAATTTCCCGCTCTTCTCTGTTTAGGATCGAGTTCTCTCGGTCTCTGTTGCTTCTGGGACTTCTTCGTAGTCCCTTTTACAAATATGGCGTTATTTTGAAACTGGGGGAGGCAGGGGGAGGGTTCTAGAAAAGGGTATAACACAAACTACGGGGGTGGCAACATGATTGTTGTGTGAACTGGTGTATTACTTTCTTTATTTTCAACAATCCTGTATTTTTATTTTTTGTATATTTTGTGTTTGTGCCCCTTCGATAACTGTTCTGTTACCAGACTACTTTAAAAAAAAAATAGGGGCATAAATACGAAAATCCGAAAGATTACATAAGAAAGTGATATAGCTTTCCGAACCGGTGGTTTGTTTTATACCCTTTTCTTAAAGGGACTTGGTTATTCGTTCTGTCCGGCTGCCCCGCATCTGATCCATTTCAAACGCTCTCTCCTGCTTGACTGGCATATGGTCCACGGTCCTACCCCATATAAAAGCACCTCCGCTGATGTGAAAGGAAGCGAATATCAGAAAGTTTAAGTTAAAATCCTCGTGCATTTTTATTGCTGGTTTTTTTACGCAGCTCATGGAACTTGCAAGACCAAATGCGATTTTGAGAGATCTATGCATTTTGACAGGGAAAAAAAGTATCGGGACAAATTGCTTTGTAAGAAAACTTCTTGCAGAGAAAGAAGCTGAATGGAACTTTATTCATGGAAGTGGTATTAATAAATTATCAAAGAAAATGGCGACTAAAATGACTGTTTCGCGTGTTCTCTGATCTTACTTTAAAAAGATTCAGCTTGATTAATCTTATAAAGACAAGAAGGTAAAATATGACCAGTACAGAGAGGGTAATAATGATGTCGTGTCGTGGGGTGTCGTCGTAATCTCCGCACTCGTCTGACCCCCCCCCCCCTCCCGGCCCCCTACCCTCCCCCCCTCTCCCCCCCCCCCCACTCCCGCTGTCCTCGCAGTTGTTTTAGTATTGACTTGTTACCTCTCGTGTTGACAGAGTCTGCGCATGCCCGCCGTAGTGGCGCACGTCTGTGGTTTGATGTACGGCGCCCCGCCTCACGACAACACCGCCTTGCTGCGTATCCGTAAGCATCTGCTGCACAGATTTGCCCTGTATATATATTACATACGAAGGGCGTGGGAAGAGTAAAAGGTCATGAAAAAAATGCGGACGGGCTTAAGTTCTTTTGTATAAAATGTGACTTTTAGATCGGGACAAAATCAGAGTAAAAACAACAGCTACTATTTTTCGTAATTAATTAAAAAAAAACCCCATATATATGTGCTGTTGCTTTCATAATACTGACTTATCTAAGGTTTCTCAAATTACTGGTATGTATATGAATAATTAGAGATTTTTGTGATAAAAGTAAAGGTATCACTAATTAAATGTTTGATGCGTTAAATGAATTAGAGGTATCTTATTCAATTAGAGGTTTCACCGAAAAAGTAGAGGAATATCTAACTGTGGAGTAACTGCGAGTGGGTGGGGTGGGACAAGGTGTGAGGGGGTGCGAGGGGACAAGGTGTGAGGGGGGGGGGTGCGGTGGGACAACGTGTGAGGGGGTGCGAGGGGACAACGTGTGAGGGGGCTGCGAGGGGACAAGATGTGAAGGGGGTGCGAAGGGATAACGTGTGAGGAGGGGTGCGAGGGGACAGCGTGTGAGTTGGGTGCAAGGGGATAATGTGTGAGTAGGGGTGCGGTGGGACAACGTGTGAGGGGGATGCGAGGGGACAAGGTTTGAGGGGGGTGCGAGGGGATAACTCGTGAGGGGGGTGCGAGGGGAGAAGGTGTGAGTGCGGTGCGATGGGACAACGCGTTCATATTTGTGTAATATTTGTAAAGTCCTGTCAGAGGTATTTCTGAATACAACAATAAGGCACACATATACATGATAAGATAGATCTGTTAAAAGCTCAAGAAATGTGAAAAGGTGTATTTTATAACAACACCATCGATGCAGTCCAGCCTTGTTAAAACATAACAGAAATAAAAGTTCTTACTGATTGTCTGTGGGTTTGCAGTCGGCCACAATATTCAGTTGCAAGAGGGCAAGTCGCCAGGCGAGATAAATGCTGTCCTGTACGGGTGCTGTATACAGCCGCTGCTGTCGTGCGTTATGGCAGCGGGTGATCTGGATGAGGACACTGTGAGTGCCAGAAACAACGCGTCACGTGTCCTCAAACTCCTCGAAGCCGTCATTGAAAGAGCCAGTGACGCCGATAGAGGTACAGGCGAGGTAAGGGCAGGTCATGTGCGTGCTCGTATGCACACATGCAGGCGAGGTAAGAGAGCACTTGGGGCAGGTCATATGCTCCTAGACGCACATACAAGTGAGGTAAGATCGGGTGGTATGCTCGTAGTCGCACATACAGGCGAAGTAAGGGTGGGCGCTGTGCTCGTAGACGTACGCACAGGCGAGGTAAGGGCACATGGGACAGGTCCTGTACTCGTAGACGCACACACAGGCGAAGTAAGAGTGGATGATATACTCGTAGACGTACATTCGGACTAGGTGTGGGTGGAGGGTTTTATGCTCGTAGATGTACGTACAGGCGAGGTATGGGTGGGTGGTATGCTGACACTCGTGCTTACAGGCTAGGTATGGGTGGGTGGTATGCTGGTACACGTGCGTACAGGCTAGGCATGGGTGGGTGGTATGCTGGTACACGTACATACAGGTTAGGTATGGGTGGGTGGTATGCTGACACTCGTGCTTACAGGCTAGGTATGGGTGGGTGGTATGCTGGTACACGTGCGTACAGGCTAGGCATGGGTGGGTGGTATGCTGGTACACGTACATACAGGTTAGGTATGGGTGGGTGGTATGCTGGTACACGTGCGTACAGGCGAGGTATGGGTGGGTGACATGCTGGTGCACGTGCGTACAGGCGAGGTATGGGTGGGTGATATGCTGGTGCACGTACGTACAGGCGGGGTATGGGTGGGTGGTATGCTGGTACACGTGCGTACAGGCGAGGTATGGGTGGGTGATATGCTGGTGCACGTGCGTACAGGCGAGGTATGGGTCGGTGATATGCTGGTGCACGTGCGTAAAGGTTAGGTATGGATATGGGTGGGTGGTATGCTGGTACACGTACATACAGGCTGGGTATGGGTGAGTGGTATGCTGGTACACGTACATACAGGTTAGGTATGGGTGGGTGGTATGCTGGTACACGTGCGTACAGGCGAGGTATGGGTGGGTGATATGCTGGTGCACGTGCGTACAGGCTAGGTATGGGTGAGTGGTATGCTATTGCACCTGCGTAAAGGCTAGGTATGGGTGGGTGCTATGCTGGTACACGTACATACAGGCTAGGTATGGGTGGGTGGTATGCTGGTACACGTACACACAGACTAGGCGTTGGTGGGTGATATGCTGGTGCACGTGCGTACAGGCTAGGCATGGGTGGATGGTATGCTGGCACAGGTGCTTACAGGCGAGGTATGGGTGGGTGGTATGCTGACACTCGTGCTTACAGGCTAGGTATGGGTGGGTGGTATGCTGGCACACGTGCTTACAGGCTAGGTATGGGTGAGTGGTATGCCGCTGCACGTGCGTACAGGCGAGGAATGGGTAGGTGGTATGCTGGTACACGTACATACAGGTGAGTTGTGGGTGGGTGAAATGCTGGTACACATGCCCACAGGCCAGGTATGGGTGGGTGGTATGCTCTTGGAGTCCTGTAAATCGTATGGTAGCTCGTGTAATTTCAGCGTTTGTATGCATCTGAAACTCTACCACCCGTCCCGTAACCCAACCCTTGTGCAAGGTCCCCATAATATCAACGGAAGAATAAATGGTGACGTAATAAGAGTGAGGTAATATGAGGGACTAAGGTGAATATTTATGTGGTTTCCCTGCTGCAGGATGCTGTTATCGGCACATGCGCGTCGGTAAATAGCTACACCATCCGCTACGTGGTGGAGGTGAGCCGCAAACTTACCGGCTGCCCGCCGGCTAGCCGCGCGTGGCTCGAGGGTGTGGCGCAGCTATTGACCAGCAAGTCACCTGCACTCTCCAGCCAGTTCGTCTGCCTTCTGTGTGGAGTCTTCTGTGTGTCACGTGACGACGGCGTGATACAAACCAGCTTGGGGATTTTCCGGCAGATTGCAAAACTTGACCAAGCACAAGTAAGCAGTTTCTGTATGTAATTGCGTTGTGACGAGTGTGTCTTCGGAAAGTCCTAACAGTCACCGAATTAAATTAATGGGAAAGTGTGTGTGTGATAATTGAAATCACGCATAAAACGATAAATGCTCATGCGAAATAATCCCTTTCAGTACTGATCGTCTGCAACGCGGGTTCCTCAAAGTTGTAGCAGTCAGTTCTGTCCGGTCCACTTACTATTGGTGATAAGAGTGAAGGGGGTGGGTAGGGATGCTATGACAACAAGTTGTTTGATAAATCATCGTATGGTGGAATCCATCTTTAAAAAAAACAGTCTAAAATGTTGTTGGAGTAAAGACGCTTAGGACTGGGTACTTATATAGCACCCCTGAAACATTTATAGGCCTGCATTCCCTGAAACATTGTTAGGCCTGCATTCCCTGAAACATTGATTCAGTAACAGGCCTGCGTTCCCCGAGACATTGATTCAGTAACAGGCCTGCATTCCCTGAGACATTGATAGGCCCGCATTCTCTTGTGACCTGCAGTCTTTGAGATACGTCACATCAAGGGTAATTTTTTTATTATCACTTCATTCCAATGTATGCCTTTAACTCAAACATAATATGCCACATCAACGCAAGTGTCCCCTCGCCCAACTTTGTTGACGAAGGGGATATAGGATTTGGTTTGTACATCTGTCTGTCTGTTCGTCCGTCCGTCACGCTTTTGGGTAGTGGTCTTGTATGCACAACTCCGAACGGGTAAGCAGACACATTTCAAACCCTTACGGATTTACTCCTCATGTATTGTAGTTGTGAGCCTCGTATTCAGTTTGTCCGACTTTTCAGTTATTTAGCCAAAATTGAAGTCGCAACTTAGCACATTTTTCGACTACGAAGGCTATATGATCTAAGTCTTGTATGCACAACTCCGACGAACGGGTAAGCACACACATTTATCATACACCTGACCTGGCACGTACAAAAGAATGATAGAAAAAAACTGAGGTCAGTATTTTTCCGTATTGCCCGCTCCCGCCCCCTGATAAGTATACTTTTTTCAGGAGTGAAATACACTGACTCAAACTTACAGGAATGATTGCGTTGTAACTAACATGTGTGAATGTTTATAAACATTATACAATAGTAATACTTCATTCTGAGTGCGTACCATATTGTTTTTTGCCTGAAGCCGTAGGTCCGTACACGCCCGTAGGCTGAAAGCGAAAAACAATATCGAACGCACTCAAAATGATGTATTACTCTTATTATATGCCTACTTGTGCTATTTTTATGTCGTTCTTATAAATTTTACCACGCACTAATTTTGCACTCAGTATGCTCAGATGAGGTGACGCGTAATCGGTACTGCGGTCAGCGAGCATTGATATTTGACTCGGTTTTGGCACTTAAGAAAATAAATATTAAGTATTTATTTGCTACGTGTAATGATTATTTCTGACGTAATACTCCCCCCCCTAGCATTATATCAGTTATATCTTTATTAATTGCAAATTAATGCACACAAAATCACACGAAGGACGTGTGTAAAATTACAAACAATTTGCCCTTTAAAATAAATATTTACCTTAAAAATGCCTTCCTTTCTGTCATCAGTGATAATACACTTTAATTTATGTGCCTTAAACTCATGTGGTTAAAGAACTAACCTCACAAGCCCGCCTCATAAACAAGTATTTTCTCCCTTTCGAACGTTACTTCTTGTCAGTTCAACAGAACTTATTTCAACTCAAATCGCGAAACAACAACGCAACAAATACACAAATGGCGTAATTATATGACATTTGTAATTAGGTGACGTTTCGTTTTCAGGCTGTGCTGTAAATATCGTCACAGTAATGACTCGTTTATCGATTTTTAAGACGGTTGCAGTTGATTGTGACCCACTTTCTCTTCACTTTCAAGTCCGAAAACACGTGTGTTTTTTTTTTTGTTTACTGTTTCATCTGATCGCATTATGAATATGCTTATAGGGGGGCCACTATTCAGTCTGGCCTATGAAAACTGCATGTTAGTTTTTTCTATCATTTCTTTGTACGCGGACCTCTAGGCATATAATAAAATTGCAAACGTAATATAATTACAAACGTCATTTTGTGTTTTGTTGCGTTGTTATTTCACGATCTGAGTTGAAATGGGTTACTTTCGTTAAACTGTCAAAATAACAAGAAACATTCGAAAGGAAAAAACGTGTTTAGTGTGCGTGCTCGTAAGGTTAGTTCTTAAACCACACGAGTCTGAAGGCATATAAATTAGTGTGTTTGTAATTTCCCTGATGGCAAAAAGAAAGGTAAGTTTTTAGGTTTTTTTATTTTTAAAATTAATTGTTGTTTGTAAATTTATACTTTATTCGGGTGATTTATTCCATGGAAGCGGGGACAAGATGGTGAGGGGGGGGGGGAACTTATACGCAAATAATCATTGCACATTGCAAATAAATATTCAATATTTACTTTCTTAATCGTAAATATAAAGAAATCAGGTCCTATATAAATATCAGCTGGCTGCAGTTCTAATAGCGCGTCGCCCCAACTCAGCATAAAGAAAGCAAAAAATAGTGCCCTGTAAAATTTGTAAGAAAAGTTAAAATATCGCAAAATAGGTGTATAATGAAAGTAATACATCATTCAGGCCCATTCGGGTTCGGTCAATTCGACCTGGGTCCTTCAGGCAAAAAAAAGCCACATTGCCCACCTGTCATGAAGTATTGCTATTTTCAACTCCTATACAGATTTACTCCTCATGTAAAAACGTGCGAAGGCGAGGGGATTTGCAGCGTTCCGGTGCTCTTGTTACTTATAAACTAATCTCAATATTAATATAACAGTTGACAATAAGAGTAAAAGTTACACTAAAGAATTTATCAGTCTGGGGATGAGACAGAGACAGAAAAGAAACAAAACAAAGGGAATTTACTATAATAACTGTTCAATTTGTTTCCAACGACCTGCATTTAGATAAATTCCTTTTGTTTAGGATGGTTCGAAATATAGTTTCGATTTTAAAAATTTAAGATTTTCAATAAAGTACACTTCTCAACTTTTAATATTGCAACGATCAATAAATAATCTTGCTTTTAGAAGAATGAAATCAAACATATAACTTCTGTCTCCCAAGTTATCGCTTCGAATAATACCTAATAATTTCATTCTGTTTGACAATGAGATATTGTCGTTTATCATAATGTTATTATTTATGAAATTTTATAACAATCTCCAGAATAAGGTTAAATTTGAAAAGAGATAAACATATGTATGATATCAATCTTCACTTTACAATTTTGACAGTTAGATGAAACAGTCGGGTCAAATTTTGCGACTATGTCATTTGATGCATAGTTTTTATGCATAATTTTATAGTTTAATATGCTGTCCCGAACATTTTTTGTCAAATATGTTGTCTTACTAAGAACTTCTTTGAAATCACAATCAAGCATATGTATATTTTCTTTTTTCCACCTTTCTGTACCGCTTGGTGTAATTTCCTGAAGTCTAACTAGGTTCCAATATACTAATTTTGAGCATAACTTGGAAAGCACTGAGTTGTAGAATTTAGATTTAAACATAACATCAGCGTAATTTTTACTACTTTTAATGTTACTTGAACCTTGTGCCAAAACGTTTTTGCTTTTTTTTGCGGAATTGCTTCTACCAAGCTGAACAGATTCAAAACATTTATTGTACAGTTAAAACTATTTTTGATTTCTCATGGTAACATCAAAGATCCACTTTTATTCATTATATCTGAGATATGAACAATTTTCTTGGCAAACAGTTCTTTAAAAAATACTGATGAATTTCCTACTTGGATGTACTTATTATAACATAAGTATTGATTTAATATATCCACAGCTGTGACTGTCTCAGATTTGTACCAAACCAATAATGGAGAATTTCTTTATAAAAATCGGGCATTTTGGGGTGGAGTCCTTTTGGGTGTAGAGAAAGAGAGAGAATTTGAGAGAGATTAAGAGTGTCTGGCAAGTATTCTCGTATAAACTCAATATTGAAAGATTTCGTACCGTTAAATAGTCTTTTTATCCACATAATTTTTTGTGCCTTCAGGAATGATAAATAATCTAAATGTCTTAAGCCACCGTCTTTATAATCTTGAATAAGGACCAGTCTTTGTATTCGGGGCGGTTTGCCACCCCATATAAAGTGTTCTATCAGTTTTTTTTATTTCTTCAGCAAACCACGGTGGTGTATATAGACAGTTAGTTGCGTATATAAGTTTAGGCAATGCTAAGTTTTTTATTATGGTAAGTTTTCCACTTTAAGTCACGTGGAAATATTTCCAACGCTGTGAAGTTTCTTTAAAGTCGTTAATTTTGTCCTTCAGATTAATATTGTATATGGTGTTTACATTGTTAAAGTATCGTATTCCCAAAGATTTCACGTCGCCTGTTGTCCATTTTAATCGTATGGTAATTTGATATTCCCACCTGTAATGAGACAAAAACAAAGACGACAAAAAAATTTAAAGAGTTTGATTTAAAAAAAAACAGTGTTATTCAACTACTTCTTGAATAAGTTATTATTTATTGCGTTTTCAAGTGACAAAATACAACAGTGTAACTGTGGATGTGCCTTTACATAAATTGCTTAGTTAAATTAAAACTGAAAGAATCTCAAGACTTTTTTATTTAAGAGATCATACTGCGTTTAACTAAAGCATTGTGTAATTTTACTTGTTTTAATTAGTAATATCTTACCTGCATTTGAGTGCTATTTTAGACAATATCAGTATTATGTCAGTATTATGTTGATTGTACTATGCCTATATTATTTTGATTATTGTAGCGCTTTTATATAGCTTAAAAAGCGCGTAAAAAAGAAAAGTCTAATAATAATAATAATAATTACAATCGAATTACAATCGAATAGAAAAGTTTTTGTCATTTTTCACTTGTGGGTTATTACACGCTCCATGCAAGCCTGGATAATTTAATTATATGCACGAGTTGGGGAACACAATCATTTATACATTCTATCAGAAATACTGGTCACACATCGTTCCGTGATAACACCGGACAGTGCAACTGAGAGGGCGTATTCAAAGTGCTGGTTTTGCTCTCAAGCTGACTGTGCATTTTAAATCAAAATCGACAGTTGTGACTTAAACGATTTGGATTTTAATATTGCCTGACTTCAATTAAAGTCATAAATCAGAGGTAAGCGACAGTTATGTACAAAATAATCAGCTGAGCAACCAAAAATTGGTTTCTTTTCATGGGCTGCGTACTTAGTTATAAAATAGCCTTGTTGTATCTTTCCGAGTTGCACAATTGTAATGTAAGATTGCGAAGCCTCCAACTATGGGTCAGGAATAAGCATATGATGGGCAGGGGGGAGGGGGGAGGGGGGGGAGGTGTGTTCGTGCAATGAGGGCGTTGTGAAACAATGGAGTGAGACTAATAAGGTGCAACTGACACACATAAAGGACAAAATGATCTCGTATAGTGTCTCCCCTTTCCCACGTGTGTGTCTACGCTGCATTTGTGTCTGCGTGTGTGTCTACGTGTGTGTCTACGCTGCATTTGTATCTACGTGTGTGTCTACGTGTCTGCGTGTGTGTCTGCGCTGCATTTATATCATCATACGCGACATTTACGCTTTAACTTGTTATATCCGAGCCACTTGTCATTTCACTATTGATTGTATTTGAAACGGAGCCGCGAGCTGCCCATATGACGTCAGGTTTATATTACGTGACGCCTTTTTCCAAATTAACAAAAAAAAAAGTCAAGAAAGAAAATTGACGACTGCTGTTGTGGTTTGACCGGTCGTCCAGTTGAGTGCATCCACTTGAATTTCAGTGTTTCCAAAGGTCATGCCAAGCTCGACCTTACGGTCAAGGCCATGACCCGGCAAGGTCACTTCAATACTTGCCAGTTTTTTCATGCCAGGTGCATCTGTATACTGCACGGGGGAGTGTGGAACAGCGTCATAGGAAAGCAGAACCAGTGTCGCTTCGCTTTGTTCTGCGTGAGTTGCTTTAAATGTTTTGTTGATAGTTTTGCCTCCAATGATTTCCTCATCTTTTTGAACGAAGCAGCTGAATACGTGTGTGCACTTGTCACGCCCTTGGTACTGCATCTTGTACTTCTCATCGTGTATCGTCCTGTCGAAATTGTAATTCACTTCACAGCCAAAGGAGTACCTGGCCTTCCTGGATCCAATTTCCTGCGGTGTGTGCCCAAAGAGCACGGCTCCCTTGACGATAACTAGCTGCGCCTCATAGGGTATGCACACCTTGCATCGTCTCGTTTCCAGTTCCGCCCTGATGGCATCTTGTAGCACAATGCTCTCGCTGAAGCCTCCTACCATGAGGATGTAGCTGAGGCCGGCCATGTCGCTGCTCTCCACCAGGCGGCGTAGGTGAGCCGTGATGCTGTCAGTGACCGGCCTGAACAGCCCGAGCGCCGCCTCGTGCTGTATCGCCAGCGTGCCGCACCGGAAGCTGATATCGCCGCCAGAGGTCGCTCCCAGCGCTTCATCCATTGATTTGCCTTCCATGCTGTGGAATAGCATCCCCATGGCGTACGGTACGGATAATGTGATTTTCCCGGATCCGTCTGGTTTGAAAGCTTTTTTAGCCTTCTCGAAATTGGTCAGAAACTGGAGCCACTCGTGCGGGTACTCCGCCTGGAATGTGTTCAAGAAGTTGTTGCCCAGGGTGTTGCCGAGAAGTGTCTTAAAGTTCTTATCGACGGCGATCCCGCCCCACGGCCCACCGGAAGCCCGGTGCAGTTCTTTGAGCTTGCGGTCAAACTCCACCCGGTACGCCGTGATGTCTACCGTACCGCCTGGAACGAGAACCACACTGTGTTATTACAGAGCTACAGTGAAATATGTCACAAGTGAGTGACGAGGATCTGCTGTTGTCAGTCGTCGTCCTGCGCCACTGATTTTTGTACCTCAGTTTTGAAGTAGAAATATTATAAAAGCAAGAAAAAAAATTAAACGTACACAAAACGAAATGCAAAAACAAAGAACAATAAACAAGACGAACCTCCGCAATCCAGAACCAAGTATTTTGTACCCATGGGGAAATCAAGGCCCTTGGTATTTGTGCATTGGACTTCCTTCAGACGCCTACAGCAGAGCGAGGCTGCCTCGGGCTCCAGGGCTAGCACCAGCCTCCGTGACTCACGCTTATCTATGCAGCCTGCCTGGAAATTGTCAAGGCACGTGTATACATTAAAAATGACGTAATAATGACGTGGCAGCTGACATGACTGACAGATGAAATACATCCTCAATGTCCCATTTAGCGCGTGTGTCATGTATGTTTATAAACATTGGGAAATCCATACAAAGTAACTAAGAACCTGGGGCCGGATTCACAAAACTTCACTTAACTTAACTTAAACTTAACTTATCCCTCACTTAACGGGCCCTTAAATTTCTTAAGTTAAGGCTTATTTGTCGATTCACAAAACCCACTTAAGTCACACTTAAATTTAAGTGACCATTTGTGTCGTTTGCACGGACTTCAAAAACTAGGACTTTACCCAATGTAACAGATCGAAACCTTCCACAGGCATGTTTTTTACTATTTGAAAATCTATTCTGATACTTTTTTGAAGAATCATCGCATTTTTCTTTCATTAACACTTTCACTTAATAGTTAAGTCACCTCGGGACCTCCCTTAAGATTTTGCTAAGTTAAGGACCCGCTAAGTGCACTTTTAAGTTAAATGGTATTCACCACTTACACGTCCCTTAACTTAACCTGATTGAAGGGATGATTCAGCAAAATTGAAAGATTTAAGTGAAATTTTAAGTTAAGGGACGTTCGTGAATCCGGAGCCTGGGTAAAACTCAGACTAATTTAATACGCCTCCTCAGTGACGTCATTTCAGTGACATATCGTTTTCTTGTGACAGCTGCGACAAAGGCTTATATAAAAACTACAATGGCTAAAACTTGTTGTACTTGGTATATCTGTGCCGCGAGCGTTTCCCTGAACTGTACAGATTAGCGGAGTGAACAGTCCTTAAAATAAGCATCGTCTTATTACAGCACATAGCCAGGACTGGTCAAGACCTTGTTCTTGCCTGATATCCACAGTCATTGGAACAGAGTTTGTAAGACGAAGCTTTTCCGTATACCACGCTTTTAATCAATACAATTCTGTTGTTTTGAACAAGAATATATCAAATAAATATAAATGTAGATATATATTTTTTGGTAATCAAGGAAATAAGACTTTTAGCGAAAAGAACTGGCGCAATAGCTTATCTTTATAGGGAGTCATAGATGGATTCCCAGACCTCCCCCCCTCCCCCCCCCGCTCATCACGGACTCAGCAAGCCATATTTCTGGCTGTTTTCTAATGGCCCCCTGTTTAACACCGATAACAAAGAGTGGACACGCATACACACATACACGCATCTACAAACACACCGCCCCATCCCCCCCCCCCCCCCCACGTGCACACACACACACACGCTGCCCCGCACACATACGCACACACACGCACGCCCGCATACACACATGCTGCCCCCGCACACACGTACGCACACACACGCGCGCCCACACACACGCACACACGTACCCTGAAGGCAGCCTCACGCATGAAATTCTTCGAGCCCTCGCTCCATATGGCTGGGACCGTCACCACCCACCGAATGAGCTTCGTGTCTGGTTTGCTGCGAACAGAACAAGACATGCGGGTTGTTAAACCATTCTCTACTAATATAAACAGTCTAAACTGATTGCTTCAGGTTTTTTTTGTCAGATTTATGTGCAACATACAGAAATGAAGCGCTTTGAAGCAAGCGCATTTTTTGTTTGCGTATAGTGCTTACAACCTGATATACAGTAACAGGCAAGACAGCTTCCAACTTGTTCTTTATCGAATATATATTTTTTTAAAGTCTTTATGACGTCATACAACTTCATTTTACGATTTGGTCGTCACTGTAAATAAAATATAAATAAAAGAAAACAAACAGAAAAAAGACAGCAAAAAAATAAACAAAAAAAAAACCAAAAAAAAAAAACACTAAATAAATAAATAAAAAAAAAAAAGTCAATATTTTTAAGTGTATTTAATATTTGAACAAGTGTATTTAATGAAAATAGAGCCAACAGACCTGCCCGTCTCGTCCTTGATGGCGCTGAGCATGTGCTCCTTCAGGTATCTAATGGCGTGAACAAAGATGTCGATGGCTTGTCGCTTCCTGCCGTCAATGGATTCTATTGTCGTTGACAACTCCACGTTCTGAGAATGTAAATGTAAGCAAAAATTGCAGTGGAATCTGTCGGAATATCGGCATTGTGCTTTCGCTGTACCGCGGAGGGATCTCACAGAGATAGTGCTCTGCCCCTTGTGGGATGTCACCCCTGCCTTGTACCTGCTCCCGCTGTACCGCGGAGGGATCTCACAGAGATTGTGCTCTGCCCCTTGTGGGCTGTCACCCCTGCCTTGTACGTGCTTCCGCTGTTATCGCGGAGGGATCTCACAGAGATAGTGCTCTGCCCCTTGTGGGATGTCACCCCTGCCTTGTACGTGCTTCCGCTGTTATCGCGGAGGGATCTCACAGAGATAGTGCTCTGCCCCTTGTGGGCTGTCACCCCTGCCTTGTACGTGCTTCCGCTGTTATCGCGGAGGGATCTCACAGAGATCGTGCTCTGCCCCTTGTGGGATGTCACCCCTGCCTTGGACGTTCTTCCGCTGTACCGCTAAGGGATCTCACTGAGATCCTGCCGTCACCCCTGCCTTGGGTAGAGGGGCACGGCGCGTGCGTCACGAAGCCTTCCTCTGTGAGCCGTTTCTATAGGTTATGTGTTGAAGAAAACGAGACAGTTTTACGCAGCGGATAGTGCTCTGCCCCTTGTGGGCTGTCACCCCTGCCTTGTACGTGCTTCCGCTGTTATCGCGGAGGGATCTCACAGAGATCGTGCTCTGCCCCTTGTGGGATGTCACCCCTGCCTTGGACGTTCTTCCGCTGTACCGCTAAGGGATCTCACTGAGATCCTGCCGTCACCCCTGCCTTGGGTAGAGGGGCACGGCGCGTGCGTCACGAAGCCTTCCTCTGTGAGCCGTTTCTATAGGTTATGTGTTGAAGAAAACGAGACAGTTTTACGCAGCGGATACCATTTTCTATAATTGGCTGCATATTTACCTGGCTAAGGAAAGGACAATCGCATTTGTTCATCAATTTCCGAAACACAATTAACCTCTCCGCCCATTGGTCAAGTGACTTCTGTGTCTCGGAAACCGTTGGGGATAGTCATTCGAAGCACATGTTCGGACTCCCCCAACCCTAACCACGAGCAACGCAACAGATGATTTCATGGTCGTGGTCCTTAGTTTTACATAAATAAATAGCTCACGTGACTACCTCCTTCCTGGGAACTGTTAGAGAAAGAGCGACGTTCATGATGTCTTTTTAGGCTACAACTCCTGTACACTCATGCAACAAATGTTTTTTTTAATTCAAATTTAAGACCAGTTTGAGTCCAATGCGATGTATTTTTGCCTCGCACTGTGGTGTTAAATGAATCTCGAATTGGGAGAACCAAGACCCAATCTTGAATTGTCATTGCAATTTAAAAAATATCAAATTGGCATCGAATTGAAGATCTTTTATCTCGTGTTAAACTCGGGTTTGGGCTGAGTTGTTTTATTTTTATGTGCTCTTTTAAATGTATTTCCTAAATAATTAATTGCCTTTTTACATTTACATTTACACTGAAAAAATGGAGAGGATGTGATTTGATTCTCAAGTGAAAAGGACAACATCGTCCGCTGCTCGGCTGCCATATCTGATGAATCACACCCTCCCTCCCTCCCCCGCAAAAAGAAAATCATAGTCACATTGTATCCTCGTGCTCCCCTGTATGCACAACGTCATAGCAAAGTAAATATTACACTTCAGTTATTTTTAAGAAAACTATGTTATTAATGATACTAAGAATAGCCATACCGCTTTGTGCAAGATCATCTTGAAGTGGCGAAAAAGCAGGAGATCGGCGTCTTGGCTGCCGTGTTCCATCAAGGCCTGACTGTACATCAGCTCCGCGTCGTAGCCAAATGCCCGGAAGTCACCCGCCGCCGTCGTCAGCACGGTCGTCGGGCATTTGTGCGACTGCAAACATACGTGTGTGTGTGGTGTGAGAGTGCAGGGATGCTTTCACGTTATGGTTTCCATAGTGACAAGAAAATTCACTGAACGACATTAAACGACGAATACCCATTTTGCGAGTTAGTGCCTATTGTCGAGAGGAATAAAACACATCAAGAACATTATTGTTTTTTTTTTGTTTTTTTTTTTAAAGCACAGTTATGCCATTACATAAATTATATCACATTTAAACGTCCATAAAAGGTCCCAGTCGATGACAGTCGGGTGTGGTTCGGTTTATTCTGCCTCCAAGCGGGAAGCCACTACTCGTGAGCAGGTCCATCGGAGGGCCATGGGAACGGAGAGATACCATTCATAAGCCGGTTAGCGCCACGCCCCCTGTGTTCTAATCATGTGGGCGGGTAGACCACGGGCGAAAGCAAAGGAGGCACCTCCCCGCCTAAAGGAATGCCCACTGTATTCTCCATCTGGTGGGCCTAGTTTCGATAAAATTGCCCGCAGTGTGTCAACCAACAGGCCGTGGGTCAGAGGGACGGTATGAACAAACAAGCCGTGGGTCAGAGGGACGGTGTCAACGAACAAGCCGTGGGTTAGAGGGACGATGTCAACGAACAAACCGTGGGTTAGAGGGACGGTGTCAACGAACAAGCCGTGTGTCAGAGGGACGGTATCAACGAACAAGCCGTGGGTTAGAGGGACGATGTCAACGAACAAGCCGTGGGTTAGTGGGACGGTGTCAACGAACAAGCCGTGTGTCAGAGTGACGGTGTCAACCAACAAGCCGTGGGTCAGAGGGACGATATCAACGAACAAGCCGTGGGTCAGAGGGACGGTGTCAACGAACAAGCCGTGTGTCAGAGGGACGGTGTCAACGAACAAGCGTTGTGTCAGAGAGACGGTGTCAACGAAAAAGCCGTGGGTCAGAGGGACGATATCAACGAACAAGCCGTGGGTCAGAGGGACGGTGTCAACGAACAAGCGTTGTGCCAGAGAGACGGTGTCAACGAAAAAGCCGTGGGTCAGAGGGACGATATCAACGAACAAGCCGTGTGTCAGAGTGACGGTGTCAAGCAACAAGCCGTGGGTCAGAGGGACGATATCAACGAACAAACCGTGTGTCAGAGGGACGGTGTCAACGAACAAGCCGTGTGTCAGAGGGACGGTGTCAACGAACAAGTCGTGTTACAGAGGGACGGTGTCAACGAACAAACCGTGTGTCAGAGGGACGGTGTCAACGAACAAGCCGTGTGTCAGAGGGACGGTGTCAACGTACAAAGATATACTGTTACACCGGAGAACATCAGCAGCACCAAACAGTCCACTGAAGCGGTGTCCCCTTTGAATGTGCAGGGCAAACACGGGAGGAATGATAAGCAAACAAATGAGTTTAAACACAATTAAAACGTCTTCGTAGTTGTCCAGTAATTAAGTGTGATATTACTCAACAGCCTTTTCAGTTCATTTTGCGTGTCTGATGCGGACCTTCCCCCCTCCCCCTTCCCCCTTCCCCCTCCCCCCTCCCCCCTCTCACAGGTCTGGTCGTTTGCAGATGAAGTTATAGTTTTTGGCAACCCCCACCCGCATTGAGAAAGAAACAATGGTGGAAGGCATCCGCTTTTGCATCTAATCCACGCAACTATTAACATCTTAATTGTAAAACAGTGTTTAATATCATATTCCATCTGACCTTTGTTTTATGGAATAAACGTCAGTTCTGTTTAACATACAACTCCTTTTGACTGACCTTATATCGACTATCCTAATTTTTCTACTAACCTCATATGGGCTAACCTCATTGTCTGGCTAACCTAATAGTGACTATCCTCATTGTTTGACTAAGCTCACACTGACTAACCTTATTCTCCGACCACCTTCATATATTGTCCTCTTTTTCTGACTAACCTCAGGACTAACCTCGTTGTCTGACTAACCTCATATTGACTAACCTTATATTGACTATCCTTATTGTCTGACTAACCTCATATTGACCAACTTCATTGTATGACTAACCTTATATTGACTATCCTCATTGTCTGACTAACCTCATATTGACTAACTTCATTGCTTGACTAACTTTATATTGACTATCCTCCTTGTCTGACTCACCTCATATTGACCAACTTCATTGCATGACTAACCTTATATTGACTAACTTCATTGTCTGACTTACCTCATATTGAATATCCTCATTGTCTGACTAAGCTCATATTGACCAAACTCATTGTCTGACTAATATTATATTGACTAACCTCGTTGTTTGACTAACCTTATATTCACTTTCCTCATTGTCTGGCGAACCTGATTGTGTGACTAACCTCATATACACTAACCTGAAAGCCGAGAGCTTCCCCCCAGTTTTTGTTCGTCCTAATGACTTCCGGTAAGTGCGGGTTGTCCTCCGTGGCCTTGAACGAGAAGGCGTAGCTGCTGAAGGTCGTACCAAAGTCTATGGCTGCCACTAACAAGAAGTTGTCCGAGGCCATCTTGGAAAAAAAGCAAACTTGCAGATGCAGTTCAAATCAGAACAAAGTATTTATTCCAGTTTTGTTTTAAGACATAGTAATCCTGATAGCAGAATCTCTGTCAAACAAGTGTTGTTTCGTGAGAGGTTTAGTCCAGTGCAACTTGACGTCAGATTATTTCCCTAATTGGTGTTTATGTTCTCGGAAGATTGTGATTAACCCGTCATCTGTTGTTTGGTTTTGGGGATTTTATTTGTATCGATTTCCTTCCCATTTCACTGTGGTTATTGTTTCATGACTGAGTAGGAGTCTTCATGTGACAGTGTGCGTACTACAGTCCAGGAATCTATGAAACAAGTGCGAGGCTTTCGACTGGCAACACTGAAAACGTGTAATAATAAAAATAGATCACTTACAGCCATCCACACAGAAAGTTTGATTCAGGAGGTTTGGAACACCTTCATTGAACTGTGTTCTGCCTTTTAACACCAGTTCATCAGCGCTGCAAGTTGGTTGTTCAACTCGAACAACGCAGTAAGTCATTTATCGGCGCGCGCCTCAGGTGTGAATAAATGACTTGCTGCGTTGTTCTCATGTAAGAACCTAACCGTACATTTGCAGACTGGTCACTTAGACTGTTGGAGAATTCGAGCTTGGCGGGTTCTACTGTAGCATGTTTGTGCACTGGTCGCGTAGACACCATTCGGTACGGAAACAGCTGACCTTTTCCAAAAGGTTTTTCCTTAAAATGAAATGACTATTCCGCAGGTTGAGATTGTGGGGAATTTGTACAGCCCGACTAATTCCACTTACATTCCCGGTTAATAAAATAGTGATCTGTGAAATTTATTGGATTCACGGTGACGTCACACTTTGACGTTTGCTGCCGCTTAATTGACAGAATATATGCCACTTAAAGTGACCTTCCATATGATGCCTAGAGGTGTGTCATAAAGATGGACCGTTCAGTTCCACGGTCGTAAAATATGCGCCGGCGATAATGTTATATCTGATTTTTGCTTTTTTTATTTAATGCGCTTTGTTTAAAAACTGCAACTATTTATAGCGTGGCTACTCATAGCAGTTTCAATTTTAGCGAGTCATGTTTTGTCAGACAATGGGGAGCATTTAGTGCTGCGCAGCAATACACGAGTCGTACCGATAAAAACGAAACCAACTGTCTCGGTGACGTGTGTATGGTATTGGGCTATCTTTTTTCTTTTTGCGAGAGCCATCGCCCGAAGTAGGCTGTGGCACAGGCACTCGCTGCGTTGGCGTTTTTTTTATAGCGACACTGTAAATGTTCAAAACTGCAATGACTGCTATGTGGTATACTTAAACTTAAGTTAGGACAAAACTGTAATGATTGTAATAGGGGGTGAAATAATACGTATATTAATTGTTATTTTAAATATTTATACTTAATTGTAGTTTCTGTGATTTTTTAAATATTTTTAAATATTTTTAGCGGGTGGACAAAACATACCGACTCGCAAAATAGTTATCGCACAGCTACTAATGGTGGGGAACATTTTAGCACAGGCGTAGCAGCTGTGTAGATTTTAAAGGAGTGATGCCTTAGTTTAAAAATAGTCTCCGATATATCAATTAGAGCCTCATAAGTGATAAAAACTGGTGCTTTTGTTTCAAATCGTATAGCTAAAAGGCAGTATTGGCTGTTATACGGTAAATATATATTCACCCAAAAAAAAAAAAAAAAAAGACCAAATTGTGCGAAATTTGAAGTTTGTTTAAACGTCTTCTCTTTGTATGTCTGGCGTTATCATGATCATCAGTGGAAACTGTGCATTCGCAGTTTCATGATGTTTGTACGTGACCTTGACCAGATGACAGCTTAGGTCAGTCATACTTGCTGCATCATCATCAGCTGCCCGCCCAGAACTACGTGTTGTGTGCTTGGCTTTTAATTAGGGGCGGGTGGGGGGGGGGGGTGGGGGAGCAGGGATGGGATATAAAACATTATAACCCTGGGAAATTCCCCGAGAAAAAACCCATAAAAGAAAGTATGGGCATTTCAAATCCCGACAGGTCTTTATTTGCTGGAATTCCACGGGAATCTACCGCAGGATTCGCGGTATTTTCTCGGACTGGATGCTGACATAGATCCCCTGGCCAACTTTTTTTTCGATAGTTTTTTTTTTTTTTTTTTTTTGGTTTTTTTTTCTTTTGCGCCGCATTTTGGGTTTTCCTTTAACGACATAGCTATAAATAAGTGTGATTCGTCAGCATACTTGTATTACATGGTTATAATTATCCCCCGTGAAACGGAGGGATATAGTTTTGAACTTTTCGGTCTGTCCGTCTGTCCGTCTGTCCGTCTGTCACGCTTCAGTCTCACGCGCCTACAGGCCACATTAATACATGGATTCGGTTCAAATTTTGTACACGGCTTCTCTGGAACCTTCCGCAGTGCAGTGACCAAGAATTTTCCGGATCGACCAAAAATTGACAAAATGGCGGACATTTGAAAATTGGCACTGGACTTAGCGTATATACGGCAGTCTCACGCGCCTACAGGCCACATTAATACATGGATTCGGTTCAAATTTTGTACACGGCTTCTCTGGAACCTTCCGCAGTGCAGTGACCTAGAATTTTCCGGATCGACCAAAAATTGACGAAATGGCGGACTTTTGAAAATTGGCACTGGACTTAGCGTATATACGGCAGTCTCACGCGTCTACAGGCCACATTAATAGACGGATTTGGTTCAAATTTTGTACACGGCTTCTCTGGAACCTTCCGCAGTGCAGTGACCAAGAATTTTCCGAATCGGACAAAAATTGACAAAATGGCGGACATTTGAACATTGGCACTGGACTTAGCGTATATACGGCAGTCTCACGCGTCTACAGGCCACAGTAATAGACGGTTTCGTTTCAAATTTTGTACACGGCTTCTCTGGAACCTTCCGCAGTGCAGTGACCAAGAATTTTCCGAATCGGCCAAAAATTGACAAAATGGCGGACATTTGAAAATTGGCACTGGACTTTATATATACGGCAGTCTCACGCGTCTACAAGCCACATTAATAGACAAATTCGTTTCAAATTTTGTACACGGCTTCTCTGGAACCTTCCGCAGTGCAGTGACCAAGAATTTTCCGGATCGGCCAAAAATTGACAAAATGGCGGACTTTTGAAAATCGGCACTGGACGTAGCGTATATACGGCAGTCTCACGCGTCTTCAGGCCACATTAATAGACGGATTCGTTTCAAATTTTGTACACGGCTTCTCTGGAACCTTCCGCAGTGCAGTGACCAAGAATTTTCCGGATCGGCCAAAAATTGACAAAATGGCGGACTTTTGAAAATCGGCACTGGACGTAGCGTATATACGGCAGTCTCACGCGTCTTCAGGCCACATTAATAGACGGATTCGTTTCAAATTTTGTACACGGCTTCTCTGGAACCTTCCGCAGTGCAGTGACCAAGAATTTTCCGGATCGACCAAAAATTGACGAAATGGCGGACATTTGAAAATTGGCACTGGACTTTATATATACGGCAGTCTCACGCGTCTACAGGCTACGTTAATGAATGGATTCGTTTCAAATTCTGCACACGGGCTCCCTGGCACCTTTCGCAGGTCAGTGATCAAGCATTTTCCGGATGGGACTTGACAAAATGGCGAATTTTTTTAAAATCGGCGCTGTACTTAGCGTACCTACGACAGTCTCACGCGAATACTGGTTAATGGATTGATCCGTCTAAATGTTAGACACTACGTCGACTTACATCCTTCCACTTGTAAATTTTTTTTGCGTAGTCAACACGCAACAGCCTTACACAAACCATATCCCCCACGGGGGATAGACGTACTCCTCGAGACGTAGTCAAGTTTTGCCAAAGTGTCGATTTATTTGTTTGTTTGGTTTTTTTTTTCAGTCGCTCTTGCTGCTGCCTGTGTTGCTGTACAAGCTGAACAAGACTGAGTCGCCGCGATCCAGGCTATCCATTCTCAGCACCGTGCCCTGCATAGCTGCCAATAAGGTGACGTCATCGCGGGGCTCGCTTAAGGCGTGCAGCGTCGCGTCTGCATGTTCTAAGTTAGAAGTCAATGTGCTTTCATGAAGTAAATGAGAAAGAAATTACGTGTGCAAAGACAGGCTGGTTTACGCCAAAAATTGCCAAACATGCGATAATAATAATAATAATAATAATAATAATAATAATAATAATAATAATAATAATAATAATAATAATAATAATGTTGCTTTGATAATGATGTTATTATACGGCTTTTTCCAAATTTAAAAAATCAAGTTATTGTTGTTGTTGTTGCTATTATTATTATTATTGTTTTTTTCTAGGCGTCCATGACTCTAATACTTCGCACCCTGCAGCACCTGGGCGGGTCGCCAAGCGTCAAAGCCTTGTCGCTAAGGCTGGTCTCGTCACTATGGCAACATCAAGACCGCTGCTTCCCATACCTACAGCAGATGCTCAGTGAGAAGGACTATGGTGGCGTCTGTGAGGAGAGTGGCGTCGATGAGGTGGCGCTCGCCAGGGCGGCCTGTATCAGAGACGTCTGCAGAATCAGGTTGCCATGGAAACTTGTCGGCCTATACGGAAACAGTTACATGTGTCGCGGCCTTGGGATCCTCTCGTTGCTTTCTTCCATTTCAGCCTCTTCTTGTGGTTTTTCTCTCTATCTCTTTTTCTTCTTGTCTCATTCTCCTCTCCGTCTCCTCTTATCCTCGTTCGTCTCTTCTTCCCCTATCTCCTCCACATGTCCCTTCCAGAACTTCCCATATTTCCACCACCTGTTCCTTACAGAACTTCCCCTATCACCCCACCTTTTCCCTCCAGAACTTCCCCTATCTCCCCCACCTGTCCCGTCCAGAACTTCCCCTATCTCCCAACCTGTTCCTTCCAGAACTTCCCTTATCTGCTCACTTGTTTTCTCCAGGACTTCCCCTATCTCCTCCACCTGTCCCTTCCAGAACCTCTCATATTTCCACCACCTGTTCCTTCCTTTAGAACTTCTCATATTTCCACCACTTGTTCCTTCCAGAACTTCTCATATTTTCCCTCCTGTTCCCTGCCGAACTTCCCACATCTACTTCACGTGTTCCTTCCAGAGACTTGGCGGTATCCCATTAAATTGTGACAGACCGCCAGAGGGCGTATTGTCATGTGTGTCGGCCATGTTTTCCGATGATGTTCTGTTGAACATTCAGCATGTACGAGACGTGTTATTTGAGCACGTATTGGCATGAACTCGTGTGTATTCTGTTTGCGAACTCGTGTGAATTCTGTGTGCGAACTCGTGTGTTGTGTTGTGTATGCAGGCCGCACCAACATGGCGAAGATATGGTCGCGCCTATTTCTAACATTCTGGAGGTGATGACGTCAGAGAAAGATGCACCCGTTGTCTCCCTGGCTCTAGATGGACTCTTCCATCTGTGTCAAGCCGAGGTACGTGAAATGTGTTATTATGCTTCTATATCTCCCTGCCCTCGCCTACCTGTTCTTGCCTACCATTGCCTACGCCTACTTACACTTGTCTGCAAGTTGTCAACGAGCGCTTGTCTACAGCTGCCTAAGTCTTCGAGCGCTTACCTAAAACCCGCCTTCGTCTTGCACGCGCCCTTTTGCGTACATCTTGTCACTAAGTCTGTGTCGTTGTAATTGTGAGGAACCATTTCTAGATACCTAATTGTATGCCTTAATATCAAACCACATCCTTTCGTTCACTTTATCAAGGATCATTCCAGATCATAATATACATTTATGTGAATTTGTTAAGTTTTTATACTTAAATTTTTGTGTGAATTTGTTAAGTTTTTATACTTAATTTCTGTGTGAATTTGTTAAGCTTTTATACTTAAATGTCTGTGTGAATTTGTTAAGTTTTTGTACTTGTATTTCTCTGTGAATTTGTTAAGTTTTTATACTTATATTTATAAGTTTTATACTGGCTCGTTAGATTTCTATAGTTTTTCTTTACTCAAACAATCACATTGCTGTAATTATCTAAGACATGCAAGGTATACAAATCAATAATAAGAAAAAATAAACAAGTGAAGGTGTGTGTAACGGGAAATGGCGTTAGATTTCGTTACTTGTCTTTCCCAAACTTCAGGTGATTGACGTGAAAACTGCGTGGAGTGTGCTGGAGGCGAAGCTGAGTAGAGACCAAAGGTGCGTTATGTGACGTAGTGACAGCAAGTGACGTCACAGTGAGAACTAATTAGATGTGAATTCCTGTACAGGTCTGGCTTATGCTGCAGGGATAATCCTTATGCCGTGGGTAAGTTTTTTTCAAAGGGGTTTTCAAAGAAACTGGTTGATTAAAAATTAGAAAAAAAGGTCATACCTACTGCGAAGCGATATTTCGCGATTAAAATGTTTGTCGCCCCATTCTTAAAACGAATAAAAAAAGAAGAGTGTTTGTTGCAGGCCCTTGGCGGTGAAGGGCGTGTGCAGTCTGCTGTCCCTGGTGCCGTCATTGGCCACGGGGCATCCATCCTATCAGGTGAGCCATGTTGTTTATTCCCCACAGGGGGGGGGGATATATGCGATCGACTGTGTGTCGGTCTGTCGGTAGGTCTGTCGGTCTGTCATCAACAGCTTGTTAACACGATAACGTAAAAACTGCTGCAAGGATTTTAATGAAACTTGGTATGTAGCTTCTATGTGCACTAACAAAGATCGGTATTGTAAATAGGTTAGGTTGACTAAGGTAAATGATTCAAATGGACTTTGAAATTTACCAGATCCTGGAAACTATTCAGCATGAGTTTGTTAACACGATATCTCAAGAGCAACTGCAGGGATTTTGATGAATCTTGGTATGTAGCTTCTATGGGAACAAACACAGATCGGTATTGTAAATGGACCAGGTTCGTGCAAGGAAAATGCACCGACTGGACTTTGAAAATTTCAGCTCTTGATTGACTATTGATGGCCGTGATTAACTGATGGGGTGGGGGGGGGGGGAATGCGTGGGCTATGCACACTGCTCTAGTTAATTATGTCTCCCCAAACAAGGGGAAGACATGTAGTGTATGTCCGTGTGTGTGTATGAGGGTGTGTTTGTCAGTCCGTTGTGAACAAAATGTTGTGTGCAAGATATATGCAAAAAAACTATACGTCGTGTCGACTTCCAACTTCCAACTTCCATCTATTTATTGCTTGGGTAGGCCAGAAGGTTCTCTCAACTTTTGACGCATGTTACACGATTAGAGAAGGCGTATGGGCCCTTATGTAAAAATCTTGTGTGCGAAATTTCTCAGCCGCTGAACATCGGAGAAAGTTCAAACTTGGTGGGATTGTTGCTGGTTAGGTCCGAAAGATTCTTTCAAGTTTTGTCACAAGTACAACGACCGAGTGCGGCGTATGACGTCATCACGTAAAATATGTATATATTTTGAACAAGACCTTGTGTGCAAAATATCTCGATAACGGAAAGTCGTATCGACCTCAAATTTTTATGGATATTCCTTGGGTCAGTCGGACGGTTCGGTCAGCTTTGATGGATATAGCGAAATTAAGAAAGGCTTAATTACGTCATTATAGTGAAATCTTGTAAGATTTCTCAGCCGCTGAGCATCGAAAGTTGAAACTTGGTGGGATTGCTGCTTGGTAGGTCTGACGGTGTGTCAACGCATAACGAACTAGTGCGTCGTATGACGTCATCATATTAGATATGCATATAATTTGGACAAGATTTTGTGTGCAAAATATCTGACTGAGGAAAATTCTTATCGACTTAAAATTTTATGTGCGTTTTCCGTGGTTCAGTTCAGACGGCTGTTACAACTCTTGATGGGTGTAATGAAATTAAGAAAAGGACATTACGTCAAAATGTATCAGTTGTTAAGCAGAATGTCTGGATAGCGGAGAGTGGGATCGACTTCGGACTTGGTGTAGTTATTCCTTGGATCAGTCGCACGGTTTGGGTCAAATATTAAACTCGCATAGAAAATTTAGAAAGAGGTAAGACGTCAACACCCCCCTCTCTCCCGCCTTCCCCGTTTTGTCGGCTCCTTTGTTAACTAAGGAGAGTTGTTAACTACACTGGGGATTTCAGCGTTTTTCAGAAGATTCGCGAGATTTCCTGCATTCTTTAGACTGCTTGAAAACAATAGAAGCAGATCCAGGGCTATTTTCGTAGACTGGCTGTAATTGACTTTTTAGTGCGTTACTCATCTACAGCTATTACGTAACATGTCACTCAGTCAGGGGTCAGTGTCGGTTGTGGTGCATTTTGAAGTCGTTATCTACGAGGCCATGGAATGTTGTTGTCGTATTTACAGGTCTCAACAGATTTAGATATTGTTTTCTTTCTTTTTTTTTTTTTGGTTGCCAACCTGTTTCGTATATATGGGTGATTATGTAATGGTAGTCAAAAAAAAAAAAAAAAAAACAAATCCAGAGCACCTTCACGAACTGGATAAAATATGTAAAGTAAGACCTCTTTGTCGTGACCCCTTCCAGATTCGGATAAAATGACGTACAATATAACCTGTCTGTCTAGACCAACTTCCAAACCCGGATAAAAATATAACGTACCGTAAAACTGCTGTAGTGACCAATTTCCAGACCCGAAGAAAAAGGACGTACATTAAAACCGATTTTAGCGATCACCTTCCAGACTCAGATAAGGAGGACGTACAGTCAAATCAATTTTAGTGACAACCATCTATTTTATTTATTTTTGAATTTTTGACTATGAATTGTGATTATGTTTGCAGAAATGAATATTTTATTTTCCGTAATAAGAAAAAAAAGGAAAAATGGTTATTGGGGAATTATTGGTTTAGTTGGGAAAAAATTTGTTTTTATTTGCAAAAACAAGAAGCTAAATAGGTGTCGATTGAAAACGTGTAATATAAGCCCGTACTCTGGTGTTTTGTATGCGCTAGCAGCTCTAGTTTCTACCGATGTTGTGTTTACAAGCTGCTGTCATGGTTCGCCATTTGTCTCGGTTTTCTGGTAACAAGCTGCTGTGATGGTACGCCTTCTGCCTACGTTTTCTGTTCACAAACTGATGTGATAGTTCGCCATCTGCCGAGATTTTCTGGTCACAATCTGCTGTGATGGTACACCATCTGCTGACGTTATTTGGTCACAAACTGATGTGGTAGTTCGCCATCTGCCGGGATTTTCTGGTCACAATCTGCTGTGATGGTACATCATCTGCTGACGTTATTTGGTCACAAACTGATGTGGTAGTTCGCCATCTGCCGGGATTTTCTGGTCACAATCTGCTGTGAGGGTTCGCTATCTGCTGGTGTTTTCTGGTTACAAGCTTCTGTTTGGTAATGCAATAAGGGTCGTGATAAGTCCCATCACTACGATCACAGTGCCTGTTTACAAAGCGGAAATTTGTCGAAGAGAATAATGATATGGTTGAAATAAAAAAACAAATGATATTGTTTGAATAAAAGAAACTATATTGTTTGAATAAAAAAGTGATTATGCACAGAGTGATGTGGGAGAGTTCAATATGAAGTGGGCGTGTATTTTAGAAGTTACGCTGGGATCGTAATACAGGGTCAAAAGTTCGTCTGGTGGTTACATGATCTGCCAATCAAATTGGGCAGTGAGAGCCTTGCAGTGCCACGGCGCATATAACCCTTCCTGTTTCGATTTCACCCATCAAAGAAGAGAGCATCGTCACGTGCGTTGTGTCTGCGTTCCGGAAGAGGACATCATGACTCATGGATTTCCTTTTTTCCCACTTGCAAACATAGTTTGCAAATGGGTATGGTTTGCTAAGAATTCCGGCGTTTATTCCTTCCTTTTTTTTTCCGTCACGGAGGTTTCTAGAAAACTCCTCCTACGCTATTTGACGTAGGACGATGAAATTTGGCACAGAGATAGAAGGTGATGAGATGTCGTGAAATCCGCAAATTTTTTTGACCTTGACCTTCAAGGTCAAGGTCAAATTGAGGTCAAAGTTTTTTCACCTCAAAATGGCTTCCAGAAAACTCCTCCTAGGCTATTTGATGTAGGACGATGAAATTTGGCACAGAGATAGAGGGTGATAAGATGTCGTGAAATCCGCAAAAATTTTGATCTTGACCTTCAAAATCAAGGTCAAATTGAGGTCAACATATTTTTCAAAAACCTCTTCCATCACGAAAAATTGCTGGAAATAGCGCTCAAATCCTTGTTTCAACCCGTGTACGGTGTCAGTAGGCAGTAACATCATGGATGGAATCTCGACATTCAGTGTCAAGGTCAAGGTCATGTGACTTTTGTATATTGAATTCCGTTAGAGAAAAATTGTCCATTATCTCGAAAACGGTTAGAGATAGAGCGATTTTGAGCTTATTTTCTACCCTTTCGGCCTAAAAGACGTCATATAAGAGGTACCTCGGTGACCTTGACCTCCTCCGTCATGGTCAAGGTAAAAAACCAGAAGTTGACCATTATCTCGAAAACGGTTAGAGATAGAGCGATTTTGAGCTTATTTTCGACCCTTTGGGCCTAAAAGACGTTACATAAGAGGTACCTCGGTGACCTTGACCTCCTCCGTCAAGGTCAAGGTCAAAAACCGGAAGTTGACCATTATCTCGAAAACGGTTAGAGATAGAGCGATTTTGAGCTTATTTTCGATCCTTAGGGCATAAAAGACGTTATATAAGAGGTACCTCGGTGACCTTGACCTCCTCCGTCATGGTCAAGGTAAAAAAAAGGAAGTTGACCATTATCTCGAAAACGGTTAGAGATAGAACAATTTTGAGCTTATTTTCGTCCCTTTGGGCCTAAGAGACGTTATATAACAGGTACCTCGGTGACCTTGACCTCCTCCATCATGGTCAAGGTCAAGACCCGGAAGTTGTCCATTGTCTGAAAAATGGTTAGAAAACTGAATTTGATTATTTGAGATTACATTATATTTACTTCGATGTCCTTGTTCATGATAATAATTCTGAAGGTGACAATTATGTGGAAAGACTGAAAAATATGTATTTGACCAGATAGATTGTACCATTGCAAGTGGGTGTCATTTCGCTACGTGTAGCGAAATTCGGTCTAGTTCTCTGTGATTTCCGGTGCATTGTCACTCCATAGCGCTCTTACTGATGCAACAAAACAAGACGCACTAACACAAAGAGGTGAAGAAAATAATGGCGTTTTCACGGGTTGCGCACGAGTGTTATTGTGTGTTATTGTGTGTTTTCTTACACCTTGGGGCTCTTTTGTCCTTTTAATGTTTGCTATGTCATTTTCGAAAATGACGCTTAAAGTTTATTCGTAAACCTTCAAAGCAGGGGGCTATGTGCGCTACAGAATGTTTCAGCTCACGTCGAGTATTTACAGTCGTTTGTTCCCGTCGTGGATCTGTAGTCCGGTAAATCTCGGCAGACACCTGTGACCACCCCCTCTCCCCCCCCCCCCCCCTCCTCTCCGGTCTGGATCTGTCTGTGGTGCCGCGAACAGGACGTCAATCATTCTAATAACAAAAAAAAAAAAAAAGCGCGTAGATAATCAGAATAATACAATTCATATTCGATAACTCGAACTTCGATAACTCGAACTATTCGGTAACTCGAACACTTTTGCTCGGTCCCGTTCTTTTTTTTCACTGTATGTCTTATAGCATATTCGATAACTCGAACTGTCTGTAACTCGAACTTTTTTTTTTTGGGGGGGGGGGGGCTTAAATCTGTGTGTTTGTAAATAAAAATGACACACGGTACTTGTTTGAGTAGCACACTCTTGTTTAAACAACCCCATTATTGGTGACTGCTCGACTCCCATCTTCTGCACCGGAGTGCGTCTTAATATGCCATTTCTTTACAGCAGTTTCTCCTATAAAATGTCCAAAACTAGTGCTATACTCTCAGTTCATAATCAGAACATGCAGTTACTATGTTTTGAGAGATGGCGTCAGCAAGACCAGTCAAAAGGAAGTTAGTCACTCATGAAATTAAAGTAAAATACAGAGCCGTGCTGGCAGTTGAAAGCGGTGAAAAAGAAAATCAATGGTTGCCACAAAACTTGAACACTCTCTCCACTTGGATTAAAACAAGCAGTCAATTAAAGACGGATATTTTAATTCAAATTTTGAGCCAAACCGCAAGAAGTTAAAAACTGTACAACATACCGATCTGGACAATGCTCTTTACAAATGCACGTGTTTTTTTTATTACTTGTAATACATAGTTATTTGTTTGTTATTTTTATGAGTTCCATTAATAAAAATGGATGAAATGGACGGGTTTCGGACATACCCCCCACGACAATACCCCACCGGATGATACCTCCCGACAATACCCCCCAAGGACCATACCCCCCCCCCCCCGTGCCAATACCCCCCCCCCCCCAACCAGAATATTTCCAATTTTCAACGTTATACGAAAATGAAAAGAAAAAGTACAGCGACATGTTTTATTTCTCTCCGACACTATGTTTAATCTTTACATCGATATATCGAGTCTCATAGTTTCATAGTCCACATCTTTCAAAACTGAATATTGTGCGCTATTCCACGAAGGTAGTCCAGTATGTTGGTTTGCGAAGTCGCCAACAATGTTCCTAATTTTGTGACTCCGAATAGGTCAACCAATATATTTTGTGACTCAGGCTTAGCACAAATTGCAAAAACTCCGTTGGGCAGCAGTTAATTGTAATCAATTGGGACGCGAATTGATAATTGCAATTATGGAATGTATGCATTAAATTGCATTTCGAAACCTTTTAACTAGAGCATAGAGGATTTCTTATGTACAATAGTTTTTATCAACAGATCACATGAGATGAGTTGTGAGCGTTGTGGAACTGCAATAATACCTCCTTTCAACTACATCATAGCGAAATGGCTGAGCTTTTAACTACAGATCACAGAACTTCATTAGTTTGTTGTTCGTTAATGAAAATCTTTAAAATGAAAATTGAAAAAATGATTGTTGGGGGGGGGGGGGTATTGGCACGAGGGGGGTGTATGGTCCTAGGGGGTATGGTCGGGGGGGGGGGTATTGTCGGGGGGGAGGTATCATCCAGGATGGGGGGGATTGTCGGGGGGGGGGGGGGTATTGTCCTAGACCCGAATTTTGCTGGGTACGTTATGATATTCGATAACTCGAACTGTTTCCCTGGAACCCTCGAGGTTCAAGTTAAGAAATACGGACTCTGATTTAAATTCACTCTTCTTTTTAATATTGCTGTAGAAAATGAGGGGTCTGAATAATTTATTAAGTATATCTCGGTTGATTGTAGTGTCAATGCCTCGTTATGTTCTGTTTCCATATATGGTGCTGTACATCTGAGTATTGTTTTCTGTTTCATATGCAAATGTTTCCAATGGATTCTAGTGTCCTGTCTTCATCAGAGGAGTTTTGATATTTGGTATTTGTCCAGTAGCCTTGAAAAAATAAATAATCGCCAACTTGTTGCATTTCAACCATTGCCTGGAAGTGACAGGGAGCATTCGTGAATTGTGTCAGTGATTGGATACCGTCACCTCATTGGCTGAGCCGCGCTGACGTCATGGATGCGGCTAGTGTGGGGGAGGGGGGGAGGGTGTCGGGAAGGTCCTCACTGCTCAGGAAGGCCAGGTTCAGATTGGCCTGGTCGTCGGAATGACCGTAAACATATACACTGCCATCTGAAAGAAAGAATAAAAACAAAATAATGAAGATATCGAAAACCAGCATCTTTTTCACGGATTCACTGGATCTTTTGCCGTGCTTCTGACCTAAACACTGACCACTGACCAGTGGGGCGCAACTCCGAGGTCAACGGATACGGTTGTTGAAAAACGTTAGTTCAGTGCTTTGACTGCGCTATAAAATAAAGGATATAGATGTTGACCTTTGTGACGTCATACCTCTGACGAGGAAGGACCTGGATTCGGCCACGGTGCTATGGATCCACCTGTAAGCCATTTACGGTGGCCACTGGTCAAACTGTCCATGTCGGTTGACGGCGCCAAGGTTTCGTAGATTGCCGCTCACACACTGAAAACCGTGTTAAGGGCTCTTTGCTACGAACTGGATTTGATCCGGGTGAAAATGAGCCGGATTAGTCCGCGGAATGGAGGGTAATTTACATACTGGCAGGGTAGAAACGGCAAGATGCGGTTTTTGTAGGCGGATTTATAAGCTGGCCACGTGGCTATGAAAAGGGTCGGTAGGGATCGCTACGGGTCGAAACGGTTCAACGCCGGTGGGACCGAGTCGATACGGTTTTAATTCCGTATGAACCCTGTTCAAAATGTGGCTGTGTGTGACTGAAGCATTAGTGTGCAGTTGTTTTATAGACAGCTTGCGTAGAAAGCCCGCGTCACGTCGCTCAAAAAACCTTAGAAATCTTTGGCTCTTGTGTGTAATGACAAAGGATTGAGCGTTGTAGCTTGGCTGTGAGCTTACCTGGCTGAGGTCCTGATGGTTGACCATCACGTTGACCACTGTTACAGAGGTGGTAGCGTCCGTTTTGCTGTGAGCTTACCTGGCTGAGGTCCTGATGGTTGACCACCACGTTGACACTGTTACAGAGGTTTTAGCGGTTCGTTTGGCTGTGAGCTTACCTGGCTGAGGTCCTGATGGTTGACCACCACGTTGACACTGTTACAGAGGTGGTAGCGGTTCGTTTGGCTGTGAGCTTACCTGGCTGAGGTCCTAATGGTTGACCACCACGTTGACCACTGTTATAGAGGTGGTAGCGATTCGTTTGGCTGTGAACCTACCTGGCTGAGGTCCTGATGGTTGACCACCACGTTGACACTGTTACAGAGGTGGTAGCGGTTCGTTTGGCTGTGAGCTTACCTGGCTGAGGTCCTGATGGTTGACCACCACGTTGACCACTGTTATAGAGGTGGTAGCGGTTCGTTTGGCTGTGAACTTACCTGGCTGAGGTCCTAATGGTTGACCACCACGTTGACCACTGTTATAGAGGTGGTAGCGGTTCGTTTGGCTGTGAACTTACCTGGCTGAGGTCCTAATGGTTGACCACCACGTTGACCACTGTTATAGAGGTGGTAGCGGTTCGTTTGGCTGTGAGCTTACCTGGCTGAGGTCCTGATGGTTGACCTCCACGTTGACACTGTTGCACAGGTAGCAGCAATTCGTATCCGCAAACATGACATACTGCCCATTCTGTCAGCCATGTACGAATCGCAGATTGTAAAGGGAGCAGAAGCCACATTGGTTTATTTGTTTACTTACTTATTTATTTATTTACTTCATATAAAACACTCAAATCCAAGCAATTTCTATAATGATAGATAGGAAACAGGTAATGAGTCGCGACATTGTTTTGTACTGAATTCATTGGATACGCGCTGGTTGTCACGTACCTGGTTGTCACGTACCTGGTTGACGCGCTGGTTGTCACGTACCTTTCACTTATGTGACTCGAGTGATATTATCAGGGAAGGACGCGCATTTTTGCAAACTTGGTTCAATTTCAATGTTTTATTGTTTTGTTTTTGAACGCTATAGTGACCTGAAGCCTGAGCGCACATGTTATCCACAGGGCGCTTTGCTGGTTAACACACTCGGCGTAGTGGTCTTACGAGTGGACGCGTTCTGCGGGGCATTCGTGCTGCGGCAACACCAGGCCGCCCTCCTGACGATTCAGGGTGTTCATTATATGCAGCGTACTTGTTGGCTGTTAAATTATTTATAAAAATATTGCAAACAACACAGCTTAAATACGTCTTATAAGCCGAGTAGGGTTTGGTTGTTGTTGACTTAAAGTTTTATTGACTGATCAGGCATACGCCTTGTTATCTATTTACGCAGTGAGAGCTCGCACAAAGCTCACTGACCAAATGTGTATTCTGTGCTGCCGTTAAATCCTACGCATTTACTTGCAAAAAATACACTCTTTTCACATGGCGTTTTAACAAAGAAAACGAAATCAAAGGCGAAAATAAAAAGTGACATGCACATGTTCAGATCAAGCTCTTCATAAGTCCCAAGTTTCATGGTCGTAGGGCCCATAGTGTCAGAGAAGAAGACACAAAAAATCGGGAAAGTGTCAAGAAGAAAAAAAAAAGGACGAATTTTGCTCGCACAAATTCATATAACCCTTGCAAGCCAAAGGCTTGTCAAGTGTTAATTAGCAGATGTTTTCCTAAAAAAAACAATAAAAAAGCAAGAAAAGAAAGACCGAGGGGAGGGAGGGAAGGGGAGGGGTAGGAGAGAGAGAAGACGGGAAGGAGGGATAGACAAGGGGAAGGAAGGAGGGACCGATATAAGTAAAAAGATTTAATAAATTATTTATTGTACATACCGGTTCCGATGTTGAACTGGGGACGGGCGGATCAACAATGGGATCTAATTGGCAGCCGCTGGTGTCGTGAAAAGACGTGAAGTTGTATCTCACGCTGCCGCCACGTGGTACGAGACTACCCGCTTCTACGGCGGCGGTTGTTAACCAACAGGTGGAATGCACTGAATCATTGCGGTATTCAAACGCGCGGCAGCACGCGTGCGCCATCCATTCTCGCACACAAGATGGCGCACATGTCACGCGCATGTTGTGGTTACCATAACAACCAAGGCTTAGCGATTCACCCAACACGCTGAACATACACAAGTTTACCTCGTCAGAACCATCGACAGAATGAACTGGCAATGAACTTGCGGCATTCAATGAGCGCGGCTACTATTGCTAAAAACGGGTCCTTCGTCAAAATATTTCTGGTTGCTGTAATTTTTTAATTCGATGTTTTCAAGTATTAGTGCTAATGTGGCAACAAACTTCCCGTTTTGTCATGCAACCGGAAGTGGACATTCGGTAAATTTCCGCTACCGGATTCTTCTGAGATTCCTGATTTCAATTTGGCAGCAGCGGAAAATAGTGGGTAAAAATAATAGAAAAAATGTCGTTGGAAGTTGATATAAATTTGATCCCGTCTCGATGGATGACTAAAAAATCCTGCAGAATTCAGTTATAGTCAGTTCCAGGTTAAAATTATGCGAGGTTGGGATCCCGATCGACATCCGGATTTGTTTATCAGAGAGCTTGTGGTGCTGTCATTATTTTGTTTTTCACAGATTTTATGTGTGGTGTAGCTTACACATTTTATACAAGCGATAAACCTGACTAGATTTTACATGTATTTGCAAAAGGATGTAAATTAAACTGCGAGTAACTCTCTCAAGCTGAACCTGAAATGGAAGTGCCCCCTTCCCTCCTCTCCCCCCCCCCCTCCAGCACTGTGAGCGTGACTCGTAGTCTTAAATAAAACTGATCGCTGCAATGCGCGTTTTTCCCTGTAGCGTCAGCTTACACACTATCTCGTTGCGCAAATCCGCTAATTACATGGCTAAACTATGAAATAAGGCTGTGTATGTAGCCTGGCAGACAGCAAAAAAAAGTCAGATAAAATGAAGAAATCGACAAGTCGGGCGGGGACTCTCATTATACATAGGATGAAAAAACAGCTGATATAGATCGATTTTTATTGACTGCGTACGGAGCAAAAACCGACGGCTTCCTCCTCCTCACTTTCTTTCCTAACTTCTTCAATTTTTTCAAATTTGTATTTCCGCAAATATTTACTGAGTATGTTTTTGGACCAGAGCGGTAAACAGGTCACGAAGTACTCGTTAATGCTAATTATAAACTGATTAAAAAAAAACAATTAAAAAAAGATATATATACGTACATATACATTAGCTGAGAATGATTATTAGATTTGTATTATAATCTTAAGATCTTAGCGAGTATCATAAAAAGTCATGGTTATTATGTCATGTTACATTCAGGGAGTAAAACCGCCGTTAGGGAACACCTGTCGTTAGGAAGCACCTGTCGTTAGAGAACTCCTTGTTAGGGAACACCTATTATTAGGGAACGTTAGGTAACAACCTCTCGTTAGATAACATCTCTCGTTGGGGAAAACCTCTCGGTAGGGAACGCCTGTCATTAGGGAAGACCTGTCGTAAAGGAGCAGTCTCTCGTTAGGGAACGCCCCTCGCCAGGGAACACCTCGTTGGGGAACGCCCCTCGTTAAGGAACACCGTTCGTTAGGGAACGCCCCTCGTCAGGGAACACCTCGTTGGGGAACGCCCCTCGTTAAGGAACACCGTTCGTTAGGGAACGCCCCTCGTCAGGGAACACCTCGTTGGGGAACGCCCCTCGTTAAGGAACACCGTTCGTTAGGGAACGTCCCTCGTCAAGGAACGCCTCGTTGGGGAACGCCCCTCGTTAAGGAACACCGTTCGTTAGGGAACGCCCCTCGTCAGGGAACACCTCGTTGGGGAACGCTCCTCGTTAAGGTACACCGTTCGTTAGGGAACGCCCCTCGTCAGGGAACACCTCGTTGGGAAACGCCTCTCGTTAGGGAGCACTTCTCGGTATTAAACAACTTCTAATAGCGGAACATGTGTTGGCGTCCCATTTCCTGGTAGTTCCTCCATAATTCGACTTTATTTAAGCAACATCTATGTATTATGAGCATTTTATCTCGGTCCACAATATGTTCCTTATATGGAGGTTATACTGGATTGGTAATGCTTCAGATAAAACGTCACCGAGACTCCCAATCGGGATCCTGCCTTGCAAAAAGATTGATAAAATCATGACACGATATAATAAAACCCAACACTGGTGAAAGTCATATGGATCCAAATGTACTGGGATCCGGATTCCGTCGGCATCACGTTGAACTGATACTGTTGGGTACTGTTTGCTTTCGGGCACCCATCCGACCCCTCCGTGATACAGGAAGGTCTCGGAATCTCGAGGGAATACATTGATGATTCCAAAAGCGCAACATGTTTAGATCAATTTCTCCTGCCAAAAGGCCAGTTTTTCTGCCTTCCGGGTTAACCGGCCGATTTCCTTGTTTCGCTTTTACTTTGATTACAGATCTGACAAGTGACTTCGGTTTTTATTTGCGGTTTGAGGGATCCCATAGAGGGGGATGAAAACTTTGTTTTATCGCCTAAAACGGCTTATCTAGAGGATTATTCTACAAACATCCAGTGTGTGGAACCTTAAAAAAGTATCTAAAAAAAGAAAGAAAAAGCACTTTTTAATAAAAGAGAAATGAAGGAAGATTACTTATAAAACACTAAGATGACGTGGGCACCGATTGCCGAGGTGGCAGATGGCATAACACAAGTCAAAGTCTCATTAGCTAGTTAATTCCATCATCATCACCACTAAGAATAATCATCATCATGATCATCATAGTCATCATCATCATCATCATCATCATCATCATCATCATCATCATCATCATCATCGTCGTCGTCGTCGTCGTCGTCGTCGTCGTCGTCGTCGCCAGTTTTCTGGTTGACATTTTCCGTGAAATTAAATGTTGTCAGCAAATCACCCCATCACCAATCCAATCGAAAATAAATGTAACATTAACTGCGCCTGTGAATTTTAATGTATTTTTCTAAGATACATTAAGGTCATGGAGTCACAAAACATTTTCCTCTTTGGCTGTGAGCTTTGTGTTCTTAATCAGAGCTTAGTCAGAGCTTAGTCATCTTCGGATTCGCCATCGCCATCATCAAGACCACCGCCAGCCCCTTCCCCTGGCGCTGTGTCATCGGCAGGACGCGAAGTGGTCTCTCTTGTGTGTTCGGGGTTGGAAGGGTCATCTGTTTCCTGAACAGTCCATGTGATTGGCATATTACTGGTCGTCTGTTCTAAGGTCGGCTTGTTATTGGGTGTCTGTTCTATGGTGGGCTTGTTATAGGGTGTCTGTTCTGTCGTGGGTTGTCTAAGTGTTTTCGATATCCCTTGCAAAGATGATGTGGGGTCGATAGTTGTCTTTTCTTGTAGCGTTGTAGCTTGTATGTGTACAGCTTGAGGAGTACTTTCATGGGTACTTATCCCACTCATGGAGGTACTTTGTCCCTCTATGCCACGTGTGTTTGAGGATGAGTATTTGCTGTGAGTATCCGTGGACACAACATCGTCAGTATCACTGTTGTAAGATGGACGTGTTTTCATATAAACCACACAGCCTCGTTTTGATACGAAATCACGGGAAGTGACGTATTGATTAATGACGGAGCATTGGTGTCCCGACTCCTCGAACTCGAAGCCTGCACACTGTAGGCTCCTGGCACAGAATGCGGCGCATTCGGTCACGCTTCTGCTGACTGTCTCCTTAGAACTTCTCTTGGTGCTCACACCGACTCCAGCATTCGTGAAATACTGATTGACGGGACCAGAAGTGTGGCCTGTATGCACGGTACACAACACGAGGACGACACCAGCGACACCAGCGGCCGTGGTTACTTCAGCTGACCACACCATGCTGCTCAGGTCTCAGTCTGGCTCGCACATTGCTCCAAAAACCTCGCCCATTCAATGACTGGATATATTCATATTTTCGTCCACGCTTTCGTTTTATGCCAATACTCTGACTCTTACCTTATCTAATCTATCCGGCTGAGTTATGACTCTTATGATATCTAATCTATCCGGCTGAGTTATGACTCTTATCTTATCTAATCTATCCGGCGGAGTTTTGACTCTTATCTTATCTAATCTATCCGGCTGAGGTTTGACTCTTATCTTATTTAATCCATCCGGCTGAGTTATCTTTCAGTTCTGTTGATTTTCACCTGAGCCGCTCTTATTTCATACTATTCCATTGTCTTCAATACAACTTTTTCAGCTCCACGGTTTAGAAGCCTGGTCGAGCCTTGTAATTTTAATGTGTAATCAGACTGTTCATGGAACCACATTACTCTTTTTTCTGTTCGAAAAAAAAAAAAAACAAAAAGGCGGAACTATTACTTATTGCTGGCCCATAACTCAGGTTTTCCTCTCTTCCTTACGTGCCGTGGAAAAATAAAAAGTGATGGTGAAAAAAATCAAACTAGGCATCAAGCTTAATGGCATGTCAAGCCCACAGTACACAATCCTGTACGCCTACGGCTCAGGTCCTCTGCGGTTCTATACTCCTGAGCCCCAGCATATCTACGGCTCAGTACACCCACGGTCCAACACGCCTAAGGTCAGGTATGTCTACGATTCAGCGTGCCTACAGTGCAACAATCTTACGGTTCAGCGTGTCTGTGGCCCAGCACGCCTAAAATTCAGCATGTCTATAGTTCAGCGTGTCTGCGGCCCAGCATGCCTACGGTTAAGCACGCGTATGGTTCAACACGCCAGTGGCATGTGTCCAGACAGTACGCGTCCAGACAGTACGTGTCCAGGCAGTACGCGTCCAGACAGTACGTGTCCGGTTAGTACGCGTCAGACAGTACGCGTTCAGACAGTACGTGTCCGGTTAGCACGCGTCCAGATAGTACGTGTCCGGTTAGTACGCGTCCAGATAGTACGTGTCCAGACAGTACGTGTCCGGTTAGTACACGTCCAGACAGTACGCCCCCAGACAGTACGTGTCCGGTTAGTACGCATCCAGATAGTACGTGTCCGGTTAGTACACGTCCAGATAGTACGTGTCCAGACAGTACGTGTCCGGTAAGTACGCATCCAGATAGTACGTGTCCGGTTAGTACGCGTCCAGACTACGTGTCCAGACTTACGTGCTCAGACATCGGGCATCTCCCCAAAAAGGGTCGCGTTACTGACCTAAGGCATTCGATCTACACACTACAAACACCCAGGAGGAGGTCCAGATGACTGCTTTATTGTGTTGATTACAATTCAATAGCCTGACAAAACAAAACATTTAATACGTACAGAGGACACATTAACTTTTACAGCCTCCAATATAAGATGGCGTCACTTCCGCTATCAATCTTTAGTGGCCTCGAAATTGCTACAGCCGTGATTCCCACCCAGATGAGTGATTTTCCCGCTTTGCGTCACATGCGGCGCTATGTGCGTGCCTTGGCGGATTAATTTTAGTAGCTGCGATCTGATTGGCTATAAATAATGTGGCGTGGAACATTAGCGCGTATGGCCGAATTGTAACCCGTTCCTCGGGTATACAACTTGCGCAAACCCAGTGAAATGGATGCATTTCAGTGACGTAGATGCTGCTTGTGCGTCAAGTCTGCACCGTTCAGTGCTCATTGTTACCTCCTACATATGGAATGTCATTTTAACATTTAATGCTAATTTTCGATATCAAAATATAATTAAAGATATCAGTAAATCAATGGAGATCTCATTAATTGATATTTTGCTATCAACCGTTGTATTTTAGATGTCAAAAATTTATTTTTGAGATAAAAAATTACTGTTACAAACTTTAAAAAATCTGAAGGGAGGTACACATTTATATAAAATATAACCAATTGTTAATTAAATTTTGGAGCTGAAATATTGAAGTATCGGTGTCAATAACAACAACACATGTTTTGAGCTAAAGAATCGCTTGTTTTTTGTGCAGTACAAATTAAAAGAAAGATTCTGTATAAAGGAACTAGCTATTATTTCATTCATAAATGTTTGCTTATGAATGTGTGATATAAAAATGCAATGGTATTTTGATATAAAAAATTAATTGCAGACTTCAAAATATAAATAAAAATAAGTCTTATTCTGAAATAATGTTATCTAAAATAAGTTTTTGATTTCAATAAAAAGAAATAAATTATTATTGAGCGCTAAATTGAGATTTGACTGTTAACCTTTAAATTTTGCTATCGAGAATTAAATTTTTGAAATCTAAAAATCAATTTCAGAGATTATGAATCATTTTTGATATCAGTAAATATTTTTTGATATCTCCAATTATCTCAAAAATTATTTTTGAGATCCAGAATACATACAAAAATATCAAAAATACAGTTACGGGTGGCATCAATTAATTTTTTGATATCGAAAATAAAATGTTCAAAAATTAATTCTTGATATCAACAAATCAATTCTTAAGAAAAAATTAATTCTTGATATCAGTAATTGCCAAATAAATCTGAAAATGGCATTGCATGATTCTGTGGAATGCCGTTTTAACATTTAATGCTTATTTTCGATATCAAAGTATAATTAAAAATATCAATAAAGCAGTGTCGATCTCATTACTTTGTATTTTGCTATCAGTAATTGAATTAAGATGGCAAAAATTTATTTTTAAAATTAAAAAAAAAATCAATTTTACAAACTTACAAAATCTTAAGCGAGACACATTTATATAAAATTTAACGAATCGCCAATTAAATTTGGGAGATAAAAACTTGAATTATTGATATGCATTTATCGCAACACAATTTTTGAGCTTGAGTATTGCTTCTTTTTATACAATAAAAAAATAAAAGAAAGATTCTGTATACAGAACCAGTCATTATTTTATTCACAGATGTGCGCTGCTGAATTTTTACATAAAAGGACTGATATTTTGATATAAAAAATTATTTTTTTTAGATAAAAAATCATTTGCAGTTTTAAAAATATAAATTAAAAAGTCTCATTCTGAATAATGATATCTGAAATAAATTCTTGATATCAATAAAAGGAAAGTAAATTATTGAACGGGACTTTGAGATTTTCCTTTCAAATATTTCGTTTTTGCTATCAGAAATTGCATTTTTTAATCTCTAAAAATCAGTGTTAGAGATCATTAAATAATTTTTATTATGAATAAATATTTCTTGGTATCTCTAAATGGTCATTGATATCAAGAAATATTTTTTTGTGATCAAGAATACATTTAGAGATATCAAAAATATAATTACAGATAGCAAAAATTAATTCTTGATATATATTAATTCTTGTTATCAAAAAATCAATTTTTGAGATCAAAAATTAATTCATGATATCAATAATTCCCTAATAAATGTGGAAGTGGCCTTCCGTACGATGCATCATATAAATAAACAAACAAATAAAAAAAAAACAATATGACTTCTTAGATCTGTTGTTCCACAAGGACGCAAAAGTTACGGGGCTTATTGATGATGCCTGTAGACGTTGGATTTATAGGGGTTATATGGGTTTATGTGTTTTATGTTTCCTGTACGTTCGCCTGTTGCGAGTTGCGCATTTAGATCCCGGAGAGGGTGGAGGATGTACTTATGTACACACTGGTATTCATGCGTGTCCATGACATTTCAACACGAGCCCCAAAGCGCCAAGTGCTCTCGTTTGAAGTAATGCCGCTTTCGTGATCAAACGGAGAGTTCCGAAGAGAAGACCTGTGATACCAAATACCCCCTCCCCCCCTCCCCGACCAACCTTCCCTATCTACATCTCCATAAGGGGTTTCAGTCCGTTATGAGGTGATCCTGGTAGCAGTCGGAAGAGCAAGATCCGGCGTGGAAATGCGTCACCATTCAGAGGCAAGACCAGCAGCTTTCGTAGTGCCAAAGGGCTCGCTTCATAGAAGAAAGTCCGGGATGCCGACGTGGGCCTAATGGATGACCATTTGGGAGAATACGGGGTGCCGGCTTGTTCTTAAAGGGTGACCATTTGGAAAAGTCCGGGATGCCAATGTAGTCCTAATGGATGACTATTTGGGAGAATACGGGGTGCCGGTGTACCGATTTCAGATTACCCCCCTTCAGTGTCCCCTCCCCGGGAATCTGAAATATACATTGACAGATGTAAATTTAAAAAATTCTAGGTATGCCTGGGGGGGGGGGGGGATTTGAAATCGGAGGGGAGAATCTGAAATCGATTTCAGATTCCCGGGGAGGTAACTTGAAATCGATTTCAGATTCTCCCCTCCGATTTCAAATCCCCCCCCCCCCAGGCATACCTAGAATTTTTAAAATTTACATCTGTCAATGTATATACAGATTTGCAGTGCCAGGGCTGTCATCGAAGCAGTGATACTAATCCTCGATGCTCCAATGACTGCTTCCATGTGCCTTTCGTGGGACTGGCTCGTGCTTTGGTTTTCAATAGCACTACTACTCCGACTCCGTCTTCCTGTGCCCTCTTGTACACATCAAGCATTGTTTTATTGTTAACCTGTATCTGGTGGATTATCCTCCTGTAGACAAGTGTCCAGGCCTGCCTGACTGAGATGAGTATAAATAAGGAGCACTCTTTAAAAAATAAAAAATGCGATCAGAGAACAGCAAATGAAAAAAACTTATTGTAGACAAAAGTTATATGAATAATGATAATAGCTAAATATGGAAAAAAGAAAGATGGAAAAGACTGGTGATAGTATTAATGTTTAGAAGCTGTAGTATACAGTACGTATCATTGCATAAATGTAGACATTTTCATAGTTCGGCAGAAAAAAAACTTAATAAAACTTTATTTTTTGTTTTATTTCTGTCTGTTTTTAATTTTGAGAGGGGGGAATTCGAAATCGGAGGGGGAAATCTGAAATCGATTTCAAGTTACCCCCCCCCCCCCGGGAACCTGAAATCGATTTCAGATTCCCGGGGGGGGGGGGGGGGATCTGAAATTGGGGGTAATCTGAAATCGTTACACCGGCGTGGTCCTAATGGACGTGGTGGATGACTATTTGGGAAAATACAGGGTGCCGGGGTGTTCCTGATGGACGACCATTTGGAAAATACGCACGCGAAATGTGGGCATTGTTAAGAAAGTGGGAGTGTAAAAACAAAGGTAGATTAACCAAATCATTTGCAATATTTTATACATGTATTGCATCAATGGCGGATTGCCAAAGAAATAGGAAATGGAGGGATGTGATTACATTGAGGAGAGGGAGGTGATCACATTGAGGAGAGGGGGTTGATCACATTGAGGAGAGGGAGGTGATCACATTGAGGAGAGGGAGGTGATCACATTGAGGAGAGGGAGATGATCATATTGAGGAGAGGGAGGTGATCACATTGAGGAGAGGGAGGTGATCACATTGAGGAGAGGGAGGTGATCACATTGAGGAGAGGGAGGTGATCACATTGAGGAGAGGGAGGTGATCACATTGAGGAGAGGGAGGTGATCACATTGAGGAGAGGGAGGTGATCACATTGAGGAGAGGGGGTTGATCACATTGAGGAGAGGGAGGTGATCACATTGAGGAGAGGGAGGTGATCACATTGAGGAGAGGGAGATGATCATATTGAGGAGAGGGAGGTGACACATTGAGGAGAGGGAGGTGATCACATTGAGGAGAGTGGGTTGATCACATTGAGGAGAGGGAGGTGATCACATTGAGGAGAGGGAGGTGATCACATTGAGGAGAGGGAGGTGATCACATTGAGGAGAGGGAGGTGATCACATTGAGGAGAGGGAGGTGATCACATTGAGGAGAGGGAGGTGATCACATTGAGGAGAGGGGGTTGATCACATTGAGGAGAGGGAGGTGATCACATTGAGGAGAGGGAGGTGATCACATTGAGGAGAGGGAGGTGATCACATTGAGGAGAGGGAGGTGACACATTGAGGAGAGGGAGGTGATCACATTGAGGAGAGGGGGTTGATCAAAAATTAATTCATGATATCAATAATTCCCTAATAAATGTGGAAGTGGCCTTCCGTACGATGCATCATATAAATAAACAAATAAATAAAAAAAAAAACAATATGACTTCTTAGATCTGTTGTTCCACAAGGACGCAAAAGTTACGGGGCTTATTGATGATGCCTGTAGATGTTGGATTTATAGGGGTTATATGGGTTTATGTGTTTTATGTTTCCTGTACGTTCGCCTGTTGCGAGTTGCGCATTTAGATCCCGGAGAGGGTGGAGGGTGTACTCATGTACACACTGGTATTCATGCGTGTCCATGACATTTCAACACGAGCCCCAAAGCGCCAAGTGCTCTCGTTTGAAGTAATGCCGCTTTCGTGATCAAACGGAGAGTTCCGAAGAGAAGACCTGTGATACCAAATAGCCCCCCCCCCCCTCCCCCCCCCCTACCCCACCTTCCCTTTCTACATCTCCATAAGGGGTTTCAGTCCGTTATGAGGTGATCCTGGTAGCAGTCGGAAGAGCAAGATCCGGCGTGGAAATGCGTCACCATTCAGAGGCAAGGCCAGCAGCTTTCGCAGTGCCAAAGGGCTCGCTTCATAGAAGAAAGTCCGGGGTGCCGGCGTGGTCCTAATGGATGACCATTTGGAAAAGTCCGGTGTGCCGGCGTGGTCCTAATGGATGACCATTTGGAAAAGTCCGGGGTGCCGGCGTGATCCTAATGGATGACCATTTGGAAAAGTCCGGGGTGCCGGCGTGGTCCTAATGGATGACCATTTGGAAAAGTCCGGGGTGCTGGCGTGGTCCTAATGGATGACCATTTGGAAAAGTCCGGGGTGCCGGCGTGGTCCTAATGGATGACCATTTGTAAAAGTCCGGGGTGCCGGCGTGGTCCTAATGGATGACCATTTGGAAAAGTCCGGGGTGCCGGCGTGGTCCTAATGCATGAACATCTGGAAGAGTCCGGGGCGCCGACGTGGTCCTAATGGATGACCATTTGGAAAAGTCCGGGGTGCCAACGTGGTCCTAATGGATGACCATTTGGAAAAGTCCGGGGTGCTGGCGTGGTCCTAATGGATGACCATTTGGAAAAGTCCGGGGTGCCAACGTTGTCCAAATGGTTGACTATTTGGAAAAGCTCGGGGTGCCAACGTGGTCCTAATGGATGACCATTTGGAAAAGTCCGGGGTGCCAACGTTGTCCAAATGGTTGACTATTTGGAAAAGCTCGGGGTGCCAACGTGGTCCTAATGGTTGACCATTTGGAAAAGCTCGGGGTGCCAACGTGGTCCTAATGGATGACCATTTGGAAAAGTCCGGGGTGCCAACGTGGTCCTAATGGATGACAATTTGGGAGAATACGGGGTGCCGGCTTGTTCTTAAAGGGTGACCATTTGGAAACGTCGTGGGTGCAAGCGTGTTCCTAATAGGTGAATAAAGCTAGATTAACCAAATCATTTGCAATATTTTATACATGTATTGCATCAATTGCGGATTGCCAATGAAATAGGAGAAATGGAGGGAGGTGATCACATTGAGGAGAGGGAGGTGATCACATTGAGGAGAGGGAGGTGATCACATTGAGGAGAGGGAGGTGATCACTTTGAGGAGAGGGAGGTGACACATTGAGGATGGTATAGCGGTGGAAAGATTCGAGCGACATTGTATGTGCCCACGAGGTGTCGGGAAGGCGTTTTGGATAGCACATTAATCCGACCGACGAACAAAAAAAAACCTATCAACAAATTCAGACAGTGTAGAATTTTCGATTTTGAATAGAGGCTTTATTCGGGTTTTGATATGTGGATAAAATATATCAATTTTAAAACATTAAATATTAAACTGGCAGTTAGCTAACCCTTGATTTCCCCTTAATGTCCCCTTGATGTCCCCTTAATGTCTCCTTGATGTCCCCTTAATTTCTCCTTTGTCGTAGGGTCACTGAATGGTTCATTAATAACAGGAAACGTATTTATGAAAATGGGGAAACGGTGGATGTATAAAACAGCACTGTCATCATTTGTTAATGTGATCAGTGACGTGTGGTCTCGGACTTGAAGGCCGCTTACCGGTACAATATATCATTGTTATATCCTGCTTTCTTTTTCTTGTATCTAAAAAACGAACCGAGTCTGCGGAAGGTTGTAGACGGGAAAGAATGGTATCGGGTGGGTCATTAGTCACAATTATGTTACAACTGGTGCCTGTGATGTGTGAGGTGAAAGTTCGGTGAGATGCCCCATCACAACGCTACTCCGGGCTGCGCGTGGTGACGTGCCCCGTCGGAACGCTACTCCGGACTGCGCGTGGTGACGTGCCCCGTCGGAACGCTACTCCGGGCTGCGCGTGGTGACGTTCCCATCAGAAGGCTACTCCGGGCTGCGCGTTGGTGACGTGCCCCATCAGAACGCTACTCCGGGCTGCGCGTGGTGACGTGCCCCATCGGAACGCTACTCCGGGCTGCGCGTGGTGACGTGCCCCATCACAACGCTATTCCGGGCTGCGCGTGGTGACGTGCCCCATCACAACGCTACTCCGGGCTGCACATGGTGACGTGCCCCATCGGAACGCTACTCCGGGCTGCGCGTGGTGACGTGCCCCATCACAACGCTACTCCGGGCTGCGCGTTGGTGTGACATGCCCCATCAGAACGCTACTCCGGGCTGGGCGTGGTGACGTGCCCCATCAGAACGCTACTCCGGGCTGCGCGTTGGTGTAACATGCTCCATCACAACGCTACTCCGAGCTGCGCGTTGGTGTGACATGCCAAATCAGTACGCTACTCCGGGCTGCGCGTGGTGACGTGCCCCATCAGAACGCTACTCCGGGCTGCGCGTTGGTGTGACATGCCCCATCAGAACGCTACTCCGGGCTGCGCATTGGTGATGTGCCCATCAGAACGCTACTCCGGGCTGCGCGTGGTGACGTGCCCCATCAGAACGCTACTCCGGGCTGCGCGTGGTGACGTGCCCCATCAGAAGGCTACTCCGAGCTGCGCGTTTGTGTGATGTGCCCAATCAGAACGCTACTCCGGCCTGCGCGTGGTGACGTGCCCCATCAGAGCGCCACTCCGGGCTGCGCGTTGGTGTGACATGCTCCATCAGAACGCTACTCCGGGCTGCGCGTTGGTGTGACGTGCCCCATCAGAACGCTACTCCGGGCTGCGCGTGGTGACGTGCCCCATCAGAACGCTACTCCGGGCTGCGCGTGGTGACATGCCCCACCAGAACGCTACTCCGGTCTGCGCGTGGTGACGTGCCCCATCAGAACGCTACTCCGGGCTGTGCGTGGTGACGTGCTCCACCAGAACGCTACTCCGGGCTGCGCGTGGTGACGTGCCCCATCAGAACGCTACTCCGGGCTGCGCGTTGGTGTGACGTGCCCCATCAGAACGCTACTCCGGGCTGCGCGTGGTGACGTGCCCCACCAGAACGCTACTCCGGTCTGCGCGTGGTGACGTGCCCCATCAGAACGCTACTCCGGGCTGCGCGTGGTGACGTGCTCCACCAGAACGCTACTCCGGGCTGCGCGTGGTGACGTGCTCCACCAGAACGCTACTCCGGGCTGCGCGTGGTGACGTGCCCATCAGAACGCTACTCCGGGCTGCGGGTAGGTGAGATGCCCCATCAGAACGTTAGGAGATGTGACGGCCAGAACCAAACCACAAAGCTCGTGTGTGCCAGGCTCAAAAAAAAAAAAAGGCCAGCAGATCCAACCGCTGCCTCTAAACCATTAGACTGTTATTTGTTTTTCTCGTCCGATTTCCTATTCGCCACCGCCCCGCCCCGCCCCGCCCCGCCGAGCGCCCCCAACCCCCACCATTCCACCAGTTGGATAAATCTTTACAAGTGTATGCTTTACTGAGTGCATACATGCACTTAATTGTCGTTTTGGTGGCTCAAAACTTCTAGACTTAAAAATGTTAAGCATCTCACTGATCCAGATTGTCTTCAGCTGCGAGGTTCCTAAAAGCAGCTGCGTGATCACTAAAGACAGCTGCATCGTCACTAAGGACAGCTGTGTTGTCACTAAGGATATCTGTATCATCGCTAGAGACAGTTGTGTCATCGCTAAGGACAGCTGCGTCGTCGTCAAGGACAGCTGCGTCGTCGTCAAGGACAGCTGCGTCGTCACCAAGGCCAGCGGCGTCATCGCTAAGCATATCCATGTCGCCGTTTCTGATAAGCGGATCGTCAGCTGTTCCTTCTTCCACAATGCCAGTAGGCCCGGGCGTGGAGGTGTCGAGGCGATGCGCGCTATCGGTGGTGGTGGCGACCCTCGCCTCTGTCGGTGTGTCAGCACCATTCGGCGGCCTCTTGAAATAAATCACGGAACCGGTTGATGACGTCACTGAGGCTCGGGTGAGCTCTTGCTCAACGATGGAGCACTTTTGCTCCACTTTTCTGAACTCGATCGCTTGGCATGAAGCGATTGCCGCACAGTAGGATGCGCATTGACCCGCACTTCTTGCTGCCCATTGCGCAGAAATATACTCACTCAGAATCGAATACTCCGATGTCCTTTTGCGAAATGTATGGCTGCTGAATTGAGCAGAGCAGCAACAACAAACCACACACACCAACGTGGCGTACTGCATTACGTAAGCGGCTATCCTCATATCCGCTGTGAGCGATAAACAACAATGCCGCATCGTATAACCATCGGGGTGCAAGTTGTCATTTCGCTTCTCTTGTATTGTATTAGGATAAAACCAGATGTCGTTATTTTTGTGGAGTTAATCTCAGCACGCGAGATGCATGTACACACGGGGTCGCCAGTAGCCCTCGCATATACTGTTTACCAGCAACATTTTATTTGGAGACAAGACAGTTATTTGAAATCAAAATCTTTATATCCGTTATATTATGTGAGGAAAATATTAAATAAATAAGAGTAATAATTTTATTTAAGTTTAGTGGTGCGCTACGTTCCAAGAGGGATAATCATTTATAACCGTTTCAGATTTGAACATGTAAATAGGGACAGTGTAAGGGTTGTTCCTGTTGTGTTGTCTGGAAATCGGTAGTAAAAATTTGAGCATGCCCTTAGGGATATCGATCACATTTGCCTTTGATGTAATGCCACCAATTAAATGCTGGCAAAAACTGAAAAGATATTATTGGGTCAAAGGTGGGTTAAAATCGGGCCTCGCAAAAGAGTAGGGACGATTTATGGAAGAGCCCTTCCAATGACGGAAATAGCCAATGACGTATCCCTCACTTCCGCCTCGTAATCCCTCTGCCCTCCCTAATCTCATGATAAAAGGGCAGTCAGTTCCGGCCCCACCTTGGTATTCTTTGTTTTTGTTTTTTATGGGGCTCTATGACATCCTGGCCATTGCTCGTTCTTAGTGCTCAGTGCTCAGCGGTGAGATCAAAGCACCATAAAATTCAGTAAGCTTAAGCTGTGTTAAGCACACATTCATAGACGATTTTTTGGTCACAGCCATGATATAACGTATATCACTTTATTGATCTCCCACTTTACAAAACGGGCAATATATCTCGCATCTCTTGCTAACAGATTGTTTTTCAAACGTTACGTTATGAAATGGGATATAAAATGGGATGACCTTTGCCCCGACGGTGACCATTAGTGTTATAAAATTATTGGCTTTGTAATGTAGTGCAAATAAAAATGTTGTGATATTGATAAGTAAACAAACTTTTAAGTTTGAATTTTGTTAATTTTTTTTAAATATCGCCAAAAAAATCTCACCGGCAAATGTGCTAAATTGCCAAAAGTCCTAGACACTTTCAGGAAACAGATTTGACGTCACGGTAGCGTTTGAAAGTGTTATTGTGTATATTTCCAGAAATTTGTGTCGGATGTTGTGGAGTTGCTATGGTTACACGCCAACAGCCATGACGCAGACCCGCTCATTGTGACGTCAGCATTTAGAGCACTAGCGAGCTTCCCGCCTGACAGCTTCCAACTCAAGCACCTACCCAAACAAGTAAGTTGTCTGTCTCCGAGGCTGGTCGGGTTTACCCATAACGGCAGGGGTTTCAAAATGTGTTCACCTCAAGTTGTACAACAACGAGGACGGCAACAACAACAATGGCGACGAAAAAGGAACCGGAACGACAACTATGACGACAAAAACTGTGACAACAAGCACAATGACGACAACGACGACAAAAAACGTGACAACAACGACGACGACAAAATGCTGTGACAACAACACAACAAACACCATATTATTTAAAATAAAAATTCTGAAGTACATAAAAACCACATATTTTTTGGTTAGCTATTCCGGAATGGACTACCGATAATTCAAATGTCACAGAAATCAATAAAGTTATACAATATAAATTCTTATGTTTTGGCGAAAGGAAAATAAAAATAACGAAAAATTGAATTTACATTTGGCTGTTTATTAAAATGTCGGCATTTCAGTATTGAAATTTGAAATTAAAAAAAAATATATTTATATTTTCATTGTTTTCATATTTTTCTATTTATAACGCAAGAACATTAGTCGTTTACATAGTCTGCAACATAAAATGATGAAATAAAGAAAATAATGCGATTTCTGTGACGTCAGATGTATCGTGAGCCTATTCCGGAAAAGCCTGCCAGAACATAGCTGGTTTCTTATTTTCTTAGAATTCTAATTTTAAATAATACGGTGTTAGAAGTTCTTTGATTCAAAGAAAAACCTTTCTGTCTTTAATATTACTACTAAAACATGTGGTATTGTAAAGTTTTTGTAATATTTAGACAAAATTCTTATATATAAAAGTTTGCAGGCCGTAAAAGTAAGAAAAATTCCTTGTTTTCTATTAAAAATGTTTTTGCCCCAAAGTTACTTCAAGTTAAAAGAATGCGAGTTAACGACAAAAACCGTAACAACAAAATGTGACAGCAACGACGACAATAAAAACCGTTACAACAGCAAAAGTAAGCAGTGCCAACAACCGTAACAAAAACCTAACAACAAGCGTGACAACGACACGACAAACTACAAAACCTTGAAAAAGGACGACGACAAAATAGAACAGGACAAAAAACGTAAAAACAGCCACAACAACAGCTTTGGCAACGACACGATGACAAAAAAGAACTCTGAGAACACGGCGAAGACGAAAATACCAAACCTTTTTTTCTCTTCACTGGTCTGTCATTTTGTCTTTACTGCTCCTCTGACCATGCGACAAAAAGCAAAGGCAAAAAAAAAAAAAAAAAATCGTGACAACAGCGGTGACAACGACATGATGACAAAAAAAGCAAAAAAACTAAAACACAAAAAATCTGAGAACAACGATGATGAGAAAAAAATGAGAATAACATACACGACGACAGGAACCATGACCACACTTAGGACGACAACAACCGTGACAACAACGACGGCGACAACCGTGAAAACAACGACGGCGACAACCGTGACAACAACGACGGCGACAACCGTGACAACAACGACGGCGACAACCGTGACAACAACGACGGCGACAACCGTGACAACAACGACGGCGACAACCGTGACAACAACGACGGCGACAACCGTGACAACAACGACGGCGACAACCGTGACAACAACGACGGCCGTGACAACAACGACGGCGACAACCGTGACAACAACGACGGCGACAACCGTGACAACAACGACGGCGACAACCGTGACAACAACGACGGCGACAACCGTGACAACAACGACGGCCGTGACAACAACGACGGCGACAACCGTGACAACAACGACGGCGACAACCGTGACAACAACGACGGCCGTGACAACAACGACGGCGACAACCGTGACAACAACGACGGCGACAACCGTGACAACAACGACGGCGACAACCGTGACAACAACGACGGCGACAACCGTGACAACAACGACGGCGACAACCGTGACAACAACGACGGCGACAACCGTGACAACAACGACGGCGACAACCGTGACAACAATCAGGACGACCACGGCGACGAGAAAAACCCTTGATACCACAACAACAGACGTGTCAAAACAACCAGGGCGATAAAAACTGCAACAGCCGCGACACGATCCACGATGAAAATAACCTTGACACAAAAGCAACCAAGACGACAGCAACCGTGACAATAACCACTACGACAAAGTAAAAGAAGACACGAAAGAGCTTTGTTTCCAGGTGACAGGGGAGATTTTGGCAGATGCCCTGGCTGCGGCGGAGGACCAGGCAGAGGAAGAAGCTGGGGAGGTTGTCCTTCCCCCGATAACTGGGGAGTGCTACACAGGCCTGCTCAAGATACTACCATTGACGGCAATGTCGGGTGAGTGGAAGCGGTAAGGTTGCTATAACCTCCCTACCAGCACCACCACCACCAGCACCACTGCCCCCCCCACCAGCACCACCACTACCGTCATCACCACCGCCGCCACCACCACCACTACCACCACCTACCCACCATCATCACGACCATGACCACCACCAGCTCGACAATGCTTCACTCCTGGTGCACCCAAGTTGCCGAAGAACAGGTCATAATAATGAAATCTGGCCTCCGTCTCCATAAGATAATGTGCATATTACATTGTTGTATATAAGTAAATAGCACATATTATGTGGCTGGTTGCCAGGTTACGAGGAGTTCCTGGAGTCGCTGGTCGCCCACGAGGTCACAAACCTACCGCGGGGGATTCACCTGTCCGTGAGCAGACGACAGCAGAGCGCCGCCGGGCACAATAAAGCCCTGGCAGCTATCCCACAATACCTCGCTGCCGAGTACGAGCGGAACAGACAGCCGGGCATAAGGCCCGCGTTAGCAGGTGCGACAGTTAAAGGCTCGATGTTGTACGGAAGGGAGGTTATATGCAGTGTCGGGATACCCTGTAAGGCATGAAGGATTCAGGCGGGCACGTTTGAAGATACGTGAAGGTGTAATACTGTACATGTAAGTCTGAGGCAGAATCTGGAGCATTTGGTTTCTCAGTGAAATGCATTGCGATTAGCGAGGTTGTGCCACGTGTATGTTCTCTATCGGCGCATTTAGCGAGGTTGTGCCACGTGTATTTCCTGAGTTTAACGAGGTTGTGTTGCCTTTGTTTCAGTTGGCTTGTTGTTCGGCTACGACCCACAACCGGAAGTTGGCAGGGACGGGAAGCCCCGGAGGAACCACGTGGCCCAACACGGCAGACAGTACCAGCGCATGCTCTACACACTCATCAACGAGGTACTCCCCCACCCCCATCCCTCTACGTCCCCCCACCCCCACCCCTGTACGTCCCCCCACCCCCACCCCTCTACACCCCCCACCCCTCTACTACCCTCCACACCCCTGTACCCCCCCAAACCCACCCCCGTGTGTCCCAACACGGCAGACAGTACCAGCGCATGCTCTACACACTCATCAACGAGGCACTCACCCCCATCCCCTACCTCAGCCACTCTGCACCCACCCCCCTCTTCCTGCGCGACATAGCATTGCAGGCAGTATACCCTCTTCTCGTCCCCTTTCTACCAACTTGTACTCCCAGACTTGACCCAACCAACACAATAAGAATATCTGCTTGAATTCCAAGTGAAATAAATCCCATGTTCTGTTAATCACGTTTTCTTTGACAACGAAGTGTCATGAAAGCTGTGATTTCGCTCTGTTAGACATGACAGATTCTTTAATATCGAGATGTTAATAAGAAATATAATAAATCGCTTTTTTATTTCTAACTATGGTCTCACGTGATTTGACCATATGGTGACGTCACGCGGGCGACATGATTGACAGGTGCCCATCCAGCCGTCGGAGTGGTACAGGTGCGTGTACGTGGCCGGTGCGTGGACAGCCTTCATGGAGCGTTGCTATGGCGCCTACGTGCAGGTGCCCGCTCCTTTGTAATCACCTGATTAAGAATCTTATCAAATAACAAAAAGCAAAGTATTGGGCAGTCTACGAGATGTTTCTTTACGAAATGGAGATGCAGAGTTAGTCATTTCCAGTGTAAAGTTAGTCATTTCCGGTGTAAAGTTAGTCAATTCCGGTGTGGATTAACGAAAGCTACAGTTCTATTATGCTGTTTTGTGATGTTTCAATGAGTTCAAGCCTCGTTAGTCTTTATTCCCGTTAAATAGTATAACGTTCCTGCAACTTAAATTTCTAATATACCTTGAACTGTTTGGAATGTCATAGTCATTAGGGGTAGACTGTAGCTGTATTCAGCATCTTAAGCTGGGCGTTATATCCCCGGGCATTGGTGTTGCGTAGAGACTAATCCTGACCCTGAATGTTGACACAGAGCCGGGTGGCTGAGCTACAGTTGAGCTGGGCGTTATGTCCCTGGGCATTGCTGCTGTATAGAGAATAATCCTGACTGTGACTGTTAACACAGAGCCGGGTGGCTGAGCTCGACGTTATGTCCCCGGGCATGGGTGTTGCGTAGAGACTAATCCTGATTGTAAATGTTGACACAGAGCCGGGTGGCTGAGCTACAGCTGAGGCTGCACAGCGGCGAGGAGACGAGTCCTGAGGAGAACCAGCTCCAGCAGGACACCGCCTGGCTATGGTGAAGTCTAAACACTCAAGATCTTAATAGGCTAACTCTTTTGTTCAATAATAATAATAATAATAATAATAATAATAATAATAATAATAATAATAATAATAATAATAATAATAATAATAATAATAATAATCTCAAACAGACATCTAACAGGGGACGTGGAGAAATAGATTCGTATGTTTCCCCGACATGTTTGGGTCTTGCGATGTCGGTGTTTCTCGTGAGCTCTGTGATTTCGATGTTTCTCGTGGATCATGTGATGTCAATATTTCTCATGGGTCACGTGATATCGATGTTTCTCTTTGGTCCTACGATTTCGATGTTTCTATTGGATATTGTTTCTCGTGGGTCCTGTGATGTCGGTGTTTTTGAGGGCGCTGTGATGTCGGTGTTTCTCGTTCCGGTGATTCCATTGTTTCTCGTGGGTCCTGTGATTTCGATGTTACTCATACGTCATATGATAACGGTGTTTCCTGTAGGTCATGTGATGTCGGTGTTTCTAGTAATCTCTGTGATGTCAGTGTCTCTACTGGGTGCTATGATGTCGGTGTTTTTCATGTGTCATGTGATGTCGGTGTTTCTCGTGGGTTCTGTAATGTCGGTGGGTTTTCGTGGATCCCGTGATGTCGGTGTTTGTCGTGGCTCATGTGATGTAGGTATTTCTCGTGGGTCGTGTGATGTCGGTGTTTCCTGTCGGTCCTGTGATGTCGATGTTTCCCGCGGGTCCTGTGATGTCGGTGGGTTATCGTTGGTGCAATGATGTCGGTGTTTCTCGTGGGTCCCGTGATGTCGGTGTTTGTCGTGGATCATGTGATGTCGGTGTTTCCCGTGGGTCCCGTGATGTCGGTGTTTCTCGTGGGTCTCGTGATGTCGGTGTTTGCCGTGGGTCCTGTGATGTCGGTGGGTTCTCGTGGGTCCCGTGATGTCGGTCTTTGTCGTGGATCATGTGATGTCGGTGTTTCCCGTGGGTCCTGTGATGTCGGTGTTTCCTGTGGGTCCTGTGATGTCGGTGTTTCCCGTGGGTCCCGTGATGTCGGTGTTTCCCGTTGGTCCTGTGATGTCGGTGTTTTCCGTGGGTCCCGTGATGTCGGTGTTTCCCGTGGGTCCCGTGATGTCGGTGTTTCCCGTGGGTCCCGTGATTTCAGTGTCTACCGTGGGTCCTGTGATATTGTTGTTTCCCGTTGGTTGTGTGATATTGCCGTTTCCCGTGGGTCGTGTGATATCGGTGTTTCCCGTGGGTCCTGTGATGTCGGTGTTTCCCGTGGGTCCTGTGATGTCTTTGTTTCCCATGGGTCCCGTGATGTCGGTGTTTTTCGTGGGTCCCGTGATGTCGGGGGTTCTCGTGGGTCCCGTGTTGTCGGTGTTTCCCGTGGGTCCTGTGAAGTCCTGGGTTCTCGTGGGTCCTGTGATGTCGCTTTAATGAGTGTTTACTGCAGTCAGTTTTTCACTCTTGGTGGTTTCACGTACCTGAGTTTTACGTTTGCACTTGTTTTCTTGCTGTGGACCTGACATGTACTTATGTACTTGTTCTGTACTTGTGCATCTGTTGTGTACTTGTTGTCTATTTGGTTTTGTAGGGCAAGAGACAAGTTGCTGGACCTGATCAAGAGCTCGTCGAGGTGAGTCGATCCCCCATGTAACTTTACGGATTAGACAGTGACGTCATGGATCGGCGTTCCTTCCATAGATTTAAAGACTGTAACAATAGACAGCTTGCATAGAAAGTAAACCTTTAACTTAACATCCTGATATGTGAAGGGTTAAAAGATCTATCTGATCCTTTATAAATGACAAGTATAAGGCGGTGAGTGAACAACTTGCTCAAGTGCCAAAAGTCGTTATGGAGCAGCAACAGGAGTGCATTTTGGTGCTTGTGCGTTAGTCCGAACATAGCGACAACGAATATGACTAAGAATGGGGAGGGGATCACGTGACAGTATTGTTCTGTCTAGTAACACATGTGCAATCGTTATTTTATCAGTGAGTAATGTATGTGCGGTTGCTGTTCCCATGCTAATATGGAAGCGTTTTGGTTTCGTAGGGGCAGCCCCTCGATGCAGGGAAACTCCATGTGCGCTCTGGCGGGACTCGCCGTGGCCTCGTGCAAATACGCCGCCAGCCTGGACGAAGCGGCCATGGCACGCACGGAGCACGTGCCTGAACACATGAGTCAAGGTCACTGGCTGGGCATGGCGTGCGCCACACTGCTGGCCGTCGTGGACGTCGCGTATGTGCCGCCAGGGCGCATCTTCACCATGTGTGGGCAGGTTTGTGAACACGACGACGCTGTTTGGATGCGCCTGAGTGCCCGATGTGATATTGGTGCATTCAGGGCCTCAGAACGGGTAGAGACGGCCTGAAAATGGGTAGGGAGGGCCTAAAACGGATAGGGATTGCCTGAAAACGGGTAGAGATGGCCTAAAAGGGGTAGGAACGGCCTTAAAATGGGTAGGGACGGCCTGAAACGGGTAGGGACGGCCTGAAACGGGTAGGGACGGTCTGAAAATGGGTAAGGACGGCCTTAAAATGGGTAGGGACGGCCTGAAACGGGTAGGGACGGCCTGAAACGGGTAGGGACGGCCTGAAACGGGTAGGGACGGTCTGAAAATGGGTAGGGACGGTCTAAAAGGGGTAGGAACGGCCTTAAAATGGGTAGGGACGGCCTGAAACGGGTAGGTACGGCCTAAAAGGGGTAGGAACGGCCTTAAAATGGGTAGGGACGGCCTGAAACGGGTAGGGACGGCCTGAAACGGGTAGGGACGGCCTGAAACGGGTAGGGACGGTCTGAAAATGGGTAAGGACGGCCTTAAAATGGGTAGGGACGGCCTGAAAATGGGTAGGGACGGCCTGAAACGGGTAGGGACGGTCTGAAAATGGGTAAGGACGGCCTTAAAATGGGTAGGGACCGCCTTAAAATGGGTAGGGACGGCCTGAAACGAGTAGGGACGGTCTGAAAATGGGTAAGGACGGCCTTAAAATGGGTAGGGACGGCCGGAAACGGGTAGGGACGGTCTGAAAATGGGTAAGGATGGCCTTTAAATGGGTAGGGACCGCCTGAAAATGGGTAGGGACGGCCTGAAACGGATAGGGATTGCCTGAAAACGGGTAGAGATGGCCTAAAAGGGGTAGGAACGGCCTGAAAATGGGTAAGGACGGCCTTAAAATGGGTAGGGACGGCCGGAAACGGGTAGGGACGGCCTGAAACGGGTAGGGACGGTCTGAAAATGGGTAAGGACGGCCTTAAAATGGGTAGGGACCGCCTGAAAATGGGTAGGGACGGCCTGAAACGGGTAGGGACGGTCTGAAAATGGGTAAGAACGGCCTTAAAATGGGTAGGGACAGCCTGAAACGGGTAGGGACGGCCTGAAACGGGTAGGGACGGTCTGAAAATGGGTAAGGACGGCCTTAAAATGGGTAGGGACGGCCTGAAATGGGTAGGGACGGCCTGAAACGGGTAGGGACGGTCTGAAAATGGGTAAGTATGGCCTTAAAATGGATAGGGACCGCCTGAAAATGGGTAGGGAGGGCCTAAAACGGATAGGGACGGCCTGAAAACGGGTAGAGATGGCCTAAAAGGGGTAGGATTGGCCTTAAAATGGGTAGGGACGGCCTGAAACGGGTAGGGACGGCCTGAAACGGGTAGGGACGGTCTGAAAATGGGTAAGGACGGCCTTAAAATGGGTAGGGACGGCCTGAAACGGGTAGAGACGGTCTGAAAATGGGTAAGGACGGCCTTAAAATGGGTAGGGACGGCCTGAAACGGGTAGGGACGGCCTTAAAATGGGTAGGGACGGTCTGAAAACGCCTGTATCTGAAGAAGCTCTCGCGAAAGAAAACTGCACATATAAACATGTCGAAAATTTCGGGAAAAGATCGCGAGAGATGAATTAAATGGAGAGCTAGATAGTTAGATAAAAACTGAAGCATAAGGCAAAAACTGAAACATAAGGCAAAAACTGAAACATAAGGCAAAAACTGAAACACAAGACAAAAACTGAAACATAAGGAGCTTGCAGTTTCGGACAATGAAACACATATTAGGACATACTGTTAATCGGAGGGAAGGCGGCGATTTGTCAAGCCGTAGCGCTAGCTTTGCATGTTACAGTAAGAAATCGTACTTTTTTTAGCACAGTGAAGCTGAGCGGACTCCCGCCTCCCTGCTGGCTCGATCGTCTGCCGCCGTCTCGCTGTCGCAGCTCATCGCTCCCCTAATATCGCTCAATGCTGACTTTGTCTATGGAATACTGTCAGTGCTGACGAAACACCTGCCTGGCTTCGTAGATAAACCTCACGAAGGGCAGGTAAGAATGTGAAGTTGAAAGTACACACTTAAGTGTTAAGAATACATTTGTATAAGCGAAAACTGAGAATTTCCGTAGGATTTAGCACTGAAGTAAAAAGGTTCAGTTTTAATTTGTTTTGCTGGTGTGTTGTCGTTGATTATAAATATCCGCATCACTGCCACCCATCCTGGCTGGAGAGTATCTGGCATTATAAATGTTAATACCCGTGGACAGAAGTTATCAAGCGTAAAGCGGTATGAGCTCAGTACCCTCGTGATGCTAAACGTCCATTTGGAGCGAATTGAGGTCATTGTCTGTGATACCATTAGGCCTAGTCCGTGTTAGCTGGTCACAGACCACAGCGCGCCATTTGCTACGGAAAAAAGTATATTTTATATTAATTCAGAACGAATACCAGGATTCTTCTTGTTTCTTTCAGTGTCTGTAGGAAAATTCCCCTTCCAACGTCGATTAACACCCCCCCCCCCGCCCCCCATTCCTTGGACATCACCCACTAACACAGCGAACTTCAGGAAAATGTTTTGGAGGGCCTTATTGGTGACGCTGAGCTATCATATCATTGACAGGAGGCGGGGTCACGTGTGGGCGAGAGGAGCGAGGAGCCGGGCGTCGTCCAGTTCCATTACGGCCTCGGGCTGGGCTGGGTCATCTGCTGCCTGTTTGAGGAGAAGTTTCTAGACGTGACTGGCTCACAGGTAGTGTGTTCGTGACGCGTGGCAGGTAGTGTGTTCGTGACGCGTGGCAGGTAGTGTGTTCGTTGACGCGTGGCAGGTAGTGTGTTCGTTGACGCGTGGCAAGTTGTATGTTCGTGACGCGTGGCAAGTGGTGTGTTCGTGACGCTTCGCAAGTAGTGTGTTCGTAACACGTGTAGGTAGTGTGTTCGTGACGAGTGGCAGGTAGTGTGTTCGTGACGCGTGGCAGGTAGTGCGTTCCTGACGCGTGGCAGGTAGTGTATTCGTGACGCGTGGCAGGCAGTGTGTTCGTGACGCGTGGCAGGTAGTGTGTTCGTGACGCGTGGCAGGCAGTGTGTTCGTGACGCGTGGCAGGTAGTGTGTTCGTGACGCGTGGCAGGTAGTGTGTTCGTGACGCGTGGCAGGCAGTGTGTTCGTGACGCGTGGCAGGTAGTGTGTTCGTGACGCGTGGCAGGCAGTGTGTTCGTGACGCGTGGCAGGCAGTGTGTTCGTGACGCGTGGCAGGTAGTGTGTTCGTGACGCGTGGTAGGTAGTGTGTTCGTGACGCGTGGCAAGCAGTGTGTTGGTGACGCGTGGCAGGCAGTGTGTTGGTGACGCGTGGCAGGCAGTGTGTTCGTGACGCGTGGCAGGTGGTGTGTTCGTGACGCGTTGCAGGTAGTGTGTTCGTGACGCGGGCAGGTAGTGTGTTCGTGACACGTCGCAGGTAGTGTGTTCGTGAAGCGTGGCAGGCAGTGTGTTGGTGACGCGTGGCAGGCAGTGTGTTGGTGACGCGTGGCAGGCAGTGTGTTCGTGACGCGTGGCAGGTGGTGTGTTCGTGACGCGTGGCAGGTAGTGTGTTCGTGACGCGTGGCAGATATAGTGTGTTCGTGACGCGTGGCAGGTAGTGTGTTCGTGATGCGTGGCAGGTAGTGTGTTCGTGACGCGTGGCAGGCAGTGTGGTCGTGACGCGTGACAGGTATAGTGTGTTGGTGACGCGTGGCAGGTGGTGTGTTCGTGACGCGTGGCAGGTAGTGTGTTCGTGACGCGGGCAGGTAGTGTGTTCGTGACGCGTGGCAGGCAGTGTGTTCGTGACGCGTGGCAGGTAGTGTGTTCGTGACGCGTGGCAGGCAGTGTGTTCGTGAAGCGTCACAGGTTGTGTGTTCGTGACACGTCGCAGGTAGTGTGTTGATGACATGTAACAGAAACTAAGGGCAGTGCATTGAAACAGTACTGCTTGTCCAAAAGTCCAGAATGTCTAGAAATTAAGCGATTTTCTTTTTATTTCGACACACCGCTTTTTACATTCTTTTGCGCATGGAACTTACCATAGTATGAATTAGGATTCCCCTCTGAATAAAGCACCAATACGCGCTGCTCGCTATTCAGGTTGTGCATTTCACTCCATGACTGATAATGTCTTTGCACGCTTTTGATTGGACAGGGCATGATAGCGGTGTGGAAGGCTATTGGTGACCTGGAAGCCAGTGCTTTCAGCCAATCAGATAACAGGTAACCGGCCGTATATCTCTTATAGAAATACGTTACACTTGTATATGTTTGCTGAAACCTACAGAAATGACTTCCCACGGCTTGGCATGTCCGAGTGACGAAACTCTTGTAAAAGACACAAGAAGCAGTATCCGTATTCTGACGCCATGTGAGGCGTGCTATAACAAGTGCTATAACAAGTACTTCAAAGATGGTTTTGTCTGTAAAATATTTTTAGTGGTAAGCCGGTTTTGACAAAAAAGAGTGGTTCGGCTAGTAGTTGTAAGTGATTTACAAATTTATTCAAATCATGCCAGATGTCTTACGGCGTTTCAAGTACAATGCTCTGCACATATTTATTCGAACATTCAGCTTCCATTAAATTTTATTTTTTTCTCTAAACTGGCTGATGAGTAGTCACCAAACAGCATTAATTGATGCATTGAATCTGTGTAACCATGTGACATGTGTGTATGGTGTGTGACATATGTGTAGAACATGTGACATGATAGTACGGTAAGTGACATGTTTGTACATTGTGTGACATGTGTGTATGATGTGTGACATATGTGTACGGCATATGACATTAGTGTGACATTAGTGTGACGTGTTTCTACGGTGTGTGACGTGTGTATGGCGTGACACATGTGTACGGCATGTGACATTAGTGTGACATTAGTGTGACGTGTTTCTACGGTGTGTGACGTGTGTATGGCGTGTGACACATGTGTACGGCATGTGACAGTGTACGCTATGTTTCTACAGTGTGTGACATCCGTGTATGGTATATAAAGCCACATGAACATTGCAGGCTGGGGAGTCTACTAGGTTTGTCCGTGGCACTGTCGGGGATGTCCAAGGACGGCAAGCCGGACAGCAAGGTTCACATAAGCGGCCTGCACGAGAAGCTCGCCACCCTCCTGCACACGCTACAGCCTACCGACTCCGCCTATGACGTATGTCACGTCACGTACTTGTGCAACAACATATAGCAGTGTTATCGATCCTCTTCATCAGCACTTTAGTCATTCCTAAACGTAAACTACGGTATGGCGAAAGACGGTTTAGCTATGCTGCACCGGCAATAGCTGCACCGGCGATAACCTGACACAGTGACAGCTTGACACGGTGATGGCCTGACACAGTGACAGCCTGACACGGTGGTGACCTGACACAGTGACAGCCTGACACGGTGATGACCTGACACAGTGACAGCCTGGCACGGTGATGGCCTGACAGTGACAGCCTGAAACGTGATGGCCTGAAACGGTTATGGCCTGACACAGTGATAGCCTGACACGGTGATGACCTGACACGGTGATGGCCTGACCCGGTGATAGCCTGACACAGTGATAGCCTGACACGGTGATGACCTGACACGGTGATAGCCTGACACGGTGATGGCCTGACAATGGCGTTAGCCTCACACGGTGATGGCCTGCCTGACACGTGATGGCCTGACACGGTTATGGCCTAACACGGTGTTAGCCTCACACGGTGATGGCCTGCCTGGCACGTGATGGCCTGACACGGTTATGGCCTAGTGATGGCCTGGCCCGGTGATAGCCTGACACGGTGATGGTTTGACCCGGTTATGATGGCCTGACACGTGATGGCCTGACACGGTGATAGCCTCACAGTGGTAGTCTGACACGGTGATGGCCTGACACGGTGATGGCCTGACACGGTGATGGCCTGACACGGTCATAGCCTAACGGTAATGGCCACACAGTGATAGTCTACTCGGTGATGGCCTGACTCGGTGATAGCGCTGGCATGGAAAGTTTATTTAGTCTCTGAAATAACATGTCAGTTTTATCTTCAAACAAAAACATAGCTGGAGAAGGAATTATTAAAGAAATATGTACCAAGCATCATCACATTTGTAATGTCATTATGGATAAATGTGTTTGTAAATTCCTCTGGGATCCACTTTGGAGAATGTCAAGTGGCGGAGGAGTAGTCGTTGTTATAGTTTTCTATAATGGTACACCACTTGTTGTTATTAAAATGCGAAAATTATACTAATACTAATACATATTATAATACGATATATATAAAAACGCCCCCCCCCACACCCTCATCCCTTAGCGGCTTGTTAAAATCACAGACGAGCCAAATGAGTTGTTTGCACTTGTTTACCGGTCACCAGGGGGCGTGTCTTTGCCTGGCCAGCACGACAGCTTCCAGTTACGCGGCCAACATCCTCCCGCAGGCCAGCGTCGACCAATCAGTGGCCACCATCTACCAGGCCCATGTCAACAATCCTCAGGTACGCTGTGCAGGCTTTGCTGCCTTCAACTTGCGACTCAATCAGTCTTCTTAGAGCATGGATACTCGCATGAATACTCGCATGGAATCGATTTATAAGGAGGCTAAAATCAAACAACCCCAGCTTAATCTAGCCTCGTTGTGTGTATTTACATGGATTCAGGGACTGTATTTACATGGATTCAGGGACTGTATTTACATGGATTCAGGGACTGTATTTAACCACTTAATTATTTAATTGGTTAAGGCGTTGAGTAACTGCGTAGATTGCCTTGGTGTACTGTAATTGAATTGGTGAATTGTTAACAAGTGTAGCTGTCAGAATACTCATTACACGACAAATTAAAGTACACGGAACCTCGTTATCACATATTCGGATATCTCGAACTCGGATATCTCCGACACACAGATATCTCGAAGCAAGTCCCAGTGTCCGAAAACTCGTTTTGGCTGGAACCTCGGATGACTCGGAATAAATCCAATCGGTGATAACGAGGCTTCACTTTACTGCATTCTGATTGGTCGGTTCGTTCGTGTCACCATTGCCTTAAGTCAGTGCACTCTACCAGGATGCCATTCAACAAGAAAACCATATTTACTGTAGAAACTTAACTTGTTTAACCCGTGTCCAGTGGAATTTTCCATTAATCTCAGCCTTGTTTGATTGGACATAGCAAATTGTTTACAGAACCAGGGCGCATGCGCGGCTCTAGGGAGCGTGTGTTACGGACTGCTGATGGCTGACCACCCGACCGTGAAGGACTTGGCTACGAAGCTGTTCGCAGGCTGGCTGGCACAGCTACAGGACAGCGTAGGCATTTCTCTACCCCCTACCCCCCCCCCTCCTCCCCGAAGATGTTCACAGGCTGGCTGGCACAATTACAGGACAGCGTAGGCATTCTCTGTCCCACCCCCTCCCTTCCCCCTCCCAGAAGCTCTCCACAGGCTGGCTGGCTCGGCCACGGGACAGCGTAGGCATTTCTCTGCCCCACCCCCTCCCTTCCCATTCCCTTAAGCTCTCCACAGGCTGGCTGGCACAGCTGTTGGACAGCGTAGGCACTTCCCGGCGCCTCTCGCCCCCCCCCCCCCCCCCTCCGCGACCCCTTTCCACCTTTGCTGCACACATGAGAACATCTTTTCGACCTGTGACCACCCTGACCATAACTCGTATTCTAGCTTTCTGCGTAGTTGTCAGGCCGCTGGCTTTGGGTACTGAGTTTGCGTTGGAAATCGTTAAGTTTTCATTGTATGTAAAAAAGTGCAGTAGATACAGTGAAACCGCAGCTAAGCGAAGGTCTGTTGACTGTGGCCGAGAAACTCTTTGATATATGAGCGCATTGTGCATTTGAGGGTATGCGCCCGAGCTGTGTCGATTGTTGCAGGGGGTGGGCGTGATGGACAAGGTGGCTACCCTGCTCGGGGCAACCACTGTCGCAGGAATCTGCAACACAGTGTTACAGGTGAGCCCCGTAGTGATAACCCTGCCTCACCACCACCCCTCCGCTCCTCCCCCCTCCCCCCTCCCCCTTGCTTGTTGTTAACGGTAATCATAGCAGCAGGATCCTTTGGAGTATTTGGACAATTAAGTTGCCAAGCAATACATTTGTGTTTCCAGTTGCAACCAATGTAAAACGATGTCATAGGAGCTGCCTAGTGACCGACCAGTGTGTTGCTAATTGCAACCAGTACACACCATCTCATGTGTATATTATTCTTTGTGGTAACTGTTAACCAAAATGTGTCATAAAACACTGTCTTACTGTGTTTATCTCATGCCAACCAGCATACGTAATTATGATTGTCACTTGGCCTGTACATCGCACGACATGCAAACGGTACGACATGCAAACGGTACGACATGCAAACGGTACGATATGCAAACGGTACGACATGCAAACGGTACGACATGCAAACAGTATGAGGTGTTTATGTTGTTGTAAAAAATCAAATGCCAGTGAAGAAAGCCGGTGAACTGGGCTGAGAATGGCACAAAATGTACAACTAATCTGATTGGTTGTTCAGATGGACAACACGAAGCAGATAGGAAAGCTAATCGACCAGTCAGAGTTGATCAGCACACTGAAAACATTACAAGCAGAACCGGAAGTTGGTGTGTCGTCAGCGTGTCCGTGGTTGCTAGGACAGCTGTATTTATCTTCCTTTGACGTCACAGACTCAAAAAGCTCAGGTAGTACGAGGATTTCGTCCGATGTCTGCATAAATTCGTATGACGTCTCTCATTGGTTGACAGTGAAACAACCACGTCTCTCATTGGTTGACAGTGAAACAACCACGTCTCTCATTGGTTAACAGTGAAACAACCACGTCTCTCATTGGTTGACAGTGAAACAGCCAGGTCGTAACTGCTTTGAATGAAAATCTCTATAAATTAGTTTCAGTGAATAACTCAGGGTTGTGCAGTAAGTAAATGAATGAAGAAAAATATATAAATGCGAAACTTCCTAAATACGTATAAAGGGAAAGCTGTTTCGAAATAAGCGTGGAATCACAATAGTAATGCAACTGTACCTCAGTGTTTTGCGTTGATGTCTTGAATACTGGGTTGATGTCTTGAATACTTGCAGTACCGTCAAGCTATAACTACCTGGAAGATACTAGTGTACTTAAAGCCATAGTACAGTTGATACTGGAAGCCGGTAAACAGGGACCGGAAGTGATGGACGGTAGGCTGGTCACCGTGGCCTTGAGGGCGCTGGTGCAGGGAACCAGCCAAACGCTGCCACCCGTCAACTGGGCGTCGCTGTTTTCTCCGCTTATGAGGATGTCGTATGGTGCGTTGTGCTGAGGCGTAGTGATACTCCGCAAAAGTAATCCCATTTTTTTAAACAAGTACACCAATAAAGCGACACAAACGGTTTGTTGCTGCTAAACTTGCGTAGATGTGGTTTGAATTTAATTTTTCAAAATTTACATTAAGATAAAGTTATCAGCTTCGATCGTTGCTATTTTGATGGTTCAGCAGAAAGAATGTGGAGGAACAAGGGACCAACACTTTCTGCAGTAAAAAAACTGCCCATTAGAAAATTCGACTGGAGGGGGGGGGGGGGGTTCGGTAGCTACCCACTATCACATCACATCCTCGTCCTCCACCCTACCCCCCTCTCCCCCGCCCTTAAAGTTCTGAATTCATTAAATGGTTTAAAAATAGAGTCCAATCATTTGTCAACAATTTTGTGTTTAGGCGACGAGATCGAATGCTTATGTTTGCAAATGGCCGTGAAACAGAGCCAGGGATCACCCAGTGCCGCCATGTTTGTGACGTCATGGCTCCTGTCTCCACTCTACGACTCATTGACGGTACGTCATGGCAAAAAGCTGGAACATAAACATTAGTATCTGCCTGATGAAATGTTAAATACTCCCGCTTTCACCAAGTATCCTTGGGCAAAGTCAGAGAACATTACAGTTAGGATACTTAGTAACATAGCAACCAGCTGCCCACACATTTTCTTTTTTTCTTCTGCCTTTGTGCATAAAAAGGGTGGTCTTCATTCACATTACATTTCCTGTATGATCGTCGTCACAATTTACAGGTGGATGCTGCTACCCTCCCCCCTTTTACTCCCACTCCCCGCCTACCACCTCGCCCTTATGATGGCGGATGTTCCAACCCCACACCTCCCCACCTACCACCAGCCCCTGTTCATGGCGGATGCTGCTGCCTTCCCCATCCCCCCTCCCGCCCTCCCCACCTGCCCGGCCTTATTCATGTTATGGATCGAATTTCTTCCAGGTATTGGCATTTAAGACTTGATTGTTTCAGGTGAGAAGTCATCGCCAACTTTTCAACTGCTTGCCCACACTCATCAAAACCGTGCCGCTTACCAAACTGGAATCCTATCTAAGCCAGCACCTTGTGGCTTTGTTCAGGACTCCAGTGCACGATGGAAACAAAGAGACGTGTTTGCACGCCCTCTGGGGGGTACTGGGGGCACTGAAGATCAACGACCCGCCCCAGAGTGTCACCTTGCTGCTGTACCAGACTGTAGAGAAACTGTATCAGGCGCCTGCTGTCCGACAGCATGTGAGTGCAGTGTGCAAAGTGAGGAGTGGCGTGCGCAAAAAGAGTGAGAGCCAAGTGCAAAATATGTGCTGGAAGCGTTGAGTTATGTTTGGAGAGTACGAATGGTGTGGAGAGTGTGCGGGAATGGTATGGAGAGTATGCAGGGATGGTATGGAGAGTATGCGGGGATGGTGTGGAGAGTATGCGGGAATGGTATGGAGAGTATGCGAGAATAGTATGGAGATTATGTCGGAATGGTATGGAGAGTATGTGGGAATGGTGTGGAGAGTATGCGGGAATGGTATGGAGAGTATGCGGGAATGGTGTGGAGAGTATACGGGAATTGTGTGGAGAGTATGCGCGGATGGTATGGAGAGTATGCGGGAATTGTGAGGAGAGTATGCCGGGATGGTGTGGAGAGTATGCGGGAATGGTACCGAGAGTATGCGGGAATGGTATGGAGAGTATGCGGGGATGATGTGGAGAGTATGTGGGAATGGTATGGAGAGAATGCGGGCGCTGCTTTTTTCAGGGTTCCCGCGCACCTGGAAAAGGCCTGGAAAGTCTGGAAATGAAAACCCAAACCTGGAAAACCTGGAAAACACCTGGAAATTGAAAATTTACTGAAAAAAACCTGAAAAACATCTGGAAATTTTCCAGGTTCCAGATTTTTGTTCAAGTCTTTCCAGGTTTTTCTTGTAATATCTCATACGACCCAGTTTCATATATTGAATATTGCTTGATATTTTGGTCGCACAGTCGGCGTCCTAAAGTATTAATAACCCGTGTTTTGCAGTCATTGTGGGGCCTGTGTTGCACCTGTATATATGTTTTATTTCCCAATGACTGTTTAATGCACCGAGGATTATACATATATATAGAAAAACATATACAATTGAGGGGTTTTTTACTTTGTACCTTCGAAAAGTCTCCAGTGTCTTTGTGCATTTAATACACTGAGTATTTTTGGCATAAAAGTGGTTTAACACTTTACAAGCGTGGTTTAAATTGTGGCAGGAATAAAGTAAGGTAAAGATCTCCCAAACTCGTTAACTGTGTTAAAAATAGGCGTGGGTGGAACGGACGGCTATAAGGGGTGATGTGGAGGCCGCCAAATTAGCCCTGGAAGGCAGTAAATTGTGGATTCAAAAATGGAAAACCTGGAAAATACCTGGAAACTGAAATCGCCGAAGGCGTGGGAATCCTGTTTATGTAAAATGTACACTTTCTGGGATTAAGATTAAAAACGCTGTCGCCGAATGGGGAAGGATACTACCAGTACGGTAGAAAAATAGAGTAATCTAATCGTAAGAAAATAGAGTAATCTAATCGTAAGAAAAATAGAGTAATCTAATCTAGAGCTAAAGAGATCATGTGAAATGTAATGTACCATATTAATATGGTTTTGAGCAGACTGTAAAAAAAAAAACAACAACAAATTTTATGGGTCTGGTCTTTGAAGTCGCCATGGTTACATGTTCACGTGACTTTCGTGTCAGAACGAGTTCGCGTGCGTCGTGTGCGAGTGTTTGCGAGAACTCCCGGACAGCGTCGTCGACAGAATCACCGGCGACGATTTCGGCTCCCACAATGCACCGGGGAAGGAGAACCTGTCACGTGACGCTGTAGAGCATGGCGTGTGGACGCGCTGTTATCTGGTCGGCTGTGGCAGCCAGCCCCTGGCCTGGATTAACCCTGCCATCGAGGCAGCCATTCGTGTAGATAGCGAGTGAGGAGCCTCTTGTGGGAATTTGTTATTGGTTTCGTATAACAGCTGTGTAAATAATATTGCTTTTAACCGTATCCTTTCTCCGACAGCCCTACCTCTCCCCCTCAAAATAATGATAATAATAATAATAATAATGATAATAATAAATAAATAAATAATACTAATAATACATAAATGACCAGGCTTGCCGGATCGTACCTTTTTTAAAGATTTAGTCTTTATTTTCGCATCGTTCTTTTTTTTTTGCCTCAAAACGTACCTTTTTTCCACAAGCGTACTTGTACTTTATTGTTCTTTTTTTAGCTCCAGCTTTTTTTCAGAAGCAGGAATATAACAGTTGTTGAAAGTATGTGCGAATAAACGCTTTTAAGTTGAAAAATCGTATATTCTCCCAGGATTTTAGCCTTAATGTCTTGAAATTTTGGTGGAAGGTAGGGCGCATATAAGTTTCCACCTGGCTATTGCTTTCTTGGCAATTCGCCAAAAATTGGCGAAAATATATATTAGCGAAAAACCAGATCTTTTCCTTGCGGGAAATTAATCTTACTGTTTTGAAATTTTAAGTGAAGTCAGCAGGCTTTACTACTACCTAGCTATTACTTTTTTTTGGTGATTGACCAACGGGCTAAAATTTTCATTAAAATCTTAATCTTGGTGATTGGCCAGCTGGCGAAAATTTTCAGTAAAATCTTAGCTAACTGCTGAAAAATAGTCTTGCCGTGTTTGAATTTAAAGTGAAGGTAGCAAGAGTTACCACCTACCTGGCTGTAACTTTTTTGGCGATTCGCCAAAAATTCTCGAAAATATAGGTGAAAAACCTTTTTTTCGTAACGTCTTAACCATTTCCAGGAAAGCAATATGTCTTGAAATTTTAAGTGAAGGTACCAGGCGTTACTGCCTACCTGGCTATTGCGTTTTAGACCAGCCGACTATGTCGGGCTGTTCTTATCCTATCAATAGAGGGGTATCCGTCGTCTGTATGTACGTATGTACGTGTGTACACTTTTACCTAAAATGCCTTTTTCTCCTTCAGTTTTGATTGGATTCCTCTCAAATTTTACACGAATGTTCTCTAGTTAGACCTCTCTTGAAAAATTACTGTTTTTGGCGATCCGCCAAAAATTGGTCAAAAAGGGGACATTTGTAATTTCGTGGTTGCCAATTTTCAAAATGCTGCTTCTCCCACAAGTTTGATCAAATTTTCTTCAAATTTTGCACGAATATTCCCTAGGTAGGCCTCTTTTGAAAAATTACTCACTTTGGCGATCTGCCAAAAATTGGCCAAATGGGGGACATTTTTTAAATGTTTGGTGTCTAATTTTCAAATTGCTTCTTCTCCCACACTTTTGATTGGATTCCTTTCCAATTTTGGATAGTTGTTCCCTAATTATATCTCTCTTGAAAAATTACTCTTTTTGGCGATCCGCCAAAAATTGGCTAAATGGGGGACATTTAAAATTTTTCGGTTGCCAATTTTCAAAATGCTTCTTCTCCCACAATTTTGATCAGATTTTCTTCATATTTTGCACAAATATTCCTTAGTTAGGTAGGCCTCTTTTCAAAAATTACTCATTTTGGCTATCCGCCAAAAATTGGCCAAATGGGGGACATTTTTTAATTTTTTTGGTATCTAATTTTGAAATTGATTCTTCTCCCACAATTTTGATCGGATTTCTTTCCAATTTTGTACGATTGTTCTCTAGCTAGGCCTGTCGTGAAAATTTACTCTTTTTGGCGATCTGCCAAAAACTGGCCAAATAGGGGACATTTGTGATTTTATGGTCACCAATTGTCAAAATGCTTTTTTTCACACAATTTTGATCAAATTTTCTTCAAATTTTGTGTGATTATTCTCCAGGTATTCCTCTTTTGAAAAATTCCTCTTTTTATCGATCCGCCAAAAATTGGCGATATGAGGGTTATTTTTTAATTTATTGTCGTTTAATTTGGAAAATGCTTCCTCTCCAACAATTTTTATTGAATTCCTTTCCAATTGTGTACGATTCTTCTCCACTTGAATAAACATGCGCATTGGTCCGAAATACGGACCTCGCATCGACGCAAGTTTGGTAAACATGCCCACTGGTACGAAATCGAACCGCATCGGCGCAAGTTAAATAAATGTGCGCACTGGTCGAAAATTCAAACCGCGAGTCAATGCAAGTTAAATAAACATGCGTAGTGGTCCGAAATGGGAACCGCTTATCAACGCAAGTTAAATAAAACATGCGTAGTGGTCCGAAATAATAACCGCGCATCAACGCAAGTTAAATAAACTTGCGCAGTTGTCCGAAATGCGAACCGCTTATCAACGCAAGTTAAATAAACATGCGCACTGGTCGGAAATGCAAACCCAGCAAAATAATCTATACCAAAACATTAAACTTAAGTAATGATGTTTTAGACGCGGCGTTTTCTTCTTTTCAAAAGGCACATGTGTTTGGTCGTTTTTGATCGTTTCTGCTGCTTGAACTAATTGTGTATGTCCGACAGTACATGTCAACAGTACACATGTGTGGATACAATTTCGATACGTTGTTCGAAGTTATTTTTCTGGGAAAAAATCTTTGTATGTATTTCTCGGTCTGTGTTCGGGTCCGTTGCTAAATTAATTATTTAGCTAGCTCATTGCCATCTCGTCCTTTGAAGCCCAATTTTTCAAGCACGCCGGATTTGGTTTTATCGCTTTTCGTTAGCTTGGGCTTTGTCCTTGGACAAACTTGTACAATGTGACTACCACTTTCGGCAACCAGACAAGCTCATTCATAGGTTCACTAGATCTCGGCTGGTCACAATGTCTCTGGACATTCTTGTTTTGGTGAGTGGTCAAAAACTGATGCAGATTTTGGCGAAAAACAAAAAAAAATACAGCAAAAACTTTACTAACTGCTGGAAAATAGTCGTACTGTGTTGACATTTAAAGTGAAGGTAGCTGGCTGTATTACCTACCTGGTTATTATTTTTTGAGTTATTGGCCAAACACTGGCTGAGCTTGTGGCGCAAAGCAAAAAAATATTAGCGAAAATATTGGCTAAAAACCTTTTTTCGTAAAATCTTGACCATTTCAAGGAAAGTAACGTTACTGCCTTGAAATTTTAAATAACGGCAGTAATCAATATTACCTAACTGGCTATGACTTTTTAGTGTTTGGCAAAAAGCGGCGATTTTTTGGCGAAAAACCAAAGAAATTTCAGTAAAATCTTGGAGAACTCCAGGAAAATAGTCTCCTCGCTTTGTGATTTTAAATAGCAGTACCACACATTGCTATTTAAGTGGTTGTTACTTTTTTAGAAATTTGCCAAAACTTGGCAGAAATATTGGCCAGAAACCAATTTTCTGTAAACAGTATCTCCTAGGGTTTTCATTGAAACATTCTACAATTTTGGTGGGAGGTAGGGTGCATCGATTTCCACCTATCTATTAGTTGTTTAAGGTTGTTGTTCACCAAAAAATTAGCAGAAATATTCGAGAAAAAACGTAATTGTTTATTTATTTTTTTTTTAAATTGTTAAACCTTAACTAACTCCTAGAAAATAGTATTAATGTCTTGAAATTGTAACTGACGGTAGCAAGCCTTAATATCTACTGTTACGTTTTTGGTGATTGGCTAAAAAATTCCCAAAAATTTTGGCGAAAAACCAAAAAAAAAACCCATAAAATCTTGACGAACTCTATAAAAATAGTCTGACTGTCTTTAAATTTCAAGTAAGGCAGCCAGCCTGACTGTTTAGCTGGCTATTACAATATTTGGTGATGGGCCAAAAATTGGCGAATAGTTTGGCGAAAAACTAAGAAGATTCCAGTAAAATCTGATCTCCAGGAAAATAGTCTTACTCTTTTGAAATTTCATGGAAAGGTAGCAGGCAATATTACTGGCTTACTGGCTATTACGTTTTTTTGGTGATTGGCCAAAAAATCGGCGAAAATTTTGGCGAACAACCAAAAAAAAATCTCGGTAAATTCTTTACAAACTCCGGGAAAATAGCCTCATTGCATTGTAATTTTAAGTAAAAGTAGCGTAAACTACTGCCTAACTGGCTATTGCTGTCTTCCAGTTTTAGATAAAGATAGCCATCATTGGTACTTACCTGGCTATTACTTTTTTCGTGATTTGGAAAAATTGGCGCAAATATTGACGAAAAATGAAACTCATACCACAGGAATGGCGATGCTGTCAAAGACTAAACTGCTAGTATAAAGTCTTTGGTACTGTCTTGAAATTTTGTTAAAGATAGTGGTCATTGGTACTTGCCTAGTTATTGTTTTTGCGTTATTCGGAAAAATGGTGGAAATATTGGTGAAAAACCAATTCTTATTAAAATCGTTACTAGCGCTAGGAATATAATGTTACCTTCTTAAAATTTTGAATTATGGGAGCGAAAATTAGTACTTGTGTGGTTTTTTAACCCAGCCGACTTTGTCGGACTGGGTTAGTCGTATCTCTATAGGCGGCTTGAATGTATGGGCGTATGTTAAACTTTTTCTTTAAAATGCTACTCCTCCTACAGTTTTACTTCAATCGTTTTGATATTATGCAGGAATGTTCCCTGGGTGGTCCCCCACCTGGCTATTACTTTTTTTGACGAGTGACGAGAAACGGACAAAATGGCGGCACTTTTTGTGCCCGTTTTGACCCAGTTTTAAAATACTACTGCTCCTACAGTTTTACTCCAATCGTTTAGATGTTACGAAGGCATGTTCCCCAGGGGTTCGCCTACCAGGTTATTATTTTTTTTGCGGTTCCCCAAAAACTGCCGAAATGGCGGAACTTTTAAATTTGGCAAAAGCTGGAATAAATGGTAGTAAATAACTGAATTGTCAAACTATTCATTTCTCTCAGTTTTTTCAAATAGTTATAAAATTTTAATCAGAAGTTTCTTAGGTGCTTCTCCAACTGGTCTTTGCTTTTTTCGCAAATGACCAAAAAAATGCCGAAATGGGGGAATTTTAATAATTTTTTTCTAAAATTGTGTAAATGTCGGTAAATACATGAATCTTCAAAACCCAACCTCTCCAACATCCCTTTTCGGGCAGCTTCCACCCGGGGAAACACGTTTTTCTGTATTAAAATTATGAAAAAGTTACGTTCAGAAACGAAGTACTTCATTGTTTGGCCTAACAGTATTCGTTTCAGAGTTTTTCTCTCTTTCCTTATTCGGTAACTCGGCTGGGTCATGTCCTTGGACATGCTTGTTTTGGTAATTTTATCGCCTCTTGAAATATGTACATCTTTTATTATTGCCGTTGACTTTTTATCTTTATATTTTTTATTTTTGGCGTACTTTTTTGTACTTTTTTCTAAAGCGTTCTTTTTTTTTGTACTTTTTTTGCCATCAAGCGTTCTTTTTTTTTTAGCAGTTTGCGTTCTTTTTTTAAAGACAACCTTCGGCAAGCCTGAATGACGTATAAAGTGAAATTAAGAAGAAAAGTAAGAAAAAAGTACAATTCGTGATAAAATATAGGGGGCTGACTTGCTGCAAAATGATTCGTTATTCCAGCAGAACTTTCTTATTCTATTTCTAAGGCTGTGATGTCAACACAAGGAAGTTAATTATCCCCCGTGCACCGGAGTGATATAGTTATGAGCTCGTCCGTCTGTCCGTCTGTGCGCATGCGTGTCCAAGCTATATCTCCGTCTTCATGGGTCGTCCGCGTTACACGGGGGATCGTGTCTCTGCCTTAGCACCGATTTCATGGGTCATCCGCGCTACACGGGTGGTCGGGTCTGTGCCTTAGCACCGATTTCATGGGTCATCCGCGCTACACGGGAGATCGTGTCTCTACCTTAGCACCGATTTCATGGATCATCCGCGCTACACGGGGGATCGTATCTCTGCCTTAGCACCGATTTCATGGATCATCCGCGCTACACGGGGGATCGTATCTCTGCCTTAGCACCGATTTCATGGGTCATCCGCGTTACATGGGGGATCGTATCTCTGCCTTAGCACCGATTTCTGGGGTCATTCGCGCTACACGGGAGGTCGTGTCTCTGCCTTAGCACCGATTTCTGGGGCCATCCGCGCTACACGGGAGGTCGTGTCTCTGCCTTAGCACCGATTTCTGGGGTCATCCGCGCTACACGGGGGTCGTATCTCTGCCTTAGCACCGATTTCATGGGTCATCCGCGTTACATGGGGGATCGTATCTCTGCCTTAGCACCGATTTCTTGGGTCATTCGCGCTACACGGGAGGTCGTGTCTCTGCCTTAGCACCGATTTCAGGGGCCATCCGCGCTACACGGGAGGTCGTGTCTCTGCCTTAGCACCGATTTCTGGGGTCATCCGCGCTACACGGGGGTCGTATCTCTGCCTTAGCACCGATTTCATGGGTCGTCCGTGGTACACGGGAGGTCGTGTCTCTGCCTTAGCACCGACTTTATGGGTCGTCCGCGTTACACGGGGGGTCGTGTCTCTGCCTTAGCACCGATTTCATGGGTCATCCGCGTTACACGCGTTACACGGGGGATCGTGTCTCGCTGAGGCTCTAGTTAGCATAAACTTTCTCATATTGGGATGTGTTTTTAAAGCAGCGCATTTCGTTACAGGAGGCAGACGTGGAGCGCGCAGTGCGTGCTTCGTTCGTTGCTAAGCGTCACGAGTTGCCATGGTGACAACGCCAGCCCGAGCCAGCAGAGCGGCTGGCTGCTCGAGCTCATGGGACACACGCGTAACGTTGCCATGGGAATTGTGGATCTCGCGCACACCTCGAATCCCTTGTCTCAGGTGCTGGCGTTTTCTCTCTCTCTCTGTCGCTCTCTCTCTCTCTCTCTCTCTCTCTCTCTCTCTCTCTCTCTCTCTCTCTCTCTCTCTCTCTCTCTCTCTCTCTCTCTCTCAGAAAAACCGGGTTTAGTGAAAGTAACAAAGTGTAAAAGTTAAGATTTTATGAAGAACTGTGAAGCTTATGGATTGTGAAAGGCCGCTTTAAATTGAAAATTAAATGAAAAAAATATTAAACAGTTTGCTCTGTGATGATACGTTGTAAGGTTTATATATGTACAATCGTTCATGCTACAAACAAACAAACAAATAAACAAAAACTCTTTGCTGAAATCTGTTGCTTTGTGTTTCAGACCGTACAGTTCATGCTTGGCGTGTTGAGCGCCGCCGTGATTGCTTTTAACCAATCAGATCATCACATTTTGATTGGCACCTCTGCCATGGCAACCCCACGTACAGTGCCCGCCCCTCACTTATCAGCACCTACTGATAACCCCGCGATGTGTACAGAAAATGACCCAGACTTCATGAAAAGCCTGTTCTGCATTTTACCAAGCGCGCTGCATGACTTGCTTCAAGTGGAACCCTGGAAACAAATGACCTTGAAGGTACCCCAGTGTTTCTGTAATGTTAAACGACGTGATAGTGTTTGTAACTGAGAAAAAGGTCTTTGACAGAGGTAGAGGTCATTCTAACACCGGTATTCCTGAGGTCGGTTAGCTGTGAGACCTACCTTAATTAGCTGGACGGAAGGGAGGGGGTTGGGGGAGACGGGATGGGGTCCGTAAGCCTCCTTCCCCATCTTTCACAAGTAGTCAGCTATCTTTTCGAACTGACCAAACAAAAATGCGGAGAACTGTTTTACAATTAAGCGCAAACTCAACCATTTTTTAAGCTTTCAATATAAAGCGATCTTTTCGAGATTCAATTTACAAAGATAAGATGCTGGACAAAACAAAATGGTACATATACCGCATAACGGTAATTAGATTGTTAAACAGCGGCCGTCTGCTATAAATAGAAATGGACTACAACCTGCAACGTAGCCGCACCCCCCCCCCCTCCTTCCTCACCGAAAGGAGTTTCTGTAAGTGACTCGGGGAGTTAAGCGGAGATTAAGAGCATGTTCTTCCAATACTGATATCCTTGAAGTTCAAAGTGAAAAAAATGTAATAATTTTTTTTTTGCAGCGACCAGAACCCGTGATAACTTAAATGCTCATTTTTTATGCGTCTTCTCATATTTATTATACCTTTGTTTACAAAATATCCAAGGTTATTGATTGGCTGCTGACGCTGCTAAGCGCGCCGTGTTTGAAAGAAGATTGGCCAATGAAGACCCTGCTCCAAGGTAGTGTTCAGCTTGCTGTCCTGTCATTGGTCAAAACTAAAAGACTCGATTTCATGTAACCTTAACTTGATTCAATCAAATCTCAGATAAAACAAAAACTGAATTGTCTTCCGTGTTCAGTGAAATCCACCTCTTTTCAATCCTAAGATGTTTTAGTTTGTATTAAGTCGAAAGTGTTGTGGCTACGCCCATTGACTCCATAGACCGCTCTCTGGAGCTCTTCAAAGACGATTTCAGCAATACAAATAAATCAGTGCAAACTGTGGAATGCCGTTTTAACATTTAATGCTTATTTTTGATATCAAAGTATAATTAAAGATATCAAGAAATCATTGTAGATCTCAATAATTTATATTTTGCTATCAATAATTGAATTTCAGATGGCCTTCTGAAATAGTGATATCTGATTAAAATTAAATTAAAATGATATCCTTCTGAAATAATGATATCTGAAATAAATTCTTGATATCAATAAAAGGAAAATGAATTATTGAGCTCAAAATCGATATTTTGCTGTCAAATATTTCATTTTTGCTATCAAGAATTGAAATTTTGATCTCAAAAAATCAATTTTAGATATCATTTTTGATATCAATAAATATTTCCTGATATCTCTAAATATTTATTGATATTGGTCCTTGTATACAGATTCTTTCTTAAAATTTTTTACTGCACAAAAAAGAAGCAATTCTTGAGATCAAAAATTGTGTTGTTATCATTGATCTCAATAATTCGAGTTTTCATCCCCAAAATTTAATTGACGATTCGTTAAATTTTATGTAAATGTCATTTTTTTAAGCCCAGCTTCGGTTACACGTAAACTGGGGTATTCCTATCGGTTTGCGGGTGGCGTCCGTTAGTTAGTTAGTTAGTTCGTTAGTTAGTTGTTTATTTAGTAAACTTTGTTTCAAAATGCATCTGCTCCTACAATTTTGATCTGATGTCATTTATTTTTGGTAAGAAGTATCCCTATGGGGTCATGCATACGACTTTTGCTTTTCTAGTCGATCGGGTGATTTTTGAATTTTTGGGGAATTTTTAAAGAAAAATTTAAAATGTATCTCCTCCTACATTTTTGACCCGATGCCATTTATTTTTGGTACGAGGCAGCCCTAAACAGTCGTGCATACGACTTGTGCTTTTCTAGGCGATCGGGTGATTTTTTAATTTAAAATGTATCTCCTACATTTTTTATCCGATGTCATTTATTTTTGGTATGAGGCATCCCTAAAGGGTCGTGCATACGGCTTGTGCTTTTCTAGGCGATCGGGTGATTTTTTAATTTTCGAGGAATTTTTGAAGAAAAAATTTAAAATGTATCCCCTCCTACATTTTTTATCCGATGTCATTTATTTTTGGTATGAGGCATCCCTAAAGGGTCGTGCATACGGCTTGTGCTTTTTTAGTCGATCGGACAATTTTTGTATTTTTGGGGAATTTTTGAAGCAAAAATTTGGAAAATTATTCAAAATGCATTAACTTCTACAACTTTGATTCAATGTCATTTATTTTTGGTGTGAGGCATCCTTAAACAGTCGTCCATACGGCTTATGCTTTTTTAGTCGATCGGGTGATTTTTAATTTTTAGGGAAATTTTTGAAGAAAAAATTTAAAATGTATCTCCTCCTACATTTTTTTATCCGATGTCATTAATTGTTGGCATGAGACACCCCTAAAGGGTCGTGCATGCGGCTTGTGCTTTTTAGTCGATCGGACAATTTTTGTATTTTTAGGTAGCTTTTTAAGAAAAAGCTTCAAAATGCATTTCCCCCTACAGTTTTGAACCGATTTCATTTTTTTTGTATGAGGCATCCCTAAGGGATTGAACATACGGCTTGCGCTTTTTTAGTCGATCCAACAATTTTTGGGGAATTTTTGAAGAAAAATTTCAAAATGCATTTCCTCCTACAGTTTTTATCCGATTTCGTTTATTTTTGGTATGAGGCATCCTTAGGTGGGTCGGGCATACGGCTTGTACTATTTGACTTGACTTGGGAATTTTTATTTTGGGGTAAATTTTTGATGAAAATACCTCAAAATGCATCTTCTCCTGCAGTTTTGATCAGACATCATTTATTTTGGGGCTGAGGCATGCTTAGGGTGTCATGAATACGGCTTGTGCTTTTTGAGTCGATCAGGGAATTTTGGGGGAATTTTTGAAGAAAAAAATCAAAATGCATTTCCTCCTACAGTTTTGAACCGATTTCATTTATTTTTGATATGAGCCGTCTCCAGTTTTTTTGGAATTTTTGAAGAAAAAGTGAATGAATCCTACAGCGCATAAACGCAAGTTAAATGAACTTGCGCAGTAATCAGAATTAACAACCGCACATCGACGCAAGTTAAATAAACATGCGCACTGGTCCGAAAAAAAGGATCACGCATCGACGTAAGTTGAAAAGTCATGCGCACTGGGCCGAAATGCGAACCGCACATCGAGGCAAGTTAAATAAACATGCACAGTGGTCCGAAATGCGAACCGCACATCAACGCAAGTTAAATAAACATGTGCGCTGGTCTAAAATAAGCACCGCACATCGACGCAAGTTAAATAAACATGCGCACTGGTCCGAAAAAAAGGATCACGCATCGACGTAAGTTGAATAGTCATGCGCACTGGGCCGAAATGCGAACCGCACATCGAGGCAAGTTAAATAAACATGCACAGTGGTCCGAAATGCGAACCGCACATCAACGCAAGTTAAATAAACATGTGCGCTGGTGTAAAATAAGCACCGCACATCAACGCAAGTTAAATAACCATGCGCATTGGTCCGAAAAAGAACCACGCATCGACACAAGTTGAATAGACATGCGCAGTGGTCTGAAATGCGAACCAGGCATGAACGCAACCTAAAGAGACATGCGCACTGGTCGAAATGCGAATCGCACATCGTGACAAGTTAAATGAACATGCGCAATTCTCCGAAATGCGAACCACACATCAACACAAGTTAAATAAACATGTGCACTGGTCCAAAATAAGCACCGCGCATCAACGCAAGTTAAATAAATATGCGCACTGGTCCGAAAAGGGAACCGCGCATCAACGCAACCAAAGAAACATGAAAATGAGAACCACGCATCAACACATGTTAAAAAAACATGCGCAATGGCCCGAAATGCGAACTGCGCATCGACAGGAGTTAAATAAACATGTGCACTGGTCCAAAATAAGCACCGTGCATCAACGCAAGTTAAATAAATATGCGCACTTGTCCGAAAAAGGAACCAAGCATCGACGCAAATTGAATAGACATGCGAAGTGGTCCGAAATGAGAACCGCGCATCAACGCAAGTTAAATAAACATGCGCAGTGGCCCGAAGAAAGAACCACAAATCGACACAAGTTGAATAGACATAAGAGCCGGGCATCGACGGGACGAAATGCAAATCGCGTGTCGACGCAAGTTAAATGAACCTGCGCACTGGTCCGAAATGCGAACCAGATATCAAGGCAAGTTAAATAATCATGCACATTGGTCCGGAATGAAACCGCACATCAGCACAAGTTAAATAAACATTTGCACTGGTCCAAAATAAGTACCGCACATCAACACAAGTTAAATAAACATGCGCACTAGTGGAAAATGCGAAACGCTCATCAACGCAAGCTAAATAAATAAACACATTGGTCAGAAATGGGAACCGAGCATTAACGCAAGTTAAAAAAAAAACATGCGCACCGGTCCGAAATGGTCCGTGAACGCAACTTAAATAAACATGCGCACTGGTCCAGAATAAGAACCGCGCATCAACTCAAGTTAAAGAAATTTGCGCATCGACGCACGTTAAATAAACATGCGCAGTGGTTCGAAATGCAAACCACGCGCCAACGCAAGTGAATAAACATTTGCACTGGTCCAAAACAAGCACCGCGCATCAACGCAAGTTAAATAAACATGCGCACTGGTCCGAAATTCGAACCGCGCATCAACGCAAGTTAAATAAACATTCGCAATGGTCCGAAATTCGAACTGCTCATCAACGCAAGTTGAATAAACATGCGCACTGGTCCGAAATAAGCACCGTGCATCAACGCAAGTTAAATAAACATGCAAACTGGTTCGAAATGCGAACCGTGCATCAAGGCAACCCAAGGAAACTTGTGCACTTGTCCAAAATAAGTACCGCTCATCAGCGCAAGTAAAATAAACATGCGCATTGGTCTAAAATAAGAACCGCGCATCGACGCAAATTAAATAAACATGCGCACTGGTCCGAAATAAGAACCGCACATCAACACAAGGTAAATAAACATGCGCACTGATCCGAAATAAGAACCGCACATCAACACAAGGTAAATAAACATGCGCACTGATCCGAAATAAGAACCGCACATCAACACAAGGAAAATAAACATGCGCACTGGTCCGAAATGCGGGTGTTGTTCGAAGGTATCTATAGCGGACTGTCCAGTCTACCAGAGATACAAAAAATCTGTTTCCCATTTTTCTGGGAAACAAGTCTTTGTATGCATTTATCGGTCTATGTTCTGGTCCGGTGCTAAATAAATTATTGATCTAGCCTTTTGCCGTCTCATCTTTTGAAGCCGAATTTTTCAGGGAAATTCCCTTGCTCATGCACGTGGAATTGGTCTTATTTCTTTTCACAAGCTGGGACTTTGTCCTTGGACAAACTTGTTAAGTTTGTAAATTTGATTTTTTGAACTCAAAAATAAATTTTTGCCATCTAAAATTCAATTATTGATAGCAAATTATAAATTACTGAGATCTACATTGATTCCTTGATATCTTTAATTATATTTTGATATAAAAAAATAAGCATTAAATATTAAAACGGCATTCCATAAAAATGGCATACCATAGAAAACAATACGTAAAAATGAATCAGTCAATAAAATGAAATAAAATAATGATAAAACTAATAATAATAAAGTAAATAAATAAGAACAAATAAAAAATTGAATAGAACAGGCATGCGTATTCTTGAAAGCTTTTGCTTTCGCGTGCTTTGGCCACAGAGTGTGATGTTGTGTTGTGTATGTGATGTCACATTACATCACAGCTAGGGCACTGACCAATGCGGGCATGTGATTTCTTTCAGCATGTGTGTATAGTCTCCGACACAGTAAAGACTTCCAGAAGATGACTACGTGGAGCCGTGTCTATGCCACAGAGCAATGAGCCGTGTCTATGCCACAGAGCAATGAGCCGTGTCTATGTCCCGGAGCAATGAGCCGTGTCTATGCAGCGGAGCAATGAACCGTATCTAAGCCCCGGAGCAATGAACCGTGTCTATGCCACAGAGCAATGAGCCGTGTCTATGCCACAGAGCAATGAGCCGTGTCTATGCCGCGGAGCTATGAACCGTGGTTATGTCCCGGAGCAATGAGCCGTGTCTGTGCCACGGAGCAATGAGCCGTGTCTATGCCACAGAGCAATGAGCCGTGTCTATGCCGCGGAGCAATGAGCCGTGTCTATGCCCCGGAGCAATGAGCCGTGTCTATGCCACAGAGCAATGAGCCGTGTCTATGCCGCGGAGCAATGAGCCGTGTCTATGCCCCGGAGCAATGAGCCGTGTCTGTGCCACACAGCAATGAGCCGTGTCTATGCCACAGAGCAATGAGCCGTGTCTATGCCGCGGAGCTATGAACCGTGGTTATGTCCCGGAGCAATGAGCCATGTCTGTGCCACGGAGCAATGAGCCGTGTCTATGCCACAGAGCATTGAGCCGTGTCTATGCCGCGGAGCATTGAGCCGTGTCTATGCCGCGGAGCAATGAGCCGTGTCTATGCCGCGGAGCAATGAGCCGTGTCTATGCCACGGAGCAATGAAGCGTGTCTATGCCACGGAGCAATGAGCCGTGTCTATGCCACGGAGCAATGAGCCGTGTCTATGCCACAGAGCAATGAGCCGTGTCTATGCCACGGAGCAATGAAGCGTGTCTATGTCCCGGAGCAATGACCCGTGTTTATGCCACGGAGCAATGACCCGTGTCTGTGCCAGAGAGCAGTGAGCGGCAAAAAAAAGCATGGCAGACAGACGGCATAGCGTCAGGACGTCACGTCAGCGTGTCGTGGGAATGTCTGCAATGCTGCTGTACGAAAACCTACTGCGGCAGACCACTACCACACAACACGTGGCACAGCTATAGCATATCTGTAGCATAACCATAGCTCAGCCACGCCTATGCTGTGGTGGTATTCCGCCGACCACCCGTGGAACAGCCATGCAAAAGCCATAACAGGTCTACAGTCTGTAGAAGTGCATTGTGAAAAGACTGGCGACGTAGAAATTCTCTGCTAAAAACAGTGACAACAAACAAATGAGCCCGTAAATATATTCTTACGCATTGTGTTTCTACTCTTTTAGTTCTTGAATTATTGCAAAAGGACTAAGTTTTTTAATTAATGGTTGCCATTCTTCTGTGTGTGCTTTTGTTTTAGCTTAATCTTTTTAAAATAAACTTGTGCGGAGAAAGTAGTCCGTCAAAATGGGTTCATAATGTACTTGTACACTGTGTGGACCGGCCACGGATATGCGATGGCTTTGCCATGGTTGGTCAGCAGGTGAGCATTATTGCAGAGGTGCGTTTGAGCTATGTTTATGCTACAGATATGCTATAGCTATATGCCAAATATTTCAAGTTCCTGATACACCTCATATCCCTTGATATCCAAGTATTTCAATTCCTGATGCATCTCGTATCCCTTGATATCCAAATATTTCAAGTTCCTGATATGCCTCATATCCCTTAATATCCAAATATTTCAAGTTCCTGAAATCCCCGTATCCCTTGATATCCAAATATTTTAAGTTCCTGATATACCTCGTATCCCTTAATATCCAAATATTTCAAGTTCCTGAAATCCCCGTATCCCTTGATATCCAAATATTTTAAGTTCCTGATATACCTCGTATCCCTTGATATCCAAATATTTCAAGTTCCTGAAACCCCCGTATCTCTGTTGTTTGTTGCTTTTGACCTTTTGTAATGATATCGAAATGTTCCGGAATAATGATTTCGATATATTTCTCAGTTCCTTAAAATCTTAATGCCTTCAGTCTGCAAATTGGATAAATAGCCAAGTGGCTTTCCTACCGGCTGTGTTGTTGCTTGTAGACACGCAAAAACTGAATGCCAAGATGTGGTAAAATGATTATCTCTCACGGAATAAGATATATGTAATTAAACAAGGCATGTGACGCATTTGTTTAGGAATATAGCCAATTTAACACCAACGAAGTATATCTGTTATTGATTAAAGAGAGATCACTAGAAATATCTCTGAGATATTTCTGTAATATATTTCTGTGCAAATATTTAGAAATATTTGTCAGTTGTATTTGAAATAAAAGCAACATCTGGTTGTTCTGAAATATTCGCTAATTTTGAATAACTGTCACAGCATCGTCTCATATTTAGTCATTTATTTAAAGATTAGAGAATGAAATGGAGACAAATCCAATAATAACAGAGCTTTGTCAATATTAAAAAATAGCTCAATTTTTAGATATAGATCCAGAATCAAAACACTGGAGTAGAAATATCAAACCATTAAAGGCTAAAACCATCTGGTTATCCAGCTGGGCTCATTTCAATAGTCATGTCTGAGACATACGTTGTCCGTCCATCCGTCGATGCTGTCATTCTTTTAATAATACATTCGGAATATCTGGCAGTGGTTCGAATCCTACCTTACGAACGGGAAATACCGTGAAAGGTGAACGGCTCTTTTTGGCCAACAAGGCACCATGTTCACTTCCTCAAGGGTCTCAACTCGGACCCCACCTATATAGTGATTACACTGCAGGGTTGGTTTTTTCGTGGCAAAAAAGTACTTTTTTGCCGAAACAGCAGAAAAACTGCAAAAAAACCTGGCAAAAAACTGGCAAAACTGAAAGATCTACTTACAACTTTGCCAACTTCATTGGATTTCATTATGTTATTATAGACATGAATATCCGATAGACAAACACCAGAAAGCAATTGTTCCATACATGTGAAGCAGGAAAATACACAGAACGTATATATGTGCTTAATTTTTTTTTACAAATTTTACAATGTCTCGTGCCTTCATTTCTAGTAATCCAATTCAGTGTTCCCTCTTAAGATTCTATAGTAGAACACTAATTTTGATGCCTTAGCGTTTCTTAAACGATTGCGATCCTTGTTATGAATTACACCGAAATATAAAAATCACTCTCGACAGATTAAGATGGCGAGGACGATGATAACAGCTGGATGACTAGAGTAACAAGCGTTTCAGAGATTTGATTCATCTGGATTCCTTTTCACCAAATGAGGGCATGGAATGTCTTTACCGATTCTTTCAAGTACATAGGTGGAAACGGCGCGGCTTTTAAAGTTTAATGCCTTATTAAAGCCTGTTATGTACATTGGATCAGCAGGAGTAAATTCCATGAGGTCGCTGAAAGCGGTCTCATGTGTTTTATTGAGTAAAAATTAAAGACCAAATGCAAATGCAAAGACCCCTGAGGCCATCGTTACTGGGTATTAGCTGAGGTTGATACGTGAATAAACCCAGTGCTTTCAGGGAATTTACAAAAGTGTGGCATAATTACGCGATAAAAAGACTACTTGAAATCTTTCGAAAAAGGGGAAGAATTTTTGCGGACGGTAAAAACCTGATAAAAACCACCAGCTGCCAACCCTATTTCACTGTGCCCCACGCAGAGTTTTTCCTACCTTGGCTCTCCTTTTCCGTAGAAATCAGGATGTTCACTTCCGCAAGGGTCTCAATTCCGACCCCAGCTGTATAGTGTTTACAGTGTGCCCCACGCAGAGTTTGTCCGTACCTTTGTGCTACTTTTTCCCGTGAAAGGTTCTCAACTCGGAACCCGCCTATATAGTGATTACACTGTGTCCCATGTTTTTTCGTACCTTTGTCCTTCTTTATGGCCACAATACACTACTAAAGAAGCCAGAAATTTCAGTTTCTGAAATTAGAAATTGGATGCACAGTAGTAAAGTTAAATCCTGAAAAAAATATTTTATTCAGCACTGTAAGTTCAACTTCAAAGTATAGACGTAGTTACAATTCAGAATTTCACACAGTTCACACAATTCTCTCAGATTACCAATTTTCATTTAATGAAACACTATCGAGGTGCGTTTCGGAAAATATATTTCATTGGGTGCTGCACAATTCACCGCATTGCATAAAGCAGACTATATTGTATAATATATTGCAATGAAGCAAAAATAGAAGTCTTTCTTACAGCACATTAAAATAAAACATTTTAGATTTGAATATTCCAGTGTTGTTTCTTCAAACCAAAGTGGCACAATGACACACAACGAGACTAATGTTAGCCAGTGGCCAAGAGTGACACCTGGTGATTAGAGACGACATAATTTAGCTACTGAAATTCATTCATCATAGTCGGCAGTTTAAAGAACTTCAATCGATAAGTTGGTTTCAACTCGAATTCCATAAAAATTCTTCCGACATATTCCTAAACCAACCCCTAAGACAAGAGTATAAAAAGAAGCTATTGACATCAGATGCATTTAAGATATTCAGTGTAACTCTTTATTAGATACATAAATACCTAACGATTTTCCAATTCTAAACTGTCAAGCAATTAGAAACTCACTGTTAGTGTTTATGAATGTATTAAACCCTCCAAGGTCAAAGCTGTTGACATCTGGTTTACTACTGCGCCGTTTGCAAACATCAAAGTCTCCTTACACAGTCTAGACACATAAAAACAACCAAGTTGCGTTACAAGCTCTTGATACGTAGTCTGTTTCTTAACACCCCAGTATCTGTCCCTCAGACATGAAAGCACGTATTTAATTCTGCAACGTGATAATCACGAGGCATTATCATGGGACGTTTTTCGCAACTCCGTGGGTAGATACAGAGGCAAGGACATCACCATCAGGAATTATATTGTGCTCATTTGGGAAAGGTTCCAAAGCATAAATACTGCTGGAGTGGTATTTTCTGAGATGATGATATTGCAATTATTTTGTTAGCAAACCTGTTAAATGTAATGGCGTGTTAAGCCGTTTGAAGCTTTTATTTATAGCTCTTTCATCAAACTGGTCACGAAATCCTTCAGATATATGAAGAAGAGCGAAGTCTGTACATGTTAGGCTCCCTACACCGTCGAACAAATTTACTGTCCATCTGTATGAGGAAGAGTGAAGTCTGCACAGCTTGAGCCCCTACACCGCCAAACAAATGTACTGTTGATTTGTAAACTTCGTATCTTTTCGATGGGTCACTGCATTTCCATGTCGGGAGTAATTGCTGATCTTAACGACACGCTTATTAATTTGTTGATTAAATCCGACTTTAAACGAACTTCTTTGTTGGTTTTACCAAACTCAGCAACACAGTCAAAAATAATTCTGAGCTTCTTTCCATATGCGCACGACTAAAACTTCTCCACGTGATTTTCTAAAGCAGCGTCTGAATTTGGTAATGTACTGTCCAAGTTACAGGTTGTATTTTCTTCAACAAGGCTGTCTCTCAAACCTATTTACCGCCTATCCAAGAGGTGTTCTGACTTGAAAAGGGTTGTCCGTCTTTTCTGTGACGTAGCTCGAGTGGAAAATGCTTGCTAAGCAACACAACAGCAGATACATCAACTTCTGGAACAGTTCTTCAGATCATCCCACATTTCTATATTTGTATTACTGACAACAATGCTGGGAAAGTTTTTTTTTTTGCTAGAGACTTCCAGTCTTCTAGAGACTTCCAGTCTTCTGTTTTCTTCTCACACGCATAGGAACAATAACAAGAACTATTCCCCAAAATTGTCACGTGATCTTTGTATGCCTCTCGTTTATTTTTCTCTACGGTCCTTTTCAAACGTTTTTGTTTATCTCACGTCCTTGTTTGTTAATGTAACGTAGCAGTACACCCTTTGGCCGTGTGTTTACCAACACTTGTGTCAGTCTTACTTCATGCTGTAGTCTTCCAAATTACTGGCATTGGCAAGCCTCACAAGTCTGGCAAGTCGTTATTCTAACCTATCGATATGCGGTATCATATGGAGGCTGATTATTTGCTGGTGCACTGGAATTTGGTCCTGTATTTGTGTTACTGTGGTTCGTGTTGCCTCTGTTGTCTTTCCCTGTACTCTGCGTGTGGTGATGTGCAAATACTAATCTAATGCCTCTCTAGCCGAACGCTATCAAAGGACATTTTATTTGGATATATGCCAGTGCGTTGAATACGACATATCCGCTTCTTCTCGCCATCCGTCCCATACAGAGCCATATATATATATATATATATATATATATATATATATATATATATATATATATATATATATATATATATATATATATATATATATATAGTTAAGCTTGTCATTAATTTCATGGCTGGCAGTTTTTCTCACACCGTGGTTCATCATCAGCGAACTGCTGTAACGATTCTGCACTGTTTGCATTGACAGGAATATCGCAAGATATTTTGTTAACTCGCGCTTCTGAAATAACGCAATTGTTTCTAAATTTTTCTCCAAGTCTTGCTTTACCATACACTCGAACCAGTTGAATCAATGCACACGGTGTGATAAAATTTAATGCGTTCCTTTCTGAAATAACGAAATTATTTCAAATCTTTCTTTGCGAGACTGTCTTGCTTTGACTTACCCTCCAACAGGCGTAAAGTAAATGCTTTCCCTTTACATAGTTCAAATAATGTTCGGTTTGGTTGCATCACTAACGTATGGTGTATGAATGATGTTGTGAAACACGTTCCTCCATTGGTGGCCTCCATTGAAACTCACCAGATGTGGTTTTGGGATGATAATAAGAATTTCTGTTGTATAAATGGCAGATTACGTTGTTGGTCTCCCCCATTAAATGCCTTTGTATTACTGACACTGGGAAAAGGTCCCGTAAGGTACACTTCCTTCCGTCGGGGTGTAACTGCGTAAGACTGTGCAGGTTGATGGGTGTTGTATCCGTCTTTGATGTGTTAGGTCGACTCAATGTAAAACCGGTTGGCGGTGCCCGCATTTACAGTGTAAGCATTAGCATAGTAGCATCACTCATCTGCGCTATTGCATTCCTCTCCAGTGTAAGCCATGGTGTTGAAAGTGAAGTTTTTTTAAATTTTGAAAATGCTTAAGCGACCTGTTATGTATTTTTCATATTTGTTAGTTTTTAAGGAAAAATAATGAGAGTCTAAATAATAGATTCTGAAGGTTCTGTAGGTATTTAAATGATTCTTGTTATATACCACTTCAAGAAGAAAATGTCACTTTTTCGGTTGGCATCTATGTCTTAAAACCAATTATGAATCACAAACCATTAATTACAAATGAAGTGCAAGGTCCTTAATACTGTTTCGGACATTATGTTGATTATTGAAACTATATGGAATAAGATTTATAAAATCTTTCCTTTTGTCAGTTCACCTGCGTGGTGTGGTAGTGGTTAAGACACTCGCTTGGTAAGCTAAAAATCCGCAGTTGAAATCGGGCTGGCCACATTTTATACGAGGCCATAAATAATTATTCACTAAGTAGGGTGTTGTCCAAGTGGATTATTAGCCAATAGGGTAATGTTCTATGCCGGATATTTTTACAGTCGGGTAGTTCCCAATCGGGTGTTGTCCTGCTTCCCGAAATCATGAGGTCTGATTGACGAAATTGAATGAGACACAATTCTTATGCCAAAGTGAAAATTAGTGTGGATTCATAACTGAGAAAACACGCTAAAGACAATTGAGAAATCATCAACCGTGTTTTAAGAACATATAAATACTTTGAAGTACAGTGGCTCATGATTAAATGGTGGAGACAAATGAAAAAAAAGTCAATTATTTATAAAATAAGTCATTTATGAGGAAAACCTCGTGAACAAGCAAAAAAGCAAATGTCGCATTTGTATATGAAAATCGAAATAAAGTTCTTTTCCAGACATTGAATAAACGTTGGGATAGCAACCTTGTAGAGACGTTGCACAGACATTGCAGAGACGCTGGAAAAAGTCGTTTGTACAGACATGGGGAAAATCGACATGCCTGTGACACCATGGATATCATTTCCGGAGAGCGATAATATGATAATGTCGTTCCATGGCTGTGCCCCCGATACTTATGCAACGCCGGAAGAAAGATAAGACGTTGTTGCGACTTTCATATTCAACCAATTCCTGACGCCTATCTACGGTTGCAAAAAGGCAAAAAAAAAGATAAGCAGATTCATCTGAGCTTACAGATTTTTCTGGTTCGCACATGTACAGCTTAATGAAATGTAGTATGATAACTAGCATTTGATAAACCAACAAACAGAAAAATTAAACAAAAACAGTAGAGTCTAAACATATGATATGATAAAGAAATGTAAACATTCAACACGATCGTGTAGTCGCCACTCAACCCCACTCCCACCTCCTGGGGCGGATCCTACTGTTTTTCAATATAAAAATATCACAAATCAAGCGCAAGATTGTCTAAAAGCAAGAAAAAACAGTACTTTGCCACAAGTGCATGTGCACGGCTTTAAATTTTGGATTTTAGATGCGATTTTTTCTCTTCGGGATCGGTGTAGATCGTGTACTTCCGGCCTGGCAACACCACGTCGTTGAGTGCGTCGTTAAGGAAAATACCAGTTGGGTCCACTTTGGCTTTGTCCAGCTGGGCCACAAATTTCTTGCTTTGTTTGCTATAGACCTGTTGAAATTAAATATAATACAAATAACGAAATGTCAATTGGCCTGTCATCGAGTCTGACGTTAAAACCAAATAGCAATGCTGGATTTGAACCTTTAAAATTAGTAAACCGGAAAATCCCGTCCTATTTAGATATTTATTTTGTAACTAAAACAAAAACCTTTCACCTTTCTCATGAGCTCCACTCCGCCATTAAGCACCTGCCATTCCTTCGCCCAGTGAATAGTTGGGTCTAGTTTCTTCCACCTGGAGGCAATTTTATCAAGGAACTTCTTCCAGTGTGGAGTGCCGGTGAAGGAAAGCACTTCTATGTACACCGTGTGTCCTGTGCCCCCACATTCCTTGTTGCCTACGGAACATAGACAGGTTTGTTTCTGGGCTTTGTTAATGAGTGTCTGGTACACAGTTGGCACGAGATAGAGAGAGACAGAAAGAGAGAGAGCGGGAGAGAGAGAGAGAGAGGATGCTGTTTGTTGGTATATTTAGCAGAATGTTTTATATAAACTTCTCTTACCAATGTAAGCGGGGCAGAGGTAAGCCTTGCTGTCGGCCATGAAACGCATCTCCATGGCAACGTTGAGCGGAAATTTGCCTTTGGCCGCGAAATCCTGTACAATTTCTATGACGTCCTGCGCTGCCTGGGTGATGATGCTGAAATCATCTTTGACCCGGAAGCAGAACTCCATGTCATAGACAGACATCATGGCGATGTTGGGCCTGTAGTGGATGGCCTCGGGCAGGGGCTGCAGAAGCGTCTCGTTGTTCGACTCCTTGATGTACTGAAACGAAGCCTTACAGTAGAGAGGTGTGAACTTTTCCGGAAACGTGACGATGACGTTGTCGGTGACATTGGTTCCTACTGATTCGAGCCATGTGCGGATATCAAGCCACTTATAGTGGCATTTCTTCGCCAGATCTTTGGGATCGTAGTGCCTTGGATGTTTACTCGTTTGACCCAGGTCTCGTCCTTTTTCGGGTCCCATTCCTCGCGTGTGAGCGTTTGATGAATGATGGGCACCAGCTGCTCAATGGCATCTAAGTAATCACAGCTGTTGTAAGGCCACCAGAAAATCTCCACGCTGTCGTTGGACATCACCAAATTCTTCAGGTATTTTGGGTCGTAGAATAAATCTCCTATTTTGTGATCAAAATCATTTTCTGCCAAGGCGATTAGTTGATTTGGAAGATCAAAGGTCATGTCGTAAATGACCCCGAACAGGCCGAGGTTCGTTTGGATGGCTCGGAACATATTGGGATCTTCATCCAGGCTAAATGTACGCAGTTCTCCATCCGAGTCCACGATTCTCATCCGGATCAGGTAGTCCGGAATAGCATTAAAATCCCATCCTACTCCCTACAGCGAAACACAGTTATAACAAAAATATTTCCTTGCGGAAATTTTGTCAGTGACTTAAAGTGTTTTTGTCTTTTTAGTGTGATTTCTATATTGCCAGGTTTTAACATTCGAGGAGGGTTTTAGAGCATTGTTGTCGCAACGATCATGAAATGATAAATGTGTAGAGGCAAAAGATACAATGTACCTCGACTGAAATAACTGAAGGACATCCCGTTATCCACGATTTTAGTGTTTTTTTATTGGCTAGTAATGGCTCAAAACGCATACTAAATCATTTGTATTCCTTTTTGATGTGTGTAATTCAAGCAAAACATCTGCTCTCATTTTGCTCGCTAACCAGTGTGCTTAGAACAGATAGTCGCTCATGTTTTGCCAGAAAGTTCATAATATGAAATAACTTCTTGTACAGCAAAAGTATTGTGGTAATATTCCGTTTAAATGTGGAAATGGGAGACCTCAACATACCAGACATATCCCTAAACCTGACAAATTGGTTCAGTTTAGTGTGTGTCTGGTTTGTTGAGGTTTTAGAGTATTAACACATCTGTTCCTTTTAAGATATTAGAGGTTTTAAGGAATGACCTGTTCATTAGATTTCCTAGCCACATGACCAAAATACATTCGACTGATCAGTTCCCAAGCATCTGTTCCTTATGCTGGCTGGATTTTACGAAGAAACAGGCATTCGATGGCGCACATCGTTGCGTGTCCTCCTTAATGGTTTAATTGGACTCGATGCAGCTCCAGATTTATGGAAATAAAGTTGAACCGTAATATTTCCCAGATTTAACACCATTCAACCTATGATTTATTTACTCAAATTGCAGGTAGGTACAACAGAGTAGAAAATATAACGGGCTATCATCACTCACATGACACCCGGCTCCTACGACTCCCCCATACATGGGCTCCGTCAGAATGACGTTACACAACAGGTTGACCTTGTGTTCCAGTTCGAATTCCTCAAGTTCGCCCACGGTGATGCCCGACATGACAGTTACATGATTGCGACCATCCACCTGAATGCAAACACATCTGTATTGTAACTTGCAACATAATGAGGGCAGGGATGGTGGAGTTGGGGAGGGGTAGGGGTGCATGTAGGGAGGCGGAACAAGACGTATGAAATTCGGGAAAGATGACTGAGGATTTCCTCTAGGTTTAGCTTTTTTGGTGGGGGGAGCAAGTGGTATTTGGAGGGGTAGAATAGAATTTAAGGCATTAACGTGCAGCTGCTGAATGAGATATATTGACTTTAACTTTGATAGAGCTGTGTTTTTTAAATGTTTTAAAACAATTTAGTCAGGCTTTTATGTCATCGTTAAAGTGTTTACAGAAATGAAGCCTGTTAGAACAGAGAATGTGTCTATTTGGGGTGGCACTCTCATCTATCACAGAAGGCTTCCACTCAGGGTCAGAAGCTGAGCAACAGCATTTAATACAACCAGTAGGTTACCCATAGGTGGATGGTTGTCTCATCCCAGTTCCCCTCCCCGCCTCCGACACCCCTTCCCCGTATGTTACATTATCCTTACCTTTTTGAGTTCTATCTGATCTCCATCATGGCGCTTGATGTCCTTCACCCTCATCAGGACGTTTCCTTGGTCCGGGAACAGTGGTGACCAGCTGTGACCCGCTCCCGTGCACCTCACTCGTAGCTGTTAAAAGAGAGACACATGCGCGGCTGATGCAACTACTTAAGCAGCTGATGAGATTAAAACAAACAGTGGAGGAGGCTCGATATGCAGCTGATGAGATCAGTATAGCAACTGAGGCTAAACATACACAGTTATTGAAAACGAATATTACAATAAAATATTCCAAACTGATGTAAGTGAGCACATGTAAATTTGATTTCACAAAAAAATAAGTATCATACTTAGTGTATTCTGCATTATTGTGTTCTGCATTAGTATACAAGCTGGCACTTTTCTGTCTGGCTGAATAAGATGATGTGTTCTTTGTTAATCAGCTTAGAAATATAACCAATTAAACAGTTAATCTTGTTTCTCAAGATAATTTTCAAGAAAAGACACCGGTGGACTGGCAATCTTTATTTACGCAAAAGCAGTGACCCGACCAGGTCCGAAGAGTATTTATTTTTGATTTTCTTTCAGCTTTACATTTTTGTTATTTTGACCAAAACTCCACTAAAATCGTTGCTTGCTTGCTTTAGTTCTTTTGATAAACGCAATCTTATTGTTATATTCTCTCATTATTTGTGGCATTCCAAGTGCTTTTTAAAGATATGACAGCCCTAAATTTACGATATATATTTCTCTGACGAAAAGCCGAATTTGGCTTTCTGCTTTCAGAGGGCAGTTTTTACCTTCAAGTTTTTAAACTTTGCTGATCGATTTTTTTGCTCATGTTTTTGCTCATGTTTCATTAGACCACTTCTGTTAGTAGGTTTACTTCAAGATCATATCAATGGTAACATTGATAACACTACTGACAAGGACAACAGAGCGTCATTTCGATGTGATGTCATGATGATGTCATTTTTACGACAACCATTGCCTACCAACTTTTCCATGAAAAAACATTTAAGGCAGTTCGGGTACAATTCGTGCTCATGCTCCAGAAAAGACATTGTCAAACTACCCATAAGGAGACAGACAGACAGATATACATACATACAGACAGACAGACAGACAGATACATGAAGTGAGAGGTAGCAAGGGGAAAAATAAAGAGTACCACGGAAGATGGGAAGGAGAGGGAGCATGGGGAAGGCATAGATTGCTCACCTTGAGTTTCTTTGCAGCCTTGACGACAGTCTTTACTTCTTTCAGGGATGTGGGCGAGCAACAAAGAAGCTTATTGACGTATCTCGTTTTTGCCCAGTTCTCGAACTCGCCCACTTCAATCTTGGGCTTTTTGCCCACTTCGTCCTGTAGCAGCTTCAAGCGCTTCTCTATGTTCACCTTTACCATGGTGATTTATTACGTGAACAAACTGAAATATTTTGAAACGTTTCTATATCAAGGAGGAACAAAAGCAATCTATTTATTGTGGTCAACGAAAGATAACGAATTTTCTTTCTTTCATTTCATTGGGTATTAGGCGTCAAGGCCGGTGTTTTCATAAACCGTAAGACGTAGTTATTTCATTGGGTTTAAGACGTCACGTCCGGTGCTCTTCGTAAATCGTGCGAATGGCTTATTTATATTTCACATTTATATTAGAGTTAGTAAGATGTGCCTCGCATTTTACACTATCATTTTTTCATATAATTTCACATTACATGGAGTGGATTAGTATAGAAATGCTGCCAATAAAACGTAATATTATTAGCACTTGGCAAGTCAATGACTTGCAACGAGAATATTTAAATTGCGCTAGCAACTCTTTTGCGCCTTTTTTCTTGACACCAATTAGTCATTTTGTCAACACTTTTTCCTCCGACCATATTTATGTAATGATTTTACTCTTGGCCACGTGTTAATATTTCATTTTTGTGAAACAGATTCTCTATTGGTTGCGAATTCAGACATTCTAGTTTTTTAAATAAATTGAGAGGTTTGAAACGTTCCTAAAGTAGTTGTAAGCCTTAGCACAAGGTCGGCAAAAACGTTATTATAAGTTATTTTTCATAGTCCCTTGAGGTATTGCAACTGCACTCTCTGAAATTTTGTTATTGTTTTAAATTATTTTTCATACTTCCTTGTAGCGAATCGCTACATTTAATTGCAGAAACGCCTGATCTGTTGTGTACAATGGCAGAAATGTATGTTGTCTTCAAAATAAAATATGCCCAGATATTTATTAAACCTTTCAATTCAAAACATGTCGAGCTGCGTTATTTCGCTGTTTAATTCAATTGTATTTCTAAATATTTTACACGTATATGAAAGAAGGTATACCGCACTTTTTGTATAATTTTAAATTCTGTATGCTTAAAATACGACGAAATGGGTTCTCAATATCTGAAAAAAAGTCCGGAAAAGTCATCCACAGCGTTGCGGGACTTCTCTATATAAACACTACTGAATTAAGGCCACCTCAGAATTGGGACCGCATTGGTTAACGTCTCTCTTTCATATATTCACGCTATCAAAATGCACTTAAAATAATGCCACATCTAAAATAAAATAATTTTGGCTGATCGATATGGTTATCTGAATTCCGAAGCTCACCTGGAGTTGAAAAGATTTCGATTTGTTAATGGTAATAACAGTGTTTTGTTTAATGTGACACACTTGTTTTTTTTTAAATTTTCTATCATAAAGAGTTTTCCTACCGTGTAAAATCGCTTGTGAATGTCCGTTAATTTTTGTTTTAACAAATAATATTCCGAACAATATATGTCTGATAAATGTATTAATAGCAAGGTAAGGACATTTTATTTAACACCTTAAATCTAAAGTTTATTATAACACTGAATTGTAGCTGTTATCCATGAGATAAGGGAGCACTAATGCATACTGGTCCACGGATCAGTTATCTTTTATATGGGGTAAATAGATCCTGCTTCACTTCCGTTCCGTGTCCCATTACCCAGCGAGCACTGAAAATTTTGCATTTTTATATCGTTCAAATATTGTCAAGTTGATGCTTGGAATGTCTTGGAAAGACAATGTGTTGCCCTCACAACAGTCAATCATGAGAGGGGACAAGGAAAGCGGTCTGGCAACCAAAAGAGGGGACACGGAAGACGGTCTGGCAATGTTAGTTGCATAGAAATGTCAGTTGTATTCACCTATAGAGTGTCAAGGTTTACACAATGTTCTGAAAGTATGCATTATTTTTACAATGTTCTGAGAAGACGATTTTTTCAAAACGGTCGCAGACGTATGCTTCCATTCAAATGTTTACTCGGTTAGGGTTAAATTTTGTGACTTGCAAAGTTTTTTGCTTGAGAGTGCTCATACTTTACTTACACGCAGCGAGTCGTGTGAGAAATTTGGAGGGGGACAACTCATTGGATGAGAGACAGCGACGCCGTAAAGAGCGTCTTTTTCAGCTCGATATGTGGTCGCAAAAGTGAGTCAGGTATGGAAGGCATTTAAAAAAGCTTAGAGGTGAAAAGTGAAGAATTTTGATGGTGAAAGCTTTCTGGTATTTTTTGCAACTATTTACTCTTACAACGGCTTTCATATAAAACTAACCTAAAATGACCATCTGTGATTCCAGCAACTCCTTAACGACATAGAAACGATGCATCCCATCAATATAATGCTATTGTGTAAAAAATACCCTTACTATAAAGTCACATGCTCCCCACTGGTAACAAATAAACTTACAAACAGATTTACAACGAGCAGACATCCGCTGTTCTATGAAACCTTCTTCTTTAGAATAAAAGGGATGGGCCTAAACAGCACGGCTAACCCATAAAACTTTATTTAGGAAAAGGCCATGTGCATAGACAGTACTATTTAAATTGACCAAAAAACTCCATAGCTCTATTAAGAATATAAACCTTAGAACAGTGAACTTAGAGAATGGAAAATCCCCAAGTGTAATTTAAGTCATGATTCAAACAACGTCTGAGGCCCAACCAATTACAGGCGGATGTAAATTGCCTTGCTTATGACAGACAAATATTTGGGAGAAAAAAATAGCCGAATTGTAGTAGACAGAAAATGTAGGTGGTTAAAATGTCGAGAGTAAATGAATGGGGTCACCAGGACTCAAGATATAATTTGAGAAAGGCAACAGGAGTCCAGCGCGGGAGATGTGACACGAGTCGGGTGACCCCAGGGAAGTTCTGTAGCTTTTTTATCTAAGATAAGTCTCAGAGGGGGTACCACCTTATCGGCAATTATTCAGTTATATTACTTTAAGGTTGAGGGAGGTCCAAGGATCTTTCCTAGTATGAAATAACTCATGTCATAAAAACAAAATATGTTAGATCTTTTCTTGCAGCATACATATCATTTCTTGTGACATTCAAATCTTTCCTTGTAACATTCACATCTTTTCTTGTAACATTCATATTATTTTTGTAACACTCAATACGTTTCTTGTGAATTCATATCGCTTCTTGTAACATTCACTTCATTTCTTATAATATTCATATAGTTTCTTGTAACATTCTATTTTTAAGTACTATTCGTATCTTTTTGTAACATTCATGTCTTTTTCACGTCATCTATATATTTTCTTGTAACATTGATATCTTTTTTTGTAATGTTCATATATTTCCTTGTAATGTTGACATCTTTTCTTGTAACAGTCATATCTTTCCGTGTAGCATTGACAGCTTTCTTGTAGCATTCATATCGTTTCTTGTGACATTCACTTCTTTCATTTCGCTTTTCGAGCGCTGTTTCAAGATGCTTGGTTTTGCTGCTTCTATGGCTGTTATTATAACAGGAAGCGATTTTATCGCGATCTGCACATAATTTTGGTAGATGCTAAATACAGTGTCGGTGATCAGTTGTCGGGTGATTCGCTGGTCGGTGATCAGTTGTTCGATGATTAGCTGATTGGTGATCAGTTGTCCGGTGATTAGCTGATCGGTGATCAGTTGTCCGGCGATTAGCTGATAGGTGATCATTTGTCCGGTGGTCAGTTAATTGGGGCGTACCCTAGTGTCATAGAGTCAAAAACATACCGCCATTATGAAAACAATAAAAAGTAATTGAAAGAGAAGGGTTGAAGAAAGAAGCTTCACAAACACGGGATGACCCTTAAACTCGGACTGCCAAACTTGCAAACCTTTCATAAAGCTCTGGCATCCTGGTAAAGTTCACCCCCTAAACGCAGAGTGTCAAATTTAATAATAACACAGTCATTTTCAGCAATTTTTATATATTTATTAGTAGTCGCGCAGCTAGAATGCATTTGTGCGATCACTGAAAGAAAAGCAGACAGACAACTTAAATGTGTGGGCGTTTTAGGGGTCCCCATCTTGTTTTTAACGCGTAGTGCAGTTCCCTTTTTGTAGGAAACACGGAGCACTGAATGAATATTATCTGCGTTTTAAACAAAACCACCAATGACTATCCCCTGGGAAACTGCCCCTATCCATTTAACCCTGCTCTAGTTCAGGCTTTTGTAAAATTAGTAATCTGCTTCAATCCCTTGTTCAATTCCTTCTCAGTCCTCCTGCTAACGGGATACCACTTCGTCCCCAGTCCTAGAGGAGTATTTCAAAGACTGAAAGCAAAGATTGAATCTATTTACACAAGACATCTGAAAATGGCAGATCCGGCTGGATTGAAGATCAGTGTATTTAGGAGAAGAGAATAGACTTTAAGTTATTTATTTTGTATTATCTGCTCATAAGTGCCTCACTGGCACAGTAAATAACACGGAACGCTCTCGTCTAACGTCTGTGTCATTATGACCTCTGTGTGGGGGCTGTGCCACTTTGTAAATTAACTCTTCGGATGAATATGGGATACGTGGATAAAATTCAGCAACAAATCCTCATATGTAGAGGAACACAGCGGGATAGGACGAGTCAACTGAAATAGGGCCAACTGCTAAAAATGACTATTTTAAATGCCCCTTTTTAGATACTTTCCATTATCTAATAGCAGCAAACTAGATTCACCCTGGAATGGGACCACTTTCGTTCAGTTCCACTGGCTGTACTGGGGGAAGGAGGTGGTGTGTGTGTGTGTGGGGAGGGATCACTGGATGTTAAGAAGTCGGTTATGCTGAAGACAACTAAGTTTGTAGCCGTGTTATCCTGGCATATAAAACCTAAATCCCAGGCCTGGCATTAAAGCTACTTAGAATGACTGCTAGATGAAATTGGAACACATTTAATAGTTAATGTAGCTAAAAGTTAAGCGTACCCCATAAGCGAACCTTTACCAACAAATCTGAAGCAAATACCTTCAGGGATATATAAATTTCATTTAGAAACATTGAAAACGGAAGGTTTTTAACAGAGCTACTTCGACGTTAAAATTAAAATACTTTGAAGTTAATAATTTTCTCACAATATGGCGCTATGCAACTTTCATTACTGCCATCTATTATGTTATAATGGTAAAATTTAAGACAACAAATATAAACTACGAAATACGGCACTGACGCTGCGAAGTCTCTTGGACTTAACTCGTTTTTTCGTAATAGAACCTGGGAATGCTCTGCTATTTTCTCTCTCAAAAGGATAGCAAACACTACATGTCACGACGCCGCTTTTTCCGCCTAGTTGCTCACATTGACTGTTTGTTTACGCGAAGAGCTTACATCCGGTTATAATATAATGTTCTGTAATGAGTGCTATTTTTGAGTGAATCACAAAAACAAATTTTTACGACAAATATAGAACAACCTCTTATTCTGTTTAGATAGTGCCCACACATTACTTGCGAAGGGCGAAAAAGAGGTCCGTTCCACTGCATGCGGTTGAGTACAGGGGAGGGGTATCCACGGCACATGCATATGCAAGCATTTGTGTGCAAATATCTGTTGATACGAAGTAAAAATTGAACTCATATTAATGGTCTTTTCCATTACACTGGTATTTGGTCGTGTAGAGACTATGACTACAACCAGGCTCTATTGTTAGGTCGTTTTACCTAATTTCAAGAAGAAAATGGTCCGTTCGCCCAATACTGAAATCTCAATTTGGTCGTTTTGCCTAGTTTAAAAACCGCACTCGATCGTTTTATCTAATTTGACAAAAATGCACTTGGTTGTTTCACCCAAACCATAAAATATAAGGACACCAGTTGGCCCAAAAACTTTGGTTGTTTTAGGGCCATTAATATGTTACATTTAATTTTAAATTATTTTTGCTTAACGTAACGTAAATCGTAACTTGAAGCCCATAAGTTACAGTTTATAGTAATTGCAACAGGTCTTTAAGCGTTTTACATCATTACACTGAGAAGAAAATGTCACGTTGAATGAGAGTAAACTGCAGTTACATTCTTGCATCGAAAGGTCTTTTAACTACGCGTATTAATTAGAATTGCAACTATAAAGCTTTTAACTGTCCCGTGCGTGCCACAGATAATTGCAGTCAAACATAATTTCAATATAGGTGAATCGCAATAATTCTACGGTAGAACATACCGCACTTAAATTGCAATTCAACATAATTGCATTTTGCAATTAACTATATGTACTCCGGTTAGAGGCGATGATAAACAATAATTGCTTGATGTGGATTTAATTAATCAAGTAAGACCATGTCGTTAATTGTAATCGAATAAGTTACACTCCGGAGAGTGAAAATGTATATAAACAGTTTTTTTATAAGAACTCACAGTGAAAATAATAATATGGATGATGTGATACAAGGAGAAGATTTGCAAGTCTTGCACCATTCGACCAAGGCAACATGTGCTGACATGTACTGTCTGCCGTTGTTTCCAGCATCGACTATGTTACTCCAGCATTCCCTACGCAGGAATTCCGCCCAGCCAAGTGTATGAAAATGGAAATGTGACGACTGCTGTTTTCTAATGTCGGTGAACACACCATTGATAGCACACGTTTTGCCATTTGATGCTGAAGTCAAAGAAAACCAGCTGTACCCAGGGGAAACCAAGCTGTACTTGGGGGAAGCCAAGCTGCACCACGACTAACCCAGCTCTACCAGGGCGAAGCCATGCTGCACCAGAGAGAAACCAAGCTCTACCCAAGGGAACCCAAACTGTACCAGGGGGAAGCCAAGTTGTACCAGGGAGAAGCCAAGCTGTACCCAGGAAAACCCAAGCTGTAAAGGCTACTGATAAAACAAATAAAGTCAAAAATCATAAAATATTGGGTAAAATGATCAATCACTTTGAGTAAAACGACCCAAAACATTGGGAGTAAAGATCTACGTCACTGAGCGGAACGACTTACCTTTTGGGCGAACTGGAGGGCGAAAAGACTTAACTTTTTGGACAAGCTCTATTTTGGTCGAAATGACCAGATCCCTCATGGTCCTCCTATATGACGAAGATACACAGCTAAAGAAGCCAGTAATTTCAGTTTCTAAAATAGCCAAATAGAGACCCAGCAGTAACCTAAAAGTTAAATCCCAAGAAACTGAATTGATTCAGCATGGTAAATTCAATTTCAAAGTAAAGGCTGAATAACAATTCAGAATTTCATACAATTCCACAATTCTCAGTTTGCACAATTCTCTCAGATTAACAATTTTCTTTAAATGGAACACCACTGAAGCACGTTTCTGCAAAATATGTCATTGGCTGTTGCACGATTTACCTCATTATATAAGCCATACTATAATATATAATATATTGCAATGAAGCAAAAGTAGTGTTTCTTACACCACATTAACAAAATATTTTAGATCTGAATATCCCAATGTTATTCCTTCAATCCAAAGTGGCACACTGACACCCAGAAGACTAACGCTAGCCAGTGGTCAAGAGTGAAATCTGATGGTTAGTGATGACATAATTTAGAGTTGTTGAAGTTCACCATGGCCCTCTGTTTAAAGAACTTTAGTCAAGAAGGTTTTGATTTCAAAAGTCGATCAAAATTCATCCCACATATTTCCTACACGACCCCTTAAACAAGGGCATAGAAACGAGTGTTTAAAACTTTGACATCAAATATATATGTTAAATCAGTATTACTCTTTATTATATACGTAACTCCTTTATTGCATGCATAAATTTCCAACGATTTTCTTTTTCTAAATTGTCAAGCAATTATTAGAAACACACTGTTGCATGTTTATGAATATATTAAATCCTACAAACTAAAAATCTAAAAGCTGTTGACATCTGGTTTAATACTGTGCCGTTTGCAAAAAAAATTCATTGCACACTCTTGATACATAAAAACAACAAAATTTCGTTGCATGCTGTTGATACATAAAATAAAAAGTTTCTTTGCACCCTATTGATACAAAAAACAACGAAGTTTTGTTGCACGCTCTTAACACATAAAAACAACAGTATGGATGCACGCTGTTGACACATAATAACAACAAACTTTCGTTGCACGCTCATGATACGTAGTCTGACCTTTGACACCCCCGTATCGGTCCCTCAGACAGGAAAGCACGTACTCAGTTTTGAAACATGATATCATGGGATCAACTCCATAGGTGAAGAGGCAAGATGATCATCGATAGGAAGTATATGTGTTCAACTGGGAAAGTTTCCAAAGCATAAATACTGCTGAAGTGGTATTTTCTAAGGTGATTAGATTGCAGTTATTTCCTTTTGCAAGCGCATTTAATATAATGGCGTGCTCAGTCGTTTGAAGCTTTTATTTATGGCTAAATCAAACTGATCACGAAATTTTTCAACTGTTTGAGTTTTGCACAACTTGGTCCCCATATTTACTTCGATCCGTCAACTTCTGTTTCTGTTTTCTGTGTTCGTCAGCAGCAACTGCTATGTTTACGCAATCCAAGCGATACACCTATTAATTTGTTGATTAAATTGCCCATCTTTTCCGTGACGTAATTCGAGTGGAAACTGCTTATGAAGCATCTTGAAGGATAGACAATGTATTAGCAGATGTAGCAACATCTGGAATAGGAAGATTGTCAGATGATCCCACATTTCTATATCTGTAGTACTGACAATGTTTGGCAATATTAGCAATGCTGAGAACGTTTGCACGGCGTAAACATGTGGAAGACTTATAGCGGGAAGCCTTCTATCAAAAAACACTTGTCACCTCCAAAAAAACGTCAGAAGTGTCCAATTCTTTGTTGTCTTTGTTGAGCGATGGCAGTGATAAAACATTTTGGCAGTTCATCTATGTTTAGTTCTGTTACGAGGCTGTGAACTAAATACTTCCAGTATCTGGCAGTGCATGTGTAATAATGTGGCGCTTGTACTGTTTTCTTCTCACGCATTGGAACAATAGAAAGAACTTTTCACCAAGATTTCCACGTGAATCTTTGTGTGCGTCCTTCATCAATCTTGCGTCGGTTTCTCTATTGTTACCCTTTATAAATGAAAAGAATGGTACAAAAGACTGGATTGTTCATCTCAAATACTTGTTCGTTGACCTTGACCTTGCAGTGAACTCTTTGGCATTGGGTTTGCCGACTTTTGGGCCCGTCTTAGTTGAGGTGTTAGTTTTCTAAATTGCTGGCACTGGAGAAGAACATGCTTACTTTAACACATCTGGCAATTTGTCCTTCTAAGCTTCTGTGCAGTATTATCTTGAGGCCGATCAGATGTTGGAATCTGTTCCTCTGTTACTTCTGTTGTCTTCCCTTGCACACTGCGTGGTGATGTCCAAATACTGGATCTGATGCCGCTCTTATTAAACGTTCTAAAACATCATAAATACATTACTAAACTCAACATAAATGTGTGCTCAACACGCCGTAACCACTTCTTTGCGCACATCTGTCGTGCGTATAATGGTAACCGTTAATTTTACTAATATTTCTCATATATTAATCTCGTTAAGACTTTTCATGGCTCGCAATGTGTCAACACACCCTGTGACATCAAAATCTCCTCTAACGATTACGGGCTGTTTCCATTGACAGGAATGTCACAGATTATTCTGTTAACCCGCGCTTCTGAAATAACGAAATTGTTTCCCAATCTTTCTTTGAGTAACTGTCTTGCTTTGATATACCCACCAACCGGATCAATGCTTAGGGCTTGATAACAGCGAGTGCTTGCCCGTCACACAGTTTAACTACTGTTTCAGTTTGCTTGCATCATTAACGGATGACGTATGAATGCAGTTGTCAGACGCGTTCATCATATATGAAAATTGATATGTTCTCCATGGAAAATCATCACAAATGGTTTTGGGATGCTAATAGGAACTTCTGTTGTTGGATAAATGACAGATTACCTTGTTGGTTTTGCAAAATGAAGAAATGCATCCGAATTAAATGCATCTGCATCACCACATGCCTGCCACGCTTGTGCACTTGCATTTAAAGTGTAATAAAAGGTGCGACAATGCACACTTCCTTCTAAAACAGCTCTAGATTACCTTGTTGGTAATGCCTCCCCATTAAAAGCATCTGTATTTTCACACGCCTGCCACGCTTGTTCACTTGCATTTAAAGTATAATAAAAGGTGCGACAAGGCACACTTCCTATCAGCGTAAAACACTTCTAGATCTGATGTGCCGCAGTAGCTGACGCGTAGAATTCTGGAGGCGGCATGTTACTTGACGACAACATGCTTGCTATAACTGCGTACGAGAGTATAGATTGACTGTAAACTGATTGCACAATCGTACTGGAGAGATGTACTGACAACTGCTGTGCCGATTATTGCAGCATTGTTGCTTTGTAGATACCACCGGATGATCTGCCGCAATGCGGTATGGGTGCTGTAGTCGGCTTTGATGTGTTAGGTCGTCTCGGTAATGTAAAACCGGTTGGCAGTGTCCGCATTTACGGTGTAAACAATGGCATCATATACATAAAAATCTGTCCGGATTAGGAAATTGTCCGAATTAAACAGGTTTGTCCGGAAGAAGGTTTTACTGTACATCGCTGATGATGCCTTAGTCGTCTCCACTATTGCATACACATCTTTGTTGAAAATGGGGTATTTGTAAACTTTGAAATGTTTAAGCGGCCTGTCATATATTATTTGCAGTTTTTAGTTTTTTTACAGTAAAAGAATGGGAGAAATATACCTAAATAATAGGTAAGTACTGTCACTATTAAAATGATACTTGTTATATGCAACTTGAAGAAGGTGATAATTAAAGATCAAAACTGTAATTCTAGATTTTCTGTAAATCAAATGGATATGTGTCTTAATTCAGTTGTAACTGTATTTACATGCACCATTTCAGAGATATCTGCCAACCAATGAGGCTGTCTTGAACCTCTGACACAAATGGAGACCTGGTTAATCCGGACAGCGATTGTACCGAAAAATTGTTTGGATTAGGAAGTTGTCCGGATTACTCAGGTTGCGTTATAATAGCTTGCATAGCTGATCCCTAATTCCTTTTTTTGAAATCACATGTGAACGGTGTTGGTACTGTCATTTATTTAAGTAGTCAGTGGCATTTGCCTCCCTTGCGATGTCAATTATTTGTATCGCCGAGAAAGTGTCCATTGACAAAGAGGGCTGTTTGTATTGCCCACAACCCTTTTAATCTTTAAGGTCTATCTATTGGAACCATCGTCATAAACGTTTAATGGTTTGTGGCGTATTGTCTTTATATTTCTTCGTGCAAAACATATAAAACACGACTATTGACCGCAACGCGTGACGTTGATACTTCAGATTCAGTCATTCAGATTCTAGTTCTGAAGCGAGAAATTATACTTCTAATTTAGGTCTGTTGAAAATAGCGTAAATAATTAAAACAACTTGTAATAGTGCCACGGATAAAAGATGTAAAAAAAAGTGTATTCTGTTTTCAGAAAATTATGAGTTGAGCAGAATTCACTGTTTTGAATGTCTTATGACTTAAAACACAGTTATATGGGAAAACAACCATGCATAACTGTGCAAAGAATCCACGCTAAATATTTCACAAATCCACTCTAAACATGACAATAGACTGCGTACTAAAGTGGTCTTTCTCTTGATAAGCGAAAGCTCTCTAGTTCAAATCCTTCAGGCCACATTTTGTAGGGCCTGTAAACTATTCTTCACGAAGTAGGGTATTGTCCTACTCCTGCATTGTCAATTAGGGTAAATTACAAAGTAGGGTATTGGCCAAGTGGGCTATTATCTCGTAGGGTGATGTCATATGTCGGGTATTTTTTTCAGTCAGGTATTTTCCAAACGGGTATTGTCGTGCTTCCAGAAGTTGTGAGACCTGGTCCATGATATTCAAATTTAGCGTGGATTCGTAACTGAGAAAACACGTTAAAGACAAAGTCACAATGTGTACATAGATTCTCGTACACCTGGTAAACATCCAAGACGCCTATCCAAAGTTTTTTTTTAATCACGACGGCTAGTGACCAGTTTCTATTTTTTAGCCAAAACTTGTAAGTGGTTGTTTGTTATGGAATGCCATTTTCGCATTTATTAGGGAATTATTGATATCAAGAATTAATTTTTCATCTCAAAAAAATTTTTTTTATGGAATGCCGTTTTCACATTTATTCGGGAATTATTGATATCAATAATTAATTTTTGATCTCAAAAATTGATTTTTTGATATAAAGAATTAATTTTTGATCTCAATAAATCCATATTTTGATATCAAGAATTCATTTTTGCTATCTGTAATTGTATTTTTGATATCTCCAAATGTATTCTTGATCTCAAAAATAATTTTTGATATCAACAAATATTTAGAGATATCCAGAAATAATTACTGATATCAAAAATGATTTAATGACATCTAAAATTGATTTTTTGAGATCAAAAATTCAATTCTTGATAGCAAAAATGAAATATGAAAGTCGCAAGAACGCCTTGTCTTTCTTCAGGCGTTGTGTAAACGACAGGGACACAGCCACAGAATGACGTTATCATAATATCGCTCACCGGAAATGACAGCCATGATAGGCATTTTAGAAAATAACGTCAAATGCTGATTTAAATATATATTCATTGCACCACAGGAGTGTTGATTTTCTGTACAAACGACTTTTCTCAACGTCTCTACAACGCTGCTATTCTCAAAGTCTATCTAAAGTCGTTGAGGGGGGAGGGGGGGAGGAGGAGAAGAAGACGTCATTTCGACTCTCATACATAAATGTGACGTCTGTCCGAACTTGTATGCAAAGTTCATTTGGCACCCGGGTCAAAGTCCGGACGTGTGGTTATGATTCTTGCCAACGAATGCTTCGTCCTTGACCTTTGTCCAAAGAGATATTACCTTTTCCGTATTGGGGACACAGTTCAGAAAAATGTTTATACCGTTTTGCACGCAGTTGTGTGCAAATCTTGTGATTTATTTATGAGTGTAAGCAAATAAATAATAGTTACCGTTATTGATTACATGACTCATGTTCACTGTGTAAACAACAATAGACTGTATAAATCTGTTGTGTAAGTTTCCCGCCTTTCTTAGCTGTAGCATGGTCACGAATCAACACATAACAAATAGCATTGTCCAAGGGTAATGTCGCAGCTCATTTATATTACAAGAGTAAACTGATTTTTTTGCGATTTTCAGTTTGTTATTTATTTTTATTCATTCAGACTGATCGCGAAGTCTTCTTCATAAATTATTTATTTTATAACTATTTGATTTTTATTCCATCATTTAAATATGAGTAACTGCACTTTAAAATATATGCATTAAATCTTCACCGGATTAACATTTAAAATGCGTTCAACATTTGCTGATTGCAAACGCAAAAAGCTGCAATAGTCTGCAAGACTTAAATAATATTTAAAAAAAAAAACAACATATTTTTGTCAACATGAAGTGGGATAGCTACCCAGAAATAAAATATTGACTTTTTGCTTTGTTACATGATTTAACGGGCGTTTTGGTTACATTTCGCTGGCTTTCTTATTACATTTCACTGGCTTTTTTTATTACATTTCACTGGCTTTTTGATTGCATTTCACTGACTTTTTGATGACATTTCACTGTATTATCTTTCGACATTCAGTAAAAACCAGGAAAAGCATTGGCGCACTTTTCTAATGACAATTATGGAAGTACAGCATTTTTCTGTTCTTTTTGCTTTTCAAATTAAACTCCTGTCCAAGGTGTGATTTTTTAGGATATTTTTATAATACTTCAAATGAAGGATAAACAGATACACCGCAGTGTACAGAGTAATTTATGATATGTAGGATAACTAGCATTTGAAAAACAAACACAAAAAAAAAATAAACAAAAATAATACAGTTCTCGACAAATGATATAAGAAACATTCTCAACACAGTCGTGTAGCCGCAATTCAACCTCCAACCCGTCATCCAACCCCAACCCCAACCCCCTTCCCCCACCTCCTAGGGCGAATAATACTGTTTTTTTTTTTCATCAGTGTAACAATATCACAGATCATAAGCACGATATGAAAACAGCCCATTGGCACAAGTGCACGTTTTGACGGCTTTACAGCACTGTGCACGTTTTTGAGCATTGTACACGTTTTTGATCGTTTTAGAGCAATGTGCACTTTTTTATGGTTTTAGAGCATTGTACATGTTTTTGACGGATTTAGAGCAATGTGCACGCTTTTGACGGTTTTAGAGCATTGTACACGTTTTTACAGCTTTAGGGCACCGTGGACGTTTTAGAGCACTGTGCACGTTTTTGACGGTTTTAGAGCACTGTGCACGTTTTTGACGGTTTTATAGCACTGTGCACGTTTTTGTTGGCTTCACAAGCTGTGATTTTTTCTCTTCGGGATCCGAGTAGATCGGGTACAACCGGCCTGGCAACACCACGTCGTTGAGTGCGTCGTTCAAGAAAATACCAGTTGGGTCCACTTTGGCTTTGTCCAGCTGGGCCACAAATTTCTTGCTTTGTTTGCTGTAGGCCTGTTGAAATTTAAATATAATACAAATAACGAAATGTAAAATAATGAAACAATTTATAAGGTGCGGTCTGTCCTCAATTCTCACTCTTTCTTAAAACCAAATAGCAATGCTGGATTTTAATCTAAAAATTAGTAAGTTGGAAAATCCCGTCCTATTTAGGTATTTATTTTGTAAGCAAATTAAGCCAAAAAACCGCTCTCACCTTTCTCATGAGGTCCACTCCGCCTTTAAGCACCTGCCATTCCTTGGCCCAGTGAATGGTTGGGTCTAGTTTCTTCCACCGGGAGGCAATTTTGTCGAGGAACTCCTTCCAGTGCGGGGTGTCGGTGAAGGAAAGCACTTCTATGTACACCGTGTGTCCTGAGCCGCCGCATTCCTTGGTGCCTGTGGAACATAGACGGGTGTGTTCCCTGGCTGTTTTAAAAACAAAGTGTCTGGTACATACGGTAGAGAGAGAGAGAGAGAGAGAGAGAGAGAGAGAGAGAGAGAGAGAGAGAGCGAGAGAGAGAGAGAGAGAGAGACCGAGAGAGAGACAGAGAGAGAGAAAGAGAGAGAGACAGAGAGAGACAGAGAGAAAGAGAGAGAGACAGAGAGAGAAAGAGAGAGAGAAAGAGAGAGAGACAGAGAGAGAGTGAGAGAGAGAGAAAGAGAGAAAGAGAGAGAGAGAGAGAGAGAGAGAGAGAGAGAGGAGAGGGAAAGAGAGAGCGAGAGAGAGAGAAAGAGAGAGAGAAAGAGAGAGAGACAGAGAGAGTGAGAGAGGGAAAGAGAGAAAGAGAGAGAGAGAGAGAGAGAGAGAGAGAGAGAGAGAGAGAGAGGGAAAGAGAGAGCGAGAGAGGGACCGAGAGAGAGACAGAGAGAGAGAAAGAGAGAGAGACAGGACAGAGAGAGACAGAGAGAAAGAGATAGAGACAGAGAGAGAAAGAGAGAGAGAAAGAGAGAGAGGAAGAGAGAGAGTGAGAGAGAGAAAGAGAGAAAGAGAGAGAAAGAGAGAGAAAGAGAGAGAGAGAGAGAGAGAGAGAGAGAGAGAGAGAGAGAGAGAGAGAGAGAGAGAGAGAGAGGGGGGAAAGAGAGAGAGAGAGTGAGAGAGAGTGGGGAAGATAGATAGAGAGAGAGAAACGGAGAGAGAGAGAGAGAGAGAGAGAGAGAGAGAGAGAGAGAGAGAGAGAGAGAGAGAGAGTGGGGGGGGGGGGGCATTGTTAGTACACTTAGCAGAATGTTTCCAATAAAATGTCCTTACCAATGTGGGCGGGGCAGAGGTAAGCCTTGCTGTCGGCCATGAAACGCATCTCCATGGCAACGTTGAGCGGAAATTCGCCTTTGGCCGCGAAATCCTGCACAATTTCTATGACGTCCTGCGCTGCCTTGGTGATATTGCTGAAATCGTCCTTGACCCGGAAGCAGAACTCCATGTCATAGACAGACATCATGGCGATGTTGGGCCTGTAGTGGATGGCCTCGGGCAGGGGCTGTAGAAGCGTTTCGTTGTTCGACTCCTTGATGTACTGAAACGACGTCTTACAGTAGAGAGGTGTGAGCTCTTCCGGAAACGTGACGATAAACTGGTCGGCGACGTTGGTTCCTACTGATTCGAGCCATGTGCGGATATCAAGCCACTTATAGTGGCATTTCTTCGCCAGATCTTTGGGATCGTACTCCTTCTGTATATTCACGCGTTTCACCCAAGTCTCGTCCTTTTTCGGGTCCCATTCCTTGCGCGTGAGCGTTTGATGGATGCCGATGATGGACGCCAGCTGCTCAATGGCATCGAAGTAATCACAGCTGTTGTAAGGCCACCAGAAAATCTCCACGCTGTCGTTGGACATCACCAAATTCTTCAGGTATTTTGGGTCGTAGAATAAATCTCCTATTTTGTGATCGAAATCATTTTCTGCCAAGGCAACTATTTGATCCGGAAGATCAAAGGTCATGTCGTAAATGACCCCGAACAGACCGAGGTTGGTTTGAATGGCTCGGAACATATCGGGATCTTCCTCAAGGCTAAATGTACGCAGCTCTCCATCCGAGTCCACGATTCTCATCCGGATCAGGTAGTCCGGAATAGCATTGAAATCCCATCCTACTCCCTGCAGCGGAACACAAATATGACAATGCTAGTTATTTGCGGATACCCTTTTTCAGTGACTCCTGTCTTTTTGGTCTGATTTGCACATATCCGCGTTTTCAGCATTCAGAGAGGGTTTGGGAATAGGGGTGTGTGTGGGGGTGGGGGGGAGAGGGCGGAGGGGGTTAAGGACATTGCGCACCTCGACCAAAATAACTGAAGGGCACCCAGCGATCCACGATTTCAATGTTAGTTTATTCAGCTGGTATTGCTTCAAAGCGGACAGTAAACAATTGTTATTTCTTCCAGATGTGTTTAATTTAAGCATAAAATCTGCTCATGCTTTTTCTTTCTTTTTTATTTCCTTTTTGTTGGTCATCAGCTAAGAAATGTTGCCACTGGCCAGTTTACCGAGGACCGATAGTTACTCGTGTTTTGCTGAAAAGCTCATAATGTGAAATAATGACTATTTGTATTTCCGTATTAATTAAGTTTTATACAGCCAAAATATTGTGATGATATTGTGCTAAAGTGCGGAAAATGAGGGACCCTCAATATACCGGGCACTTCCCTAAACAGGACAAATTGGTTCAGTCCCGTGAGTAGCCGCTTTTACAGGTTTTACTGTATTAACACGTCTGTTCCTTTAAGTCATTAGATTTTTTAAGGAGTGATTTGCCCCTTAAGTTTGCTAGCCAGATGATAAGCATACATATGATTGATCTGTTCCCGAGCACCTGTTCCTTATGCTGGCTGGCATTTTACGAGGGAACAAGCATTTGAAGGCACAGATCGCTGGGTGCCCTTCATAATGGTTTTAGTTGGACTCCACAGATGCAGCTACGGAATTATGGAAATTTGAAACGTAATATTTCCTGACTTAACGTCATTCAACCTATCATTATTTTACTCGGATGGCAAGGTAGGAAATATAACGGGCTATCATCACTTACATGACAGCCGGCTCCAACGACTCCCCCATACATGGGCTCCGTCAGAATGACGTTGCACAACAGGTTGACCTTGTGTTTCAGTTCGAATTCCTCAAGTTCGCCCACGGTGATACCTGACATGACCGTCACGTGATTGCGACCATCCACCTGAATGTAAACACACCTGTATTGCAGCATGTAACATAAAGAGGGCAGGGGTGGTGAGGTAAGGGAGGGGGAAGGGCGCAGGCAGGGAGGCGGAGCAAGAACAGTAAGAAAACTGGATAGGATAACTGAAGATTTCCTCTAGATTTAGTTTTGTTTGTTTGTTTGTTTGTTTTTCTTTTGGGGGGTGGGGGGGAGTCGGGGTGACATCGCTACTTTCGGGTGGTAGTCTTCTGCGTTGGCTAAGGGAGTAACGTGCGGCTACAGAATGAGATATGTTAAATGACTTAATTAACTTTGACAAAAGTCTGTTTTCAAATGTCTTGAAGCAAATCATGTACACGTTTCTGTCATCAATTAAATATTCACAAAAATAATGCCTTTCAGAACAGTTTTTATTTTTCGAAAAAAAACAAAACAAAACAAAAAACACACAAAAAAAAACAAAAAAACAGAGAATGTGGGTGGTGGGAGTGGGGGTTGGGGTGGGAATGGGATTGGGAGTGGGGTGGGGGTGGGATGAGAGTATTCCTTTTTCACATAGAAGTCTCCCACTCAGGGGCAGATCCTGAGCAACATCGTTTTATACGACCAGTGTATTAACTTACATGTGGAGGTTCCAGAGCCCACTCAACCAACCCCGTTCCCCCGCCCCCACGTCTCCAACACCCCACCCCTCCCCTCACGTTGCATTATCCCTACCTTTTTGAGTTCTATCTGATCTCCATCATGGCGCTTGATGTCCTTCACCCTCATCAGGACATTTCCTTCGTCCGGGAACAGTGGTGCCCAGCTGTGACCCGCCCCCGTGCACCTCACGCGTAGCTGTTACAAAAGAGAGGCATGCTGCTGATGAGACTACTTAAGCAGCTGATGAGATTGAAACATACAATGGCGGAGACTCAACATGCATCTGGTGAGACCAGTTAAGCAGCTGATGAGATTGAAAATATACAGCTGAGGTTAAAGACACACAATTCCTGAAAAATTGCAAAAAAAAAATCAAAACTGATGTAAGTGAAGATACGAAAACTTGATTTCACAAACCACAAACAACCTGCTTGAATTACCTAACGTATTCTGCTTGGTCAAAGATCGTTTATTTTTTTTAGTTCCTTTTATTTTTGCATTTTTTGTTGTTTTGACCGACCTCCGCTAATTTTTTACTGTTTGTTTGATTGTGTTCCTTTCTTAAACAAAACCTAATTGCTGTTACATCATGTTATTATTTGTGACATATCAAGTTTTTTTTAAGATAAGCGAGCGCCAAATTTACAACACATATATAGATTTTGGCACTTTTGCTCTCCGAGAACATTTTTTTTTTATCTTCAAGTCTTTAAACTCTATTTTTCTCATGATTCATTAGACCGGATCAGGTTACCTCAAGGTCATACCCATGGTTACCATTGCCATCCACTGTTGACAAGGTCACCACGGCGTCGTTTCCGACTGTTCGATAATGACGTCATAATGATGTAATTATTATGGCAACTGTTGCCAACAGCCGTTGCCATGAAAAGCATGATGCCATTTACGGTAGCTCGGGTATGACTCGGTGTTCAAGGAAAGATTACCCTAATACTCACTGACAGACAGAGAGACAGACAGACAGACAGATAGCTCGACAAACAGATAGGCATATACATGAAGGGAGGGGCAGAGGAACGAGAGGGAGATGGTGAAAGATAACTATGAGCTGGGAAAAAGAAAGTGAGGGAGGGAGAAGGCATAGAATACTCACCTTGAGCTTCTTTGCAGCCGTGACGACATTCTGTACTTCTTTCAGGGATGTGGGCGAACAGCATAGAAGCTTATCGATGTATCTCGTTTTGGCCCAGTTCTGGAACTCGCCCACTTCAATCTTGGGCTTATTGCCCACTTCCTTCTGCAGCAGCTTCAAGCGCTTCTCGATGTTCACCTCCACCATGCTGATTTATTGCCTGCACAAACTGAAAAATTTTGAAACGCTTCTATATTAAGGAGCAACAAGAGTGCATTCAGTTTATTGCGGTCAGCGTATAGATATACTTACACAAAAGTCATTTTTTTTTATTTCATTTCATTGGGTAGAAGGCGTCGAGTCAGGTGCTTGTCGTAAGCCCGTACGACTTAATCATTTATACTTTATATTTATATCAGAGCCAGTAAACACGTACTTCTTATTATAGTACTATCATTATTTTTTCATAAAATTTTACGCTCCATGCACGCTCTATTAAGTACAATAATGCTGCCAAGAAAACATGATCTTACTGGCACTTGGCAATGGTGAGCAACGAGATTATTCAAATTGCGCGGGAAATTCGTTCCCACCCCCCCCCCCCCTTTTTTTTTGTTTGGGCCTTCGCACTGGTGAGTCATTTTGGCAACACTTTTTATCCCACCATATTTATTTAATAATTTTATTCCTGGCTACGTGTTTAATATTTCACTTTTGTGAAATGGGATCTCTCCTTATTGCGAATTCAGACATTCTACGTTTTACCGTAAATTGAGACTCGTGACACGCAGTCGTGAGCCTTAGCCACAGGGCTGGCAAAAACAAAAAAAAAAAAAAAAAAAAAAAAAAAAAAAAAAAAAAAAACAACCAAAAAAAAAAAAAAAAAACAACAAAAAACAAAAAAAAAAAAACAAAATAGAAAAAAACAGCAAGAACAAAAAATACCCGTTATTTTAAGCTATTTTTCGTACTCCCTTGAGGGCTCGCAACTCCATCCTCCCAAAAAATCGCGTTTAATTAGTTTAAGTTATTTTTCATACTCCCTTGCAGCGAATTACCATGTTGAATTATTTTAACGCCTGATACGCCTGAAAACAGGCTGTGTAAATGAGAGAAATGCGTGTTTGCTTTGAACTCAAATGTGCCCAGATATTTTATTTTATATCTTTCTGTGCAAAACATATCCTGCTGTTGTATTTCGCTGTTTAATTTAACTCTTTTCTTAAATATTTCAAAGATACACAAAAGAAGGCATAAACAACTGTTTTTTTATGAATTTTATTGATCTATGTTTAGCTACGAGTAAAAAAAATAAATATCTGTGTCTTCATCTATAGATATGAGAAGTCCCGAAAAGTGACAAGATCAGCAGGGTTTTTCTATCTGATTCCTAGTGAGCTGAGACACTGGGACCGCGTTGGGTAAACATCCTTTTGGGCATTTACTCCCGTTATCCAAACTCATTTAAAATAACGCCAAGTATACAATAAAACCATTTTGGTTGACTGGAATTGTGATCCGAATTCCCAAGCTCACCTGAAGTTAAAAAAAAAAAAACGATTTCGATTTGTTAATGCTTTGTGACACACAGTTGTTGTTGCTGTTGTTTTTTTTTTCATTTAGCTATTAAAAAAGCTTTCCTACCGTGAAATATCGGTTGCGGATATTCTCTGAATTCTCTTTAACAAATAATAATCCAAAAACGACAATATGCGTCTGATAAATATATTAACAGCAAGATATTTGACAAGTGTAAGTTTGTTGTGACAGTTTTGGCTGTTATTCATGAGGTAAATTAGCGGTAATGTTTACAGATCCACAGATCAGTGATCTTTTATATGGAGTATACAGATCCTGTTTGGCTTCCGTTGCCATGCCCCATTATTACCCACCTAGCACTGATTGTTCTATATTTACATTTATTAAACATTTTCCAGTTGAGGTTTGGAATGCCTTGAAAAGACAATATGTTGCCCCCCACAACAGTTAACCATGAGAGGCGGGGCAGGGATCGGGGGGGGGGCAGTGGGGGGAGAGGGAGGTCCTGGAATGTCAGTTACATAGAAATGTCAGTTGTATTGACCCCTATAGAGTGTCAAGGTTTAGGCGTCGTCTGAGAAGACGCATTATTTCAAAACCTTTCGCAGTCGACTACTTGCTATCAAGTGTTTACTTTTTCTCACTGTCGCTATCAAGTGTATACTAGGTTAGTGTTTATTTTTGTGTTCTAGGATCATCATACTCTACCCACATGCGGTGGTAAAAAACTCTCACCGGGGGGGGGGGGGGGGGCTGGGGGTGTTACGGAAGGTGTGGGTGGGGTTGGGGCTAATGGTTGAGGTATTTTATTACGATTAATGCTGATTAAGGAATTCATAATATTCTGAATAAAGTTTACGTTCGTGAGCCTTCATACAATTACAGTAACTTTCGGGTGGGAGATGAGGGGGGGGGGGGGGGGGGGAGGACAACGCATTGGGGGTGGGGAAACAACGACGTCGTTTTTAAGTTGCTATCACTTTGACGTAATGGTGAGGTAATGGTGAAGTCGCAAAGTGATTGAGCTGTGTTGTCGACTGGAAGGCATTAAAAAAAAGCTTAGAGCAGAGTTTGATGGTGAAAATTCTCTGAAATATTAACAACTATTGACTTTTACAACCGTAGGAATTCGTATAAAACCAACCTAAACACGACCAAATAACTACCAACTGACAACTCTGATCAAACCACGCCGCCAACGACATAGAAACGACGTGTTCCACCAATCAAACACCCTCTTTTTTTTTTTTGTTATTGTTGTTTTTTGTCTGTTTTGTTTCGTCTTTTTTTAAAATAACTCCCTCTGCTCCTCATTGGGTAACATAGCAACTTATAAACACGTTTACAACGAGCAGACAGTCTCTGTTCTATCAATAGCTTTTTTCAGAGTAAAAAGAGGTTGGTTTCAGTAACAAAACAATCACTGTTAACAAAAAACAAAAAACAAAAAAAGATAAAAAAAGAAAAACTTTATTTATGATAAAGGCGGTATTATTCAATTTGACATATATCTCCATAGCTCTATGGAAAATATAGACCATTTTGCTTGATCTTATCACTCAATTTCTAAGACATAATTTACAAAAAGTGCACATCAGCTATCAATGGCTTAAGGAGGAATATCTCCGTCCGGACCGAAACACTCAGTGTTTATGATAAAAATAAAGAGTGTGAATGCCGAAGAAGAAATTAAACTTGGGGATACAAAAAAAAATAACAAATTAAAATGTATTAAAAATTACAAATTTGCTTGTTAAGCAAATTTGTTTGAGCGGGAAATGTTGTGGTGAGAATACTGAAACGCGAAATGAAAATCACCCCGTCTCCCCCCTCCCTCCCCCTTCGTCGATTTAGCGAAATTGGCACAGCGCCCAAACAGCCCCAAAATTTTTTTTAACAAA